>CM038671.1:848514253-849714253 GCA_021605145.1 Aegilops bicornis
ACATAATACATGTGTGAATACATAGACAAACATAGTGTCACTAGTGTGCCTCTACTTGACTAGCTCGTTGAATCAAAGATGGTTAAGTTTCCTAGCCATAGACATGAGTTGTCATTTGATTAACGGGATCACATCATTAGGAGAATGATGTGATTGACATGACCCATTCTGTTAGCCTAGCACTTGATCGTTTAGTATATTGCTATTGCTTTCTTCATGACCTATACATGTTCCTGTAACTATGAGATTATGCAACTCCCGTTTACCGGAGGAACACTTTGGGTACTACCAAACGTCACAACGTAACTGGGTGATTATAAAGGAGTACTACAGGTGTCTCCAAAGGTACTTGTTGGGTTGGCGTATTTCGAGATTAGGTTTTGTCACTCCGATTGTCGGAGAGGTATCTCTGGGCCTTCTCGGTAATACACATCACATAAGCCTTGCAAGCATTACAACTAATGAGTTAGTTGTGAGATGATGTATTACGGAACGAGTAAAGAGACTTACCGAACGAGATTGAACTAGGTATTGGATACCGACGATCGAATCTCGGGTAAGTAACATACCGATGACAAAAGGAACAACGTATGTCGTTATGCGGTTTGACCGATAAAGATCTTCGTAGAATATGTAGGAGCCAATACGGGCATCCAGGTTCCGCTATTGGTTATTGACCAAGAATAGTTCTAGGTCATGTCTACATAGTTCTCGAACCCGTAGGGTCCGCACGCTTAAGGTTTCGATGGCGGTTATATTATGAGTTTATGAGTTTTGATGTACCGAAGGAGTTGAGTCCCGGATGAGATCGGGGACATGACGAGGAGTCTCGAAATGGTCGAGACGTAAAGATTCATATATTGGATGATATGTTTAGGCCAAGGGTCAAGCCCATGAGGCTATAAGTCGGTGCAAAAGGAGTTTTCCGAGGCCAGGGGGCAAACGCCAGAGACCCTGGCGTCGGGCCCTGGGCCAGACGCCGAGGCCCATGGCGTCTGGGCCAGACGCCAAGGATTGTGGCATTTGGTCCTGGAGTCCGAGTGGGACTCTTGCCTTTCGGGCAAAACCGACTTTGAGGAGGTTTTTGCTCCAAGTTTCGACCCCGGGGCTCAACATATAAATAGAGGGGCAGGGCTAGCACCAAAGACACAACAATTGATCCCTTGGATCTCTTAGCCGTGTCTGGTGCCCCTTCCACGATATTCCACCTCGGTCATATCGTCAGCAGAGTTTAGGCGAAGCCCTCGCGGTAGAGCATCATCATCGTCCTGCCCGTCGTCTTGTGGAACTCATCCCGACACTTTGCTTTGGATCGAGTCCCGGGATCGTCATCGAGCTGAGCGTGTGCAGAACTCGGAGGTGCCGTCGTTTGGTGCTTGGATCGGTCGGATCGTGAAGACGTCTGACTACATCAACCGCGTTGTTATAACGCTTCCGCTTTCGGTCTCACGAGTGCGTGGACAGACACTCTCCCCTCTCGTTGCTATGCCATCACCATGGTCTTGTGTGCGTAGGAAATTTTTGAAATTACTCGTTCCCCAACAATTGGGTCTAGGTAGAGTTGCAATCTCAAAGGATCAACACATGGATAAAGTGATGCTTGTTGAATCCATTGGTTTCAACTTAATGTCTGTGTCAATGCTTTGTGACTTAAACATGATTGTGCTATTTGGAAAATATCTATGCCTTGTACTAATGGAATCTGACAAGTCTCTAGTCTTTGAAGGGTATCGAAAAGACGATCTATATATGGTAGATTTCTCAGCAGGACCACAGATGGCCATATGTCTTCTAGCAAAGGCTTCAGAATGCTGGCTCTGGCATCGAAGGCTAGGGCATGCTGGCATGAAGAACTTGCACACTCTCGCGAAGAAGAAGCATGTAGTGGGCATCGAAGGCGTCAAGTTCAAGAAGGACTATCTGTGTGGTGCCTGCGAAGCTGGAAAGATGACTAGGGCCAAGCATCTCTTGAAGACAATCATGACTACATCTCAACCCTTCGAGCTGCTTCACATGGATCTATTCGGCCCTACTCACTACTCTACTCTCAATGCTACTGCTTGTCTCTATGGCTTTGTAATTGTTGATGATTACTCTAGATATACTTGGGTACATATAATCCTCTACAAGAATGAAGTGCAGGATGTCTTCAGACGCTTTGCCAATCGTGCCATGATGAACTATGGCGTCAAGATCAAGCATATCAGAAGCGACAACGGCACTGAGTTCAAGAACACTGGCCTCGACCTCTATCTGGATACACTTGGCATCACACATGAGTTCTCTGCTCCTTATACACCTCAGCAGAATGGCATCGCCGAGCGCAAGAACAGAACTCTCATCGAGATGGCCACAATGATGCTTGATGAGTACAAGACTCCACGGAAGTTCTGGCCTGAAGCCATTGACACTGCTTGCCACATCATCAACCGCGTTTATCTTCACAAGTTTCTGAAGAAAACATCCTATGAGCTCCTAACTGGTAAGAAGCCAAATGTAAGCTACTTCAGAGTATTTGGTGCTACGTGCTGGATCAAGGATCCACATCACACCTCAAAATTTGCACCGAAAGCACATGAAGGTTTTATGCTTGGTTATGGAAATGATTCGCACTCCTACAGAGTCTTCAACCTCTTTCACTATAAATTGGTTGAAACTGTGGATGTGCGATTCGATGAAACTAACGGCTCGCAAAGAGAGAACCTGCCAAATGTTCTTGATGAAGTACCTCCAAGTGAATCTATCAAGCAGATGGGAATTGGAGATATCATACCCTCTGAGAATCAATCTGAAGAGGAACTTGTCATTTCTGCACCTAATCAACCTGAAGACAATGCTCAGTCTGAAGACAATCCCCCAAATGATGACATTGATCAGCAAGAGCAAAATCTTCGTCCTGCTCATCCTCGTGTTGCAAATGAAGTTTAGATTGAGAAGATTATTGACAGCTTGAATGCACCTGGTCCACTCACTCGTTCAAAAGCAACTCAAAGAGCATCACAGCTAACCAACTTCTGTGGGCATTTTGCATTTGTCTCAATCACTGAACCCAAGAAAGTTGATGAAGCCTTCATGGAACCTGAATGGATTCAAGCTATGCAAGAAGAGCTTTAACAGTTCGAGATGAATAATGTGTGGGAATTGGTCAAGCGTCCTGATCCTCGGAAGCACAATATCATTGGCACCAAATGGATATATCGCAACAAGCAAGATGAGCATGGTCAAGTTGTCAGAAACAAGGCTCGTCTTGTTGCGCAAGGTTACACTCAAGTGGAAGGAATTGACTTGATGAAACATTTGCACGGTGGCAAGACTTGAAGCCATTCGCATACTGCTAGCCTGTGCAAATCATCACAACATTCTTCTGTATCAAATGGATGTGAAAAGTGCTTTTCTCAATGGAAAGATAGAAGAAGTATATGTCACACAACCTCCAGGCTTTGAAAATCCAAAACATCCTGATATGGTATACAAGCTTAACAAGGCACTGTATGGCCACAAACAAGCCCCTCGTGCTTGGTATGACACACTCAAAGACTTCCTGAAGAGCAAAGGCTTCAAACCTGGTTCACTAGATCCTACACTCTTCACAAAGACATATGATGGTGAACTATTTGTGTGCCAAATCTATGTGGATGACATTATCTTTGGCTGCACCAACAAGAAATACAATGATGAATTTGGTCACATGATGCAAGAGAAATATCAAATGTCCATGATGGGCGAGCTGAAGTTCTTTACGGGTCTCCAAATCCATCAACAACATAGCGACATCTTCATATCTCAAGAAAAATACCTCAAAGATTGCCTGAAGAAGTTTGGAATGCAAGACTGCAAAGGATACACGACGCCAATGCCAACCAAAAGTCATCTGGGTCCCGACGACAATGGTAAAGAGTTTGATCAAAAGGTATATCGTTCCATGATTGGTTCTTTGCTTTACTTATGTGCATCTAGGCCAGATATAATGCTTAGTGTTTGCATGTGTGCCCAATTCCAGGAGGCACCAAAGGAATTGCATCACTTAGTTATGAAGCGAATTCTTCGATATTTGTCTTACACCCCAACAATAGGATTATAGTATCCAAAGGGCTCAGAGTTTGATCTAGTTGGATTCTCAGATGCTGATTATGTTGGTGAAAAGGTTGATCACAAGTCCACATTAGGCACATGTCACTTTCTTGGGCGATCTCTTGTCCGTTGGTCTTGAAGAAGCGAGCGTGTATCTCTCTCTCTTGCTGAATCTGAATACAATGCTGCTGGATCCCATCATGCTCGACTTCTCCGGATGAAGCAAACTCTCAAAGACTATGGTATCCATCTGAAGAATGTGCCTCTCTATTGTGACAACGAGAGTTCCATCAAGATTGCCAACAACCCAGTTCAGCACTCGAAGACAAAGCACATTGAAATTCGTCATCACTTTCTCAGAGATCATGTTATGAAGGAAGATATTGATATCATTCACGTCAAGACAGAAGAACAGTTGGCTGATATCTTCATAAAGCCCTTGGATGAGAAAAGGTTTTGCAAGTTGCTGTGTGAGCTAAATATCTTGGAATCCTCAAATGTCACGTGAATCGACACACATCCTAACACTTATGCATTTTAATGACTTAGATGTGCAACACACGAAGTAATGTATATCTTCAATCAATGAAGACATACACTCTAAGTGTGAATACCTTAATGCGGAATTTGACACTACTAGGGAAAAGCCTAGCAGCAGCGTGGGTTTTGGGTGTATCGATGGCAGCGGGTGCACGCAGCGCTATCGATACCGGCATACGACTAACTTGTAGCGATGGCGGCGTGTTGACACACGCCATCGCTATACATGGTTAGCTGTAGTGTGCGTTGCAAACAGCGCTACTGCTAATTAGCTGTAGCGGGTCTTATACCCCGCGCTACTGCTATTACTTTCAAAAACAAAAAAAATCTCGATCCCGTGCGTGCTGTCAATGGCTGCAATGGTAAGATCTAGCGATGATGGGCGTCGCCGGAGGCATGCACGGACAGCGGAAGACTAGATCCAGCAGTGGCTGTTGGAGAGGGCCCATTTCTATGGCAGAGCGAGGCCGCGGCGTGGGGCTCCTCTTCCCGACCATGCCAGATAGCTTCGGGTCATCCATGGCGACGACACTGCACGGGCATGGACATGGGAGGGTGAGTCAAACCAGAGGGAGAGAGAGAAAAGGAAAACCGAGGGAGAGAGGAAGGTGATGTAGGGAGCAGCGGAGCTAGTCACCGGTGGCGAGGTGCTCCGGTGTGGTGGCGCGGGGCGGCGGCCTCCTAGACGTCGGTGGAAGACCGGCGAGCTCCTAGACGCTGGAGGCGCGAGGCGGCGGCCTCTTTCGGCGCCATGGAGGAGGATGGGTGCATGGGCAAGAGGTCCATGTGAGAGCGTATGGAAAGTGAGAGGAGAGAGTGGTGGAAGAGAGGAGGGATTTGGGGAGGAGATGGGGATTCGGCCGAGGATATGGCGACTTCACCTACCTCGTGCTTAGTAGTAGCGAGGGGTATAAAACCACGCTACTACTATCAACTTAGTAGTAGCGGGTTTATACCCTCGCTACTACTATGGCATGTGTCGGGGGCACGGTAGAGACCACTTAGTAGTAGCGAGGGTTAAAAACCCGCGCTACTACTATCAACTTAGTAGTAGCGAGGGTTAAAAACCCGCGCTACTGCTTTCTTTTTGTGCCGCGCTGCTCCTAAGATTCTGTGTATAAGGTTTTCCCTAGTAGTATGACATCGGAGCGCCACGATAATTGTGCACCGTGTCTGGGTCTAATACTTCCTATACGGTGGGTAACGCCAGCACCAAACTTTTGTTTGAAGTGTTTCTATTGGCGTTATGTTTGCATAGTTCATGCTTGGCTTATATTCAAGTTTATCTTCAATTGGTTGAATTGGACTAGTACTATATATGTTTATACGTGTTCATCCTCTACAACATTCACTTATAGCTATGACTTCGTGTTGAATCTTTTGAACTAAGTGAATGTGATCGGACCCTAACCTATCTATGCTTCTACCTCAACTCTATCTGTCCAAGTCATATGCATGCTATTGAAAACTGTCATTTGTCTTCACCGAGACCTTGTCAATGAAGTCAATCGACAAACATTTATATCTGTTTTTAAATGCTTTATCCTATTTGCACGAAACCGGAGAATTCGAACGACCATCCCGACAATCCAGGCGTGCGTGGGAACATGGAACAACTCCCAAGGTGTTGCATGTTTGCCACGTGTCCGTCAGATGTGAACCGCCAGGGGCACCTGCGTAATTGCGTTGTGCCATCTCTGTCCTTATAAATACCCGTCACGTCTCGGTCCAAAATTCTTCTTCCTCCTCGCCACCTCTCGCAAACCCTAGCACCTCCGCCAGCTCTCGACGACGCCGACGACGAAGTGCTTAGCTGTCGCGACTTCTTCGACGCCGTCCTCACGTCGGCCGCGGACCTCGTCCTCTCCGCCATCGCCGTAGGTGTCTTCCGTCGCCAAATTAGGGCACGGGAGATCGAACTGCTAGGCCTCTTCCTTCGCTCAATCTAGCAGTTCTTCGTGTGATAATTAAATTTTACTTTTTACCGTCTTTTCGATCTGATAGATTCATCCGTTTTTTGCCAAAAGTGATTTCTAGATCTCCAAACTTGAATCTATCTCATTCTGCATCTCATATTCTGCCTAGTCTATTCACTTATGCTTCTTTACAAGTTAGATTCCTCACTTGTACTTATTCTTGGATTTGTACAACTCTGAAACCAACTCTCATCAAATAAGTGAATGTCTTCGCATTATGAGGTCAATGTCTTCAAAATGATTTATCTTCAAAATCTTACGAGAATGCATATGACCTCTTCCCCTTCCCTCGCACCTCTAATGCTGTCATAGGTACATGTCCGTGGGAGAATCCCTTGGTTCTCATAGTCTGCATTCGTTTGCAGAATTCTTGCAGAGTCACATCAATTCACCTGAAGCCAGTTCTTGTCTGACCAGCCGTCTGAAGCCATTGCACGTACTGAAGCCCTTCAGTTTAAACTTCATGGCAACTGTGAAGTCAGCACGAAAGGGAGGTAGACAGCGCCGTGGTAACACTTCCAAGGATTTGCCTCCAGATTTGCACGAGCTGTACAAAACAGACCCTGAGGAAACCTATACCGAACGCAAGAATCGAATCCAGTGGATTCGAAGATATTGGGCAGAAGAATGGTTCAAATACCGCTTCGTCACTGAAGAATATGCAGAGAAGAATGCCATCAAGGGACCCTGGGGAGATATTGTGTACAAAAATCTTCAACCCCAGTCCCTTCCTGAAGCCATCCAACGAGAATTCTATCCATGCATGATTCGCGGACCGCAGCCAGAGAACGTTGATCCTTCTTCTCTGCTGTGGTGCCGTGAGGACCATCTGTTCAAGCGCAACTACCAGTTCGCCAAAGACTCAGCTGCGAAGAACAAGAAGGCTCTAGGGCTTGACTTCAACCCTGGTCCTTCCTCACCTCGGGACGATGGCACCCGTGAAGCCAATGAGAACAGGATCGACCCCTTCTACAACCCTGCTGGCCTCATCACTCACATTGTTGTCCAAGGTGCCAAAGTGGATCATTCGATGATGGTGCTGACACTGATGAAGCTCCAGCTCCTACTCCAAAGCCGCAGAAGCAAAAGAAGGCTAAAGCTTCAAAGTTATCTGCTGCTCCAAAAGCTTCGCGAGTGAAGCCATTGGCAACTGCCCCTCCTGCTCCCAGTAACAACTCTGAAGATCTCTCTCGCATCTCCAAGAAGCGTGAAAAGCCGCAGAAGAAACCTATTCAGGGACACAGTCAAGCACTGAAACCTGCTGCCATTCTAAGGAATGAATCTGAAGCCATTGATTTGTCTTCAGATGAAGAATTTGTTAGGATGCTCTCGAGCAATTGATCAAGAGCAAGCAAGAGGCGGAGATCTTCAATGATCGGCCCCTCTCCGATGTGAACATCTTGCACAATTTCATTGATGAATGGTTCGACAATCAAGATGTCAGCTTTGATAATCTTGAACTCCCTATTGGCACCAACGTATCCTTTCAAGGCGCCATTGCTCCTGAGCTGGCTCTGGCTCAGATAATTGTTGAACTGAAGCACAAGATTGATTTTGAGAAGGAACAGTTCAAGAAGCATGTGGCCAAGCTGAGTGTGGCTAATGTCCAGAAATTCAAGATGATGCTCAATGAACTCAAGGAGGCGTTTCGCAAGAAACGAGAGGAAGCCAAAGGCTCAAGAGAGCGCATGAAAACTCTAGCTGCAAAGTGTGTTCGGGCTTACAACGGTTGAAAAGCGCAAGGCTCTTGGGCGTCCTGGCATTGACCCCAAGATGGCTGCCAAGCAGAAGAAGAAGCATACTATGTTCAAGACTGAATCTCCACGGCGGGAAGAACCTCACAATGTCTTCACAGCCAGCATGACAGGCTTGAAGCCCAAGGTCTCCACAGTGGCTTCAGATCAGCAGAAAACCAAGGCAGCTGAAGCCGAAGCCAGGAAGCGCAAAATCAACCGCACTACTGATGATGCACCACCCCCCAAGAAGAGAAAAACCAAGAAGAGAGGTCGGGCTGCTCCCACAGAGCCCCTTGTTGTTGAACCCGTTGCTTTTGCCCATCCTGCTACTGAAAATCAAGAGCGTCAGCTGATCGTTCATGAGCCTACTTCCACAGAGGCTCCTGAAGCTCAAGAAGTTCCAGTCATTGACCCTATCGCGACTGAAGACATTGGTCCCCACGACAATGTAGAAGATGATGTAGTTCTTCCTCAGATTGAGCGCCCAACGGTATCATCGCCAGTTCTAATGAATAGCGAGCTCATCAGTACTGGTCGTCCTTTGACCGCAATCTCACAAGATGCCTCATGGGCTGATCGCACCCAACCAGAAACTCTAAATCATGACTCACTGCTCGCCTTAATATTCATTGCTCAGTCATCAAGGACCACAGCCCATCGACACAATGATCAGCGGAGGCTGTCGCCGCCTTGACTAGACCTCACAAGCATGTCATCATGCTAGCTAGATTGGTTGAGGTGGCCAGCCCTTGCTTGCCACCTCAACTAGCCTCGCTACCAAGGCCCGAACTACCTATGAAGATGAGGTGATGCCCACAAAAACTCAAGAAGTGCACTGAAAGCATAAGAACAATGGGCAGCTAGAGGCAGTAACTCCATGTTTTCTATTAAACTTTGTGCTTAAAACCTTCTAATAGCCACTACTTCTAGCAAGCACTTCAGAATATTTAGACTTTACTTTCTCACAGATCCCACCGTAAGAGTCAACCATATAAATTACTCATCGTCTTAGCTTTAGCACACTAGAATACTCCCTCCTTTCCGGTTTATAAGGCTTATTTCAACTTTTTTGTTTTTCCAGTTTAGATGGCTCATCTCCATCTCATTTTTAGTTTCCAATGCACATTAAATCTTTCCATGCAAGAATTAAATAGGAACACACCAATGCATGTAATGTTCCTACTCATCTAGTGGCCAAGCATGCATGCACTGCAGTTAATTCAAATTAATGCATGAGTTTAATTGGGGTAGTTTTGTAAAGTACGAGATACATTCCTCCACTTACAAAATGCCTTGGTTGATGAGATTTGAGATTTGCGCCTTATAAACCGGAAAGGAGGAGTATTTACACGAGAACATACTCATTGTCATAACCAGAATAAATCTAGACTTCCGAATCCCATAAGTTTTAAATGAGGATACCTCAAAGAATGATAAGGCCAAGGAACCAAATTAGGAAGCCAGCCAATAAAGAGGATAGTTATGCAATTGTCAGTATGTTAGAGTATCAATCTTCGCACACAAACTTCCCGAATATGTCGATAAAACTGCATAAAACAAATTGCCCCAGATAGCACACAGATAGTTACGTAAAATCGAACATCTCTCCTTGATGGATATCACTATTCTCAAGTGCGGTTTATACAGATTCCAAATGCCAAATAATTTGCAGTTTTGCACTCAGCATAACTACTACTAGAGCTGTAGCTATCTTCGCCTTTGGTTTAAGAATTATTTTAGCCAGCAAGCAAATAAATTCAAGATTTTATTTTGATAAAAGAATTCATAATTCATGTATGCAACTTTGTAGAGAACCCACTATCTAGCGCGACTTCAGATATAAATGTCTAGACCTCTTTTTATTTTATTTTTACCAAAACAAAATTTATCATGGTGAACTAGAAAAATTAATACATCAACCAATACATCTTATGTATTGCTCCAAGTAACTAAACCCTTCGTTACCGACGATAGCATAGCTCTATTGGCCGAAGAAAATCGTCACTCACCAACTCTTTGTTTAGTGTAAGCCAGCTAATTGGCTCCTTTTTACATGCTTCGTGATTGTAGCTATTGCCTATGTTTTAATACAGCCATGATTTTTTCCTCACCCAACGTAGATAGGTAGAGTACACAAGTAGTAGCACTACATGTCATCTACCCATATCCTAGTACTAATTAAGGGCGAGAATTACCAGTGCCTTGCTAACTAACTAGCGTTCATATTTCTTAAAATTCTTGGACACTTAAAGAACATGAACATATATTCTAGTTATGATGTCGAGTGAGAAGGCTAGAGGACAGAAACATATCTAATCTTGCCATGTTTTGTAACACCCAACTTGTATATATAATAGACTGTAAAACTAAAACTAAACACAAAATAATGAACACATATTTAATTCTCATGTTAATAATATGAAAATTCACTCAATTTAAATAAATGGTATGATCATATCAAAAATAGAACCGAGCAGCGACACAACAATAATATCAACCATTCAATACTAGAACGTATAGTTTATAATCTACTAGAAATAAGCCATGCTCCAAGAATAAAACGCAGCCGGAATTAATGTATAGACCAACAAGCTTCCTAACAAACTAGGAGGAAACTAGAGTTATGGAGGTGGGCTCGCAATGCTAGAAGGGCCTGGTTGCATCTCGTCCAAATCATTTTGTCCCCCGCTCAGATCGTCTGGTTCCCACCTCGGGCTAGTAATGGCCAGCTGACGTTCCATGGCACGCAAGGGTTGTGGAACCGTCGGTATGGCATCGGGCACCGTCACCTGCAGAGAAGCATTGTCTTCTTGCACGTCCTCACTTGCCTTGTCTTCGTTACCGGCTGCAGGCTGTGAAGACATGCCTCTATATATCTCCATGCATAGGAAACAAACCACCTGTAAAAGGAATATTAGCATCCAACTCTTCTATGTAAACACTTGTCATAGGCACATCTAGAACACCACTTTGCTACCCGCGATTGTTGATGTACCAATTTCGGGCCTTCTTTCTTCTGGCTGGGCACATGCGATATTCATTTGAGAAGGCAACTCCCTTTCTCCCACAGTACACTCATAGTTGCATATGCTTGCAGGTTGGTTACATAAAGTGCTGCCAACATTAGCAGACGTCTCCATAGCAGATCCATGGTCCTTTGCAACCTTGGATGGAAACAAATTCAACTAACCCAGATTATGCTCCGCCAACGGCCTGGATCTGTTTTTGATCTTCAAACCAGCTCCTCGACTCTCTTCCGCTGAGCGCTTGTAGCTGAAAATGAAATCGGATCAGGAGCATATAGGAGAACTTATCTGCATGCATAGGAAACAAATCACCTGTAATAGGAATATTATAATTTCCAATTATTCTATCTAAACATGCCAGGTATAAAGAGAAGCCTCCACAAATTAGAAAGTACTTATGATTTGTTTTGGTGCAGTCAGACTAAATGTAGGATCTTTCTTTGTAGGCTTATGTCAGATTTATCAATTGATAAACATTAATATTGCAAGTCATTTAGTAAGCCAACATAAAGCATTTCAATAATGTAGTACAAACACTTACCATATGTCCTAAGTGGGAATCCCATTTTGTAGGTGCAGTATTTTGGCTTAGTTTCACAAGAGATGGTTTTTCTTGTTTCTTGCATGAAGTGACTATGATATGAAGCTCAAATTTAGTACAGTGTGTCCAGAAGTACAGATTGACAAGTTGAAGAGCAAAGAGTGTGTATTACATACATTGGAGTGATAGGGGTGGTGTAGCTACACTCAGCGCTTATGTATTCAGCCTTGGGTGTGTGCGTGTGTTGGGGTGGTACGTGTTTGTATCGGCTTGTTGATGGTTGTTTCTTTTTATTCAAACTTCCCGACTATGTCGATTAAACCGCACTAAAGAATATTGCACAAAGATAGCACATAGGTAGTTACTTAAAATCAAACATCTCTCCATTATATTCACAAAAGACCAATAAGTTACCTCGAGCGCTTGTAGAGCTATGGAGTGTACTTGCCATGCATCCACAATAGTCATATTCTAGTAACTTCTAAAAGCTAATTCAAGAGCTTGAAAAATAGCCTTACCTGTGTAGGGATAACAGTGGCTTCATTATTGGGAGGAGCAGTTTGGTAGTGAATAAAGAAATTTAGCAATATGTTTGACCTGATTTTTCAAGATGTTTTGAGGTGTCCCTTGATGCATATCTATGTGCATCATGTCGATGAAGCTTGCTTGCGTGCTGCATAAATCACGACGCTGGCAGGTAATTGATCTGCAAGTCATGCACATGATAATTGATCTGCAAGTGATAATTTTTCCCTACTGGAAAGTGCTCTTGTTCCAGGCCATCTCATAATGGATAATATTTTGCTAGATTAAGAGTGTGGTCATACTATAAAGAATAAAAAGGAAGGAAATGAGGGGTATTTTATTGTAAAGCGTGATATGCACAAAGCTTATGATTGTGTGGAATGAGAATTCTTGGAGAGGATGATGGAATAACTGTGATTCCAGGACGAGTTTGTGGAGCTCTTAGTGGCTTGTGTTTCTTTGGTGAAATATCGAATGAAGTATAATGACCAAGAAGTGGAGGAATTTACCACTACAAGGGGGCTCTGATAAGGGGACCCTTTATCACAATATTTATATGTTATGCGTGTCGAGGGTTTATCTAGTGTTTTGGCTCATAAGGAGGAGGTTCATGGCATTAATGTCATTCGGGTGCAAAAAATGCACTATTTGTCTCTCATTTACTAATTGCTAATGATTCACTAATCCTTACGAATGCAGTTATGAATAATCCAATCTAACTGAGGTAGTTATTGGATGAATATTGGGCATGTTCTGGACAAATGACATGCGAAGGGAAATGTTGTATCTATTTTTATTCCAAATGTGAATGTGGAGGTTAGGGCTCAAGTTTGTTCGAAATTGAACATAATGATGGAATCTATCTCTGACACATATCATCGTCTACCATCTATGCTGGGTTTAGACCATAGTGATAGTTTATCTCAGCTCATTGAAAGATTTTTGAATCGACTTAAAGGTTGCATGAAAAATTGTTGTCCTTAGCAGTAAGGAAATACTTTTGAAATAAAATATCCAATCTATCCCGGTTTATGCCATGGCTGTTTTCAAAATTCTGAAGAAACTATGCAAAGAAATAGCTGATGCAATGCCGGCCTTTTGTTTGCGGGACATGGAGGCAGAGAAGAAATGCATTGGCTAGCTTGGTGGTGAATATGCCTTCCAAATGACAAGGAAGGTGTGGGATTCTGAGACCTCCATGCCTATGATTTAGCCATGCTATAGATACAAAGTTGGCGAATGATAACCCATCAGGACACTCTTTATGTTACTATCTTCACAAAGCAAAGTACTTATGACCAAGAAAGGGACCATCTTTACCTGGAGAGTATCTTCGCTTGTTTGCAACGTTTAGAAGGGGCCATATTAGGAGAGTTGGTTCTAGTGAGAAAATAAATATCTAGGAGGATCACTCACTAGTGGAAAAACGACTAGCCACAACTATCATTGGTGGCACGCCATTTCCCATAAAAGCCAGCACTATTTTTTTCCAAATAGTGTCGGCGTAGGCCAAATCGGCACATCAGCTTTACAAGCTTAGTGCTGGCGTTACTTTTCTTTGAAACGCCACAAATCTTTTGGTCCATATGCACCCATTGTTTGGAACGCACTGGTGGCGTTGCTTTTATTTGAACGTCATAGTTAATTTTTGAGTGTCAAGGCCTGGTCACGCTTTGTAACGCCGTAAACATTTTTCATTTGATCAAGTGTTTTAGTTATTTAATTATTATACTAGTCGCAAAATAATAGAAATTTTATATCACTACTGCAAGATGCTACTAACGTGTCACTACGATTAGAGACCCTTCGACGAAACTGTGTGTGATGCAATAATCGCAAACGGTGGTGTAAAAACTGTCAAAAAAGGTGCGAAACTTTTGCGATGACGGATGCATCAAACACGGTTCCGATTTTAGTTATGCGCAGCGATGCAGGTCATATGGTTCAGTTCAATTAACCGTTTTCGATGAGGAGGAACAAAAGAAATGGGCATCCAGATGAAGGTGTGTGCGATGTACAACATACGGTTCACTCGGATGAACTGTTTGTGATTAGGCAACACAAAAGAAACGGTCAGCCAGATCAAGGTGTGTGCGATGTACAACATACAGTTCACTCGGATGAACTGTTTGTGATTAGGCAACACAAAAGAAATGGTCAGCCAGATGAGGGTGTGTGCGATATACGACATGCAGTTCACTCGGATGAACTATTTTCGTTGAGACAAGAGAACAGAAACGGTTCAATATAACAAATACCATAAATATTGCAAGGTTCAAATTCAAAGATTACAACGCCCAAATTCAAACATTGCAAACCGCGTCATTTCTGAAAAGGGATCAGCCGCTGACAAGTCATGTATGGGTTTGACACAATGACTTCCAATTGCTTTGCCATATGCTCTTCCAATACGAAGTTTGGCACTTTTGGAGGCACTTCCATTCCGCAGTACCTGTCGGCTCTAATAATCATACCATTCATCTTTCCTAATATTTGAGTGCCCTCGGTACCCTCAGCACCTTTGCTCTGAGAAGAAAGAACCTGGCGAGTGTAATCTCCGGTAAGGTCCCTCGGTAGGAGTTCAAAGTAATATTTGAGAGATGCTGATCCATGCATTCGATGTGATTGTCGTTATAAACATTATCCACCTCTGGGCCTATTATTTACTGCAAAAGAAGAGAATGTGTGAGTGCCTACATGCAGTTTTGAACATTGCAACACGCCCATTTGGTTTGCAGGATTTGTAAATGCACCAACGTGCCATCTTCGATCTGGCATGATTAACATGGGCATTTGATTACAATCTAGAAACATGTAGCCTTCTTCACAAGAGGTTGGATTGGATGAAAAATTCCCTAAGAAAACTAGTACATAAGACTCCAAAGGAGAAATGCTTATGGACGATTGTAACCATATGAATGAAGCAACCAATATGGGGTGGGGTGTATGTCCTAAACTCCTCCAAAATTCCTTCATAAATCGTAGTACATTGTCATTGTAAACTAGGGAAAAGGTGCAAAAAATTGAACTCCCTTATGGTTAACATTTAACAGGAAAAGAACATCACCTCGATATACAGCTTCTTCAGGCACCGAAAGCATCTCGTAACCCGACAACTTGGTCCAGGTTGGGGCCGACAGATTCTAGTCCCAAGACCTTCATTGTGCCCAGAGTCTGGGTGAAGTTTCGCTGGATGACAGACGAACATACATCTTCAAAACTAGAAACAACGTTGATATCAAGAAGGAGAGGTATAAGGCGACTGTTGTACCTGAAAGTTGTAGTATTTGGATGCATTTAGTAGCCCACCACTTTTAATTTCCGCACAGAAATGACATTGATTCTTGTTGGACCTTGTTGATCAACTACAAGTAATCTCTCAAGTGAAGGTGTGTGCTCAATGACCATATTGTGGTCCACCTTTTGTGATCTCTAATTGAAGCACCAGCAACACACATAAACAGTCCGGAGAGTCCTGGAGGTGATGTGCAAGGTACTCGACCAATTCATCGCCTGAAGACGAAGGAACTCGAGTGCAGTACAGCTGGAGCAGGCGCTTCATTTCACCCTTTGGGATGCGGACGGTGACGAGCTCGAGGTGCTTCACCGTGGTAGAAAAGAGCAAAGCGCCATTAAGGGGGAATGGCAGTTCATGAACTTGGCGAGTCGCAGCGTGGGCGCGAAGCGGAGCGCTGACGTTGGCAGCAAGCGCATATGCCCATCATTGTAACTGAGCTTCTCGAGCTGATCTATAGCGGGGGATCAGAACCACTCGTCAAGCTTGGCTCGGTCCTTGCCATTGGAATGGAACTTGCCTGTGATAAGGCCTTTGATTGGGCCATGGTGACTGCCGAGGATCTGGGAGAATGCATCCAAGCTTTGGCGATAGCCATGGCAGAGCTTGTGGGCGTCGAGGAGGTCGACAGGGGTGAGGAGCCATAGGGGGCGCCAACGCCGGGAAAGGGCGGCTGTCCTCGCCCGATATTTGATTGGGAGGAGGGATATGATGACTATCAACATATCATCGGGGAGGTTGTTGATGAAGTCTAGGCCTCCTGGAGTCGCTTGCAATTATTTCTCGACCCGCCTCCGCTTGTTGGCAGCCTTGTTCTCCACCTCAGCAGCGACGGAAACCTTCGCCTCCATATTCAGGCCATGCTACGGTGCTTCAGCAGCCCCGGTGTCGCCACTCCCTCCGATGGGGTGCTTCGGCGGCATCCTCGTACACTGACGACTTTGAGGACTCAGAGCGGCGTTGAGGATGCGGGCAGAAAGAGAGGTATTATGTGTGTGGCGAGGATGGGGGGTGCTGCCGCTCGGCGGCGCCATTAATATACTCGCCAGTCCAAGGCTGTCTCGCTTCCCGGTGAGAACGACTGCTTAATCTCTAGTATGAATGAAATCTATGCTTAATTACTGAATTTTAGATGCAAAAAATAGATAGTGATATAGATTTTTAGCTGCATAATTTAACAAATCGCATTGTCCTTGGCTTAGCGCCGAAGTCTGGCTTTAATTTGCATAACGTAATCTGAACTGCTTGCGTTAAAGAGATGCATAGATCCTGCGTTGAACAGCTTGTACGCTTCCCGGTGAGCATGCGCACCGGGCTGCGCTCGCACGCCTCCCATTCAGTCAAGCAACTATCCACACGGCACCTCATATAGCCATTAAAACCAAGACATCTCAAGCGCCACGTGAATGGTTAATGTAACGCACATGGTTTGAATTATACAAACGTTTGAGATATTAAAGTGGCAGCTATTTTTTCAAAATGCCTTTGTTGGTTGTCATTATTCGAAAGTCGCCTTCTCTCGTAATGGACACGAAAATACCACAGCATGTCGGGTGCCATTCCATGATAGCATGCCAAGTTTCATGAATTTCAGATTTAGTTTTAGATTTACTAGAATTTAAAAACAAAGTATCTCAACATTTTGTCGGGAATCAACGGTGCCCTGGTGTTTGAAATTCATTCCCCCCTTGCATGGGACCTAAGCATGCACCCAAGGACACCGATTTGGTTTTTCAACCAATTTATATGCACTGATGCATGTGCATGTAGTTCAAATTTGAATTATGCACATAAATGCATTGAAAACTCAGTTAATGCATAAAAATGTCCAAACGAACCCCGAAAAATCACAAAAATTGACACAACACTCCTGTTGTTCTATGTTGACACAAGAAATTTTTTGAAAGCAATAAGAGGCAATGGATATCGTTTCGTCCCCAAAGGTAGGACATTCCCTACCAAAACCATCATGCTTGTTGTGATAGGCTCTGGTTTGTGAGAAGCATATACCCCAAATGGGACAAAAAAATTATCACGGCATCTTGATGCCGCTCCTTGATAGCTTGCCAAGTTTCATGAATTTCAGATTTAGTTTTAGTTTTACTAGAATTTAAAACCAGGTATCTAAACGTTTTTCCGGCAATCAACGGTGCCCTGGTGTTTAAAATTCATTCCCATTTCTTGCGTGGGACCTAAGCATGCACCCAAGGACACATATTTGATTTTTCAACCAATTTATATGCACTGGAGCATGTGCATGTAGTTCAAATTTGAATTATGCACATAAATGCATTGAAAACTCAGTTAATGTATAAAAATGTCCAACCGAACCCCAAAAAATCACAAAAATTGACACGACACTCCTGTTATTATATGTTGACACGAGAAAAAATTTGAAAGCAATAAGAGGCAATGGATATCGTTTCGTCCCCAAAGGTGGGACATTCCCTATGGAAACCATCATGCTTGTTGTGATAAGATCTGGTTTGTGAGAAGCATATACCCAAACCTGCCCCAAATGGGGAAAAAAAGTTTACCACGGCGTGTTGATGCCGCTCCATGACACCATGCCAAGTTTCATGAATTTCAGAAAACTTTTGAAATTCCTAGAATTTAAAAACCAGGTACCTCAATGTTTTGCCGGCAATCAACGGTGCCCTGGTGTTTGAAATTCACTCCCATTTATTGCATGGGACCTAAGCATGCACCCAAGGACACAAATTTTATTTTTCAACCAATTTATATGCACTGGAGCATGTGCATGTAGTTAAAATTTGAATTATGCACATAAAGGCATTGAAAACTCAGTTAATGCATAAAAATGTCCAAACGAACACAAAAAAATCAGAAAAATTAACACAACACTCATGTTGTTCTATGTTGACACGAGAAATTTTTGAAAGCCATAAGAGGCAATGGATATCATTTCGTCCCCAAAGGTGGGGCGTTCCCTACCGAAACCATCATGCTTGTTGTGAGAAGCTATGGTTTGTGAGAAGCATATACCCAAACCTGCCCCAAATGGGACAATTTTTTACCATGGCATTTTGATGCCGCTCCATGATAGCATGCCAAGTTTCATCAATTTTAGACGAGTTTTGGATTTACTAGAATTTAAAAACCAGGTATCTCAATGTTTGCGGCCGAAAGTGACGGTGACATGGTGTTTGACATTCATTCCCATTTCTTGCATGGGACCCGAGCATGCACCCAAGGACACATATTTTATTTTCCAACCAATTTATATGCACTGGAGCATTATTGGGGAACGTAGCAGAAATCAAAAAAATTCTACGCTTCACCAAGATCAATCTATGGAGTTATGAGCTAGGGGATGGTTCCCCTCCCCACTTCAGCCCATGGGGCCCTCCGGGATAGGTGGCCCCACCCGGTGACTGAAGTGATGCTCAAACCAAATCATATGTCTTCGAGCGAAGACAATGAGAGCAAATCTTATTCTGTGTCGGATAAGTCAGCTTTACTTGTAGCCCAAGTCAAGCTGTCGCGTGTGTTTGAAATCAGACCGTTGCAACACGTGTCAGTTCCTTAGTGACCCAGGGTCATTTCGGACAAATCCGGTCGGGTTGCCCAGTGGCTATAAATAGCCCACCCCCTACACCATAAATTGGTGGCTGCTCAGAGTTAGTGCACGGCTTTTGTCGTTTGAGAGCAACCCACCGAAGCTTTTGAGAGAGAATCCTTGCGAGGACAAAGCCCAAACCACCCAGAGCCCAAAGAGTGTTTGGCATCATCAAGTCTTTCTCGTCTGCGTGATCTCAAGACTTGTTACACTTGAGGACTGTGTATCCTCCAGCCGTTACGCTGTCGCATTCTCGAGCATCCAAGAGTCATTGTGGATTGCCGTGAACGAAGTCTGTGAAGGTTCGGAAGTCTATACCTTGAAGACTTACCAGAGTAATTGGGCGAGGACCGTGTGTCCTTAGCTCAAGGGGAATAAGGTGAAGACGCGGTCTTCTGAGTTGAATCTCAGCCTCTCTAACCTGACGTACGGTTGTCACAGCAACTGGAACTAGTCCAACAAATCGTGTGTCCTTCTGAAGCCACTGGTTCTATCTCTCACTCCTCTGTACTTATAGTCCGTCTTCGTGAAGTCATTGCTCGCTTGTATTATCTGCTTGACTTCACTGTGTGACTATCTGTTCTGGTTGGCTTCATACTATCTTCCATCCTAATCTTTACTACCTAGCTGCTATTAATCTTCACTTCATTGAATACTTGACTATGGCTTGTCTAGTGTAGTCTACCTTCAGCTGCATTAGAATAGTGTTGTTTATATTGTCTTTTTACAAAACTACCATGTTTTGAAGACTTTCATAAAAATCGCCTATTCACCCCTCCTCTAGTCGATAACTAGCCCTTTCAATTGGTATCAGAGCAAGGTGCTCCCTTGTTCTGTGTGATTTGGTTTAACCACCGGAGTTTAGCTATGTCGATCGCAGGATAATCAAAGTCTCCATCGCGTGCCCCATCTTCGATGGCACTGAATATCCCTCTTTGGAAGAATAGGATGCGCATGCATCTTGAAGCCATTGATGTCGATCTATGGTATGTCGTCAAGAACGGCGTTCCCAAGATCGGTGAAGGTGTCACCCCGCCGATGTCAAGAAGTTCATTCAACTGGACTCTACCGCCAAGAACATCATCTGTGGTCACCTTAACAACGGACAAGATGGCCGCAGGAGTGCTCTGAAACGCCGGGTTAGTCTGGGACTTGCTATCCAAGGTCAATGAAGGCGTCTCAACCCAGCGAGATCAACGTATCAGTACTCTCCGCAACCTCTTCAACCACTTCAAGAGACACGACAACGAGAATGTCCAGCTCACACTTGATCGGCTCACTGATATCACAAATGAGCTCCAAGCACTCGGCGCCACTGAGATCACGAAGTATGAGATAGTGAAGACACTACTGAGATCTCTTGACAGCTCATTTGACACCTTAGCCCTGATGATACAAGAACGCCCTGATTTCAAGACTCTCGATCCGTCTGACATACTTGAGAGGCTCAACACACATGAGTACCAGCTATCTGAGAAACGAGATATCTATGGCCCCAACTATGGCCGAACTCGAGCTTTGAAGGCAAAGGCTGCTGCTTCCTCATCTGAAGAAGAATCTGACTGCAGTTCTGGTGATCCTGAAGACATTGGAAAGGAGCTTTCTATGCTTGTGAAGAAGTTCCAGAAATTCACCAAGAAGAAAGGATTCATAAAGTCTTCACGATCCAGCTCAAGAAATGATGAAGCTTCTGCCATGATCACAAGAAGAGAACCTGTCACAAGTGCAAGAAACCTGGTCACTACATCTCCGAGTGTCCACATTGGGACAATGAGAAGAAGAAGAAGAGCAAAGAATATGATTCTCGATGACAATAAGAAGAAGAAATCCTCACAGCCTTCTTCCAAGTCTTCTTCCAGATCTTCATCACACAAGAAGAGCTCATCCGAAAGGCCCGTGCTTTTGTTGGCAAGGAGATGGATTCAGAAGAGGATTCTACTTCAGAGGAGGCGGAGGTGGAGTCTGAGGGGGAGTATGACTGGCTGTTGCAAGTATGGCCCTAGCTTCTGCCTACGTCGCCAAGTCCATCTTCAACACCGAAGACAATGGCTCCGTCACCAACACTGATGATAATGACGAGGAGGACTCGCCTCCCACCCATCGCTCATGGCACGTGGTGCCAAGGTAAAATCACGCGACGCTTACTTTCAAACATCAAGTGAAGGTGACTTTGATTGTGAATCCAATCCCAGCAACAAAACACTTGCTAAAATTGCAAATCGAACAATGTAAAGCTATGGAACATACACAAAAACTGTTAGACAAAAGCGATGACCTGTTGGACGCGAAATGACCCGTTCTCAGTCCTTAGTTGAAGACATTAAAAATCTTCATGCTAAGTACCGTGAACTTGAAAGTCGCCATGAAACGCTCACAACCACTTTCACGAAAAGCTCTCCTAAGATTATCTTCAAAGGAAGCAAGAGCAAGAGAAATTCAGAGCGGCTCAAGAAGATCTTCGAAAAGAGAATGAGTCACTACGCTCAACAGATCAGTTCCGCTCGTGAAGGATTTGAACCACCTTGTCTAAAATGCCTTGAGCGTGATAACGCTACTTCATTGCGAATGTTCCAAAGGTTGCCACTGTTGCAATATCTTCAATTGCTGATGTGGAAACTAACCCCTCTAGGAGGATACCACTACTATTGCCGATGAAAATGCTAGGTTGAAGACATTGCTTGAAACAGGGATGTTCAAAAGTCTCAAAGGGCATCAGACTCTGTGCGATATCCTCAAAAAGCAGATTCTGAACAGAAACCCTAGGAAAGAGGGTGTTGGGTTCGAGAGGAAAATGGATGTTGATGGCTCCTACTGGAAGCCTGAGCAGTACCCCAAAACCACATGGGTTGCTGCAAAGGGACATTCAGTGGATCCATCCACCTTATCTGGCTTCACCTGTGCTAACCCTATTATCATTGATGAATCCTTTGATGCAAACTATAAACTGTTTAAGAATCAGAATGGTGACATGTTTGCCGGTTATATTGGTACTAACTGCAGGAACGGGCCACCTATGAAGAAGATCTGGGTTCCCAAAAGTTGTCTTGAGAATCTTCCTGTGAATGTCATCATGACACCACCTGGGAAGAAGACAAATCCAGACCAAAGGCTTCATATGACCCAAAGGATTCATACAGACAGAGGACTCACCTGAGTCACCCTAACGCCAATGTTTTGCAGGGAAACCATACTCAGACTTATGAATATGAGCGTGTGTCTTCAAACCGCTATGTTCATAGAACTAAGAACTTTTCTGCTTATTCATATGAGTATCGTTCTTCTCCTGCAAGGCTATTTGCTAGGGCTCCAAAGCCGAAGTTCTCAGATGTTGCACTTAGACTCATTGCTTCTAAGCCACCCCTGAAGATGTGGGTGGTTAAGAAGAATTAACTTTCTTTTGTAGGGAAAGGTCTCCAGCCCGGAAATCAAAGGAGTCTGATGCTATTGCTGGGGACCTCAAACATCTTGTGGGGCGCAAGATCAAATGCCCAAATGGTTGTAACATCCCAAATTTTCAATTTGGAATGTTATACATTAGGTCATCATGCATATCATATTTTCTCGCATTTTTCCGATCCTAGAAATTTCACGCAACTCAAGGACCCTCGGAGAGAGTTGGAAGTTTCGAAATTTTCATATTTGGGATTTTCCAAATTTTGAAAATAGGATCATTGGATTATTTAAATTATCTTCATAAAGTTTTTCCTATAAAAATATCTTGAGAGGGAATAATATGACTTTCCCAAACAATTAGGAAAAATGAAGATATTATAAATAAACGCACGACTTTCCCAAACAATTAGAAGTAACATGTTGAGATTCACATGATAATCAAGTACCGGATACTCAAATTGTCCATAACCGGGGACACGGCTAATCATGATTAGTTTATACACTCTGCAGAGGTTTGCACACTTTTCCCCACAAGACTCGATCGCCTCCGCTTGGTTCTCGTGACTACATGGTGTTTGAGAAACGGATGACCGAGACATAGTCTTTCGTAAGCGCTTAGCACCTTACATGTGGGTAGACCGTACCAACCTATATCCCCTACATCAGCTAGCCTACCCGTAAGAGTTCGCACGACTTAGTCAACTACGCCAGAGCCCATGTTTTGAAGTCTACACGGAGTTCCAAGGAGCATGTTCGCACGAATTTTTCCCAAACAAGAGCCTACACGGAGTTCCAAGGAGCATTGTATCGCATGTGAGGAACCCAGCCATTTCAAAATTTTGGAACCAGTTGCACGAAACATTGGGAACCCGATTGGAATTCAGCACAGCTTTCCACCCACAGACCGATGGACAAACTGAGAGAGTCAATCAGATTTTGGAGGATATGCTGAGAGCTTGTGCACTAGATTATGGATCTAGTTGGGATGACAATTTGCCGTATTTTCCTACAATAACAGTTACCAAACCAGCTTAAAGATGGCACCTTTCGAGGCCTTGTATGGAAGAAGGTGCAGGACACCGTTGTCATGGGACGAAACTGGAGATCGTCAGTTGTTTGGACCAGATTTGATTAAGGAGTCTGAACAGAAAATTGTTGATTCGAGACAGGCTCAAGGTAGCCCAGTCCTGCATGTAAGAGCTACGCCGATTCAAAGCGCCAAAGCAATCGAAAATGTAAGTTGGAGACAGAGTATATCTCAAAGTATCCCCGCCGAGGAGTTAAGCGTTTTGGAGTTAAAGGAAAGTTAGCACCCGCTTCGCTGGACCATATAAGATTTTGCAACGCATGGGATAAGTTATGATAAGTTGGAATTGCCAGAAGGACTGTCAGGAGTTCATGATGTATTCCATGTTTCTCAGTTGAAGAAATGTCACCCCGAGATTGCAGAGGTACCGTTAAGAGACACAGTGCCACTGGAAGCAATTCAAGTGAAGGATGACTTGACATATGAGGAAAAACCGTTAAGATTCTCGATTATGCCAAAGCAGAGTTACCCGCAGCAAGGTTATCAAATTTTGCAAAGTTCAAAGTGGAGCCACCACACTGAGGATGAAGCCACCTGGGAAAGAGAGGAAGTTTTGCTCAAGGACCACCCTCACCTATTTTCTAGCCAACCCGAATCTCGAGGGCAAGATTCATCTTAAGGGGGTAGGTTTGTAACATCCCAAATTTTCAATTTGGAATGTTATACATTAGGTCATCATGCATATCATATTTTCTCGCATTTTTCCGATCCTAGAAATTTCACGCAACTCAAGGACCCTCGGAGAGAGTTGGAAGTTTCGAAATTTTCATATTTGGGATTTTCCAAATTTTGAAAATAGGATCATTGGATTATTTAAATTATCTTCATAAAGTTTTTCCTATAAAAATATCTTGAGAGGGAATAATATGACTTTCCCAAACAATTAGGAAAAATGAAGATATTATAAATAAACCAAATTTGGTTTTGAAAGATTTATTTTGCTTAGGCAAAAATGAGCATTTTAAAATTTTTATGCATGTATATCGTTTTTAAAAGTTCATTTTGTTCGACTCATTTTTAGGAGTCGGCGAAAATTTGTTTTATTTAAATCCGAGATCGTTTGGTATTTTTTTTATTTTGTTTTGGTTTAATTCTTATTTAAAAAAAAATAGCGCCTGGACGAGGCCCGGCCCGGCCCAAGCCAGCCGGGCCCAGGCCCAGGCCTTGCCCACCTCCTCTCCTCCCTCCTCCTCCCTCCTCGCCAGCCTTGTGGCAGTGCCCGCCGCCGCCGTCTCGCCGCCGCCGAGTCCGCCTCCGCCCGGGACCCCGTTGCCCCTTCCCCAAGCCGAGCACCCCCCTCTTAAATAAGCGCCACCCCCCCCCTCTCTCTCACCCCGAGCCGCCTCGCCTCCCGACCACAACCCCGCGCCGCCAAGGAGCCGCCGCCCGCCGTTTCCCGCCGCCCGGCCGGACCTCGCCGCCCCTCGCCCCGAGCCACGGAGCCCGCGAGCCTCGCCGGCGAGAGCCACCAGAGGTAGCCGCCGCCCCGCGCCGCTGATTCGTTTTATCCCCTCGGACCGATCCGGTTTTTTTTTTAAAAAAAATATGTTCGGTTTTTTTTAAAAACCTAGATTGGTTTTATTTTTTTTCGGTTTTTCTTATTTAACGGACGTTCACCGAACCGTTCGTTTCAGTGAACGCGTTCGTTAGATTCGTTCTGTTAACGAACGTTCGCAATTTAACTCGTTCGTCGTTTTTCTTTGTAATCGGAATTAATCCGTTATTTTCTGATTTGATTTCAGATCTGATTTTCAAAACTGTTTTATTTCTCGCCGCTTATCGGAATCAGGTGATTCAAGCGCCTGGAGTTTCATAACGAAACTGCCGTTCCGACTACCCTACTTTCACAGAGTTTTTCCACTGTGAAATTTTGACCTAATTTCAGATCGCTAAACCGAGACGTTCTCCCTCGAGTTTCGACTTTCGGAGTTTGTTTTGATTCGATTCTTTTGCAAACTGTGGTTCTTAAGTTGAACTCTCTGGTTAGATCTTTTATTCGAGATTTTTCCCTGTGCATTAGATGAGTACTTATTGTATGCTTGTTGTTTGTCTGCGTTAGATCACCCGGAGTGCGCCGCTTGTTACTTCGAATCTCTAGGTTTCGCGGATCATCAGCAAGGCAAGTAACACTTGATCATACCCTTCTCATACCCAGTTTTATGCATTAGATCTATTCCTCAAACACTTGCATGATTAGGATCTAAATAAATTGTGGGTTTGGGAAGTAGATTGAGGTAGTACCTATTACCTGCTTTTACTTATGAACCTTGGGAGTTACTTCTACGCTTGCTTGTTCATGCCATGCTATGCTTGTAGACGTGGATTGGGTGAGTGAATATCCATGACAGATGTGAGATTGTTTAATTAATGGTTTATCTAAGGTGGCAACCTAACACACATCTGGGTGGATTGAGGCACCTGGTTTCCATCAGGACTTGCCTGTATTTCTTCGGACCGCCACCCGTGCTCTAAGGGATCATAAGATTATTCAAACCGAAACTTCCGTGTGCAGCCACAAGCCAATTATGGGCTCTGGCGTAGTTGACTAAGTCGTCATGAACTCTTACGGGTAGGCTAGCTGATGTAGGGGATATAGGTTGGTACGGTCTACCCACATGTAAGGTGCTAGCGCTTCTGAAAGACTATGTCTCGGTCATCCGTTTCTCAAACACCATGTAGTGCGAGAACCAAGCGGAGGCGATCGAGTCTTGTGGGGAAAAGTGTGCAAACCTCTGCAGAGTGTATAAACTAATCATGATTAGCCGTGTCCCCGGTTATGGACAATTTGAGTATCCGGTACTTGATTATCATGTGAATCTCAACATGTTACTTCTAAATAAAAGTTATTGGGTTTTGATGAGTACTTTTTAATTGGGATTGAGAATGCTGTCAACCATTCTCAATGTTTAACAACCACCATGATAGTTAAATAAAATTATTCCTTTGATGTAGGGAAAAATCAGCTTTATGCAAATGTAACCGTAGAGCCTTACCACCAGCCATATATACATGTAGTATAGGCTTATTCTTTCATTGCTCTTATGTGTTACATTGCCAAAGATATTCCATGTGCTGAATTGCTGGCTGCAACTTTTCACGCTATGCATCTTTTCGTACGCATTTGTAAGGTGTTAGGTCATGGTTCTATACTCAGTGATGCCGTTGGAGTTGATGGACTCGCTTATCTTCCAAGCCTTCCGCTGTTATTATTAGATGGCCTTAAGCCATATTTTTTGTATTCAGTTCCCTTGTGGACAACGATGTAATAAGTGTGTGATTGCTACTCTGCTATAAATCCTTCGAAGTACTGTGTGGTGTCAGCATTACTGATCCAGGGATGACATCGAAAGCACGTAGCGCTAGATCCATTTGGGTCTGGTCGCTACAATGGTCTTACTATGTATTTTGTTCCTGAATCACTCGCCAAACATCCTATCAGTCCTAATCTTGATCCGAGCTTTGATAATCCTCTTGCTCGTCAAATGTTTATGCTTCACAATACTCTTGGTGAAGCCTATCCCCCTAACTGCACTGTAGGCTACGACACCTCGTGCTTCGGAATGGATTATGGATAGCGGATGTACTAATCATATGACTGGTGATCGAAGTCTTCTCATGGACTCAACCTTACGTCCATCGGATAAAAGTCAAATGACATTTGGCTTATTAATCGGTAAAAGCAAGGTATTGGTGAAGGAAATATGCCCTAGAGGCAATAATAAAGTTATTATTTATTTCCTTATTTCATGATAAAAGTTTATTGTTCATTCTAGAATTGTATTAACCGGAAACATAATACATGTGTGAATACATAGACAAACATAGTGTCACTAGTGTGCCTCTACTTGACTAGCTCGTTGAATCAAAGATGGTTAAGTTTCCTAGCCATAGACATGAGTTGTCATTTGATTAACGGGATCACATCATTAGGAGAATGATGTGATTGACATGACCCATTCTGTTAGCCTAGCACTTGATCGCTTAGTATATTGCTATTGCTTTCTTCATGACCTATACATGTTCCTCGTAACTATGAGATTATGCAACTCCTGCCATCGGAGGAACACTTTGGTACTACCAAACGTCACAACGTAATCGGGTGATTATAAAGGAGTACTACAGGTGTCTCCAAAGGTACTTGTTGGGTTGGCGATTTCGAGATTAGGTTTTGTCACCGGATTGTCGGAGAGGTATCTTCGGGCCTTCTCGGTAATACACATCACATAAGCCTTGCAAGCATTACAACTAATGAGTTAGTTGTGAGATGATGTATTACGGAACGAGTAAAGAGACTTACCAGTAACGAGATTGAACTAGGTATTGGATACCGACGATCAAATCTCGGGTAAGTAACATACCGATGACAAAAGGAACAACGTATGTCGTTATGCGGTTTGACCGATAAAGATCTTCGTAGAATATGTAGGAGCCAATATGGGCATCCAGGTTCCGCTATTGGTTATTGACCAAGAATAGTTCTAGGTCATGTCTACATAGTTCTCGAACCCGTAGGGTCCGCACGCTAAGGTTTCATGGCGATGCTTATATTATGAGTTTATGAGTTTTGATGTACCGAAGGAGTTCGAGTCCCGGATGAGATCGGGGACATGACGAGGAGTCTCGAAATGGTCGAGACGTAAAGATTCATATATTGGATGATATGTTTAGGCCAAGGGGTCAAGCCCATGAGGCTTTAGGTCGGTGCAAAAGGAGTTTTATGAGGCCGGGGCCAAACGCCGGAGACCAAGGCGTCGTCCCGGAGTCCGAGTGGGACTCTTGCCTTTCGGGCAAAACCGACTTTGAGGAGGTTTTGCTCCAAGTTTCGACCCCGGGCTCAACATATAAATAGAGGGCAGGGCTAGCACCAAAGACACAACAATTGATCCCTTGGATCTCTTAGGGCCAGTTCTTTCGACTCGATTCTGAAGAATCACTGCCTGGAAAATCACAATCGCAAAAGAACTCATTGCTTCTCCAGGAATCGTCTAGAATCACCCACAATCGGCAGTGTATTTCAGAATCGAGCAAACTTGACGATTCTGGCGATTCCCGCAAAGCAAAACGATTCAGTTTTAGCAAATACCCCTATTGGATGTAGAAATTACCCCCAATATGCCACTCGGGCCAGCCGACCGACAGAGGCCCAGCCCAAAGTACTCGTCGATTCCCCCCAATCGCTCGTCTCACGCTCATCCCCATCCCCTGCTCGACCTAGGGTTGGCGCCACCGGATTCCCTGCCCGAATCATCAGCTCACGCCACGCGGTCCTCTACAGGCATCCCCTGGCCCAGTCCACAAGAACCCCGACCCTCGGGCGCCGGGCAGCAGGAGGCAAACCGGCTTCCCGCCCGACCCAACCGCCTGCAGCAGGAGGCGAATCGGCTTCCCAAGACCGACCCAACCGCCTGGCAGCAGAGGCGCCAAGGCCGACCGAGCCCACTTCACCGGTGTTGGTGAGCTCCTCTCTATCTCATCCTTTCTCCCTTCTCTCTGTCATATCTCCGCTACATATTAGTTCAACTCTGTTTGTATGAATCAAAAAAATTATACTCCTACTTGTTTGCTTATGCTGTTTTCGATTTGCATGGTTATTTGGTTAGTACAAAATTTGTATGATTGATTGCTACTGTTCGAACTCTGTTTATAGCAATGAAAAATTGCATGAATGATTTCTACTGTATGAATTTTGTAGTGGTATGAAATGACTGCTGCTTAGTAAAAAAGTAGTTTACATTTAAACGTTCACATATTGATGTTGTAGATGGAGAAAGTGAAGTATCCAAAAGCAATTTGGGATAGTGCGGCTCATTCCATTTATATGGATGTGTGCGTAGAGGAGGTGCGAGCAAATAACCGGCCCCTCGAGGCACCACTTTGTCCGATGTAGGACAAGCTAATTTTCTTACTAAGTTCAATGAGCGCTCCGGCGTGGCTATTCGTGACTTGCAATTAAAAAACAGGTGGGATGCATGTAGAGGTGATTATGCCATATGGAAGACATTGGTTCAAAAAGCTTCTGGCATTGGAATAGATCCTTATACGAAGACCATTGCTGCTACAAATGAGTGGTGGGCATTGGAGTTGAAGGTACCTTTGTTGTTTGTCATTTTATTAAACTGGGAGTCATATTGGATTTTTCATTTCATTTAACATGAATGTGTGCTATTTCATTGCAGGCACGTCCGCAGGCTAGCAAGTTTCGGTATGCTGCACTTGCGGAGGAGGATAAAATGGAGGAGGTGTTTGATGCTTGTTGTGTCACAAATGAGCATGCGAGGGTGCCAATGCCAACATATCAAGGTTCTACGTCTCGAATCACTTTGGATGATGAGTCTGGTTGTGAAGGTGATGAAACTCAGGTTACACCTCGTCCTAATCGTGCTAAGGGTGGGAAGAAGAGGGCATGTCCTTATTTGCCAACTCGATAAGATGAATGAAAAGTGGGCAAGTGAGCATGCAAAAAATGAGGCATTTGTGCGTATGGTGGACCTCTTTGATTCAAGGAACAAGAGAGATGAAACTCAAGTTTCAGCAAGAAAGGAGATTCATGAAATGTTGGCCATGGTAGAGGCGGATGGTGGTGCACCTGGGAGTGATGTTCATTTCTATGCTTCACAACTATTTAGGGATCAGACAAACCGTGATGTTTTCTCTGCCTTCAAGGGTCACGAGCCTAGTGCGAGGCTTCTATGGATAAACAAAACATGGGAGTTCAACAATAAGTAGAACCTCTATGTTTCAAATGCTTCCAACTTGTATCGTAGTGAACTATTTTATTTTGTTGAACCATTGTATTTGCTTTGAACTTGCGCCGAATTGAATTATGTTGTTTGCCTTCTTATGAACTACTCTTTTGCTACTGCACCTTGTTATGGGCTACTCTTTTCCCACTGCATCAATTGTTGTAACCTCCTATATGTGTATGTGGTTGTGGCAGATGGATAAAAAAGCAAGAAGATGAGGAATTTGAGGCTGGAATGCTTGCATTTGCTTTGGAAATGGCGTCATTACAAATCATTGTCAGACAAGGCCAAGAAGATTACCACTTGTTACAGGCCTCCAATGGGTGGAAGAGAAGGAGAAGGATTCAAAAGCTTTCTATGCTATGTTCGTAATGAGGAGGTCAAGAGTTTTACCCATTACATGATCTGTTGGTTGAGAAGTATGGGCTTAAGTCAACTTGCAACATATCATCCAAAGAAGCTACCGCACTTTTTTATGGACTTTGGGAACAACGCATAACCCGACAATGTTGCGCATCGGTTTGCACATAGTCGCTCATCACTAACAAAAAATTCCATGAGGTTTTGGAGTGTGTGGACCACATGGCGGGTGACTACATTAGACCAATGGATCCATCCTTCTCTCGAACCTCATCCCATACTTAGAAAAACAAGGTTCTGGCCTCATTTCAAAAATGCTATTGGAGCCATAGATGGAACACATATTAAAGTGGTTGTGCCTAAGGAATTGGAGCCCCAACACAGAATGTAAAAGGGTTCATGTTTAAAATGTCATGGCAGTGTGTGGTTTTGATATGAGGTTCACTTTTGTTGTTCCTGGATGACCCGGATCTGTTCATGACACACGTGTATGGAGCGATGCTATCGTTCGTTATGAGCATTTCCCACAACCACCAACAGGTAATCTCTTGTATGTACACATGTTATTCTGGTGATGCTACTGTACCTTCTTGTTAACCTCCTATGTCTTATTGTAGATAAATACTACCTTGTCGACTCTGGATATCCAAACAGAGTTGGATATCTAGCACCATACAAAGGACAACGGTATCATGTACCCGATTTTCAACAACACCCTCCCATGGGGAGGTATGAGACATTCAACCATCGCCATTGTTCTTTTGCGAAATGTTGTCGAAAGAACGCTTTGGTGTTCTCAAGATGAAATGGCGATTCTCCAAGGCATACCACGGTACAAACCGGAGACCCAAAAGATGATCATCACTGCGTGCATGTGTCTTCACAACTACATTCGTGATAGCAAATTACGTGATGAGCATTTTGACAAGTTTGACAATGATGCGTACGTGCAACCTGCACAACCGCTTACAAGTGCCAACACTTTACCACCAAGATGATGGTACCATGAACGCTACACGTGAGGCTATTGCTGTCAGTCTTGTACCTTGAGAGCGCCCATCTTGTAGTTTGCAATTCGCTTAACTTGTAATATTTAGCACTATATAATATTTCCAACTTTGGTCCTAAATTGTAATACTAAGCAATTTATGATTTTGCAACTTGCTTTATATTGCAATATTATATGCTTTATGAGATTTACAACTCGTTTTCGTGTTCAAAATAACCAAGTGTTACCAATATATCACACACTTCGGTCTAGGGGCGCATGCATATTTCAGCACACAACTCATACAACAATCACAAGTTAGAATCACGTAAAAGAACTGGGCGGGCGATTCTGTGGGCAGATGATTCTCCGGGCAGTTTCCCAGAATCACGATTCTGGAGAATCATCAGGCTAAAAGAACTGGCTCTTAGCCGTGTGCGGTGCCCCCTTCCACGATATTCCACCTCGGTCATATCGTCGCAGAGTTTAGGCGAAGCCCTGCGCCGGTAGAGCATCATCATCGTCACCACGCCGTCAGGTCGACGGAACTCATCCCCGACACTTTGCTGGATCGGAGTCCGGGATCGCCATCGAAGCTGAACGTGTGCGTAACTCGGAGGTGCCGTGACGCTCGGTGCTTGGATCGGTCGGATCGTGAAGACGCACGACTACATCAACCGCGTTGTTATAACGCCCGCTTTCGGTATACGAGGGTACGTGGACAGACATTCTCCTCTCGCTGCTATGCCATCACCATGGTCTTGTGTGTGCGTAGGAATTTTTTTGAAATTACTACGTTCCCCAACAGTGGTATCAGAGCCTGGTTTTATGCGTTGATGTCATATGCACGAGTAGAACACAAGTGAGTTGTGGGCGATATAAGTCATACTGCTTACCAGATGTCATACTTTTGGTTCGGGCGGTATTGTGAGATGAAGCGCCCGGACCGACATTACGCCAGACGCTTACGCCGAGACTGGTTTCACCGCTTGAGCACTAGTTGCTTAAAGGTGACCGCGGTGTCAGCTCTCACTTTAGTTGAACCGAGTGTGGCTACGCCCGGTCCTTGCGAAGGTTAAAACAGCACCAACTTGACAAACTATCGCTGTGGTTTTGATGCGTAGGTAAGAACGGTTCTTGCTCAGCCCGTAGCAGCCATCGTAAAACTTGCAACAACAAAGTAGAGGACGCCTAACTTGTTTTTGCAGGGCATGTTGTGATGTGATGTGGTCAAGACGTGATGCTATATTTTATTGTATGAAATGATCATGTTTTGTAACCGAAGTTATCGGCAATCGCAGGAGCCATATGGTTGTCGCTTATTGTATGAAATGCAACGCCATGTAATTGCTTTACTTTATCACTAAGCAGTAGCGATAGTCGAGAAGCAATAGTTGACGAGACGACAACGATGCTACGATGGAGATCAAGGTGTCGCGCCGGTGACGATGGTGATCATGACGGTGCTTCAGATCACAAGCACAAGATGATGATGACCATATCATATCACTTATATTGATTGCATGTGATGTTTATCCTTTATGCATCTTATCTTGCTTTGATTGACGGTAGCATTATAAGATGATCTCTCACTAAAATTATCAAGAAGTGTTCTCCCGAGTATGCACCGCTATGTAAAGTTCTTCGTGTTGAGACACCACGTGATGATCGGGTGTGATAGGCTCTACGCTCAAATACAACGGGTGCAAAACAGTTGCACACGCTGAATACTCAGGTTAAACTTGACGAGCCTAGCATATAACAGATATGGCCTCGGAACACGGAGACCGAAAGGTCGACCGTGAATCATATAGTAAATATGATCAACCGAGTGATGTTCACCATTGAAACTACTCCATCTCACGTGATGATCGGACATGGTTTAGTTGATTTGGATCACGTAATCACTTAGATGACTAGAGAGATGTCTATCTAAGTGGGAGTTCTAAAGTAATATGATTAATTGAACTTTAATTTATCATGAACTTAGTCCTGGTAGTATTTTGCAAATTATGTTGTAGATCAATAGCTCGCGTTGTTGCTTCCCTATGCTTTTATATGTTTGTTTTGATATGTTCCTAGAGAAAAATATGTTGAAAAATGTTAGTAGCAATGATGCGGATTGGATCCGTGATCTAAGGTTTATCCTCATTGCTGCACGTAGAAATTATGTCCTTAATGCACCGCTAGGTGACAAACCTATTGCAGGAGCGTATGCGTACGTTATGAACGCTATGGCTAGCTCAATATGATGACTACTTGATAGTTTAGTGCACCATGCTTAAAGGCTTAGAATCGGGACTTCAAAGACGCTTTTGAACGTCATGGACCATATGAGATGTTCCAGGAATTGAAGTTAATATTTCAAGCAAATACCCGAGTTGAGAGATATGAAGTCTCCAACAAGTTCTATAGCTAAAAGATGGAGGAGAATCGCTCAACTAGTGAGCATGTGCTCAGATTGTCCGGTACTTCAATCGCTTGAAATCAAGTGGGAGTTAATCTTCCAAATAAGATAGTGATTGACAGAATTCTCTAGTCACCATCACCAAGTTAGTAGAACTTCGTGATGAACTATAATATGCAAGGGATGACAAAAGTAATTCCCAAGCTCTTCGTGATGCTGAAATCGACGAAGGTAGAAATCAAGAAAAGAGCATCAAGTGTTGATGATTGACAAGACCACTAGTTTCAAGGAAAAGGGCAAAGGGCAAAAGGGGAACTTCAAGAAGAACGGCAAGCAAGTTACTGTTCGAGTGAAGAAGCCCGAGTCTGGACCTAAGCCTGAGACTAAGTGCTTTTGCTGCAATGGAACTGGTCACTGGAAGCGGAACTACCCCAAGTATTTGGCGGATAAGAAGGATGGCAAATTGAACAAGAGTATATTTGATATATAGGTTATTGATGTGTGCCTTACTAGTGTTTATAGTAGCCCCTGAGTATTTGATACTTGTTCGGTTGCTGAGGTTAGTAACTCGAAACAAGAGTCACAGAATAAACAGAGACTAGTTGAAGAGGAAGTGACGATGAGTATTGGAAGTAGTTCCAAGATTGATATGATCATCATCGCACACTCCCTATACTTTCGGGATTAGTGTTAAACCTAAATAAATGTTATTTGGTGATTATGCGTTGAGCATGAATATGATTTGATCATGTTTATTGCAGAACGGTTATTCATTTAAAGTCAAAGAATAATTGTTGTTCTGTTTAAATGAATAAAACCTTCAATGGTCATACACCCAATAAAAATAGTTTGTTGGATCTCGATCGTAGTGATACACATATTCATAATATTGATGCCAAAAGATGCAAAGTTAATAATGATAGTGCAACTTATTTGTGGCACTGCCGCTTAGGTCATATTGGTGTAAAGCGCATGAAGAAACTCCATGCTGATGGGCTTTTGGAATCACTTGATTATGAATCACTTGATGCTTACGTAACCATGCCTTATGGGCAAGATGACTAAAGACTCGCTTCTCCGGAACAATGGAGCGAGCAAATGACTTATTGGAAATAATACATACTGATGTATGCGGTCCGATGAGTGTTAAAGCTCACGGCAAGTATCAAGTTATTTTCTGACCTTCACAGATGATTTGAGCAGATATGCGATATCTTCTTGATGAAACATAAGTCTGAAATAGTTGAAAGGTTCAAGGAATTTCAGAGTGAAGTGGAAAAATCATCATAACAAGAAAATAAAGTTTCGCGATCTGATCGCTGAGACGAATAATTGAGTTACGAAGTTTGGTCTTCAATTAAAATAATGTGGAATAGTTTCACAGCTCACGCCACCGAACACCACAATGTTATGGTGTGTCCGAACGTCAGAATCGCACTTTATTGGATATGGTGCGATCTATGATGTCTCTTATCGGTTTACCACTATCGCTTTGGGGTTATGCATTAGAGACAGCTGCATTCACGCTTAATAGGGCACCATCTAAATCCGCTGAGATGACACCGTATGAACTATGGTTTAAACAAGAAACCTAAGCTGTCGTTTCTTAAAGTTTGAGTTGTGATGCTTATGTGAAAAAGTTTTCACCGATAAGCTCGAACCCAAATCGGAGAAGTGCGTCTTCATAGAATACCCAAAGGAAACTGTTGGGTACACCTTCTATCACAGGTCTAAAGGCAAAACATTCGTTGTTAAGATGGATCCTTTCTAGAGAAGGAGTTTTCTCGAAAGAAGTGAGTGGGAGGAAAGTAGAACTTGATGAGGTAATTGTACCTTCTCCCTTATTGGGAAGTAGTTCATCACAGAAATCAGTTCCAGTGATTCCTACACCAATTAGTGAGGAAGCTAATGATGATGATCATGAAACTTCAGATCAAGTTACTACAAAACCTCGTAGGTCTTCCAAAGTACAGTCCGCACTGCAGTGGTACGGTAATCCTATTCTGGAAGTCATGTTACTAAACCATGATGAACCTACGAACTATGAGGAAGCGATGATGAGCCCAGATTCCGCGAAATGGTTTGAGACCATGAAATCTGAGATGGGATCCATGTATGAGAACAAAGTGTGGACTTTGATGGAGTTGCCCGATGATCGGCAAGCCATATTATATAAATGAATCTTCAAGAGGAAGACAAATGCTGATAGTAGTATTACTATCTACAAAGCTCGACTTGTCGCAGAAAGGTTTTCGACAAGTTCAAGGTGTTGACTACAATGAGATTTTCTCAACTGTAGCGATGCTTAAGTCTGTCCGAATCATGTTAGCAATTGCCACATTTTATGAAATCTGGCAAATGGATGTCAAAACTACATTCTTTAATGGATTTATTAAAGAAGAGTTGTATATGATGCAACCAGAAGGTTTTGTCAATCCTAAAGGAGCTAACAAAATGTGCAAGCTCCAGCGATCCATCTATGGACTGGTGCAAGCATCTCGAGTTGAATAAACGCTTTGATAGTGTGATCAAAGCATATGGTTTTATACAGACTTTTGGAGAAGCCTCAGTATTTATAAGAAAGTGAGTGGGAGCACTACAGCATTTCCGATAAGTATATGTGAATGACATATTGTTGATCGGAAATAATGTAGAATTATTCTGCAAAGCATAAAGGAGTATTTGAAAGGAGTTTTTCAAAGAAGGACCTCGGAGAAGCTGCGTACAAATTGAGCATCAAGATCTATTGAGATAGATCAAAAACGCTTGATAAGTTTTTCAATAAGTACATACCTTGTCAAGATTTTGAAGAAGTTCAAAATGGAACAGTTAAAGAAAAGTTCTTGCCTGTGTTGCAAAAGGTGTGAAATTGAGTAAGACTCAAATCCCGACCACAGCAGAAAATAGAAAAGAGAATGAAAATCATTCCCTATACCTCACCATAGGTTTTATAAAGTATGCTATGCTATGTACTGCACCTATTGTATACCTTGCTCTGAATTTGGCAAGGAGTACAATAGTGATCTAGGAGTAGATCATCGACATTGGTCAAGAACATCCTTAGTGAAGACTAAGGAAATATTTCTCGATTATGGAGGTGATAAAAGAGCCCGTCGTAAAGAGTTACATCGATGCAAGCTTTTTACACTGATCCAGATGAATCTAAGTCTCAACCTGGATACATATTGTAAGTGGGAGCAATTAGCTAGAGTAGCCCTGTGCAGAGCATTGTAGACATAGAATATTTGCAAAATACATACGGCTCTGAATGTGACAGACCCGTTGGCTAAACTTCTCTCACGAGCAAAACATGATCATCCCTTAGTACTCTTTGGGTGTTAATCACATAGCGATGTGATCTAGATTATTGACTCTAGTAAACCCTTTGGGTGTTGGTCACATGACGATGTGAACTATGGGTCTTAATCACATACAGATGTGAATATTAGTGTTGAATCACATGATGATGTGAACTAGATTATTGACTCTAGTGCAAGTGGGAGACTCAAGGAAAAATTCCCTAGAGGCAATAATAAAGTTATTATTTATTTCCTTATTTCATGATAAAAGTTTATTATTCATGCTAGAATTGTATTAACCGGAAACATAATACATGTGTGAATACATAGACAAACATAGTGTCACTAGTGTGCCTCTACTTGACTAGCTCGTTGAATCAAAGATGGTTAAGTTTCCTAGCCATAGACATGAGTTGTCATTTGATTAACGGGATCACATCATTAGGAGAATGATGTGATTGACATGACCCATTCTGTTAGCCTAGCACTTGATCGCTTAGTATATTGCTATTGCTTTCTTCATGACCTATACATGTTCCTGTAACTATGAGATTATGCAACTCCTGCCACCGGAGGAACACTTTGGTACTACCAAACGTCACAACGTGAATCGGGTGATTATAAAGGAGTACTACAGGTGTCTCCAAAGGTACTTGTTGGGTTGGCGATTTCGAGATTAGGTTTTGTCACTCCGATTGCTCGGAGAGGTATCTCTGGGCCTTCTCGGTAATACACATCACATAAGCCTTGCAAGCATTACAACTAATGATTTAGTTGTGAGATGATGTATTACGGAACGAGTAAAGAGACTTACCAAGAATCTAGATTGAACTAGGTATTGGATACCGACGATCGAATCTCGGGTAAGTAACATACCGATGACAAAAGGAACAACGTATGTCGTTATGCGGTTTGACCGATAGAGCTCTCCGTAGAATATGTAGGAGCCAATATGGGCATCCAGGTTCCGCTATTGGTTATTGACCAAGAATAGTTCTAGGTCATGTCTACATAGTTCTCGAACCCGTAGGGTCCGCACGCTTAAGGTTTCGGCGATGCTTATATTATGAGTTTATGAGTTTTGATGTACTGAAGGAGTTCGGAGTCCCGGATGAGATCGGGGACATGACGAGGAGTCTCGAAATGGTCGAGACGTAAAGATTCATATATTGGATGATATGTTTAGGCCAAGCGGTCAAGCCCATGAGGCTTTAGGTCGGTGCAAAAGGAGTTTTATGAGGCTGGGGCCAAACGCCGAGACCTGGCGTCGCCCTGGGCCGACGCCGAGCCCCATGGCGTCTGGGCCAGACGCCAAGGATTGTGGCGTTTGGTCCTGGAGTCCGAGTGGGACTCTTGCCTTTCGGGCAAAACCGACTTTGAGGAGGATTTTGCTCCAAGTTTCGACCCCGGGGCTCAACATATAAATAGAGGGGCAGGGCTAGCACCAAAGATACAACAATTGATCCCTTGGATCTCTTAGGGCCAGTTCTTTCGACTCGATTCTGAAGAATCACTGCCTGGAAAATCACAATCGCGAAAAGAACTCATTGCTTCTCCAGAATCGCCTAGAATCACCCACAATCGGTAAGGTATTTCAGAATCGAGCAAACTTGACGATTCTCGGCGATTCCTACAAAGCAAAACGATTCAGTTTTAGCAAATACCCCTATTGGATGTAGAAATTACCCCCAATATGCCACTCGGGCCAGCCGACCGACAGAGGCCCAGCCCAAAGTACTGCCGATTCCCCAATCGCCGTCCCGTCGCTCATCCCCATCCCTGCTCGACCTAGGGTTGGCGCCACGGATTCCCCGCCCGAATCATCAGCTCACACGCCATGTCCTCTGTGGCATCCCCGCCCAGTCCACAAGAACCCCGACCTCGGGCGCCGGGCAGCAGGAGGCAAACCGGCTTCCCGCCTGACCCAACCGCCTCGCAGCAGGAGGCGAATCGGCTTCCCCGACCGACTCCAACCGCCTGCAGCAGGAGGCGCCAAGGCCGACCGAGCCCACTTCACCGTGTTGGTGAGCTCCTCTCTATCTCATCCTTTCTCCCTTCTCTCGCTATATCTCTGTTACATATTAGTTCAACTCTGTTTGTATGAATCAAAAAAATTATACTGCTACTTGTTTGCTTATGCTGTTTTCGATTTGCATGGTTATTTGGTTAGTACAAAATTTGTATGATTGATTGCTACTGTTCGAACTCTGTTTATAGCAATGAAAAATTGCATGAATGATTGCTACTGTATGAATTTTGTAGTGGTATGAAATGACTGCTGCTTTGTAAAAAAGTAGTTTACTTTTAAACGTTCACATATTGATGTTGTAGATGGAGAAAGTGAAGTATCCAAAAGCAATTTGGGATAGTGCGGCTCATTCCATTTATATGGATGTGTGCGTAGAGGAGGTGCGAGCAAATAACCGGGCCCTCGAGGCACCACTTTGTCCGATGTAGGACAAGCTAATTTGCTTACTAAGTTCAATGAGCGCCCCGTGTGGCTATTCGCACTTGCAATTAAAAACAGGTGGGATGCATGTAGAGGTGATTATGCCATATGGAAGACATTGGTTCAAAAAGCTTCGCATTGGAAGAGATCCTTATATCAAGACCATTGCTGCTACAAATGAGTGGTGGGCATTGGAGTTGAAGGTACCTTTGTTGTTTGTCATTTTATTAAACTGGGAGTCATATTGGATTTTTCATTTCATTTAACATGAATGTGTGCTATTTCATTGCACGCACGTCCAGGCTAGCAAGTTTCGTATGCTGCACTTATGGAGGAGGATAAAATGGAGGAGGTGTTTGATGCTTGTTGTGTCACAAATGAGCATGCGAGGGTGCCAATGCCAACATATCAAGGTTCTACGTCTCGAATCACTTTGGATGATGAGTCTGGTTGTGAAGGTGATGAAACTCAGGTTACACCTCGTCCTAATCGTGCTAAGGGTGGGAAGAAGAGGGCATGTCCTTATTCGCCAACTCCTAAGATGAATGAAAAGTGGGCAAGTGAGCATGCAAAAAATGAGGCATTTGTGCGTATGGTGGACCTCTTTGATTCAAGGAACAAGAGAGATGAAACTCAAGTTTCAGCAAGAAAGGAGATTCACGAAATGTTGGCCATGGTAGAGGCGGATGGTGGTGCACCGGGAGTGATGTTCATTTCTATGCTTCACAACTATTTAGGGATCGCATAAATCGTGATGTTTTCTCCGCCTTCAAGGGTCACGAGCCTAGTGCGAGGCTTCTATGGATAAACAAAACATGGGAGTTCAACAATAAGTAGAACCTCTATGTTTCAAATGCTTCCAACTTGTATCGTAGTGAACTATTTTATTTTGTTGAACCATTGTATTTGCTTTGAACTTGCAATCAATTGAATTATGTTGTTTGCCTTCTTATGAACTACTCTTTTGCTACTGCACCTTGTTATGAGCTACTCTTTTCCTACTGCATCAATTGTTGTAACCTCCTATATGTGTATGTGGTTGTGGCAGATGGATAAAAAAAAGCAAGAAGATGAGGTATTTGAGGCTGGAATTCTTGCATTTGCTTTGGAAATGGCGTCGTCTAGCAAATCATTGCCGTATGCGTCAAGAAGATTACCACTTGTTATAGGCCTCCAATGGGTGGAAGAGAAGGAGAAGTATTCAAAAGCTTTCTATGCTATGTTCAGAATGAGGAGGTCGGTGTTTTACCCATTACATGATCTGTTGGTTGAGAAGTATGGGCTTAAGTCAACTTGCAACATATCATCCAAAGAAGTTACCGCACTTTTTTATGGACTTTGGGAACAACGCGCAGCATAACCGACAATGTTGCGGATCGGTTTGCACATAGTCGCTCTGTCACTAACAAAAAATTCCATGAGGTTTTGGAGTGTGTGGACCACATGGAGGGTGACTACATTAGACCAATGGATCCATCCTTCTCCTAACCTCATCCCATACTTAGAAAAACAAGGTTCTGGCCTCATTTCAAAAATGCTATTGGAGCCATAGATGGAACACATATTAAAGTGGTTGTGCCTAAGGAATTGGAGCCCCAACACAGGAACAGAAAAGGATACACAAGCGAAAATGTCATGGCAGTGTGTGATTTTGATATGAGGTTCACTTTTGTTGTTCCTGGATGGCCCGGATCTGTTCATGACACACGTGTATGGAGCGATGCTATCGTTCGTTATGAGCATTTCCCACAACCACCAACAGGTAATCTCTTGTATGTACACATGTTATTCGTGATGCTACTGCATCTTCTTGTTAACCTCCTATGTCTTATTGTAGATAAATACTACCTTGTCGACTGGATATCCAAACAGAGTTGGATATCTAGCACCATACAAAGGACACCGTATCATGTACCCGATTTTCAACAACACCCTCCCATGGGGAGGTATGAGACATTCAACCATCGCCATTGTTCTTTGCGTAAATGTTGTCGAAAGAACGCTTGGTGTTCTCAAGATGAAATGGCGTATTCTCCAAGGCATACCACGGTACAAACCGGAGACCCAAAAGATGATCATCACTGCGTGCATGTGTCTTCACAACTACATTCGTGATAGCAAATTACGTGATGAGCATTTTGACAAGTTTGACAATGATGCGACGCGTAACCTGCACAACCGCTTACAGGTGCCAACAATTTACCACCAAGATGATGGTACCATGAACGCTACACGTGAGGCTATTGCTGTCAGTCTTGTACCTTGAGAGAGTCCATCTTGTAGTTTGCAATTCGCTTAACTTGTAATATTTAGCACTATATAATATTTCCAACTTTGGTCCTAAATTGTAATACTAAGCAATTTATGATTTTGCAACTTGCTTTATATTGCAATATTATATGCTTTATGAGATTTACAACTCGTTTTCGTGTTCAAAATAACCAAGTGTTACCAATATATCACACACTTCGGTCTAGGGGCGCATGCATATTTCAGCACACAACTCATACAACAATCACAGGTTAGAATCACGTAAAAGAACTGGGCAGACGATTACTCAGGCGATGATTCTCCGGCAGTTTCCCGTAATCACGATTACGGAGAATCATCGAGCTAAAAGAACTGGCTCTTAGCCGCAGTGCGGTGCCCCCTTCCACGATATTCCACCTCGGTCATATCGTCGCAGAGTTTAGGCGAAGCCCGCGCCGTAGAGCATCATCATCGCCACCACGCCGTCAGGCCGACGGAACTCATCCCCGACACTTTGCTGGATCGGAGTCCGGGATCGTCATCGAGCTGAACGTGTGCAGAACACGGAGGTGCCGTACGTTCGGTGCTTGGATCGGTCGGATCGTGAAGACGTACGACTACATCAACCGTGTTGTGATAACGCTTCCGCTTTCGATCTACGAGGGTACGTGGACAGACACTCTCCCCTCTCGTTGCTATGCCATCACCATGGTCTTGTGTGTGCGTAGGAAATTTTTTGAAATTACTACGTTCCCCAACAGTGGTATCAGAGCCTGGTTTTATGCGTTGATGTCATATGCACGAGTAGAACACAAGTGAGTTGTGGGCGATATAAGTCATACCGCTTACCAAAGCATGTCATACTTTGGTTCGGGCGGTATTGTGAGATGAAGCGCCCGGACCGACATTACGCCAGACGCTTACGCCGAGACCGGCTTCACCGCTTGAGCACTAGTTGCTTAAAGGTGACCGGCGGTGTCAGTTTCTCTCACTTTAGTTGAACTGAGTGGCTACGCCGGTCCTTGCGAAGGTTAAAACAACACCAACTTGACAAACTATCGCTGTGGTTTTGATGCGTAGGTAAGAACGGTTCTTGCTCAGCCCGTAGCAGCCACGTAAAACTTGCAACAACAAAGTAGAGGACGCCTAACTTGTTTTTGCAGGGCATGTTGTGATGTGATGTGGTCAAGACGTGATGCTATATTTTATTGTATGAAATGATCATGTTTTGTAACCGAGTTATCGGCAATCGGCAGGAGCCATATGGTTGTCGCTTATTGTATGAAATGCAACGCCATGTAATTGCTTTTACTTTATCACTAAGCAGTAGCGATAGTCGAGAAGCAATAGTTGGCGAGACGACAACGATGCTACGATGGAGATCAAGGTGTCGCTACCGATGACGATGGTGATCATGACGGTGCTTCGAGATGGAGATCACAAGCACAAGATGATGATGACCATATCATATCACTTATATTGATTGCATGTGATGTTTATCCTTTATGCATCTTATCTTGCTTTGATTGACGGTAGCATTATAAGATGATCTCTCACTAAAATTATCAAGAAGTGTTCTCCCGAGTATGCACCGCTATGAAAGTTCTTCGTGCTGAGACACCACGTGATGATCGGGTGTGATAGGCTCTACGTTCAAATACAACGGGTGCAAAACAGTTGCACACGCGGAATACTCAGGTTAAACTTGACGAGCCTAGCATATAACAGATATGGCCTCGGAACACGGAGAGCGAAAGGTCAAACGTGAATCATATAGTAGATATGATCAACATAGTGATGTTCACCATTGAAACTACTCCATCTCACGTGATGATCGGACATGGTTTAGTTGATTTGATCACGTAATCACTTAGATGACTAGAGAGATGTCTATCTAAGTGGGAGTTCTAAAGTAATATGATTAATTGAACTTTAATTTATCATGAACTTAGTCCTGGTAGTATTTTGCAAATTATGTTGTAGATCAATAGCTCGCGTTGTTGCTTCCCTATGCTTTTATATGTTTGTTTTGATATGTTCCTAGAGAAAAATATGTTGAAAAATGTTAGTAGCAATGATGCGGATTGGATCCGCGATCTGAGGTTTATCCTCATTGCTGCACAGAGAAATTATGTCCTTAATGCACCGCTAGGTGACAAACCTATTGCAGGAGCAGATGCAGACGTTATGAACGCTATTAGCTCAATATGATGACTACTTGATAGTTTAGTGCACCATGCTTAACGGCTTAGAATCGACTTCAAAGACGTTTTGAACGTCATGGACCATATGAGATGTTCCAGGAATTGAAGTTAATATTTCAAGCAAATACCCGAGTTGAGAGATATGAAGTCTCCAACAAGTTCTATAGCTAAAAGATGGAGGAGAATCGCTCAACTAGTGAGCATGTGCTCAGATTGTCTGGGTACTTCAATCGCTTGAAATCAAGTGGGAGTTAATCTTCCAAATAAGATAGTGATTGACAGAATTCTCTAGTCACCATCACCAAGTTAGTAGAACTTCGTGATGAACTATAATATGCAAGGGATGACAAAAGTAATTCCCAAGCTCTTCGTGATGCTGAAATCGACGAAGGTAGAAATCAAGAAAAGAGCATCAAGTGTTGATGATTGACAAGACCACTAGTTTCAAGGAAAAGGGCAAAGGGCAAAGGGGAACTTCAAGAAGAACGGCAAGCAAGTTATCGTTCGAGTGAAGAAGCCCGAGTCTGTACCTAAGCCTGAGACTAAGTGATTTTGCTGCAATGGAACTGGTCACTGGAAGCTGAACTACCCCAAGTATTTGGCGGATAAGAAGGATGGCAAATTGAACAATAGTATTTTTGATATACAGGTTATTGATGTGTTCGTTACTAGTGTTTATAGTAGCCCCTGAGTATTTGATACTTGTTCGTTGTTGAGGTTAGTAACTCAAACAGGAGTTACGTAATAAACAGAGACTAGTTGAAGGGGAAGTGACGATGAGTATTGGAAGTAGTTCCAAGATTGATATGATCATCATCGCACACTCCCTATACTTTCGGGATTAGTGTTAAACCTAAATAAATGTTATTTGGTGATTGCGTTGAGCATGAATATGATTTGATCATGTTTATTGCAAAACGGTTATTCATTTAAAGTCAAAGAATAATTGTTGTTCTGTTTAAATGAATAAAACCTTCGATGGTCATACACCCAATGAAAATAGTTTTCGTAACGGTTATTCATTTAAAGTCCAAGAATAATTGTTGTTCTGTTTAAATGAATAAAACCTTCAATGGTCATACACCCAATAAAAATAGTTTGTTGGATCTCGATCGTAGTGATACACATATTCATAATATTGATGCCAAAAGATGCAAAGTTAATAATGATAGTGCAACTTATTTGTGGCACCGCCGTTTAGGTCATATTGGTGTAAAGCGATGAAGAAACTCCATGCCGATGGGATTTTGGAATCACTTGATTATGAATCACTTGATGCTTAAGTAACCATGCCTTATGGGCAAGATGACTAAAGACTCGTTCTCCGGAACAATGGAGCGAGCAACTGACTTATTGGAAATAATACATACTGATGTATGCGGTCCGATGAGTGTTAAAGCTCACGGCAAGTATCTTTATTTTCTGACCTTCACAGATGATTTGAGCAGATATGCGTATATCTTCTTGATGAAACATAAGTCTGAAATAGTTGAAAGGTTCAAAGAATTTCAGAGTGAAGTGGAAAAATCATCGTAACAAGAAAATAAAGTTTCTGCGATCTGATCGTGGAGACGAATAATTGAGTTACGAGTTTGGTCTTCAATTAAAATAATGTGGAATAGTTTCACAGCTCACGCCACCTGGAACACCACAATGTTATGGTGTGTCCGAACGTCAGAATCAGCACTTTATTGGATATGGTGCGATCTTTGATGTCTCTGATCGGTTTACGACTATCGTTTTGGGGTTATGCCTTTGGGACAGCTGCATTGACGTTTAAGAGGGGACCCTCGAAATCCGTTGAGACGACACCGTATGAACTATGGTTTAAACAAGAAACCTAAGCTGTCGCTTTCTTAAAGTTTGGAGTTGTGATGCTTATGTGAAAAAGTTTTCACCTGATAAGCTCGAACCCATATCTGAGTAGTGCTTCTTCATAGAATACCCATAGGAAACTGTTGGGTTCACCTTCTATCACAGGTCTAAAAGCAAAACATTCGTTGCTAAGATGGATCCTTTCTAGAGGAGGAGTTTTCTCTCGAAAGAAGTGAGTGGGAGGAAAGTAGAACTTGATAAGGTAATTGTACCTTCTCCCTAATTGGAAAGTAGTTCATCACAGAAATCAGTTCCAAGATTCCTACACCAATTAGTGAGGAAGCTAATGATGATGATCATGAAACTTCAGATCAAGTTACTACAAAACCTCGTAGGTCTTCCAAAGTACAGTCCGCACTGTGAAAGTGGTACGGTAATCCTATTCTGGAAGTCATGTTACTAAACCATGATGAACCTACGAACTATGAGGAAGCGATGATGAGCCCAGATTCCGAGAAATGGTTTGAGACCATGAAATCTGAGATGGGATCCATGTATGAGAACAAAGTGTGGACTTTGATGGAGTTGCCCGATGATCGGCAAGCCATATTATCTAAATGGATCTTCAAGAGGAAGACAAATGCTGATAGTAGTATTACTATCTACAAAGCTCGACTTGTCGCAGAAAGGTTTTCGACAAGTTCAAGGTGTTGACTACAATGAGATTTTCACAACTGTAGCGATGCTTAAGTCTGTCCGAATCATGTTAGCAATTGCCACATTTTATGAAATCTGGCAAAGGGATGTCAAAACTACATTCTTTAATGGATTTATTAAAGAAGAGTTGTATATGATGCAACCAGAAGGTTTTGTCAATCCTAAAGGAGCTAACAAAATGTGCAAGCTCCAGCGATCCATCTATGGACCGGTGCAAGCATCTCGAGTTGGAATAAACGCTTTGATAGTGTGATCAAAGCATATGGTTTTATACAGACTTTTGGAGAAGCCTGTATTTATAAGAAAGTGAGTGGGAGCACTACAGCATTTCCGATAAGTATATGTGAATGACATATTGTTGATCGGAAATAATGTAGAATTATTCTGCAAAGCATAAAGGAGTATTTGAAAGGAGTTTTCAAAGAAGGACCTCGGAGAAGCTGCGTACAAATTGAGCATCAAGATCTATTGAGATAGATCAAAACGCTTGATAAGTTTTTCAATAAGTACATACCTTGTCAAGATTTTGAAGAAGTGAACAGTCAAAGAAAAGTTCTTGCCTGTGTTGCAAAAGGTGTGAAATTGAGTAAGACTCAAATCCCGACCACAAAGCAGAAAATAGAAAAGAGAATGAAAGTCATTCCCTATACCTCAGTCATAGGTTCTATAAAGTATGCTATTCTATGTACCAGACCTATTGTATACCTTGCTCTGAATTTGGCAAGGAGTACAATAGTGATCTAGGAGTAGATCATCGGACATTGGTCAAGAACATCCTTAGTGAAGACTAAGGAAATATTTCTCGATTATGGAGGTGATAAAAGAGCCCGTCAGAAAGAGTTACATCGATGCAAGCTTTTTACACTGATCCGGATGACTCTAAGTCTCAATCTGGATACATATTGTAAGTGGGAGCAATTAGCTAGAGTAGCCCTGTGCAGAGCATTGTAGACATAGAATATTTGCAAAATACATACGGCTCTGAATGTGACAGACCCGTTGGCTAAACTTCTCTCACGAGCAAAACATGATCTGTAACATCCCAAATTTCCCTATTTGGAATGTTTTACAATTATAGATAAGCATCCTATGCATCCTGTTTGAATTTGAATTCCATTTGAAGTTTCAGAGAGTTTTGAGTTTAAATTTTGAATTTCCAAACTTTGGCATGTGGGAAACAATTCCAAAACTAACCCTGATAAATACTTGATCAAAGGTATGAGAGGAGCTAACATGACACTCCAAAAATATCAGAGGAAACAAAGCCAAAAGAATTGGAATTCAAATCTGAATTTTATTTGAATTTGAAAAAAATGGATTTTCATAAAGTTTGGATTTTGGCTTTGGAAAAATGTTCAAATGGAAGAGAATATTCTCCTGATCATTTTGGTATATATATACCCTATATAAAATATTTATAGTTTAGGTTTTATTTTTGGTTTTGTTTTTATTAAAAAAATAAAGAAAAACCTTTTCGGGCGCCAGCCAGGCCACCCAGGCCCAGCCAGCACCGCGCCCCCTCGGCCACCCCGTGCACCAGGCCCAGCCCCCGGCCCACTAGGCCAACGGGCCAGCCAGCGCACTCACCCCCGCGCCCCCTCGCCCGAATCCCTTAGGATCCGGTCGACCGCCCGCACCTTCCCCCTCTCTCCCTCACTGACCCGTGGACCCCCCCCCCTCTCTTCTTCCCCTCGCCCACGAAACGGACCTCGCCGGAGATCCACCGGATCCCGAAGGATCCGGGATCCCCGACAGCCCCCGATGCCCTTCCGCCCCCCAGCCGAGGCCCTGGCTATATAAGCCACCCCCTCCGCACCCCATTCCCCCCCTTAGCCACGCCGAGCCCCACTCCTCTCTCTCCGGCACGGAGCCTGAGCTCAACCCGCCAAAACCCTCGCCGTCGCCGCCCTGGTGCCCCCCGACCCTCACCAACCCCACCGAACCCTTCCCCGAGCTTCCCCGCGTCTCCCCGACGTCTCCCCGAAGCTCGCCGACGCCCGAAGCCCCCGGAGCACTCTCGCCGCCGCCGCCGACGTCGCCGGAGTCCGGTGAGTCCCCGGTTTTCCCCTCCACCGTCCGATCCCAATCGGGTGGCTAGGATTAGAACCCCCGAAGGGGTACGTTTTTATTAGAAAACCGGCCGGCCCGATGCGGTTTATTTTTAAGTTAGGTTTTATTTAGTTAGGCCGGTTCTGTTAGTTAAACCCTAGGCCCATTTAGTCTATCTGACGCCTAGTGCACAGTTTAGGCCCATTAGGCATTTTTTCTTTTATTTAGATTTTCTGTTTTAGCCGATTTGTTCCAAATTTCAAAAATGTGTATCTTTTGTTCTGTTTAATATTTTTTAGTGATTCTTTTTTTGTTGGATTGCAAATTTTATGTAGTTTCTGAAAAACATATATTTAGCTATGTTAAAAATAATTAAAAATGCTTTAATATTATTTTAGTCAGAATAGCAAATCTGCTATAGTTTTAGTTAGAAAAATTATTTTTGCATGATTCTTTTGCAATCACTTTATTTTGATATTGCCAAACCCTAGAAATTAACTTTGGTATTTTAGGATTAATAAAAAAATTAATTCTAGGCAGAATCCTATTAACCCTAATTAATTGATTAGTTCCTGTTTTCCTAATTAATTAATTAGTAAATTAATTTATTTTTAACTTGTGATTAGTTATTCTAGGTTAGTTTCTGTCATTCCATTAGATGAACTTTTATTTATAATTAATAAAAGTTTTAAATTAATTTTCCTAATAGAAATTGGATTAGGCCTAAATTGAGTTTTATAATAGCTAATTAATTAATTCTTTTTGCTCCTAACTACTTAGTTAATCCTTTTCTGTTAAGTTAACCTAAAACCATGATTAGGTCATGTTGAGGAATTTTTGTTAAATAAAAACTATTTTTTTGCTATTGTTTGGAATAGGGAAAAACTTTGAATTTGATTTCCTTGAGTTTTCCTTTTGATTTGGTTTTGATTGTTTGGTTGTGTTATGTTATCTTTGTTATCTTGTGTGATCCTCTTGCTTTGTACTTATTATGTCATTGTTTGTCTCGGTAGAGTTCCCGGAGTGCGAAGCTTGCTACTACGACTCTTTAGCTTACGAGGATCATCAGCAAGGCAAGTTTTGATCATGTTATTTCTATACCTATGTTTTGTGCATTAGTAGTTGTCACCACCCCACCATTGCATGCAGTAGTGATAATCTTGAAGTCATTAAACTTGAGTAGTATCATGTGGTAGGATGAACCAATCCCTTGTTACCATGGCCCCGGACGTAGTAGTTATTTTGCTATGCTCAGAGACGGATTTAAGGTGAGTGAACTCCATAAGCAAGATGTGAGAGTCAATGATGATGACAACCCATGGACTACAATGATCAAGTTGGACTTGGAAAAATCACTACCGGGTGGAGGATTTGCTGACGGGCACCCCTGGAGCACCAGTGGTTGGCCGGGATGCATGGAGAAGCGCCATGACATCTTGCGGAAAGCTTCACCCAGCCACGAAGAGAAGGATGGATGCCCCATGACCGGAAGCTTACTCAGGCAGCCGCAAGCCATTATGGGCTCGCTGGGTTGACCCTTGTAGTGAAGTCGGCTGGACGGTACTACGAGAAGTAGACGAACGGTAGGGTTGGATGGGTACCGGCAAGGGCGGAAGAACTCTTTGGAAGACCCTGTTTCATTCTGGTCCCGCCTTCAAACACCATGAAGTGCGAAGACTTTAAAAGGAGGGAATGATTCTTATGGGAAAGTGCGCAAACCTCTGCAGAGTGTTATAACCTAATCGATTAGCCGTGTCCCCGGTTACGGACATTTGAGCATCTGGACCTTGGAAGTATTCGGATATCTCAACACTAAAACTAATGGATTAATTTGACGGGTTTATGACTTAATAATTTGGGAACGAGATATTGGTTGGCGGAACCATCTCAATAACTACCAACAATTCTAGTAATTTGCAAATAAGTCCACTGTAGTAGGATAAAATTGGCTTTACGCAAAATGATGAAACTTAGAGCTCCACAGCCAAATATGCATATAGAGTTAGTAATTTTATTATTGTTGTTCCTCATAACTTGCCAGCTTATTCCAAAAGCTGACCTACATGGCTGCAACGTATTATGTTGCAGAGATATATTCCGATCAGGAGTGAGGCTACGCTCCGCGCTTGGCGATTGCCCTTTGGAGTCGGATGGACTCGCTTACCTTCGACGCTTCCGCAGCATTTTAGTTTATTTCTCATGAGTTGGCCTTGAGCCGAATTTATTCCCTTGTAATAAAGACTCTATATGAGAATCGATTAATGATATTCAGGTGTGATTGAACTTTGATTACTTTATCGATGTACAGTGAGTACCAAAGATGATCTTGGGATGGTACGGACACGTAGATTTGACCGATTTTGGGTCAGTCGCCACAGAGATGGTATCGAGCACACGCCGACCGTAGGATCGTAGCCCCTAGGATCGGAAAGCCATAAGCGTAGACCATTTACTTTGAACCCTCTTTCATTCTATAATTCTTCCTGATCTATTCTCGACTCTTCTCTCCTTTGCAACATTCTAGATGGCCGCCGAGTTCACCCCAGTTTTGCTACGGAGTTCTGCCACCGATGAGACGATGCCCTTCGGAAGGAAGCTGGTCCAGATGGTGAAGCTGCTGAAGATTGCTCGCCCTCGATCACTGGAAACCCACTAATGCACTTCCGACGGACACCCGCTACAGGATTGAGGTGCATATCCTGTGGAGAACCTTTTGAGGACGCAAGGAGCCTATCAACATTGAGTTCACCGAGTTCAACTGGATCATCGGAAGGGACGTGGCGATCTACCGAGCACTTGGACATCTCCGAGAGGAGTACAGGACTGAGCTCGATCACTCGGACCTCGCCATGGTTTCTCGCAGGGCAAGGAATGGAGATATCATCCGCACCATCGAGGACGATTCCACCCTCTCGTACATCCAGGACCTGGAGTGTCTTCTCAGGAAACGGGAGATTCAGGCTCGCCGCAACTCGAAGACACACCGGAAGCTTTTGTTCCGCGAATCGAGCTGGAGGAGAAGGCACGCGCAGACTTCCTTGGCCATGAGGAAGAAATCACGGACTTCATGGAGATAGTCGACGACCTGAAGATGAAGCTTGCCGCGATTGAGGAAAAGATGGACTTGGGTGAGGACCTTTACCCGAGTGGGGATGAAGGGCCCCTCGTGAGCAATGATCGGGATTTCAAGGAGTACCATCAAGGAAACCCCAAGAGGAGGCGCCACCGATGAAGACTTTTAGCCGACCACCATGTTATCTTTTACTTTTTCGTCGATCAGTTAGGGCCGATGTTTTTCCTTCGATTAGTCATGAGCCTTTGTAATCGAGTTTGAACCATGTTTGAGTGGAATGAATAAATGTTTGGTGTGTTATGATTGTGCATTCATATGGGTAGTGTTATTCTCATAGACCCTTGTTCTATTCTAATTTTTCTCACCCACTCCAAAACACCAGATGCCTCCGAGACGTGACACTGGTTTCCCGCCGGAGCTCACCCAAATTGCTCCAAAGCAGAATGCACCGATGCAGCTCGATTCGTAATCGTAACAACCCTGCCAACAATCCACCGCCACCACCACCTCCCACTGTGGACAACTTGACTCGATTTCTGAGGTTGAATCCGCCAGTGTTCTCTAGTAGCACTGAGCCGATTGTGGCTGACGACTGGCTCCGCAAGATTGGAAGAGAGCTAGTCACCGTTGGATGCACTGATGCTGAGAAGGTGCGCTTTGCCGCGCATCAACCGGATGGACCTGCAGCTTCTTGGTGGGAGAATTACACCGCCACTTTTCCCTTGGGTGGCATCACTTGGGATCAATTCCAGCAGGCCTTTCGCACTGCTCATGTCTCATCTGGAGCCATGAGTCTGAAGAAGCGTGAGTTCCGTAACTTACGCCAGGGAAATCGTACTGTGGCACAGTACGTGGAGGAATTCAGCAAGCTTGCCCGCTATGCCCCTGATGATGTGGCCACTGATGCCGCCAAGCAGGAGAAGTTCCTTGAGGGACTAAATGATGAATTGAGCATGCAACTTATTGTGGCTACTTTCAACAACTACCAGGAGCTGGTAGACAAGGCCACCATCCTGGAAGGCAAGCAGCAGCAGATAGAGAGCCGCAAGAGGAAGTACAGCCAGGGGAAGCACAATTCAGGAGCTCAGCAGAAGCCCCGCTATGCACCGTACTCAGGAGGGCACATCCATCACAACCATGGAGGTCATAACCATGGTGGAAATGGAAACAACCGCAGCCAGGACAACAAGTCAGGCCATGGCAATGGCAATGGCAATGGTAATGGCAATCAGCACCGTTCTGCCCCGGCTCCGAAGGATCTGAGCCACATCACCTGCTTCAAGTGCCAGAAGACAGGGCACTACGCCACCGACTGCCCGGAGGCCAAGCAGAGGAACGGGAATGGCAATGGAGGCTCAGCAAAGAAGCCCAATCCCTTCCCTCGTGCTCAAGTGAATCACATCGACGTGGAGAACGTCTATGATCAGCCAGACACTGTGGTTGGTAAGTTTTTATTGAATTCACGTTCAGTTTTGGTTCTATTTGATTCTGGTGCAACGCATTCATTCATATCAAGGGTAGTTGTGGATAAGTACGGATTACGCACTAGAACCCTTAGAAGCCCCTCCGCGTCGGGCCCGCAGGAGGAGAAATGATGGCAGGTTTAAGCTGTCCTGCAAACCTCAACATCGGGAATCACAAATTTCCCGTAGAACTCATAGTGTTGGAAACTCAGACCTTGGATGTAATCCTAGGCATGGATTGGTTGTCAAAGTATGAAGGGAACATTGACTGTGCCAGCAAGTCTATTCTGCTCACCACCCCGGAGCAGAAGAGGATCAAGTATGTAGCCAGGCACAGCCAGATGAAGAATCAGGTGCATTCCCTCACGGGAGTTGTTCAGGAGGAAGTGCCGAGTGCAAGAATTTCCCGATGTGTTTCGAGGAATTACCAGAATGCCACCGACAGGACATTGAATTCTGATTGAGTTATTGCCCGCACAGCCCCAATATCCAAGAGACCTTATCGGATGCCACCGAATGAGTTGAAAGAGATCAAGGAACAAATAAATGAGTTATTGGAGAAAGGATATATTCGCCCAAGCTCATCACCTTGGGGAGCCCCAGTTCTTTTGGTAGAGAAGAAGGATGGAAGCTTGAGGATGGTTGTGGATTACCGTGCATTGAACGAAGTAACCATCAAGAACAAGTACCCTCTGCCCATGATCAATGACTTGTTTGATCAGCTTGTTGGAGCCAAGGTATTCTCTAAGATCGATCTTCGATCAGGGTATCACCAGTTGAAAATTCGTGAAAAGGATATACCCAAAACAGCATTCACCACCAGGTATGGTTTATACGAGTATACCGTCATGTCATTTGGATTGACTAATGCTCCTGCATACTTCATGAATTTGATGAACAAGGTATTCATGGAGTACTTGGACAAGTTTGTCGTGGTGTTCATCGATGACATATTGATATTCTCCAAGAGCGAGGAAGAGCATAAGGAACATTTGCGTCTAGTTCTGGAGAAACTTCGAGAACATCAGCTGTATGCCAAATTCAGCAAATGTGAATTTTGGTTGAAGGAAGTTGGATTCCTCGGACATGTTATTTCAGGAGAAGGAATAGCAGTTGATCCCGCCAAGGTTGAATCAGTCACTGATTGGCAGTCACCTACCTCAGTCAAGGAGATCCGCAGTTTTCTCGGACTTGCAGGATATTATCGGAGGTTCATTGAGAACTTCTCGAAGATTGCCAAGCCCATGACTGAGCTGTTGAAGAAGGAAGCCAAGTATGTTTGGACCGAGGAATGTGAAGCCAGTTTTCAGGAGTTGAAGAAACGGTTGGTCACAGCTCCAGTGTTGATATTGCCAGACATACACAAGGAATACCAGGTCTTTTGTGACGCTTCTCGTCAAGGACTCGGAGGAGTATTGATGCAGGAAGGCAAGGTTGTAGCTTATGCCTCCGCATAGCTACGGCCTCATGAGATGAATTATGCCACGCATGATTTGGAGTTAGCAGGTAGTGCATGCACTCAAGACTTGGAGACATTTCCTCATTGGAAATCGTTGTGATGTCTATACGGATCACAAGAGTCTGAAATATATCTTCACGCAGAAGGAATTGAACCTCAGGCAGAGGAGATGGCTAGAGTTGATAAAGGACTACGACATGAGGCTGCATTACCACCCCGGTAAAGCCAATGTTGTAGCAGATGCTTTGAGCCGTAAGAGTTATGTGAACACTCTTACCGCAGGAGGATTACCCGTGAGTTGGTTGATGACCTCGAGATCTCCGATCGAGATAGTTCCAAAGGATTTGTCGCAACTCCGAAGTTCAGTCCACCTTGACCGAAAGAATTCGTGAAGCCCAGAAGTCGGACAAGGAAATCGATGAGATTAAGCAAAAGATGGAGGAAGGAAAAGCTAAAGGATTCCGAAAGGATGAACATGGAACTATATGGTTTGAGGATCGTATATATGTGCCCAATGATCCCGAGCTCAGGAAGCTAATTCTTCAGGAAGCTCATGATTCACCGTACTCAATTCACCCCGGCAACACCAAGATGTATCTGGATTTGAAGCAAAGTTTCTGGTGGACAGGAATGAAGAAGGACATTGCCGAGTACGTAGCCGTATGCGATGTTTGCCAACATGTGAAGGCAGAACATCAGAAGCCAGCAGGGTTACTTCAACCTTTGCCGATTCCCGATTGGAAATGGGAGAAACTTGGTATGGATTTCATCACAGACTACCCAGACCCGTTCAAAGTTATGATTCTATCTGGGTAGTGGTTGATCGTTTGACTAAGGTAGCTCACTTCATTCCCGTGAAGACTACCTATACCAGTGCCAAGTTGGCCAAGATATACATGACCAGGATCGTATGTCTGCATGGAGTTCCGAGGAAAATCGTGTCAGATAGAGGAACGCAGTTTACCTCAAAGTTTTGGAAGCAGTTGCATGAAACTTTGGGTGCAGGCTGGAATTCAAGACAGCCTTTCATCCGCAGCATGATGGACGGACCGAGAGAGTCAATCAGATTACGGAGGACATGTTGAGAGCTTGTGTGCTAGACTACGGGTCTAGCTGGGATGATAACTTGCCTTACGCAGAGTTCTCGTACAACAACAGTTATCAATCCAGTTTGAAGATGGCCCTTTCAAGCTCTATATGGAAGGAGGTGCGAACACCATTCTTTGTGGGATAGTGTTGGAGATCGATCACTTTTCGGTTCCGATCTTATCAAGGATTCAAGAGAAAGTCAAGCTGATTCGAGACCGGCTCAAGATAGCACAATCACGACGGAAGAGTTATGCCGACAATGAAGCGCAAGGAGGTGACTTACGAAGTGGGAGACCGAGCATATCTTCGTGTGTCTCACTTCGTGGAATCAAGAGGTTTGGAGTCAAGGGAAAATTAGCACCCCGATTCATTGGCCCCTACAAAATCCTCGAACGTCGTGGAGAAGTTGCATACAAGTTGGAATTGCCGGAAGGATTGTCCGGAGTTCATGATGTCTTTCACGTTTCTCAGTTGAAGAAGTGCCATGCAGACATGGCCGATGTTCCGTTGAGAGACACAGTGCCCCTAGAGGCCATACAGCTTGACAAAGGATCTCGACTTACAAGGAGAAACCCGTCAAAATTCTCGAGACTGCAAGCAGAGTCACCCGCAGCAAAGTCATCAAGTTTTGCAAGGTGCTGTGGAGTCACCACACCGAGGAAGAAGCCACCTGGGAACGCGAAGAAGATCTTCGTCGAGACCATCCGCACCTATTTGCTAGCCAGCCCGAATCTCGAGGGCGAGATTCATCTTAAGGTGGGTAGGTTTGTAACATCCCAAATTTCCCTATTTGGAATGTTTTACAATTATAGATAAGCATCCTATGCATCCTGTTTGAATTTGAATTCCATTTGAAGTTTCGTAGAGTTTTGAGTTTAAATTTTGAATTTCCAAACTTTGGCATGTGGGAAACAATTCCAAAACTAACCCCGATAAATACTTGATCAAAGGTATGAGAGGAGCTAACATGACACTCCAAAATATCAGAGGAAACAAAGCCAAAAGAATTGGAATTCAAATCTGAATTTTATTTGAATTTGAAAAATGGATTTTCATAAAGTTTGGATTTTGGCTTTGGAAAAATGTTCAAATGGAAGAGAATATTCTCCTGATCATTTTGGTATATATATACCCTATATAAAATATTTATAGTTTAGGTTTTATTTTTGGTTTTGTTTTATTAAAAAATAAAGAAAAACCTTTTCGGCGCCCAGCCACCTGCCCAGCCAGCACCGCCCCTACCACCCGTGCACCAGCCCGGCCCGGCCCACTAGGCCAACGGGCCAGCCAAGCATTTCACCTCACGCCTCGAATCCCTTAGGATCCGGTCGCCCGCACCTTCCCCTCTCTCCCTCACCGACCCGTGGACCCCCCCTCTCTTCTTCCTCGCCACGAACGGACCTCGCTGAGATCCACCGGATCCGAAGGATCCGGATCCCGACAGCCCCGATGCCCTTCCGCCCCCGGCCGAGGCCCCTGGCTATAAAAGCCGACCCCCTCCGCACCCCATTCCCCCCCTTAGCCACGCCGGAGCCCCACTCCCTCTCTCTCCCGAAGCACGCCGGAGCCCGAGCTCAACCCCGCCGCCAAAACCCTCGCCGTCGCCGCCCTGGTGCCCCCCGACCCTCACCAACCCCACCGAACCCTTCCCCGAGCTTCCCCGCGTCTCCCCGACGTCTCCCCGAAGCTCGCCGACGCCCGAAGCCCCCGGAGCACTCTCGCCACGCCGCGCCGGCGTCGCGAGTCCGTGAGTCCCCGGTTTTCCCTCCACCGTCAGATCCCAATCGGGTGGCTAGGATTAGAACCCAGAAGAATGCGTTTTATTAGAAAACCGGCCCGATGCGGTTTATTTTTAAGTTAGGTTTTATTTAGTTAGGCGGTTCTGTTAGTTAAACCCTAGGCCCATTTAGTCTATCGACGCCTAGTGCACAGTTTAGGCCCATTAGGCATTTTTCTTTTATTTAGATTTTCTGTTTTAGCCGATTTGTTCCAAATTTCAAAAATGTGTATCTTTTGTTCTGTTTAATATTTTTTAGTGATTCTTTTTTTGTTGGATTGCAAATTTTATGTAGTTTCTGAAAAACATATATTTAGCTATGTTAAAAATAATTAAAAATGCTTTAATATTATTTTAGTCAGAATAGCAAATCTGCTATAGTTTTAGTTAGAAAAATTATTTTTGCATGATTCTTTTTGCAATCACTTTATTTTGATATTGCCAAACCCTAGAAATTAACTTTGGTATTTTAGGATTAATAAAAAAATTAATTCTAGGCAGAATCCTATTAACCCTAATTAATTGATTAGTTCCTGTTTTCCTAATTAATTAATTAGTAAATTAATTTATTTTTAACTTGTGATTAGTTATTCTAGGTTAGTTTCTGTCATTCCATTAGATGAACTTTTATTTATAATTAATAAAAGTTTTAAATTAATTTTCCTAATAGAAATTGGATTAGGCCTAAATTGAGTTTTATAATAGCTAATTAATTAATTCTTTTTGCTCCTAACTACTTAGTTAATCCTTTTCTGTTAAGTTAACCTAAAACCATGATTAGGTCATGTTGAGGAATTTTTGTTAAATAAAAACTATTTTTTGCTATTGTTTGGAATAGGGAAAAACTTTGAATTTGATTTCCTTGAGTTTTCCTTTTGATTTGGTTTTGATTGTTTGGTTGTGTTATGTTATCTTTTGTTATCTTGTGTGATCCTCTTGCTTTGTACTTATTATGTCATTGTTTGTCTCGGTAGAGTTCTTGAGTGCGAAGCTTGCTACTACGACTCTTTAGCTTACGAGGATCATCAGCAAGGCAAGTTTTGATCATGTTATTTCTATACCTATGTTTTGTGCATTAGTAGTTGTCACCACCCCACCATTGCATGCAGTAGTGATAATCTTGAAGTCATTAAACTTGAGTAGTATCATGTGGTAGGATGAACCAATCCCTTGTTACCATGGCCCCGGGACGTAGTAGTTATTTTGCTATGCTCGTAGACGGGATTTAAGGTGAGTGAACTCCATAAGCAAGATGTGAGAGTCAATGATGATGACAACCCATGGACTACAATGATCAAGTTGGACTTCGGAAAAATCACTACTGGGTGGAGGACGGTTGACGGGCACCCTGGAGCACCCAGTGGTTGGCGGGATGCATGGAGAAGCGCCATGACATCTTGCGGAAAGCTTCACCCAGCCACGAAGAGAAGGATGGATGCCCCATGACCGAAGCTTACCTCGCAGCCGCAAGCCATTATGGGCTCTGGCTGGGTTGACCCTTGTAGTGAAGCTGGCTGGACGGTACTACGAGAAGTAGACGAACGGTAGGGTTGGATGGGTACCGGCAGTGGCCAGAAGAACTCTTTGGAAGACCCTGTTTCATTCGTCCCGTCTTCAAACACCATGAAGTGCGAAGACTTTAAAAGGAGGGAATGATTCTTGCGGGGAAAGTGCGCAAACCTCTGCAGAGTGTTATAACCTAATCGATTAGCCGTGTCCCCGGTTACGGACATTTGAGCATCTGGACCTTGGAAGTATTCGGATATCTCAACACTAAAACTAATGGATTAATTTGACGGGTTTATGACTTAATAATTTGGGAACGAGATATTGGTTGGCGGAACCATCTCAATAACTACCAACAATTCTAGTAATTTGCAAATAAGTCCACTGTAGTAGGATAAAATTGGCTTTACGCAAAATGATGAAACTTAGAGCTCCACAGCCAAATATGCATATAGAGTTAGTAATTTTATTATTGTTGTTCCTCATAACTTGCCTTTATTCCAAAAGCTGACCTACATGGCTGCAACGTATTATGTTGCGTAGATATATTCCGATCAGGAGTGAGGCTACGCTCCCGCTTGGCGATTGCCCTTTGGAGTCGGATGGACTCGCTTACCTTCGACGCTCAAGCAGCATTTTAGTTTATTTCTCATGAGTTGGCCTTGAGCCGAATTTATTCCCTTGTAATAAAGACTCTATATGAGAATCGATTAATGATATTCAGGTGTGATTGAACTTTGATTACTTTATCGATGTACTGTGAGTACCAAAGATGATCTTGGGATGGTATGCATACGTAGATTTGACCGATTTTGGGTCAGGTCGCTACAGAGATGGTATCAGAGCACACGCTGACCGTAGGATCGTAGCCCCTAGGATCGGAAAGCCATAAGCAGAGACCATTTACTTTGAACCCCTCTTTCATTCTATAATTCTTCCCTGATCTATTCTGACTCTTCTCTCCTTTGCAACATTCTAGATGGCCGTCGAGTTCACCCCAGTTTTGCTACCGGAGTTCTGCCAGCCCGATGAGACGATGCCCTTCGGAAGGAAGCTGGTCCAGATGGTGAAGAAGCTGAAGATAGCTCTGCCCTCGATCACCGGGAAACCCACTAATGCACTTCCGACGGACACCCGCTACAGGATTGAAGTACATATCCTGTGGAGAACCTTTGGAGGACGCACGGAGCCTATCAACTTTGAGTTCACCGAGTTCAACTGGATCATCGGAAGGGACGTGGCGATCTACCGAGCACTTGGACATCTCCGAGAGGAGTACAGGACTGAGCTCGATCACTCGGACCTCGCCATGGTTTCTCGCAGGGCAAGGAATGGAGATATCATCCGCACCATCGAGGACGATTCCACCCTCTCGTACATCCAGGACCTGGAGTGTCTTCTCAGGAAACGGGAGATTCAGGCTCGCCGCAACTCGAAGACACACCGGAAGCTTTTGTTCCGCGAACTGGAGCTGGAGGAGAAGGCACGCGCAGACTTCCTTGGCCATGAGGAAGAAATCACGGACTTCATGGAGATAGTCGACGACCTGAAGATGAAGCTTGCCGCGATTGAGGAAAAGATGGACTTGGGTGAGGACCTTTACCCGAGTGGGGATGAAGGGCCCCTCGTGAGCAATGATCAGGATTTCGAAGGGAGTACCACTGAAGGAAACCCCAAGAGGAGGCGCCACTGATGAAGACTTTTAGCCGACCACCATGTTATCTTTTACTTTTTCGTCGATCAGTTAGGCCGATGTTTTTCCTTCGATTAGTCATGAGCCTTTGTAATCGAGTTTGAACCATGTTTGAGTGGAATGAATAAATGTTTGGTGTGTTATGATTGTGCATTCATATGGGTAGTGTTATTCTCATAGACCCTTGTTCTATTCTAATTTTTCTCACCCACTCCAAAACACCAGATGCCTCCGAGACGTGATAACCGTTTCCCCGCCGAGCTCACCCAGCTGCTCCAAAGCAGCAGAATGCACCGATGCAGCTCGATTCGTAATCGTAACAACACCGCCAACAATCCACCGCCACCACCACCACCCACTGTGGACAACTTGACTCGATTTCTGAGGTTGAATCCGCCAGTGTTCTCTAGTAGCACTGAGCCGATTGTGGCTGACGACTGGCTCCGCAAGATTGGAAGAGAGCTAGTCACCGTTGGATGCACTGATGCTGAGAAGGTGCGCTTTGCCGCGCATCAACTGGATGGACCTGCAGCTTCTTGGTGGGAGAATTACACCGCCACTTTTCCCTTGGGTGGCATCACTTGGGATCAATTCCAGCAGGCCTTTCGCACTGCTCATGTCTCATCTGGAGCCATGAGTCCAAGAAGCGTGAGTTCCGTAACTTACGCCAGTGGAAATCGTGATCGTGGCACAAAGACGTGGAGGAATTCAGCAAGCTTGCCCGCTATGCCCCCGATGATGTGGGCCACCGATGCCGCCAAGGTGAGAAGTTCCTTGAGGGACTAAATGATGAATTGAGCATGCAACTTATTGTGGCTACTTTCAACAACTACCAGAGCTGGTAGACAAGGCCACCATCCCGAAGGCAAGCAGCAGCAGATAGAGAGCCGCAAGAGGAAGTACAGCCAGGGAAGCACAATTCAGAGCTCAGCGAAGCCCCGCTATGCACCGTACTCAGGAGGGCACACCCATCATAACCATGGAGGTCATAACCATGGAGGAAATGGGAACAACCGCAGCCAGGACAACAAGTCAGGCCATGGCAATGGCAATGGCAATGGTAATGGCAATCAGCACCGTTCTGCCCCGGCTCCGAAGGATCTGAGCCACATCACCTGCTTCAAGTGCCAGAAGACAGGGCACTACGCCACCGACTGCCCGGAGGCCAAGCAGAGGAACGGAATGGCAATGGAGGCTCAAGAAAGAAGCCCAATCCTTCCCTCGTGCTCAAGTGAATCACATCGACGTGGAGAACGTCTATGATCAGCCAGACACTGTGGTTGGTAAGTTTTTATTGAATTCACGTTCAGTTTTGGTTCTATTTGATTCTGGTGCAACGCATTCATTCATATCAAGGGTAGTTGTGGATAAGTACGGATTACGCACTAGAACCCTTAGAAGCCCCCTCCGCGTCAGTTCCGCAGGAGGAGAAATGATGGCAGGTTTAAGCTGTCCTGCAAACCTCAACATCGGGAACCACAAATTTCCCGTAGAACTCATAGTGTTGGAAACTCAGACCTTGGATGTAATCCTAGGCATGGATTGGTTGTCAAAGTATGAAGGGAACATTGATCGTGCCAAGAAGTCTATTCTGCTCACCACCCCGGAGCGTAAGAGGATCAAGTATGTGGCCAGCACAGCCAGATGAAGAATCAGGTGCATTCCCTCACGGGAGTTGTTCAGGAGGAAGTGCCAGTAGTGCAAGAATTTCCCGATGTGTTTCCGGAGGAATTACCAGGAATGCCACCGGACAGGGACATTGAATTCCTGATTGAGTTATTGCCCGGCACAGCCCCAATATCCAAGAGACCTTATCGGATGCCACCGAATGAGTTGAAAGAGATCAAGGAACAAATAAATGAGTTATTGGAGAAAGGATATATTCGTCCAAGCTCATCACCTTGGGGAGCCCCAGTTCTTTTGGTAGAGAAGAAGGATGGAAGCTTGAGGATGGTTGTGGATTACCGTGCATTGAACGAAGTAACCATCAAGAACAAGTACCCTCTGCCCATGATCAATGACTTGTTTGATCAGCTTGTTGGAGCCAAGGTATTCTCTAAGATCGATCTTCGATCAGGGTATCACCGATTGAAAATTCGTGAAAAGGATATACCCAAAACAGCATTCACCACTGTGTATGGTTTATACGAGTATACCGTCATGTCATTTGGATTGACTAATGCTCCTGCATACTTCATGAATTTGATGAACAAGGTATTCATGGAGTACTTGGACAAGTTTGTCGTGGTGTTCATCGATGACATATTGATATTCTCCAAGAGCGAGGAAGAGCATAAGGAACATTTGCGTCTAGTTCTGGAGAAACTTCGAGAACATCAGTCAGATGCCAAATTCAGCAAATGTGAATTTTGGTTGAAGGAAGTTGGATTCCTCGGACATGTTATTTCAGGAGAAGGAATAGCAGTTGATCCCGCCAAGGTTGAATCAGTCACCGATTGGCAGTCACCCACCTCGACCAAGGAGATCCGCAGTTTTCTCGGACTTGCAGGATATTATCGGAGGTTCATTGAGAACTTCTCGAAGATTGCCAAGCCCATGACTGAGCTGTTGAAGAAGGAAGCCAAGTATGTTTGGACCGAGGAATGTGAAGCCAGTTTTCAGGAGTTGAAGAAACGGTTGGTCACAGCTCCAGTGTTGATATTGCCAGACATACACAAGGAATACCAGGTCTTTTGTGACGCTTCTCGTCAAGGACTCGGAGGAGTATTGATGCAGAAGGCAAGGTTGTAGCTTATGCCTCCGCATAGCTACGGCCTCATGAGATGAATTATGCCACGCATGATTTGGAGTTAGCAGCTGTAGTGCATGCACTCAAGACTTGGAGACATTTCCTCATTGGAAATCGTTGTGATGTCTATACGGATCACAAGAGTCTGAAATATATCTTCACGCAGAAGGAATTGAACCTCGTGCGGAGGAGATGGCTAGAGTTGATAAAGGACTACGACATGAGGCTGCATTACCACCGGTAAAGCCAATGTTGTAGCAGATGCTTTGAGCCGTAAGAGTTATGTGAACACTCTTACCGCAGGAGGATTACCCTGTGAGTTGGTTGATGACCTCGTAGATCTCCGATCGAGATAGTTCCGAAAGGATTTGTCGCAACTCGAAGTTCAGTCCACCTTGACCGAAAAGAATTCGTGAAGCCCAGAAGTCGGACAAGGAAATCGATGAGATTAAGCAAAAGATGGAGGAAGGAAAAGCTAAAGGATTCCGAAAGGATGAACATGGAACTATATGGTTTGAGGATCGTATATATGTGCCCAATGATCCCGAGCTCAGAAGCTAATTCTTCAGAAGCTCATGATTCACCGTACTCAATTCACCCCGCAACACCAAGATGTATCTGGATTTGAAGCAAAGTTTCCGTGGACAGGAATGAAGAAGGACATTGCCGAGTACGTAGCCGTATGCGATGTTTGCCAACATGTGAAGGCAGAACATCAGAAGCCAGCAGGGTTACTTCAACCTTTGCCGATTCCCGATTGGAAATGGGAGAAACTTGGTATGGATTTCATCACAGGACTACCCAGGACCCGTTCAGGTTATGATTCTATCTGGGTAGTGGTTGATCGTTTGACTAAGGTAGCTCACTTCATTCCCGTGAAGACTACCTATACCAGTGCCAAGTTGGCCAAGATATACATGACCAGGATCGTATGTCCGCATGGAGTTCCGAGGAAAATCGTGTCGATAGAGGAACGCAGTTTACCTCAAAGTTTTGGAAGCAGTTGCATGAAACTTTGGGTACGAGGCTGGAATTCAGTACAGCCTTTCATCCGCAGACAGATGGACAGACCGAGAGAGTCAATCAGATTCTGGAGGACATGTTGAGAGCTTGTGTGCTAGACTACGGGTCTAGCTGGGATGATAACTTGCCTTACGCAGAGTTCTCGTACAACAACAGTTATCAATCCAGTTTGAAGATGGCCCCTTTCGAAGCTCTATATGGAAGGAGGTGCAGGACACCATTGCTGTGGGATAGTGTTGGAGATCGATCACTTTTTGGTTCCGATCTTATCAAGGATTCCGAAGAGAAAGTCAAGCTGATTCGAGACCGGCTCAAGATAGCACAGTCACGACAGAAGAGTTATGCCGACAGTAAGCGCAAGGAGGTGACTTACGAAGTGGGAGACCGAGCATATCTTCGTGTGTCTCCACTTCGTGGAATCAAGAGGTTTGGAGTCAAGGGAAAATTAGCACCCCGATTCATTGGCCCCTACAAAATCCTCGAACGTCGTGGAGAAGTTGCATACAAGTTGGAATTGCCGGAAGGATTGTCCGGAGTTCATGATGTCTTTCACGTTTCTCAGTTGAAGAAGTGCCATGCAGACATGGCCGATGCTCCGTTGAGAGACACAGTGCCCCTAGAGGCCATACAGCTTGACAGTGATCTGACTTACAAGGAGAAACCCGTCAAAATTCTCGAGACTGCAAGCAGAGTCACCCGCAGCAAAGTCATCAAGTTTTGCAAGGTGCTGTGGAGTCACCACACCGAGGAAGAAGCCACAGGAACGCCAAGAAGATCTTCACGAGACCATCCGCACTCTATTTGCTAGCCAACCCGAATCTCGAGGGCGAGATTCATCTTAAGGTGGGTAGGTTTGTAACATCCCAAATTTCCCTATTTGGAATGTTTTACAATTATAGATAAGCATCCTATGCATCCTGTTTGAATTTGAATTCCATTTGAAGTTTCAGAGAGTTTTGAGTTTAAATTTTGAATTTCCAAACTTTGGCATGTGGGAAACAATTCCAAAACTAACCCTGATAAATACTTGATCAAAGGTATGAGAGGAGCTAACATGACACTCCAAAAATATCAGAGGAAACAAAGCCAAAAGAATTGGAATTCAAATCTGAATTTTATTTGAATTTGAAAAAAATGGATTTTCATAAAGTTTGGATTTTGGCTTTGGAAAAATGTTCAAATGGAAGAGAATATTCTCCTGATCATTTTGGTATATATATACCCTATATAAAATATTTATAGTTTAGGTTTTATTTTTGGTTTTGTTTTTATTAAAAAAATAAAGAAAAACCTTTTCGGGCGCCAGCCAGGCCACCCAGGCCCAGCCAGCACCGCGCCCCCTCGGCCACCCCGTGCACCAGGCCCAGCCCCCGGCCCACTAGGCCAACGGGCCAGCCAACAAGATTCACCTCACGCCTCGCCCGAATCCCTTAGGATCCGGTCGACCGCCCGCACCTTCCCCCGCTCTCCCTCACTGACCCGTGGACCCCCCCTCTCTTCTTCCTCGCCACGAACGGACCTCGCTGAGATCCACCGGATCCCGAAGGATCCGGATCCCGACAGCCCCGATGCCCTTCCGCCCCCCGAGGCCCTGGCTATATAAGCCACCCTCCGCACTTATTCCCCCCTTAGCCACGCCGGAGCCCCACTCCTCTCTCTCTCTCCGAGCACGCCGAGCCCGAGCTCAACCCCGCCGCCAAAACCCTCGCCCGTCGCCGCCACAGTGCCCCCGACCTCACCAACCCCACCGACCCTTCCCGAAGCTTCCCGCGTCTCCCGGCGTCTCCCGGCTCGCCCGGCCAAGCCCGAGCACTCTCGCCGCCGCCGCCGACGTCGCCGGAGTCCGGTGAGTCCCCGGTTTTCCCCTCCACCGTCCGATCCCAATCGGGTGGCTAGGATTAGAACCCCCGAAGGGGTACGTTTTTATTAGAAAACCGGCCGGCCCGATGCGGTTTATTTTTAAGTTAGGTTTTATTTAGTTAGGCCGGTTCTGTTAGTTAAACCCTAGGCCCATTTAGTCTATCTGACGCCTAGTGCACAGTTTAGGCCCATTAGGCATTTTTCTTTTATTTAGATTTTCTGTTTTAGCCGATTTGTTCCAAATTTCAAAAATGTGTATCTTTTGTTCTGTTTAATATTTTTTAGTGATTCTTTTTTTGTTGGATTGCAAATTTTATGTAGTTTCTGAAAAACATATATTTAGCTATGTTAAAAATAATTAAAAATGCTTTAATATTATTTTAGTCAGAATAGCAAATCTGCTATAGTTTTAGTTAGAAAAATTATTTTTGCATGATTCTTTTGCAATCACTTTATTTTGATATTGCCAAACCCTAGAAATTAACTTTGGTATTTTAGGATTAATAAAAAATTAATTCTAGGCAGAATCCTATTAACCCTAATTAATTGATTAGTTCCTGTTTTCCTAATTAATTAATTAGTAAATTAATTTATTTTAACTTGTGATTAGTTATTCTAGGTTAGTTTCTGTCATTCCATTAGATGAACTTTTATTTATAATTAATAAAAGTTTTAAATTAATTTTCCTAATAGAAATTGGATTAGGCCTAAATTGAGTTTTATAATAGCTAATTAATTAATTCTTTTTGCTCCTAACTACTTAGTTAATCCTTTTCTGTTAAGTTAACCTAAAACCATGATTAGGTCATGTTGAGGAATTTTTGTTAAATAAAAACTATTTTTGCTATTGTTTGGAATAGGGAAAAACTTTGAATTTGATTTCCTTGAGTTTTCCTTTTGATTTGGTTTTGATTGTTTGGTTGTGTTATGTTATCTTTGTTATCTTGTGTGATCCTCTTGCTTTGTACTTATTATGTCATTGTTTGTCTCTCGGTAGAGTTCCCGAGTGCAAGCTTGCTACTACGACTCTTTAGCTTACGAGGATCATCAAGAAGGCAAGTTTTGATCATGTTATTTCTATACCTATGTTTTGTGCATTAGTAGTTGTCACCACCCCACCATTGCATGCAGTAGTGATAATCTTGAAGTCATTAAACTTGAGTAGTATCATGTGGTAGGATGAACCAATCCCCTTGTTACCATGGCCCCGGGACGTAGTAGTTATTTTGCTATGCTCGTAGACGGGATTTAAGGTGAGTGAACTCCATAAGCAAGATGTGAGAGTCAATGATGATGACAACCCATGGACTACAATGATCAAGTTGGACTTCGGAAAAATCACTACTGGGTGGAGGACGGTTGACGGGCACCCTGGAGCACCCAGTGGTTGGCCGGGATGCATGGAGAAGCGCCATGACATCTTGCGGAAAGCTTCACCCAGCCACGAAGAGAAGGATGGATGCCCCATGACCGGAAGCTTACCTGTGCAGCCGCAAGCCATTATGGGCTCGCTGGGTTGACCCTTTGTAGTGAAGCTGGCTGGACGGTACTACGAGAAGTAGACGAACGGTAGGGTTGGATGGGTACCGGCAAGGGCCGTAAGAACTCTTTGGAAGACCCTGTTTCATTCGTCCGTCTTCAAACACCATGAAGTGCGAAGACTTTAAAAGGAGGGAATGATTCTTATGGGAAAGTGCGCAAACCTCTGCAGAAAGTGTTATAACCTAATCGATTAGCCGTGTCCCGATTACGGACATTTGAGCATCTGGACCTTGGAAGTATTCGGATATCTCAACACTAAAACTAATGGATTAATTTGACGGGTTTATGACTTAATAATTTGGGAACGAGATATTGGTTGGCGGAACCATCTCAATAACTACCAACAATTGTAGTAATTTGCAAATAAGTCCACTGTAGTAGGATAAAATTGGCTTTACGCAAAATGATGAAACTTAGAGCTCCACAGCCAAATATGCATATAGAGTTAGTAATTTTATTATTGTTGTTCCTCATAACTTGCCAGCTTATTCCAAAAGCTGACCTACATGGCTGCAACGTATTATGTTGCAGAGATATATTCCGATCAGGAGTGAGGCTACGCTCCGCTCTTGGCGATTGCCCTTTGGAGTCGGATGGACTCGCTTACCTTCGACGCTTCCAGCATTTTAGTTTATTTCTCATGAGTTGGCCTTGAGCGAATTTATTCCCTTGTAATAAAGACTCTATATGAGAATCGATTAATGATATTCAGGTGTGATTGAACTTTGATTACTTTATCGATGTAATCGTGAGTACCAAAGATGATCTTGGGATGGTATGCATACGTAGATTTGACCGATTTTGGGTCAGGTCGCTACATGATCATCCCTTAGTACTCTTTGGGTGTTAATCACATAGCGATGTGAACTAGATTATTGACTCTAGTAAACCCTTTGGGTGTTGGTCACATGACGATGTGAACTATGGGTGTTAATCACATACAGATGTGAATATTAGTGTTGAATCACATGATGATGTGAACTAGATTATTGACTCTAGTGCAAGTGGGAGACTGAAGGAAATAAGCCCTAGAGGCAATAATAAAGTTATTATTTATTTCCTTATTTCATGATAAAAGTTTATTATTCATGCTAGAATTGTATTAACCGGAAACATAATACATGTGTGAATACATAGACAAACATAGTGTCACTAGTGTGCCTCTACTTGACTAGCTCGTTGAATCAAAGATGGTTAAGTTTCCTAGCCATAGACATGAGTTGTCATTTGATTAACGGGATCACATCATTAGGAGAATGATGTGATTGACATGACCCATTCTGTTAGCCTAGCACTTGATCGTTTAGTATATTGCTATTGCTTTCTTCATGACCTATACATGTTCCTGTAACTATGAGATTATGCAACTCCGTTTACGGAGGAACACTTTGGGTACTACCAAACGTCACAACGTAACTGGGTGATTATAAAGGAGTACTACAGGTGTCTCCAAAGGTACTTGTTGGGTTGGCGTATTTCGAGATTAGGTTTTGTCACTCCGATTGTCGGAGAGGTATCTCTGGGCCTTCTCGGTAATACACATCACATAAGCCTTGCAAGCATTACAACTAATGAGTTAGTTGTGAGATGATGTATTACGGAACGAGTAAAGAGACTTACCCGAATCTAGATTGAACTAGGTATTGGATACTGACGATCGAATCTCGGGTAAGTAACATACCGATGACAAAAGGAACAACGTATGTCGTTATGCGGTTTGACCGATAAAGATCTTCGTAGAATATGTAGGAGCCAATATGGGCATCCAGGTTCCGCTATTGGTTATTGACCAAGAATAGTTCTAGGTCATGTCTACATAGTTCTCGAACTCGTAGGGTCCGCACGCTTAAGGTTTCGATGACAGTTATATTATGAGTTTATGAGTTTTGATGTACCGAAGGAGTTCGGAGTCCCGGATGAGATCGGGGACATGACGAGGAGTCTCGAAATGGTCGAGACGTAAAGATTCATATATTGGATGATATGTTTAGGCCAAGGGGTCAAGCCCATGAGGCTTTAGGTCGGTGCAAAAGGAGTTTTATGAGGCCGGGGCCAAACGTCGGAGACCTGGCGTCGGCCTGGCCGCGACGCCGAGGCCCATGGCGTCTGGGCCAGACGCCAAGGATTGTGGCATTTGGTCCTGGAGTCCGAGTGGGACTCTTGCCTTTCGGGCAAAACCGACTTTGAGGAGGTTTTTGCTCCAAGTTTCGACCCCGGGGCTCAACATATAAATAGAGGGGCAGGGCTAGCACCAAAGACACAACAATTGATCCCTTGGATCTCTTAGCCGTGTCACGGTGCCCCCTTCCACGATATTCCACCTCGGTCATATCGTCAGCAGAGTTTAGGCGAAGCCCCACGCCGATAGAGCATCATCATCGCTACCACGCCGTCGTCTTGACGGAACTCATCCCGACACTTTGCTGGATCGAGTCCGGGATCGCCATCGAGCTGAACGTGCAGAACTCGGAGGTGCCGTACGTTTGGTGCTTGGATCGGTCGGATCGTGAAGACGTACGACTACATCAACCGCGTTGTTATAACGCTTCCGCTTTCGGTCTACGAGGGTACGTGGACAGACACTCTCCCCTCTCGTTGCTATGCCATCACCATGGTCTTGTGTGTGCGTAGGAAATTTTTTGAAATTACTACGTTCCCCAACAATTGGGTCTAGGTAGAGTTGCAATCTCAAAGGATCAACAAATGGATAAAGTGATGCTTGTTGAATCCATTGGTTTCAACTTAATGTCTGTGTCAATGCTTTGTGACTTAAACATGATTGTGCTATTTGGAAAATATCTATGCCTTGTACTAATGGAATCTGACAAGTCTCTAGTCTTTGAAGGGTATCGAAAAGACGATCTATATATGGAAGATTTCTCAGCAGGACCGTAGATGGCCATATGTCTGCTAGCAAAGGCTTTAGAATGCTGTCTCTGGCATCGAAGGCTAGGGCATGCTGGCATGAAGAACTTGCACACTCTCGCGAAGAAGAAGCATGTAGTGGGCATCGAAGGCGTCAAGTTCAAGAAGGACTATCTGTGGTGGTGCTCATGGTGGAAAGATGACTAGGGCCAAGCATCTCTTGAAGACAATCATGACTACATCTCAACCCTTCGAGCTGCTTCACATGGATCTATTCGCCCTACTCACTACTCTACTCTCAATGCTACCGCTTGTCTCTATGGCTTTGTAATTGTTGATGATTACTCTAGATATACTTGGGTACATATAATCCTCTACAAGAATGAAGTGCAGGATGTCTTGAGGACGCTTTGCCAATCGTGCCATGATGAACTATGGCGCCAAGATCAAGCATATCGAAGTGACAACGCACCTTTGAGTTCAAGAACACCGCCTCGACCTCTATCTGGATACACTTGGCATCACACATGAATTCTCCGCTCCTTATACACCTCAGCAGAATGGCATCGCCGAGCGCAGAACAGAACTCTCATCGAGATGGCCACAATGATGCTTGATGAGTACAAGACTCCACGGAAGTTCTGGCTGAAGCCATTGACACCGCTTGCCACATCATCAACCGCGTTTATCTTCACAAGTTTCAAGAAAACATCCTATGAGCTCCTAACTGGTAAGAAGCCAAATGTAAGCTACTTGAGTATTTGGTGCTACGTCTTTGGATCAAGGATCCACATCACACTTCAAAATTTGCACCGAAAGCACATGAAGGTTTTATGCTTGGTTATGGAAATGATTCGCACTCCTACAGAGTCTTCAACCTCTTTCACTATAAATTGGTTGAAACTGTGGATGTGCGATTCGATGAAACTAACGGCTCGCAAAGAGAGAACCTGCCAAATGTTCTTGATGAAGTACCTCCAAGTGAATCTATCAAGCAGATGGGAATTGGAGATATCATACCCTATGAGAATCAATCTGAAGAGGAACTTGTCATTTCTGCACCTAATCAACCTGAAGACAATGCTCAGTCTGAAGACAATTCCCCAAATGATGACATTGATTAGCAAGAGCAAAATCTTCGTCCTGCTCATCCTCGTGTTGCAAATGAAGTTTAGATTGAGAAGATTATTGACAGCTTGAATGCACCTGGTCCACTCACTCGTTCAAAAGCAACTCAAAGAGCATCACAGCTAACCAACTTCATGGGCATTTTGCATTTGTCTCAATCACTTGAACCCAAGAAAGTTGATGAAGCCTTCATGGAACCTGAATGGATTCAAGCTATGCAAGAAGAGCTTTAACAGTTCGAGATGAATAATGTGTGGAATTGGTCAAGCGTCCCGATCCTCGGAAGCACAATATCATTGGCACCAAATGGATATATCGCAACAAGCAAGATGAGCATGGTCAAGTTGTCAGAAACAAGGCTCGTCTTGTTGCGCAAGGTTACACTCAAGTGGAAGGAATTGACTTCGATGAAACATTTGCACCGGTGGCAAGACTTGAAGCCATTCGCATACTGCTAGCCTGTGCAAATCATCACAACATTCTTCTGTATCAAATGGATGTGAAAAGTGCTTTTCTCAATGGAAAGATAGAAGAAGTATATGTCACACAACCTCCAGGCTTTGAAAATCCAAAACATCCTGATATGGTATACAAGCTTAACAAGGCACTGTATGGCCACAAACAAGCCCCTCGTGCTTGGTATGACACACTCAAAGACTTCCTGAAGAGCAAAGGCTTCAAACCTGGTTCACTAGATCCTACACTCTTCACAAAGACATATGATGGTGAACTATTTGTGTGCCAAATCTATGTGGATGACATTATCTTTGGCTGCACCAACAAGAAATACAATGATGAATTTGGTCACATGATGCAAGAGAAATATCAAATGTCCATGATGGGCGAGCTGAAGTTCTTTCTGGGTCTCCAAATCCATCAACAACGCAACGACATCTTCATATCTCAAGAAAAATACCTCAAAGATTGCCTGAAGAAGTTTGGAATGCAAGACTGCAAAGGATACACGACGCCAATGCCAACCAAAAGTCATCTGGGTCCCGACGACAATGGTAAAGAGTTTGATCAAAAGGTATATCGTTCCATGATTGGTTCTTTGCTTTACTTATGTGCATCTAGGCCAGATATAATGCTTAGTGTTTGCATGTGAGCCCAATTCAGGAGGCACCAAAGGAATTGCATCACTTAGTTATGAAGCGAATTCTTCGATATTTGTCTTACACCCCAACAATAGGATTATAGTATCCAAAGGGCTCAGAGTTTGATCTAGTTGGATTCTCAGATGCTGATTATGTTGGTGAAAAGGTTGATCACAAGTCCACATTAGGCACATGTCACTTTCTTGGACGATCTCTTGTCTGTTGGTCTTCGAAGAAGCAGAACTGTGTATCTCTCTCTACTGCTGAATCTGAATACAATGCTGCTGGATCCTACTGTGCTCAGCTTCTCTGGATGAAGCAAACTCTCAAAGACTATGGTATCCATCTGAAGAATGTGCCTCTCTATTGTGACAACGAGAGTTCCATCAAGATTGCCAACAACCCAGTTCAGCACTCGAAGACAAAGCACATTGAAATTCGTCATCACTTTCTCAGAGATCATGTTATGAAGGAAGATATTGATATCATTCACGTCAAGACAGAAGAACAGTTGGCTGATATCTTCATAAAGCCCTTGGATGAGAAAAGGTTTTGCAAGTTGCTGTGTGAGCTAAATATCTTGGAATCCTCAAATGTCCTGTGAATCGACACACATCCTAACACTTATGCATTTTAATGACTTAGATGTGCAACACACGAAGTAATGTATATCTTCAATCAATGAAGACATACACTCTAAGTGTGAATACCTTAATGCGGAATTTGACACTACTAGGGAAAAGCCTAGCAGCAGCGTGGGTTTTGGGTGTATCAAGATGGCTGGTGCACGCGCCATCGATACCGGCGCCTGACTAACTTAGTAGCGATGGCGGCGTGTTGACACACGCCATCGCTATACATGGTTAGCTGTAGTGTGCGTTGCAAACAGCGCTATTGCTAATTAGCTGTAGCGGGTCTTATACCCCGCCATCTGCTATTACTTTCAAAACAAAAAAATCTCGATCCCGTGCGTCGTCAATGGCTGCAATGGTAAGATCTAGCGATGATGGGCGTCACGGAGGCATGCACGGACAGCGGAAGACTAGATCCAGCAGTGGCTGTTGGAGAGGGCCCATTTCTATGGCAGAGCGAGGCCGCGGCGTGGGGCTCCTCTTCCCGACCATGCCAGATAGCTTCGGGTCATCCATGGCGACGACCTGCACGGGCATGGACATGGGAGGGTGAGTCAAACCAGAGGGAGAGAGAGAAAAGGAAAACCGAGGGAGAGAGGAAGGTGATGTAGGGAGCAGCGGAGCTAGTCACTGGTGGCGAGGTGCTCCGGTGTGGTGGCGCGGGGCGGCGGCCTCCTAGACGTCGGTGGAAGACCGGCGAGCTCCTAGACGCAGGTGGCGCGAGGCGGCGGCCTTTTTCGGCGCCATGGAGGAGGATGGGTGCATGGGCAAGAGGTCCATGTGAGAGCGTATGGAAAGTGAGAGGAGAGAGTGGTGGAAGAGAGGAGGGATTTGGGGGAGGAGATGGGGATTCGCCGAGGATATGGCGACTTCACCTACCTCATAATTAGTTGTAGCGCGGGTTATAAACCCCCGCTACTACTATCAACTTAGTAGTAGCGCGGGTTTATACCCCTCGCTACTACTATGGCATGTGTCGGGGGGCACGGTAGAGACCACTTAGTAGTAGCGAGGGTTAAAAACCCGCGCTACTACTATCAACTTAGTAGTAGCGAGGGTTAAAAACCCGCGCTACTGCTTTCTTTTTGTGCCGCGCTGCTCCTAAGATTCTGTGTATAAGGTTTTCCCTAGTAGTATGACATCGGAGCGCCACGATAATTGTGCACCGTGTCTGGGTCTAATACTTCCTATACGGTGGGTAACGCCAGCACCAAACTTTTGTTTGAAGTGTTTCTATTGGCGTTATGTTTGCATAGTTCATGCTTGGCTTATATTCAAGTTTATCTTCAATTGGTTGAATTGGACTAGTACTATATATGTTTATCTGTGTTCTGTCCTCTACAACATTCACTTATAGCTATGACTTCGTGTTGAATCTTTTGAACTAAGTGAATGTGATCGGACCCTAACCTATCTATGCTTCTACCTCAACTCTATCTGTCCAAGTCATATGCATGCTATTGAAAACTGTCGACTGTCTTCACTGAGACCTTGTCAACTGAAGTCAATCTGACAAACATTTATATCTGTTTTTTAAATGCTTTATCCTATTTGCCTGAAACCCGGAGAATTCGGAACGACCATCCCGACAATCCAGGCGTGCGTGGGAACATGGAACAACTCCCAAGGTGTTGCATGTTTGCCACGTGTCCGTCAGATGTGAACCGCCAGGGGCACCTGCGTAATTGCGTTGTGCCATCTCTGTCCTTATAAATACCCGTCACGTCTCGGTCCAAAATTCTTCTTCCTCCTCGCCACCTCTCGCAAACCCTAGCACCTCCGCCAGCTCTCGACGACGCCGACGACGAAGTGCTTAGCTGTCGCGACTTCTTCGACGCCGTCCTCACGTCGGCCGCGGACCTCGTCCTCTCCGCCATCGCCGTAGGTGTCTTCCGTCGCCAAATTAGGGCACGGGAGATCGAACTGCTAGGCCTCTTCCTTCGCTCAATCTAGCAGTTCTTCGTGTGATAATTAAATTTTACTTTTTACCGTCTTTTCGATCTGATAGATTCATCCGCTTTTTGCCAAAAGTGATTTCTAGATCTCCAAACTTGAATCTATCTCATTCTCGCATCTCATATTCTGCCTAGTCTATTCACTTATGCTTCTTTACAAGTTAGATTCCTCACTTGTACTTATTCTTGGATTTGTACAACTCTGAAACCAACTCTCATCAAATAAGTGAATGTCTTCGCATTATGAGGTCAATGTCTTCAAAATGATTTATCTTCAAAATCTTCTGAGAATGCATATGACCTCTTCCCCTTCCCTCGCACCTCTAATGCTGTCATAGGTACATGTCCATGGGAGAATCCCTTGGTTCTCATAGTCTGCATTCGTTTGCAGAATTCTTGCAGAGTCACATCAATTCACCTGAAGCCAGTTCTTGTCTGACCAGCCGTCTGAAGCCATTGCATGTACTGAAGCCCTTCAGTTTAAACTTCATGGCAACTGAGAAGTCAGCACGAAAGGGAGGTAGACAGCGCCATGGTAACACTTCCAAGGATTTGCCTCCAGATTTGCATGAGCTGTACAAACAGACCCTGAGGAAACCTATACCGAACGCAAGAATCGAATCCAGTGGATTCGAAGATATTGGGCAGAAGAATGGTTCAAATACCGCTTCGTCACTGAAGAATATGCAGAGAAGAATGCCATCAAGGGACCCTAGGGAGATATTGTGTACAAAAATCTTCAACCCCAGTCCCTTCCTGAAGCCATCCAACGAGAATTCTATCCATGCATGATTCGTGGAATGCAGCCAGAGAACGTTGATCCTTCTTCTCTGCTGTGGTGCCGTGAGGACCATCTGTTCAAGCGCAACTACCAGTTCGCCAAAGACTCAGCTGCGAAGAACAAGAACGCTTTAGGGCTTGACTTCAACCCTGGTCCTTCCTCACCTCGGGACGATGGCACCCGTGAAGCCAATGAGAACAGGATCGACCCCTTCTACAACCCTGCTGGCCTCATCACTCACATTGTTGTCCAAGGTGCCAAAGTGGATCATTCTGATGATGGTGCTGACACTGATGAAGCTCCAGCTCCTACTCCAAAGCCGCAGAAGCAAAAGAAGGCTAAAGCTTCAAAGTTATCTGCTGCTCCAAAAGCTTCGCGAGTGAAGCCATTGGCAACTGCCCCTCCTGCTCCCAAAGAACAACTCTGAAGATCTCTCTCGCATCTCCAAGAAGCGTGAAAAGCCGCAGAAGAAACCTATTCAGGGACACAGTCAAGCACTGAAACCTGCTGCCATTCTAAGGAATGAATCTGAAGCCATTGATTTGTCTTCAGATGAAGAATTTGTTAGGATGCTCTCGAGCAATTGATCAAGAGCAAGCAAGAGGCGGAGATCTTCAATGATCGGCCCCTCTCCGATGTGAACATCTTGCACAATTTCATTGATGAATGGTTCGACAATCAAGATGTCAGCTTTGATAATCTTGAACTCCCTATTGGCACCAACGTATCCTTTCAAGGCGCCATTGCTCTGAGCTGGCTCGCTCGAGATAATTGTTGAACTGAAGCACAAGATTGATTTTGAGAAGGAACAGTTCAAGAAGCATGTGGCCAAGCTGAGTGTGGCTAATGTCCAGAAATTCAAGATGATGCTCAATGAACTCAAGGAGGCGTTTCGCAAGAAACGAGAGGAAGCCAAAGGCTCAAGAGAGCGCATGAAAACTCTAGCTGCAAAGTGTGTTCGGGCTTACAACGAAGCTGAAAAGCGCAAGGCTCTTGGGCGTCCTGGCATTGACCCCAAGATGGCTGCCAAGCAGAAGAAGAAGCATACTATGTTCCAGACTGAAGCTCCACGGCGGGAAGAACCTCACATTGTCTTCCCAGCCAGCATGACAGGCTTGAAGCCCAAGGTCTCCACAGTGGCTTCAGATCAGCAGAAAACCAAGGCAGCTGAAGCCGAAGCCAGAAAGCGCAAAATCAAGCGCACTACTGATGATGCACCACCCCCCAAGAAGAGAAAAACCAAGAAGAGAGATCGGGCTGCTCCCACAGAGCCCCTTGTTGTTGAACCCATTGCTTTTGCCCATCCTGCTACTGAAAATCAAGAGCGTCAGCTGATCGTTCATGAGCCTGCTTCCACAGAGGCTCCTGAAGCTCAAGAAGTTCCAGTCGTTGACCCCATCGCGACTGAAGACATTGGTCCCCACGACAATGTAGAAGATGATGTAGTTCTTCCTCAGATTGAGCGCCCAACGGTATCATCGCCAGTTCTAATGAATAGCGAGCTCATCAGTACTGGTCGTCCTTTGACCGCAATCTCACAAGATGCCTCATGGGCTGATCGCACCCAACCAGAAACTCTAAATCATGACTCACTGCTCGCCTTAATATTCATTGCTCAGTCATCAAGGACCACAGCCCACTGACACAATGATCAGCGGAGGCTGTCGTCGCCTTGACTAGACCTCACAAGCATGTCATCATGCTAGCTAGATTGGTTGAGGTGGCCAGCCCTTGCTTGCCACCTCAACTAGCCTCGCTACCAAGGCCCGAACTACCTATGAAGATGAGGTGATGCCCACAAAAACTCAAGAAGTGCACTGAAAGCATAAGAACAATGGGCAGCTAGAGGCAGTAACTCCATGTTTTCTATTAAACTTTGTGCTTAAAACCTTCTAATAGCCACTACTTCTAGCAAGCACTTCAGAATATTTAGACTTTACTTTCTCACAGATCCCACCAGAAGAGTCAACCATATAAATTACTCATCGTCTTAGCTTTAGCACACTAGAATACTCCCTCCTTTCCGGTTTATAAGGCTTATTTCAACTTTTTTGTTTTTCCAGTTTAGATGGCTCATCTCCATCTCATTTTTAGTTTCCAATGCACATTAAATCTTTCCATGCAAGAATTAAATAGGAACACACCAATGCATGTAATGTTCCTACTCATCTAGTGGCCAAGCATGCATGCACTGCAGTTAATTCAAATTAATGCATGAGTTTAATTGGGGTAGTTTTGTAAAGTACGAGATACATTCCTCCACTTACAAAATGCCTTGGTTGATGAGATTTGAGATTTGCGCCTTATAAACCGGAAAGGAGGGAGTATTTACACGAGAACATACTCATTGTCATAACCAGAATAAATCTAGACTTCCGAATCCCATAAGTTTTAAATGAGGATACCTCAAAGAATGATAAGGCCAAGGAACCAAATTAGGAAGCCAGCCAATAAAGAGGATAGTTATGCAATTGTCTGTATGTTAGAGTATCAATCTTCGCACACAAACTTCCCGAATATGTCGATAAAACTGCGCAAAACAAATTGCCCCAGATAGCACACAGATAGTTACGTAAAATCGAACATCTCTCCTTGATGGATATCACTATTCTCAAGTGCTGGTTTATACAGATTCCAAATGCCAAATAATTTGCAGTTTTGCACTCAGCATAACTACTACTAGAGCTGTAGCTATCTTCGCCTTTGGTTTAAGAATTATTTTAGCCAGCAAGCAAATAAATTCAAGATTTTATTTTGATAAAAGAATTCATAATTCATGTATGCAACTTTGTAGAGAACCCACTATCTAAGCGACTTCAGATATAAATGTCTAGACCTCTTTTTATTTTATTTTTACCAAAACAAAATTTATCATGGTGAACTAGAAAAATTAATACATCAACCAATACATCTTATGTATTGCTCCAAGTAACTAAACCCTTAGTTACCGGCGATAGCATAGCTCTATTGGCGAAGAAAATCGTCACTCACCAACTCTTTGTTTAGTGTAAGCCAGCTAATTGGCTCCTTTTACATGCTTCGTGATTGTAGCTATTGCCTATGTTTTAATACAGCCATGATTTTTCCTCACCCAACGTAGATAGGTAGAGTACACAAGTAGTAGCACTACATGTCATCTACCCATATCCTAGTACTAATTAAGGGCGAGAATTACCAGTGCCTTGCTAACTAACTAGCGTTCATATTTCTTAAAATTCTTGGACACTTAAAGAACATGAACATATATTCTAGTTATGATGTCAGAGTGAGAAGGCTAGAGGACAGAAACATATCTAATCTTGCCATGTTTTGTAACACCCAACTTGTATATATAATAGACTGTAAAACTAAAACTAAACACAAAATAATGAACACATATTTAATTCTCATGTTAATAATATGAAAATTCACTCAATTTAAATAAATGGTATGATCATATCAAAAATAGAACCGAGCAGCGACACAACAATAATATCAACCATTCAATACTAGAACGTATAGTTTATAATCTACTAGAAATAAGCCATGCTCCAGTAACAAAACGCAGCCGGAATTAATGTATAGACCAACAAGCTTCCTAACAAACTAGGAGGAAACTAGAGTTATGGAGGTGGGCTCGCAATGCTAGAAGGGCCTGGTTGCATCTCGTCCAAATCATTTTGTCCCCCGCTCAGATCGTCTGGTTCCCACCTCGGGCTAGTAATGGCCAGCTGACGTTCCATGGCACGCAAGGGTTGTGGAACCGTCGGTATGGCATCGGGCACCGTCACCTGCAGAGAAGCATTGTCTTCTTGCACGTCCTCACTTGCCTTGTCTTCGTTACCGGCTGCAGGCTGTGAAGACATGCCTCTATATATCTCCATGCATAGGAAACAAACCACCTGTAAAAGGAATATTAGCATCCAACTCTTCTATGTAAACACTTGTCATAGGCACATCTAGAACACCACTTTGCTACCCGCGATTGTTGATGTACCAATTTCGGGCCTTCTTTCTTCTGGCTGGGCACATGCGATATTCATTTGAGAAGGCAACTCCCTTTCTCCCACAGTACACTCATAGTTGCATATGCTTGCAGGTTGGTTACATAAAGTGCTGCCAACATTAGCAGACGTCTCCATAGCAGATCCATGGTCCTTTGCAACCTTGGATGGAAACAAATTCAACTAACCCAGATTGCGTTCCGCCAACGGCCTGGATCTGTTTTTGATCTTCGAAACCAGCTCCTCGACTCTCTTCCCGCTGAGCGCTTGTAGCTGAAAATGAAATCGGATCAGGAGCATATAGGAGAACTTATCTGCATGCATAGGAAACAAATCACCTGTAATAGGAATATTATAATTTCCAATTATTCTATCTAAACATGCCAGGTATAAAGAGAAGCCTCCACAAATTAGAAAGTACTTATGATTTGTTTTGGTGCAGTCAGACTAAATGTAGGATCTTTCTTTGTAGGCTTATGTCAGATTTATCAATTGATAAACATTAATATTGCAAGTCATTTAGTAAGCCAACATAAAGCATTTCAATAATGTAGTACAAACACTTACCATATGTCTGAAGTGGGAATCCCATTTTGTAGGTGCAGTATTTTGGCTTAGTTTCACAGTAGATGGTTTTTCTTGTTTCTTGCATGAAGTGACTATGATATGAAGCTCAAATTTAGTACAGTGTGTCCAGAAGTACAGATTGACAAGTTGAAGAGCAAAGAGTGTGTATTACATACATTGGAGTGATAGGGGTGGTGTAGCTACACTCAGCGCTTATGTATTCAGCCTTGGGTGTGTGCGTGTGTTGGGGTGGTACGTGTTTGTATCGGCTTGTTGATGGTTGTTTCTTTTTATTCAAACTTCCCGACTATGTCGATTAAACCGCACTAAAGAATATTGCACAAAGATAGCACATAGGTAGTTACTTAAAATCAAACATCTCTCCATTATATTCACAAAAGACCAATAAGTTACCTCGGGCGCTTGTAGAGCTATGGAGTGTACTTGCCATGCATCCACAATAGTCATATTCTAGTAACTTCTAAAAGCTAATTCAAGAGCTTGAAAAATAGCCTTACCTGTGTAGGGATAACAGTGGCTTCATTATTGGGAGGAGCAGTTTGGTAGTGAATAAAGAAATTTAGCAATATGTTTGACCTGATTTTTCAAGATGTTTTGAGGTGTCCCTTGATGCATATCTATGTGCATCATGTCGATGAAGCTTGCTTGCGTGCTGCATAAATCACGACGCTGGCAGGTAATTGATCTGCAAGTCATGCACATGATAACAAATTAAAAATTTCTAATGGATTCTTGAAGTGCATAAGCTTGTGCCACATGCGCAAGCATGAGAACTGCGGTAGTGCCTGACATGGGGTGGGGTTGAAGCTCCTTGTAGTCCTACTGGCATGGGGTACCTTATACTCGCCATGTACTCTTCCCCTACTTTCCTTCCTCCATCGGCATTATCGTGTCCGGTTCTTTGATCATGAGGCAGCACCCAAGGCAAGCATCGCTGCCACGCATCCCGTACCTACAAGCACCGCCCAGCTGTCGGGACTTCCCTCTCCCAGATCACAAGTTCACGCCGGCTGTTCTCAAGCTCCATGTCCCCATCGCCTCCTAGAATGTGCCCGTGCCCTTGACCGTTGTCATGCCTGCTGCACCTCCGTTGGTCATGCTCGCCCGGTCCCCATGTTGATCTATCAGGCTGTGCGCTGCTCTGACTTCCCGGTGGTGTGTTGCACCATTAGCGCTCCTGTAGCATGCCATTGCTTGGCGTCGTCAATCTTGCGCTGCAGTGTGTCCGTGCGTCCTGTACGGTACATGGCCGCACGATAGGGACGCCGCGGCCTCCTCTTACGTTAGCAGCGGTCCTACAGTGCCGCCTCTCTCGACATTGGATTTTACACATGACAAGGCCGACGTGATGGACACTCGGTAACCGGGACGACGACGACAAAATCGCAATGCAAGACCCCTACACAAGCGGGTCTAGCGGCGCGGTAGGCGAGCGGCTGCCGGAGTGGGGCCATGGCAAGAACCTCGGACAGGCGGCTCATGATCCTATCGAGCTAGGGGATGTGGGCTCCCATGGTGGTCTCGTCCTGTACGCTGCATGGCCTTACTATAGGGACACCGCGGCCTCCTCTTGCGCTAGCAGCTGCTCCTGCAGCGCCGCCTCCCGTGAGGCTTTTTCTGGAAGCAACGCGGACGTGATGGACTCTCAGGAAGCAGGACGACGACGACAATATTGCGATGGACGGCAGGCGAGCGGCTGCCGGGATGGGGCCATGTCGAGAACCTCGGACAGGTGGTTGCTGATCCTGTCGAGCTCGGAGATGTGGGCTCCGGTGGTTCTTGGCAAGCCTGCCATGGCCACCACAGCGGCCAACTCCAGCAGCGCAAGATCCACGACGGCTTGGGGAAGGAGGAAGCTGCGTGCATCGTGCTTTGTGGGTAGCGTATTCGATTTGTTTTTGGCCGGGTTTTAATTTTATGCACACGACAGTCCAAATGCAAGGAGAGATGTATGTTTGCGGGTACAAATCTGCCAAGCCCATGGTGGAATCGGTGAAGGATTGGCTTTTCTTTCCTTCCATGTACATGTCCAAACTGTTCTTTTTTAGTTCTGTTTTAAAATCTCAGCCGTTAATCTTTATGTCAACACAAAATCAACGGATATAGGTGATGGATGGAGAACTATGAAAGGCTCCGTCCTTTATTTTTCGGAAAGGATACATTGAATATATTGGAATTTTTTGGAAATACACGGTTCAATTTTTTTTTTGAAATACATGATGACCATTTTCAAATATGTGTTGAACACTTCCATGAATACATGATGAACATTTATTCAAATATGCGTGGAACACTGTTTCAAATTTCTGTTTAACACCATAGTGAATACATGATGATTTGTTTTTCAAATGCACGATGAACATTGTTTCCGTACGAGCATTACTCAATAACGCTTTAAGCCTGGTTTCTTTTTCTTTAATCCTCAAGTGTTCGGCATCTTCTGCCTTGTCTCGTGTCCATTTCTTAACGTAGTAGACATGAACAATATAAGCATGTATATATGCCTACGTGGAAATCCCACAAACCGAGAATACGCTAAAAACACTTGCAATGATAGGCACCTCTAGAACACCCCTTTGTACATGAATTCACACCTGCGATTGCTGATGTACCAATTTCAGGCCTTCTTTCTTCTGGCTGGGCACTTATAACATTCATATAAAGTTGGAACTCCGTTGTTCCTACCGCACCCTCATCATTGTATCTGCTTGCAGGTTGGCCAGATAAAGCGGCGACAACTTTCGCTGATGTCTCCACAGTAGATCTGCTTTGCCAACCTGCGACCGAAACCAGTGCAATTTGCCTAGAAAGTTTTTCGGGAACGGCCTGCTGGTTTGGGCTTTGACGTTCGAGATGAGCTCCTTGAGTCTCTTCATGATGTGAGCATTGCTGAGCCCCTTTAGTCTACCTACAGCCTCTCCTGCCAGAGCAGAGAAAATGGAGAAAGGATCAGGAACAGTAGGAGAGCCTTTATCGACTTGATTAAAGAAGCATGTGTACCTTGCGTCCGAGCAACACCATCGGCCTCGGCCTCATCATTACCTGTTGCCGGTTGGTCTTGTGTCTTGAAAGCAGATCCACCTTCCAGCGGCTCCTGCTCCTCTCCTAACCTTGCAGCTGAAATTTAAAAGGATCTGTTGAGAAGGGAAATGAACCATAAGATCGAGAGGTATTTCTTAATCTCCTCGATAAAAGAATCAGGCTTACTACCTTGTTTGAGACCAGCATCCTCGGCCTCGGCAGCAGCCACCTTTGAACCAGCCAGGTCGGTGATGTTGGGTGGCGAGAGGCTTCTCTTCGCCTTACTTGGCCCGGGAATGGCACCGTTGAGATTAGAGGAGGAAACGTTGCGCTTGCGCCCCCTCTCCTGCTCCTCCGGGTCATCTTGGGCTGGCAGGTTGCGGTCGAGGAAGATCTTGTCATCGACGAGCTCCTTGTTGGAAATTCGCCACAGGATCAATCACATCAAATCACGATAAAGATGCACACAAAAAATTGATAGCCAAGGGCGTGTGTCGCGCCCCTCTTTTTACAAAACTCACGCAACGCTGCATATATATGCATGGTCCTAACCATGGTGCGTAGCCGACTCCACCATAACCTAACAGAACACAGTACTCAAGGCATGCAAGCCATACACCGACGCACACTTTTCTAATTACCGGTTACGCGGATCACAATTAAGCTAAGCCTACTCACAAAAAACTAGTACTGCCAAACTCAAACACAACTTAGTATTAGTAGCACGTAGGCATGTTTGGATTATCCAACACTACTGGATGGAGCGCCGCTCGTGTACCTGCCCGGACCAGCAGGGCCCTAGCCCTGTGCGAAAATGAGAAGTCTGGCGCAGGCGAACTCGCCGACGACGGACGATGCGTCCACGGCCGCTTGTCGGAGGTTGGACAGGAAGGCCATGGGCGACATGTTGCCGACAGCAGGACCAGGGGGATTGTTGGCGACGACAGCGGCTGCGCCATCGGTAGGGGGAGAATGTGGGCGGGCGCCGGCGCAGGTGAGGTTGCTGCAGAGTTGCTCGATGAACTCCTCCTCCTCCTTGGCGGCCAGGGCTTTTGGATCCATCGCACAGCCTGGGGCACGAGCTGGAATGTACTCTGTAGTCTGTAATGTAAGGAAGGAAAGGAGGGAATGGATGTGAGCCTGTGACTCGATTGGACGGAAAGGCCGGATATATATCGATTGGACGGATAGGTAAAGTAGGAAAGAAGTAAATACAGATGAAAATTCTTTACATAATGTGAATATTTTTTCAATTATATGTTAAATATTTTGGAAATACATGGTTAAAGTTTTTTAAATACACAATGAACATTTTCAATATGTATTTAACACTTTTCTAAATACACGATGAACGTTTATTCAAATATGTTTTGAACAGTTTTGCAAATATATGTTTAAAAAGCTTTTGAATACATGATGTTGGCGGCCAGGGCTTTTGGATCCGTCGCACAGCCTGGGCGCGAGCTAGAATGTACTCTGTACTGTATGGAAGGAAAGGAGGGAATCGCTGTGAGCCTGTGACTGGATTGCACGGAAAGACTGGATATATATAGCAGCGTAGGTAGGTGCTAAGAGGGGCTAGGGTTCAGGGAGAATGGTAAATTGTAAGAAGTAAACTCGGCAGAATTGGAAGGAAGTAATGTTTCTGCATATGATTTCAACTCCGCGCGGGAAGAGATAGGGATCCAACGTCAGCGTCAACGTCAGTATCATGATTTCAGTCATTTTGTTCATGTCTCGCGGACCAGATTGATCCCACCATGGATGGGCCAAAGCCCTTTTATTTTAAGAATTCTGTACCGCGTAATTAATTTTTTTGCATTTATTTCTCTATTTCTCTTTTGTTTTAAGGAAATTACATGGATGCATTTTGGAGATAGGTGAGTATCTGTGTTATTTAGGAAATGTTCATAATTAAATATTTGTCCATGTATTTATAAATTGTTCACGCAATTTGAACATAAAAATGTATGTGTTAAATAAATGTCGTTGTAATATTAATGTGTTGACACGCTTTTTTAAATAATGTGTTTTTCATAAGAAATGGTTTTGCTCATCAGTATTGGATGATGCTACTGGTGTCACGAACATCCTCGTGCGATGGCCGTTGTTCTAGGACTAAACTAAAAACCCTTAGGATGAAAAGTGAGCGTCGACAAATTCCACATGAAAACTGCCATTATGCATGTAGTTACAGAAAATGCATCTCCATATGGGACACTGCTCGCCTTAATATTCCTTGCTCAGTCATCAAGGACAACAGCCCACCGACACAGTGATCAACGGAGGCTGTCGTCACCTTGACTAGACCTCACAAGCATGTCATCATGCTAGCTAGATTGGCTGTGGTGGCCAGCCCTTGCTCGGCCACCTCAACTCGCCTCGCTACCAAGGCCCGAACTACCTGTGAAGATGAGGTGATGCCCACAAAAACTTAAGAATTGCACTGAAAGCATAAGAACAATGGGCAGCTAGAGGCAGTAACTCCATGTTTTCTATTAAACTCTGTGCTTAAAACCTTCAAATAGCCACTACTTCTAGCAAGCACTGCAGAATATTTACACTTTACTTTCTCACAGATCCCACCAGAAGAGTGAACCATATAAATTACAGATCGTCTTAGCTTTAGCACACTAGAATAGTATTTACACGAGAACATACTCATTGTCATAACCAGAATAAATCTAGACTTTCGAATCCCATAAGTTTTAAATGAGGCTACCTCAAAGAATGATAAGGCCAAGGAACCAAATTAGGAAGCCAGCCAATAAAGAGGATAGTTATGCAATTGTCAATATGTTAGAGTATCAATCTTCGCACACAAACTTCCTGAATATGTCGATAAAACTGCACAAAAAAATATTGCACCAGATAGCTCACAGATAGTTACCTAAAATCGAACGTCTCTCCTTGATGGCTATCACTATTCTCAATTGCTGGTTTATACAGATTCCAAATGCCAAATAATTTGCAGTTTTGCACTCAGCATAACTACTACTAGAACTATAGCTATCTTTGCCTTTGGTTTAAGAACTATTTTAGCCAGCAAGCAAATAAATTCCAGATTTGATTTTGATAAAATAATTCATAATTCGTGTATGCAACTTTGTAGAGCACCCACTAACTAGCGCGACTTCAGATATAAATATCTTGACCTCCTTTTATTTTATTTTTACCAAAACAAAATTTATCATGGTGAACAAAATTTTTAATACATCAACCAATGCATCTTATGTATTGCTCCAAGTAACTAAACCCTTGGTTGCCGACGATAGCATAGCTCTATTGGCCGAAGAAAATCGTCACTCACCAACGCTTTCTTTAGTGTAAGCCAGCTAATTCACTCCTTTTTACATGCTTGGTGGTTGTAGCTAAAGCCTATGTTTTAATACAGCCATGATTTTTTCCTCACCCAGCGTAGATAGGTAGAGTACACAAGTAGTAGCACTACATGTCATCTACCCATATCCTAGTACTAATTAAGGGTGAGAATTACCAGTGCATAGCTAACTAACTAGCGTTCATATTTCTTAAAATGCTTGGACACTTAGAGAAACATGAACACATATTCTAGTTATGATGCCACAACGAGAAGCCTCGAGGACAGAAACATATATCATCTTGCCATGTTCTGTAACATCCAAGTTGTATATACAATAGACTGTAAAACTAAAACAAAACAGACCATAATGAACAGATATTTAAGTCTCATGTTAATAATATGAAAATTCACTCAATTAAAATAAATGGTATGATCATATAAAAAATAGAACCGAGCAGCGACACAACAATAATATCAACCATTCAATACGAGAACATATAGTTTATAATCTACTAGAAATAAGAGATTGCTCCAGTAACAAAAACAAAACGTAGCCGGAATTAATGTATGGACCAACAAGGTCCCTAACAAACTAGAAGGAAACTTGAGTTATGGAGGTGGGCTCGCAACGCTAGAAGGGCCTGGTTGCATCTCGTCCAGATCATTCTGTCCCCCGTTCAGACCGTCAGGTTCCCACCTCGGGCTAGGAATGGCCAGCTGACGTTCCATGGCACGCGAGGGTTGCGGAACCGTCGGTATGGCAGCGGGCACCGTCACCTGCAGAGAAGCATTATCTTCTTGCACGTCCTCACTTGCCTTGTCTTCGTTACCGGCTGCAGGCTGTGAAGACATGCCTCTATCTCCATGCATAGGAAACAAACCACCTGTAAAGGGCCTGTTCGGTGGCCCTCCGGCTTCCAATTCCTCCGACTCCACGTCTGGAGTTGAGCCGAATGATTTAAATCCTGGAGTTTTGTGAGAGAAGGTGGAGTTTTTCCTAGTGCAAATTATGTGGAGTTGAGGACGAGGAAAATGGAGCTCATGTGAAACTGAGAAGCGAGAATTCCTTGAAATTACGCACTCCTGCCACCGCCAAGTATACCGGTTCAAGCGCAACCCACTCGTCCCACCAATGAGCGATAGACATTCATGTTCCTCACGCCACGATCCCCATTCCTTTTGCCAGCGCTACCGCGTGGATCCCGCTTCGTGCACCGCCGAACCGCGCGACGAGCTGGTCCCTGCCGTCCCCGCCCTCTGCCACACCACGGCTCCTCCTCCGCGCCCCCGTTCATGCCCTCCACATCCTTGGGTGCAACCCGGAGATCAGGACGAGCTACGGTGACCAGATCCTCCTTTTCCTAGAGCAAGCTATGGCGACCAGGACCCTCCGTTTCCCATAACCCTCATCCCCTAACAGCTCCTCGAGAATGATCTCATCGATTGCCTAGTGATACATCTCCAACGTATCTATAATTTTTGATTGCTCCATGCTACTTTATCTATTGTTTTGGACTATAATGGGCTTTATTTTCCACTTTTATATTATTTTTGGGACTAACCTATTAACCGGAGGCCCAGCCCAGAATTTCTATTTTTTGCCTATTTCAGTGTTTCGAAGAAACGGAATATCAAACGGAGTCCAAACGGAATGAAACCTTCGGGAACGTGATTTTCTCACCGAACGTGATCCAGGAGACTTGGACCCTACTCCAAGGAGTGCCAGATGCGGTCACGAGGGTGCTGCCTCGTGGGGCCCCTGACGCTCCACCGACGTACTCCTTCCTCCTATATATACCTACGTACCCCCAATAGATCAGGAAGGGAGCCAAAAACCTAATTCCACCGCCGTACCTTCCTGTATCCACGAGATCCCATCTTGGGGCCTGTTCCGGAGCTCCGCCGGAGGGGGCATCCACCACGCAGGGATTATACATCAACACCATATCCCCTCCGATGAAGTGTGAGTAGTTTACTTCAGACCTTCGGGTCCATAGCTAGTACCTAGATGGCTTCTTCTCTCTTTTTGGATCTCAATACAATGTTCTCCCCCTCTCTCGTGGAGATCTATTCGATGTAATCTTCTTTTTTGCGGTGTGTTTGTTGAGACCGATGAATTGTGGGTTTATGATCCAGCTTATCTATGGAAAATATTTGATTCTTCTCTAAATTCTTTTATGTATGATTAAGTTATCTTTGCAAGTCTCTTCGAATTATCCGTTTGGTTTGGCCAACTAGATTGGTAGTTCTTGCAATGGGAGAAGTGCTTAGCTTTGGGTTCAATCTTGCCGTGACCTTACCCTGTGACAGAAAGGGTTGCAAGGCACGTATTGTATTGTTGCCATCGAGGATAACAAGATGGGGTATTTATCATATTGCATGAATTTATTCCTCTACATCATGTCATCTTGCTTAAGGCGTTACTTTGTTTTTAACTTAATACTATAGGTGCATGCTGGATAGCGGTCGATGAGTGGAATAATAGTAGTAGATGCAGAATCGTTTCGGTCTACTTGTCACGGACGTGATGCCTATATACATGATCATTGCCTGGATAACCTCATAACTATGCTCAATTCTGTCAATTGCTCAACAGTAATTTGTTCACCCACCGTAGAATACTTATGCTCTCGAGAGAAGCCACTAGTGAAACCTATGGCCCCCGGGTCTATTCTCATCATAACAATCTGCATCACTTTATTTACTTGCTTTGCTTTTACTTTTTACTTTGCATCTTTATACCAAAAATACCAAAAATATTATCTCTATCAGATCTCACTCTCGTAAGTGACCGTGAAGGGATTGACAACCCCTAAGCGTTGGTTGCGAGTAGCTATCGTTTTGTGCAGGTACGAGGGACTTGTGCGTAGTCTCCTACTGGATTGATACCTTGGTTCTCAAAAACTGAGGGAAATACTTACGCTACTGTGCTGCATCATCCTCTCCTCTTCAGGGAAATCCAACGCAAGCTCAAGACGTAGCAAGAAGAATTTCTGGCGCCGTTGCCGGGGAGGCTTACGCAAAAGTCAACATACCAAGTACCCATCACAATCCTTATCTCTCACATTACATTATTTGCCATTTGCCTCTCGTTCCTCTCCCCCACTTCACCCTTGCCGTTTTATTCGCCCTCTCTTTCCCAATCTCCTCCTCTTTTTCCCTTTGCCTTTTTTCCTTTGCCTTTTGTTTGCTCGTGTGTTAGTTTGCTTGTTCGTCGCGATGGCTCAAGATGCCACCAAATTGTGTGACTTCACCAATACCAATAATAATGATTTCCTTAGCACTCCGATTGCTCCTCTTGACAATACTGAATCTTGTGAAATCAATACTGCTTTGTTGAATCTTGTTATGAAAGATCAATTCGCCGGCCTTCCTAGTGAAGATGCCGCCACTTATCTGAATGGCTTCGTTGATTTATGTGATATGCAAAAGAAAAAAGATGTCAATAATGATGTCGTTAAATTGAAGCTATTTCCTTTTTCGCTTAGAGATCGTGCTAAAGCGTGGTTTTCATCTTTGCCTAAAAATAGTATTGATTCTTGGAACAAGTGCAAAGATGCTTTTATCTCTAAGTATTTTCCTCCGCTAAGATTATCTCTCTTAGGAACAATATTATGAATTTTAAGCAACTTGATCATGAACATGTTGCACAAGCTTGGGAGAGAATGAAATTAATGCTACATAATTGTCCTACTCATGGTTTGAACTTATGGATGATTATACAAAAAATTTATGCTGGATTGAATTTTGCTTCCAGTAATCTTTTAGATTCGTCCGCGGGAGGCACTTTTATGGAAATCACTTTAGGAGATGCTACTAAACTCCTAGATAATATTATGGTTAATTATTCTCAATGGCATATTAAAAGATCTACTAATAAAAAAGTGCATGCTATAGAAGAAATCAATGTTTTCAGTGGAAAGATGGATGAACTTATGAATTTATTTGCTAAGAGTGTTTCTTCTGATCCCAATAATATGCCTTTATCTACCTTGATTGAGAATAATAATGAATCTATGGATGTGAATTTTGTTGGTAGGAATAGTTTTGGAAACAACGACATATAGGGAATTTTAATCCTAGGCCTTATCCTAGTAATCCTTCTAATAATTATGGAAATTCCTACAACAACTCTTAAGGAAATTTTAATAAGATGCCCTCTGAATTTGAGAGTAGTGTTAAAGAGTTTATGAATTCACAAAAGAATTTTAATGCTTTGCTTGAAGAGAAATTACTTAAAGTTGATGATTTGGCTAGGAACGTTGATAGAATTTCTCTTGATGTTGATTCTTTAAAGCTTAGATCTATTCCTCCTAAGCATGATATCAATGAGTCTCTCAAAGCTATGAGAATTTCCATTGATGAGTGCAAAGAAAGAACCGCTAGGATGCGTGCTTCCAAAGATGCCTTTATTAAAGCGTGTTCTTCCAATTCCTATGAAAATCAAGATGAAGATCTAAAAGTTATTGATGTGTCCCCTATTAAATATTTGTTTTGCAATATGAATCTTGATGAAACTGAATATGATCTTCCTCTACCTAGAAGGCGTTCTAAGAATTCTGAGTTTTTAGATCTTGATGATGAAATTGGTAAAAGTGGGATTGAAAGAAATAGAAATATAGATGTTGCTAAACCCACTATTTTGGATCTCAAGGAATTTAATTATGAAAATTGCTATTTAATTGATTGTGTTTCCTTGTTGCAATCCGTGTTAAATTCTCCTCATGTTTATAGTCAAAATAAGGCTTTTACCGAACACATTGTTGATGCCTTAATGCAATCTTATGAAGAAAAGCTTGAGTTGAAAGTTTATAACCCTAGGAAACTCCATGATGAGTGGGAACCTACTATAAAAATTAAAATTAAAAATTATGAGTTTCATGATTTGTGTGATTTGCGTGCTAGCTAGTGTCTCTACTATTCCCAAAACTTTGTGTGATTTGCTAGATTTCCGTGATTTTGATGATTGCTCTCTAAACTTGCATCTTGCGGATTCCACTATTAAAAAGCCTATGGGAAGAATTAATGATGTTCTTATTGTTGCAAATAGGAATTATGTGCACGTAGATTTTATCGTTCTTGATATAGATTGCAATCCTTCATGTCCTATTATTCTTGGTAGACCTTTCTTTAGAACGATTGGTGCAATTATTGATATGAAGGAAGGGAATATTATATTCCAATTTCCATTAAAAAAAGGCATGGAACACTTTCCTAGAAAGAAAATAAAATTACCATATGAATCTATCATGAGAGCCACTTATGGATTGCCTACCAAAGATGGCAATATCTAGATCTATCCTTGTTCTTATGCCTAGCTAGGGGCGTTAAACGATAGCGCTTGTTGGGAGGCAACCCAATTTTATTTTGTGCTTTTTGTTTTTGGTTCTGTTTAGGAATAAAATAATCCATCTAATCTCTGTTTAGATGTGATTTTATCTTTTAATTAGTGTTTGTGCCAAGTTGGACCTATTAGATCTTCTTCGGTGATAGTTATTTGATCTTGCTGTAATTTCCAGAATCTTTGTCCTCAGTGCCCGAATTGTTAAAAATCACCAGAACGTGATAAAATACTGATTCCAATCGCTGCCGATCAATAAACAAATTTTCCAGGTCGTCTAATTTTGGTAGAATTATTTGGGTTCCAGAAGTTTGCGTTAGTTACAGATTACTACAGACTGTTCTGTTTTTGACAGATTCTTTTTGCGTGTGTTGTTTGCTTATTTTGATGAATCTATGGCTAGTAAAATAGTTTATAATCCATAGAGAAGTTGGAATACATTAAGTTTAACACCAATATAAATAAAGAATGATTTCATTACAGTACCTTAAAGTAGTGTCTTGTTTTCTTTCTCTAACGGAGCTCACGAGATTTCTATTGAGTTTTGTGTTGTGAAGTTTTCAAGTTTTGGGTGAATTCTTTTGATGGATTATGGAACAAGGAGTGACAAGAGCCTAAGCTTGGGGATGCCCATGGCACCCCCAAGATAATCCAAGGACACCAAAAAGTCAAAGCTTGGGGATGCCCCGGAAGGCATCCCCTCTTTCATCCACTTCGATCGGTAATTTACTTGGAGCTATATTTTTATTCACCAACATGATATGTGTTTTGCTTGGAGCGTCTTGTATTATTCGAGTCTTTGCTTGATAGTTTACCACAATCATCCTTGTTTTACACACCTTTTGAGAGAACCATATATGAATTATAATTTGATAGAATACTTTAGTGCTTCACTTATATCTTTTTGAGTGTGATAATTTTTGCTCTAGTGCTTCACTTATACCTTTTAGAGCACGGTGGTGGATTTGTTTTAAAGAAACTTGATCTCTCATGCTTCACTTAGATTATTTTGAGAGTCGTTAATAGCATGGTAATTTGCTTAATGTTAATATACTTGGTGTTGAAGATATGTGAAACTTTCTTTTGAGTGCTTTGAATACTAAGATAAGTTTGATGCTTGATAATTGTTTTGAGGTATGAAGGTGATAATATTAGAGTCATGCTAGTTGAGTAGTTGTGAATTTTAAGAATACTTGTGTTGACGTTTGTGATTCCCGTAGCATGCACGTATGGTGAACCGTTATGTGATGAACTCAGAGCATGATTTATTTATTGATTGTCTTCCTTATGAGTGGCGGTCGGGGACGAGCCATGGTCTTTTCCTACCAATCTATCCCCCTAGGAGCATGCGCGTAATACTTTGCTTTGATAACTTCTAAATTTTTGCAATAAGTATATGAGTTCTTTATGACTAATGTTGAGTCCATGGATCATACACACTTTTTCCCATCCTTCCACCATTGCTAGCCTCTCTAATACCGCGCACTTTTCGCCGGTATCATACATCCACCATATAACCTTCCTCAAAACAGCCACCATACCTACCTATCATGGCATTTCCATAGCCATTCCGAGATATATTGCCATGCAAATTTCCACCGTTCCATTTATTATGACACGCTCCATCATTGTCATATTGCTAGCATGATCATGTAGTTAACATTGTATTTGTGGCAAAGCCACCGTTCATAATTCTTTCATACATGTCACTCATGTTTCATTGCATATCCTAGTGCACCGCCGGAGGCATTCATATAGAGTCATATTTTGTTCTAAGTATCGAGTTGTAATTGTTGAGTTGTAAGAAAAATAAAAGTGTGATGATCATCATTATTAGAGCATTGTCCCATGTGAGGAAAGGATGATGGAGACTATGATTCCCCCACAAGTCGGGATGAGACTCCGGACGAAAAAAAGAGGCCATAAAAAGAAAGAGAAAAGGCCCAAATAAAAAAATGAGAGAAACAGAGAGCAGGCACAATGTTACTATCCTTTTACCACACTTGTGCTTCAAAGTAGCACCATGATCTTCATGATAGAGAGTCTCTCATTTTGTCACTTTCATATACTAGTGGGAATTTCTCATTATAGAACTTGGCTTGTATATTCCAATGATGGGCTTCGTCAAAATGCCCTAGGTCTTCGTGAGCAAGCGAGTTGGATGCACACCCACTTAGTTTCTTTTGTTGAGCTTTCATATACTTATAGCTCTAGTGCATCCGTTGCATTGCAATCCCTACTCACTCACATTGATATCTATTGATGGGCATCTCCATAGCCCGTTAATACGCCTAGTTGATGTGAGACTATGTTCCCTCTTTTTTGTCTTCTCCACAACCACCATTATATTCCACATATAGTGCTATATCCATGGCTCACGCTCATGTATTGCGTGAAGATTGAAAAAGTTTTGAAAATGTTAAAGTATGAAACAATTGCTTGGCTTGTCATCGGGTTGTGCATGATTTAAATACTTTGTGTGGGGAAGATGGAGCATAGCCAGACTATATGATTTTGTAGGGATAACTTTCTTCGGCCATGTTATTTTGAGAAGACATAGTTGCTTTGTTAGTATGCTTGAAGTATTATTATTTTTATGACAATATGAACATTTGTCTTGAATCTTTCGGATCTGAATATTCATACCATGATTAAGAAGATTTACATTGAAATTATGACAAAGTATCACTCCGCATCAAAAATTCTCTTTTTATCATTTAGCTACTCGAGGACGAGCAGGAATTAAGCTTGGGGATGCCTGATACGTCTCCAATGTATCTATATTTTTTGATTGCTCCATGCTACTTTATCTATTGTTTTCGACTATAATGGGCTTTATTTTCCACTTTTATATTATTTTTGGGACTAACCTATTAACCAGAGGCCCATCCCAGAATTGTTGTTTTTTGCCTATTTCAGTGTTTCGAAGAACAGAATATCAAACGGAGTCCAAACGGAATGAAACCTTCGGGAACGTGATTTTCTCACGAGCGTGATCCAGGAGACTTGGACCCTACTCCAAGGAGTGCCAGAGGCGGTCACGAGGTGAGGCGCGCCCTCCCCTGGGCGCGCCCCCTGCCTCGTGGGCCCCCTGACTCTCCACCGACGTACTCCTTCCTCCTATATATACCTACGTACCCCAACAGATCAGGAAGGGAGCCAAAAACCAAATTCCACCGCCGTACCTTCCTGTATCCACGAGATCCCATCTTGGGGCCTGTTCCGGAGATCCGCCGGAGGGGGCATCCACCACGGAGGGCTTCTACATCAACACCATAGCCAATCCGATGAAGTGTGAGTAGTTTACTTCAGACCTTTGGGTCCATAGCTAGTAGCTAGATGGCTTCTTCTCTCTTTTTGGATCTCAATACAATGTTCTCCCCCTCTCTCTCATGGAGATCTATTCGATGTAATCTTCTTTTTGCGGTGTGTTTGTTGAGACCGATGAATTGTGGGTTTATGATCCAGCTTATCTATGGAAAATATTTGATTCTTCTCTGAATTCTTTTATGTATGATTAAGTTATCTTTGCAAGTCTCTTCGAATTATCCGTTTGGTTTGGCCAACTAGATTGGTAGTTCTTGCAATGGGAGAAGTGCTTAGCTTTGGGTTCAATCTTGCGGTGACCTTACCCAGTGACAGAAAGGGTTGCAAGGCACATATTGTATTGTTGCCATCGAGGATAACAAGATGGGGTATTTATCATATTGCATGAATTTATTCCTCTACATCATGTCATCTTGCTTAAGGCGTTACTCTGTTTTTAACTTAATACTCTAGATGCATGCTGGATAGCGGTCGATGAGTAGAGTAATAGTAGTAGATGCAGAATCGTTTCGGTCTACTTGTCACGGACGTGATTCCTATATACATGATCATTGCCTGGATAACCTCATAACTATGCTCAATTCTGTCAATTGCCCAACAGTAACTTGTTCACCCAGCGTAGAATACTTATGCTCTCGAGAGAAGCCACTAGTGAAACCTATGGCCCCCGGGTCTATTCTCATCATATCAATCTGCATCACTTTATTTACTTGCTTTGATTTTACTTTTTACTTTGCATATTTATACCAAAAATACCAAAAATATTATCTCTATCAGATCTCACTCTCGTAAGTGACTGTGAAGGGATTGACAACCCCTAAGCGTTGGTTGCCAGTAGCTATCGTTTTGTGCAGGTACGAGGGACTTGCGCGTCTCCTACTGGATTGATACCTTGGTTCTAAAAAACTGAGGGAAATACTTACGCTACTGTGCTGCATCATCCTCTCCTCTTCGGGGAAATCCAACGCAAGCTCGAGACGTAGCACCTAGCATCTCCCCGAACAGGAGAATTTCTTTGAGAACCATCTCCCCGAACAGGAGCAGAAAGGGGAAAATATGTGTCAGGCGCTAAATGGGCTCCTATCCTAATGGACTATTGGGCTATAAATGGGCTTTCAACCTTCTCTAATGATTGGAAGCAGAAGCTGTCGAGGCGAACGATCAGCCAACTCTAGGATTTTTTTAAGAGAAGCTGGTAGTGGTTTTTGGGCTGAGGAGTTGAGGAGTTTTTGGGGCCGTGGAGAGCTACCGAACACGCCCAAAAGGAATAATAGCATCCAACTCTTCTATGTAAACACTTGTCATAGGCACATCTAGAACACCACTTTGCTACCCGCGGTTGTTGATGTACCAATTTCGGGCCTTCTTTCTTCTGGCTGGGCACATGCGATATTCATTTGAGAAGGCAACTCCCTTTCTCCCACAGTACCCTCATCATTGCATAGGCTTGCAGGATTGTTATATAAAGTGCTGCCAACATTAGCAGACGTATCCATAGCAGATCCATGGTCCTTGGCAACCTTGGATGGAAACAAATTCAACTAACCCAGATTGCGTTCCGCCAACGGCCTGGATCTGCTTTTCACCTTCGAAACCAGCTCCTCAACTCTCTTCCTGCTGAGCACTTGTAGCTGAAAATGAAATAGGATCAGGAGCATATAGGAGAACTTTTCTGCATGCATAGGAAACAAATCACCTGTAATAGGAATATTATAGTTTCCAATTATTCTATCTAAACATGCCAGGTCTAAAGAGAAGCCTCCACAAATTAGAAAGTACTTATGATTTGTTTTGGTGCAGTCAGACTAAATGTAGGATCTTTCTTTGTAGTGCGCGTACGTTCTAGCAAGTCTCTAGCGGATAGATTATCAATGTTGTCCTTAGGCTTATATCAGATTTATCAATTGATAAACATTAATGTTGCAAGTCATTTAGTAAGCCAACATAAAGCATTTCAATAATTTAGTTCAAATACTTACCATATGTCTGAAGTGGGAATCCCATTTTGTGGGTGCAGTGTTTTGGCTTAGTTTCACAGTAGATGGTTTTTCTTGTTTCTTGCATGAAGTGACTATGATATGAAGCTCAAATTTAGTAAAGTATGTCCAGAAGTACAGATTGACAAGTTGGAGAGCAAAGAGTGTGTATTACATACATTGGAGTGATAGGGGTGGTGTAGCTACACTCAGCGCCTATGTATTCAGCCTTGGGTGTGTGCGTGTGTTGGGGTGGTATGTGTTTGTATCGGCTTGTTGATGGTTGTTTCTTTATATTCAAACATTCCGACTATGTCGATTAAACCGCGCTAAAGAATATTGCACAAAGATAGCACATAGGTAGTTACTTAAAATCGAACATCTCTACTTTATATTCACAAAAGACCAATAAGTTACCTCGGGCGCTTGTAGGGCTATGGAGTGTACTTGCCATGCATCCACAATAGTCATATTCCAGTAACTTCCGAAAGCTAATTCAAGAGCTTGAAAAATAGCCTTACCTGTGTAGGGATATAACCGTGGCTTCATTATGGGGTGGAGCAGTTTGGTAGTGAATAAAGAAATTTAGCAATATGTTTGACCTGATTTTTCGAGATGTTTTGAGGTGTCCCTTGATGCATATCTATGTGCATCACGTCGATGAAGCTTGCTTGCATGCTGCCTAAATCACGACGCTGGCAGGTAATTGGTCTGCAAATCATGCACATGATAACAAATAAAAAATTTCTAGTGGATCCATCTTGAAGTGCATAAGCTTGTGCCACATGCGCAGGCATGAGAACTGCAGTAGTGCCTGACATGGGGTGGGGTTGAAGCTCCTTGTAGTCCTACTAGCATGGGGTACCTTATACTCGCCGTGTACTCTTCCCCTACTTTCCTTCCTCCATCGGCATTATCATGTCCGGGTTTGTGATCATGAGGCAGCACCCAAGGCAAGCACCGCTGCCACCGCATCCCGTACCTACCAGCACCTCCTAGCTGTCGGGCCTTCCCTCTCCCAGATCACGAGTTCACGCCGGCTGTTCTCATGCTCCATGTCCCCATCGCCTCCTAGAATGTGCCCGTGCCCTTGACCGTTGTCTGGCCTGCTGCACCTCCGTTGGTCATGCTCGCCAATTCCCCATGTTGATCTATCAGGCTGCACGCTGCTCTGACTTCCCAGTGGTGTGTTGCACCATTACCACTCCTGTGGCATGCCATTGCCTGGCGTCGTCAATCTCGCGCTGCAGTGTGTCCGTGCGTCTTGTACGCTACATGGCCGCACGATAGGGACGCCGCGGCCTCCTCTTACGTTAGCAGCGGTCCTGTAGCGCCGCCTCCCTCGACATTGGATTTTACACGTGACAAGGCCGACGTGATGGACACTCGGTAACCGGGACGACGACGACAAAATCGCAATGCAAGACCCCTACACAAGCGGGTCTAGCGGCGCGGTAGGCGAGCGGCTGCCGGGATGGGGCCATGGCGAGAACCTCGGACAGGCGGCTCATGATCCTATCGAGCTAGGGGATGTGGGCTCCCGTGGTGGTCTGGTCCTGTACGCTGCATGGCCGTACTATAGGGACACCGCGGCCTCCTCTTGCGCTAGCAGCTGCTCCTGCAGCGCCGCCTCCCGTGAGGCTTTTTCTGGAAGCAACGCGGACGTGATGGACTCTCAGGAAGCAGGACGACGACGACAATATTGCGATGGACGGCAGGCGAGCGGCTGCCGGATGGGGCCATGTCGAGAACCTCGGACAGGTGGTTGCTGATCCTGTCGAGCTCGGAGATGTGGGCTCCGGTGGTTCTTGGCAAGCCTGCCATGGCCACCACAGCGGCCAACTCCAGCAGCGCAAGATCCACGACGGCTTGGGGAAGGAGGGAAGCTGCGTGCATCGTGCTTTGTGGGTAGCGTATTCGATTTGTTTTTTGGCCGGGTTTTAATTTTATGCACACACGACAGTCCAAATGCAAGGAGAGATGTATGTTTGCGGGTACAAATCTGCCAAGCCCATGGTGGAATCGGTGAAGGATTGGCTTTTCTTTCCTTCCATGTACATGTCCAAACTGTTCTTTTTTAGTTCTGTTTTAAAATCTCAGCCGTCAATCTTTATGTCAACACAAAATCAACGGATATAGGTGATGGATGGAGAACTATGAAAGGCTCCGTCCTTTATTTTTTGGAAAGGATACATTGAATATATTGGAATTTTTTGGAAATACACGGTTCAATTTTTTTTTGAAATACATGATGACCATTTTCAAATATGTGTTGAACACTTCCATGAATACATGATGAACATTTATTCAAATATGCGTGGAACACTGTTTCAAATTTCTGTTTAACACCATAGTGAATACATGATGATTTGTTTTTCAAATGCACGATGAACATTGTTTCCGTACGAGCATTACTCAATAACGCTTTAAGCCTGGTTTCTTTTTTCTTTAATCCTCAAGTGTTCGGCATCTTCTGCCTTGTCTCGTGTTCATTTCTTAACGTAGTAGACATGAACAATATAAGCATGTATATATGCCTACGTGGAAATCCCACAAACCGAGAATACGCTAAAAACACTTGCAATGATAGGCACCTCTAGAACACCCCTTTGTACATGAATTCACACCTGCGATTGCTGATGTACCAATTTCAGGCCTTCTTTCTTCTGGCTGGGCACTTATAACATTCATATAAAGTTGGAACTCCGTTGTTCCTACCGCACCCTCATCATTGTATCTGCTTGCAGGTTGGCCAGATAAAGCGGCGACAACTTTCGCTGATGTCTCCACAGTAGATCTGCTTTGCCAACTCTGCATCAAACCAGTGCAATTTGCCTAGAAAGTTTTTCGGGAACGGCCTGCTGGTTTGGGCTTTGACGTTCGAGATGAGCTCCTTGAGTCTCTTCATGATGTGAGCATTGCTGAGCCCCTTTAGTCTACCTACAGCCTCTCCTGCCAGAGCAGAGAAAATGGAGAAAGGATCAGGAACAGTAGGAGAGCCTTTATCGACTTGATTAAAGAAGCATGTGTACCTTGCGTCCGAGCAACACCATCGGCCTCGGCCTCATCATTACCTGTTGCCGGTTGGTCTTGTGTCTTGAAAGCAGATCCACCTTCCAGCGGCTCCTGCTCCTCTCCTAACCTTGCAGCTGAAATTTAAAAGGATCTGTTGAGAAGGGAAATGAACTATAAGATCGAGAGGTATTTCTTAATCTCCTCGATAAAAGAATCAGGCTTACTACCTTGTTTGAGACCAGCATCCTCGGCCTCGGCAGCAGCCACCTTTGAACCAGCCAGGTCGGTGATGTTGGGTGGCGAGAGGCTTCTCTTCGTCTTACTTGGCCCGGGAATGGCACCGTTGAGATTAGAGGAGGAAACGTTGCGCTTGCGCCCCCTCTCCTGCTCCTCCGGGTCATCTTGGGCTGGCAGGTTGCGGTCGAGGAAGATCTTGTCATCGACGAGCTCCTTGTTGGAAATTCGCCACAGGATCAATCACATCAAATCACGATAAAGATGCACACAAAAAATTGATAGCCAAGGGCGTGTGTCGCGCCCCTCTTTTTACAAAACTCACGCAACGCTGCATATATATGCATGGTCCTAACCATGGCGCGTAGCCGACTCCACCATAACCTAACAGAACACAGTACTGAAGGCATGCAAGCCATACACCGACGAACACTTTCCTAATTACCGGTTACGCTGATCACAATTAAGCTAAGCCTACTCACATAAAACTAGTACTCCCTCCGTTTTTATTTAGTCCGCATATTAGCTTTGGTCAAAGTCAAGCTTTGTTTACTTTGACCAAGTTTATAAACAAAAAATATTAACATATACAATAACAAATTGATATCATTAGATTTATTATTAATTGTACTCTCACGTCATATATATTTGTTATGGTAAATTCTTATATTCTTTTCTATAAACTTGGTCAAACTTTACGAAATTTGACTTCAGTCAACTCTAATATGCGGAGTAAATAAAAACGGAGGGAGTACTGCCAAACTCAAACACAACTTAGTACTAGTAGCACGTAGGCATGTTTGGATTATCCAATACTACTGGATGGGGCGCCGCTCGTGTACCTGCCCGGACCAGTAGGGCCCCAGCCCCGTGCGAAAATGAGAAGTCTGGCGCAGGCGAACTCGCCGACGACGGATGATGCGTCCACGGCCGCTTGTCGGAGGTTGGACAGGAAGGCCATGGTAGACATGTTGCCGACAGCAGGACCAGGGGGATTGTTGGCGACGACAGCGGCTGCGGCGTCGGTAGGGGGAGGATGTGGGCGGGCGCCGGCGCAGGTGAGTTTGCTGTAGAGTTGCTCGATGAACTCCTCCTCCTCCTTGGCGGCCAGGGCTTTTGGATCCATCGCACAGCCTGGGGCACGAGCTGGAATGTACTCTGTAGTCTGTAATGTAAGGAAGGAAAGGAGGGAATGGATGTGAGCCTCTGACTGGATTGGACAGAAAGGCCGGATATATATTGCAGCATGGGTAGGTAAAGTAGGAAAGAAGTAAATACAGATGAAAATTCTTTACATAATGTGAATATTTTTTTCAATTATACGTTAAATATTTTGGAAATACATGGTTAAAGTTTTTTAAATACACGATGAACATTTTCAATATGTGTTTTACATTTTTCTAAATACACGATAAACGTTTATTCAAATATGTTTTGAACAGGTTTGCAAATATATGTTTAAAAAGTTTTTGAATACATGATGTTGGCGGCCAGGGCTTTTGGATCCATCGCACAGCCTGGGCGCGAGCTAGAATGTACACTGTACTGTATGGAAGGAAAGGAGGGAATCACTGTGAGCCTGTGACTGGATTGCACGGAAAGACTGGATATATATAGCAGCGTAGGTAGGTGTTAAGAGGGGCTGGGGTTCAGGGAGAATGGTAAACTATAAGAAGTAAACTCGGCAGAATTGGAAGGAAGTAATGTTTCTGCATATGATTTCATCTCCACGCGGGAAGAGATAGTGATCCAACGTCAGCGTCAACGTCAGTATCATGATTTCAGTCATTTTGTTCATGTCTCGCGGCCCAGATTGATCCCACCATGGATGGGCCAAAGCCCTTTTCTTTTAAGAATTCTGTACCGCGTAATTAATTTTTTTGCATTTGTTTCTCTATTTCTCTTTTGTTTTAAGGATGCATTTTGGAGATAGGTGAGTATGTGTGTTATTAAGGAAATGTTCATAATTAAATATTTATCCATGTATTTATAAATTGTTCACGCAATTTGAAGATAAAAATGTATGTGTTAAATAAATGTCGTTGTAATATTAATGTGTTGACACGCTTTTTTAAATAATGTGTTTTTCATAAGAAATGGTTTTGCTCATCAGTATTGGATGATGCTACTGGTGTCACGAACATCCTAGTGCGATGGCCGTTGTTCTAGAACTAAACTAAAAACCCTTAGGATGAAAACTGAGCGTCGACAAGTTCCACATGACAACTGCCATTATGCACGTAGTTACAGAAAATGCATGTCCATATGGGACACTGCTCGCCTTAATATTCCTTGCTCAGTCATCAAGGACCACAGCCCACCGACACAGTGATCAGCGGAGGCTGTCGTCACCTTGACTAGACCTCACAAGCATGTCATCATGCTAGCTAGATTGGCTGTGGTGGCCAGCCCTTGCTCGGCCACCTCAACTCGCCTCGCTACCAAGGCCCGAACTACCTGTGAAGATGAGGTGATGCCAACAAAAACTTAAGAATTGCACTGAAAGCATAAGAACAATGGGCAGCTAGAGGCAGTAACTCCATGTTTTCTATTAAACTTTGTGCTTAAAACCTTCAAATAGCCACTACTTCTAGCAAGCACTGCAGAATATTTACACTTTACTTTCTCACAGATCCCACCAGAAGAGTGAACCATATAAATTACAGATCGTCTTAGCTTTAGCACACTAGAATAGTATTTACACGAGAACATACTCATTGTCATAACCAGAATAAATCTAGACTTTCGAATCCCATAAGTTTTAAATGAGGCTACCTCAAAGAATGATAAGACCAAGGAACCAAATTAGGAAGCCAGCCAATAAAGAGGATAGTTATGCAGTTGTCAATATGTTAGAGTATCAATCTTCGCACACAAACTTCCTGAATATGTCGATAAAACTGCACAAAAAAATATTGCACCAGATAGCACACAGATAGTTACCTAAAATCGAACGTCTCTCCTTGATGGCTATCACTATTCTCAATTGCTGGTTTATACAGATTCCAAATGCCAAATAATTTGCAGTTTTGCACTCAGCATAACTACTACTAGAGCTATAGCTATCTTTGCCTTTGGTTTAAGAACTATTTTAGCCAGCAAGCAAATAAATTCCAGTTTTGATTTTGATAAAATAATTCATAATTCGTGTATGCAACTTTGTAGAGCACCCACTATCTAGCGACTTCAGATATAAATATCTAGACCTCCTTTTATTTTATTTTTACCAAAACAAAATTTATCATGGTGAACAAGAAATTTTAATACATCAACCAATACATCTTATGTATTGCTCCAAGTAACTAAACCCTTGGTTACCGACGATAGCATAGCTCTATTGGCCGAAGAAAATCGTCACTCACCAACACTTTCTTTAGTGTAAGCCAGCTAATTGACTCCTTTTTACATGCTTCGTGATTGTAGGTAAAGCCTATGTTTTAATACAGCCATGATTTTTTCCTCACCCAACGTAGATAGGTAGAGTACACAAGTAGTAGCACTACATGTCATCTACCCATATCCTAGTACTTATTAAGGGTGAGAATTACCAGTGCATAGCTAACTAACTAGTGTTCATATTTCTTAAAATGCTTGGACACTTAAAGAAACATGAACATATATTCTAGTTATGATGCCACAACGAGAAGCCTAGAGGACAGAAACATATATCATCTTGCCATGTTCTATAACACCCAAGTTGTATATATAATAGACTATAAAACTAAAACAAAACACAAAATAATGAACACATATTTAAGTATCATGTTAATAATATGAAAATTCACTCAATTTAAATAAATGGTATGATCATATCAAAAATAGAACCGAGCAGCGACACAACAATAATATCAACCATTCAATACGAGAACATATAGTTTATAATCTACTAGAAATAAGAGATGGCTCCAGTAACAAAAACAAAACGTAGCCGGAATTAATGTATGGACCAACAAGGTCCCTAACAAACTAGAAGGAAATTAGAGTTATGGAGGTGGGCTCGTAACGCTAGAAGGGCCTGGTTGCATCTCGTCCAGATCATTCTCTACCCCGTTCAGATCATCAGGTTCCCACCTCGGGCTAGCAATGGCCAGCTGACATTCCATGGCACGCGAGGGTTGCGGAACCGTTGGTATGGCATCGGGCACCGTCACCTGCAGAGAAGCATTATCTTCTTGCACGTCCTCACTTTCCTTGTCTTCGTTACCGGCTGCAGGCTGTGAAGACATGCCTCTATCTCCATGCATAGGAAACAAACCACCTGCAAAGGGCCTGTTAGTTGGCCCTCCGGCTTCCAATTCCTCCGACTCCACGTCTGGAGTTGAGACGAACGATTAAAATCATGGAGTTTTGTGAGAGAAGCTGGTGTTTTTCCTAGTGCAAATTATTTGGAGTTGAGGATCGAGGAAAACGGAGCTCATGTGAAACTGAGAAGCGAGAGTTCCTTGAAATTACACACTCCTGCCACCGCCAAGTATACCGGTTCAAGCGCAACCCACTCGTCCCACCAATGAGCTATAGACATTCATGTTCCTCACGCCACGATCCCCATTCCTTTTGCCAGCGCCACCGCGTGGATCCCGCTTCGCGCACCGCCGAACCGCGCGACGAGATGGTCCCCGCCGTCCCCGCCCTCTGCCGCACCACGGCTCCTCCTCCGCGCCCCCGTTCATACCGCCCTACACATCCTTGGGTGCAACCCGGAGATCAGGACGAGCTACGGTGACCAGATCCTCCTTTTCCTAGAGCAAGCTATGGCGACCAGGACCCTCCGTTTCCCATAACCCTCATCCCCTAACACCTTCTCGAGAATGATCTCATTGATTGCCTAGCATCTCCCCGAACAGGAGAATTTTTTTGAGAACCATCTCCCTGAACAGGAGAAGAAAGGGGAAAATATGTGTCAGGCGCTAAATGGGCTCCTATCCTAATGGACTATCGGGTTATAAATGGGATTTCAACCTTCTCTAATGACTGGAAGCAGAAGCCGTCGAGGCGAATGATCAGCCAACTCCGGGATTTTTTAGGAGAAGCTGGCTATGGTTTTTGGGCTGAGGAGTTGAGGAGTTTTTGGGGCCGTGGAGAGCTACCGAACACGCCCAAAAGGAATAATAGCATTGAACTCTTCTATGTAAACACTTGTCATAGCCACATCTAGAACACCACTTGGCTGCCAGCGATTGTTGATGTACCAATTTCGGGCCTTCTTTCTTCTGGCTAGGCACATGAGATATTCATTTGAGAAGGCAACTCCCTTTCTCCCACAGTACCCTCATCATTGCATAGGCTTGCAGGTTGGTTACATAAAGTGCTGCCAACATTAGCAGACGTCTCCATAGCAGATCCATGGTCCTTGGCAACCTTGGACGGAAACAAATTCAACTAACCCAGATTGCGTTCCATAACGGCCTGGATCGGTTTTTCACCTTCGAAACCAGATCTTCAACTCTCTTCCTGCTGAGCCCTTGTAGCTGAACATGAAATAGGATCAGGAGCATATAGGAGAACTTTTCTGCATGCATAGGAAACAAATCACCTGTAATAGGAACATTATAGTTTCCAATTATTCTATCTAAACATGCCAGGTCTAAAGAGAAGCCTCCACAAATTAGAAAGTACTTATGATTTGTTTTGGTGCAGTCAGACTAAATGTAGGATCTTTCTTTGTAGTGCGCGTGCGTTCAAGCAAGTCTCTACCAGATAGATTATCAATGTTGTCCTTAGGCTTATATCAGATTTATCAATTGATAAACATTAATATTGCAAGTCATTTAGTAATCCAACATAAAGCATTTCAATAATGTAGTTCAAATACTTACCATATGTCTGAAGTGGGAATCCCATTTTGTGGGTGGAGTGTTTTGGCTTAGTTTCACAGTAGATAGTTTTTCTTGTTTCTTGCACGAAGTGACTATGATATGAAGCTCAAATTTAGTACAGTGTGTCCAGAAGTACAGATTGACAAGTTGAAGAGCAAAGAGTGTGTATTACATACATTGGAGTGATAGGGTGGTGTAGCTACAGTCAGCGCCTATGTATTCAGTCTTGGGTGTGTGCGTGTGTTGGGATGAATTAAATGCAGATAGAACTGGAAATAATTAATTTTTCTGTGCACGTTTTCATCTCCGGGCGCGTATGGATAGGGATCCAACGTCAGCATCGTGAATCCATCGCACCGTTTAGGAATTTCAATCAGGAAAATTGGCCCATCTTAGATACCTGCTGATGTTGGCCCATCAATTGACAGTAAACGTATTTGAATGAAACAATATTTTTGCAGGGATCCAAAACACTATGAATTGATCCCTGCTTACTGTCATACCGTATTGCTGCTAATTTGTGGATTATACATTTTCTCTTGTTCATTCATTCTTAAACAACATACATTGTGTTGCGCATAATCCTTTACAAAAACAAGATGATTAGGCCTTGACACTTAAAGACTATACTTACATGGCATGCTAGCTCGTCCGTATATCACAGCGTTTGAAACAACGAAACACTGCAATACATTGCAAGCATGTAAAATTGTACTCTAATACTCTTCAATCGTAGTAACAAACTCGTTAGTTCACAAACAGCATATACAATATTTCCATCAAACATACGTACTACCTCCATGAGCGTCTATACCTTGCCTACTACTACGACTTGTAAATCGTGCTCACCTATAGTCGCATCTCACATGGCTCAGATATTGCCTACCTCCATGAGCATCTATACCTTGCCTATTACTTGTTTTTTTCATTTTTTTTTTGTTTTTCTCTATTTCTCTTTCATTTTAAAGGAAATTACAAAGATGCATTTCGGAGATAGGTTAGTATCTATGTTTTTAAATGTTGAAATATTTTCAAAAGGGATGCACACTTTTTTAAGTATGTTCATCTACTTCAAAATGGTACTGGGTGTTTAAGAAAAATCATGTAACTAGAAAATAATTTGTGCATTTCAAAAGAAGGTCCATGTAAATAAAAGGACAATCTTCAAACCAATGCACATGTAAAAATAATTCCATTATTTGTGCAAAATGTTAATGTGCACAATTTTACTGGTGTATTTCCGAAAATATATTCATGTAATTTATAAAATTCATGTATTTTGAAGAAATGTTCATAATTGTAAATATGTTCATGTATTTAGAATCTGTTGACGCAATTTGAAAATAAAAATGTTCAAGTGTTCATAAAAATGTCGTTATTATTAATGTGTTTGTTCGATGCAATTTTGTACCAAATAAATTTGAAGAGAAACAAACGTGTGCATTATTGAAAAATAAGAGGGAAGAGCCAAGTATGTTTACACATACATGACGCACAAGTAGTTGTTCCTGTACAATACCACTAGCTAGTGCAGATTAAAACATCTTTGCAGATTTAGCACTTGTGGTCTTACCTACTATAGTACATGCACGAATCAGTTATCACATGCACGTAATCATTTATCACATGCGCGTAAGCTTATATGATCACCAATGTATTCATACGTATGTACATGAATATCCGCATGCTGACCGGGGCGTATCGCATACATCACTGAATAATACCCGTGTGTACGTTTAGCATGGAAAACAAGCACTAGGGTGCTCATGTATGTACGGATTATTTTCCTTGCATGCAGGCTTGTTGGCTTGTAGCAGGTGATGTTCTACATCGAAGGGGGCGTTGTACTCAGAAACGATCTTGGCGGGCCCTGTGGAGGTATGCACATGCAGTTGATCAGGCGGAAAGTGCAACACACATAGACAAGGTCCAGCTCCAGCGCATCAGTGATTGCGGGCCACGTGGGCGCAGGCCAATACCAGGTGTGCACAGGGACCGCGGGATGGCCACGGATTTATAGCAAATGAATGGGCTTGGGTTTCTAGGGCTGCTAGCCTCCGCTGTCGGGATTGGGTTGGAAGCGATTAATGTCTTCCAATCTGTCCATAGCCTGGTCGTGTGCTGGCTGTGCTGAGGATTTTGCGAAATTGATTGTAGTTTTCAGTTTCGGTTCGCATTCAGCATCCTAGCATTGGGCGTGCGGTGCAGTCTGCTGCTTCGTTGTATCCCGTGGACATCGTGCGAGGGTTTTACAAGTGGTTGGTTATATCCGCACCACATGCCTTGTGAAGATCGGAATCCACAAGAAGATACTAGCATTTTTCTAAATATGCAACAAACATTTTTCATACTAGTAAATACGCACGTGTAACGCACCTTAATATTTAGGCAATATATTAATTGCATGCGGATGTTAGGTATGCTATATTTGTGTGTTAATCCTGTGATTAGTGCAATATTTGATATGGTATTAATTGCACCTTAAGCACGTTTAACGCTCGCCATTGGTGCAGTCTAGGTCGTTGAATTGACTTAGTTCGATGACCGAAATCAGTTGGATCTGCCCTTTGGATCTTTTTATATTGGTATAGATAAGTGACTAGCATTTCTATAGACATGATATCAATATTTTAAGAATACATGATGGCCATTTTTGAATAACTCACCGATAGTTTTTAACAAATGTAACAAACATTTTTTAAATAACTAGCATATATTTTGCATATGTGTGATGTACATTTTTAAATAAGTCACAAATACTTATTAAGAAATGTGACAAACACTTCTTAAATACATGCGTATTTTTTTGCATATGTGCGAAGTACATTTTTGTAAATATCAGATGAATATTCTACGAAAGCACGTGAAAAATTTCTAAAATATATTATTCTTAAGACGAAATCTAGCTCTCGCAAATGATGCACAATTGAACAAACGAAACTATTAAGTACCGTACCAGTTTAGCACATACCTGATGGCTGATCGATGCATGAAGAGGGCTGATCCATGCGGTACACCGCTCTGTGGGAACGTCTCATGTGCCACCGTGCTGCCCTGGCCCTATTCCGGGGCATCTCCCACTGGCAAGTTGAGGTTGATTTCGTCAACAAGATCCTGGACAGAACGACGCTTGTCGCCCCGGTCGATCGCGCGGACCCCAGGCTCCTGCCTTGCACGATCCAGCAGACCGATGATGGCAGTGTTGAGCGCGGCATGGCGGAGGGCCATGAGGAATCCAGGGCGGCAGGTTTGCGCCGCCACTGCCGACGTTTTCCTCGGTGGGAGGAAGTTCGAGGGCGGAGACGAGCTCCCCGAAGCGTATGGTCTGACGCTCTTCTGGGGTACCCATTGTACAACGGGGAGAGTGAGAAGATGAGTGGGTGACACAGGAGGAGTTCAGGAAGCAACACGGTGTGGCAATGAGTGAACTGGATATATAGAGTGGTACTTTCTTCTCAATGGCTGGGCTGCGCGTGTCGGTTGGGGATCGTGGCAGTGGACTGGATTGGAAAACTGGTAACGGCTGCCATCATCAGCCCTTGTCTTGCACTCTTGCTTCACCTCACATGAATCCAACGCTCGGGTTTCGAGCGTGGTGTGTGTTCGGTTCCACTCCCTCCAACCTACACTCAGCCGTGAGGAAATCAGTCTGGCCTGGGGTGGCCTTATCTTCCCCACCTGGCCTCAGATGAATCCAAGAGCGGCAACCGTTATCTTCTCCACCTGACAACGCGAGTTGCATTGGCTGCGAACCATTTATTAGCTATTTACTTTATCTTCACAAGCACAACGTTTGGAGTGAAAATCGAATTGTTAATATGCCACTTTGGTAATACGAAGTCATTACAAAAATTAAGTAATGTACTTGATTACAAACTTGTCTATCCCGGCAGATTACGCAACATGAATCATATGTAATTCTAATAATAGACCAATTGTTGGTAAACAAGAAGAGTTAATCCTATAGAAATGCGTTGTAGAGCTCAGGCTCCAAGGGGCTAGCTTGTTTTTTTTTCTGAGAAATTTGAAAATCACATCCAATTTTATATAGAACTCTAAAAAGAATTATGTTTCTTCAAATATACATGTATAATATATATGTGAACTTGTCTTTTTGTGTAGCTGACATGTCGGCGTATTTCATCTTTACACTTTAGAAACACTGGCGAAGTGGCCCGCTCGATGCTTGGGCTAGAAATTTGAATGTGTTATGATGATGACATATTATTTGATTTGTATAATAAAAGTGGGATCAAATGTGATGACATTGATACAAATATAAGACCTTTAAGGACATGGTTTTGTCTTTGGTTTGTTTGGTTATCTTGTTAACCTAACTGATTCTACATCCTGGCCATTTGACCAAGACATACTTTTACTCACGTGAAGAATGTAACTTTTTACTATATATTTTGTAAAATTACCACACTCTTTGCTGCGAAATTACGTCAATTTTTGTGTGTGATATTGACGTGCCACATTTTCACTTACCAAATGTAACTTTGTTGTAGGCATGTTAAATATTTTACCTCACTTTCTTTTGTACGGTGGGAGACCGACCTCCTTCCCCCCAAGTGTAATATTACCTCAAGTGTCCTTTTTCTTATGTTTTCAAGTTGTGGTCATGGAATTTCACTCGATTGTGGAATAAGAATTCTTCATCCATGCTGCTGAATAGTCTAACCCTATCCACGAAGTAATATATTTATCTATTTATTATTTACCTCCTTATTATGCATGATGTATTAAATGTATTTTTTCACTTTGAATGACAAAATGTATTTTTTTGTATCATTTTTGTGACATTGTTTTTTTATATTTACTTCTCTAAACACAAATTTAGTAGTTCTTGTTGTTTCTGGGTGGGCATATGTATATTTGCTAACAACATGTAAGGTTGACATACTAACATTTTAGTTGTAGATTTAGTTAAGATACATACACCTTGTCATAAAATTGTAAGCATAATGAGGAGATTTCTCACATAATTAACATAGAAGCATACAGGTGTGCTTTGAGCAGGATGCATGCGCTTCCATTTTAATTCAAATTGAACAAGATTTCGATATCCTAATTGTAGGAATGGAGATATATTATAGCGGTAGTACTTCCTAAGCTTCCTCTCGGCAACCGTGTGTTCCGTCGTTCGTCAACATCGTCCACGGCCTTATACCTGCACTCATTTGCTCCTTTCTGTTCCTTCCCGTTTGTTGGCCGGTTACTCGACCTGGCACACGCAGACGCGCTGACGCCGCGACCATGGACATTTGAGTGCGGTGGTACCAGCACGCGAGCGTGGCCTTCACCATCTCCGCTCGTCCAAGACACTCCCCGTGCGTGGTTGTCGCCACTGCCGCTCATGCAAGTCGCCAAAATAGCAGGCAACCATGTTCGTCACCATCGGAGCTCTCGTGCCAGCTGCTCCCCGTTCGAGGCTGCCGTCACCGCCGCTCGTGCAAGTCGCCGAGAGCAGAGTTTCCAAGGGTACATACAGATAGTTTGTCGGGACTTCCCTACTATACCTATATATGAAGATGCATGCATTATGATCTGATTTAGATTTAGAGTGGGTTACAATGTTTGTTTCAATGCGAGGCCAGGTCCAAGTGCGTGGAGTGTCGTTTCCAAATTTCTTTTTCGTGTATGAGTGCATCAGGTTATGTTTTAGTTTTTCTTTTCGTCCCTGCATGGAAACGAAGGTGTTAGACAGATCATTTCAATAAGGAATTCGAACGTGGCCCAAGCCGTGCTAGCACGTACGGGGTTTAGAGAGGTAATAAATCTCAGCCGTCGATCTATAAAAGGGTGACGTATGGAGAACTATGAAAGCCTCCTCCCTTTAATATTAGGTAAGGTAAAGAGAAAGATAAAGTGCGTGGAACACTTTTTCAAATATCTTTTTAACACCATACTGAATACATGATGATTTGTTTTTCAAATGCACGATGAACATTGTTTCAGTACGAGCATGACGCAATAACGCTTTAAGCCTGGTTTCTTTTTTCTTTAATCCTCACGTGTTCGGCATCTTCTGCCTTGTCTCGTGTCCATTTCTTTACGTAGTAGACATAAACAATATAAGCATGTATATATGCCTACGTGGAAATCCCACAAACCGAGATTACGCTAAAAACACTTGCGATGATAGGCACCTCTAGAACACCACTTTGCACATGAATTCGTACCTGCGATTGCTGATGTACCAATTTAAGGCCTTCTTTCTTCTGGCTGGGCACTTATAACATTCATATAAAGTTGGAACTCCGTTGTACCCACGGTACGCTCATCATTGTATCTGCTTGCAGGTTCGCCAGATAAAGCGGTGGCATCTTTCGCTGATGTCTGCACAGTAGATCTGCTTTCCATGGCAACCCGCGACCGAAACCAATGCAATTTTCCTAGAAAGTTTTCCAGGAACGGCCTGCTGGATTGGGCTTTGACGTTCGAGATGAGGCCCTTGAGTCCCTTCATGACGTGAGCGTTGCTGAGCCCCATTAGTCTACCTCCAGCCTCTCCTGCTAGAGCTGAGAAAATGGAGAAAGGAACAGGAACAGTAGGAGAGCCTTTATCAACTTGATTAAAGAAGCACGTGTACCTTGTGTCCGAGCAACACCATCGGCCGCGGCCTCATCATTCCCTGCTGCTGGTTGGTCTGTGTCTTGAAAGCAGATCCACCTTGCAGCGGCTCATGCTCCTCTCCTAACCTTGCAGCTGAAATTTAAAAGGATCTGTTGAGAAGGGAAATGAACCATAAGATCGAGAGGTATTTCTTAATCTCATCGTTAAAAGAATCAGACTTACTACCTTGTTTGAGACCAGCATCCTCAGCCTCAGCAGCAGCCACCTTTGAACCAGCCAGGTCGGTGATGTTGGGTGGCGAGAGGCTTCTCTTCCTCTTACTTGGCCCGGGGATGGCGCCGTTGAGATTAGAGGAGGAAACGTTGCGCTTGCGCCCCCTCTCCTGCTCCTCCGGGTCATCTTGGGCTGGCAGGTTATGCGGTCGAGGTAGATCTTGTCATCGACAAGCTCCTTGTTGGAAATTCGCCACAGGATCAATCACATCAAATCACGATAAAGATACACACGAAAAATTGATAGCCAAGGGCGTGTGTCGCACCCCTCTTTTCTCTTTTCTCCACGTTACAAAACTCACTCAACGCTCCATATATACATGTATCGTCCTAACCATGGCGCGTAGCCGACTCCACCATAACCTAACAGAACACAGTACTCAAGGCATGCAAGCCATACACCGATGCACACTTTCCTAATTATCGGTTACGCTGATCACAATTAAGCTAAGCCTACTCACATAAAACTAGTACTGCCAAACTCAAACACAACTTAGTAGTAGTAGCACGTAGGCATGTTTGGATTATCCAACACTACTGGACGGAGCGCCGCTTGTGTACCTGCCCGGACCAGCAGGGCCCCAGCCCCGTGCGTAAACGAGAAGTCTGGCTCAGGCGAACTCGCCGATGAAGGACGATGCGTCCACGACCGCTTGTCGGAGGTTGGACAGGAAGGCCATGGGCGACATGTTGCCACCAACAGGACCAGGGGGATTGTTGGCGACGACAGCGGCTGCGCCGTCGGTAGGGGGAGGATGTGGGCGGGCGCCGCCGTAGGTGAGGTTGCTGTAGAGTTGCTCGACGAACTCCTCCTTCTCCTAGGCAGCCAGGGCTTTTGGATCCATCGCACAGCCTGGGGCGCAAGCTGGAATGTATTCTGTAGTCTGTAATATAGGGAAGGAACGGAGGGAATGGCTGTGAGCCTGTGACTGGATAGGACGGAAAGGCCAGATATATATAGCAGCGTGGGTAGGTAAACTAGGAAAGCAGTAAATACAGATGAAAATTCTTTACATAATGTGAATATTGTTTAATTATACGTTAAATATTTTGGATATACATGGTTAAATTTTTTAAATTACACAATGAAAATTTTCAATATGTGTTTAACACTTTTCCAAATACACGATGAACGTTTATTCAAATATGTTTTGAACAGTGTTTCAAATATATGTTTAAACAGTTTTTGAATACATGATGTTGGCGGCCAGGGCTTTTGGATCCGTCACACAGCCTGGGGCGCGAGCTAGAATGTACTCTGTACTGTATGGAAGTAAAGGAGGGAATGGCTGTGAGCTTGTGACTGGATTGGACGGAATGGCTGGATATATATAGCAGCGTGGGTAGGTGGTAAGAGGGGCTAGGGTTCAGGGAGAATGGTAAACTGTAAGAAGTAAACTCGGCAGAAATGGAAGGAAGTAATGTTTCTGCGTATGATTTCATCTCCGCGCGGGAAGAGATAGGGATCCAACGTCAGCGTCAACGTCAGCATCATGATTTCAGTCATTTCGTTCATGTCTCGCGGCCCAGATTGATCCCACCATGGATGGGCCAAAGCCCTTTTATTTTAAGAATTCTGTACAACGTAATTAAATGAAACTAGTCGTAAACCCGTGCATCTGCCCGGGCTAGCCAATTTTAGGTAGATGTATTGAAGTTGAACTTCTATTAGTACCTCCTATTCAATATAAGTGTCGTAGTATTGAACTAACCCCACTTCAAAATCGCGACACTTATTTTGGATTGGAGGGAGTAACACTTTTTTGCATGCAATATTCAACAGAAGTTAGCTATTTTTACACAAACTGGGTATAAAAGAAAAAATGTAAATAGAGTTTCGAAAATTACGCTTCAAAATATATTAGAAAGCACACCGTAATTTATAGAGCCTAAAGTTGTATATATTCTTATTTGCAAATATCAGGGTGAAGAATTATTAACCTTGGTAAAACTGAGTGATGTCCAATGATCAATTGCCAACAACAAAACCTAGAGCAAGCATAAAAATATTTTGTGGTTGTACCAGGTTAGGTAACCTTGTTGTTGCTATTGTCAAGTTTTGAACTAAACTCCATGTAACATAATTTGAATATTTTGATGAACATGCAGAAGGAATACACAACTGAGTGCAACACATCACTGATTTGTGTTTTTATATTCCATGTGATTGGTTCGTCTATACTGACGCTATTATAGAAAGCAACATAGTATAGATGAAAAAAGTTCACTATGAATTTCAGAAAGAAGAAACATGTGAATACTCCTCTCCCTTTTTATATTTACAAACTGAATCTCCTATGTCGCAAACTTCTTTGAAAATAATTCTATAACATACATTACTTGAAAATTCCCATACACTTTTAATGACATAGCAGAACAATATACCCCTCTCGTTGGTCAGAAAGAGCTGCCACGATCTGCTACTGTATGCAGATCTAGATTCTTGCTTCCATTTTTCTCATCTCTTCATTGGAAGAGAACATGTGCAACTTAGCATGCATGTGTGTGAAGATATCAATTGGCCAGCTACAGAATATTTATCTAAAATAAAATCACAAACTTGGAACGCAAGCCATACTGTACTGCTAACAAATCCTTTAGTAAAGAAATCAACCATATCAATTATTATATTGGAAAGAAACTAAGAAATGAAAGGGTCAATGTCTTCAACCAAATAGCAGTCCGACACACCATCTGGAGAGGAAAACGTACATAGCCATCATGCATGCATATAATACGTGATCCCCAGTTTCATTCATAACCAACTGAATAGAGAAAACTATATATCGATACAGGACATACTCTTCCTATCTGCCCACTGCGTCCAGCAGGCACACTGTCGCCAGCCGCTGCACCATCGACCTAACACTTCAGGGCCTCACACAACCACATGCAGGAACAGGCAGGTTATCAACATGTTGTTACAGAGACTCGGTGCATGGAATAAGTTCTGAAATATAGACAACCGACTGCCGTTGTTGAACTGAGCATCATCCTGCATGCTTTATATTAGTAAAGCAATATAAATTTAATCAGGATGCAACTGTTGGTAATGTGTAAGAGAAGATCATAAGCCCAGACACAAATTAGCACTTAGAAGCTGCAGATACCCCAACGGCATGGACGCAGGACAGATCTGTTGATACATGTTCATCACTACTGGAATGGGCTGGCCAACGGCGTTGGACTGCTTACTCGAGCTGTTCTGTAGGACTGGTAGATCAACAACGGACAGGGCGCGGGTGGATCTGCACGGTACAAAGGCCAAACACACGTCTGTGATAATACCATGGCGAAATAGGAGAAGAGCAGGTCAATTGCTCGATCTTGCAGAGAAGAAGCCACTACTGATGGCACCCAAAGATAGGTATCGCGGCGTCATGAGGATTGCAAATTCGGTAGCCTTGTTGTGCCTTTTCTTTAGACGTTCGGTGACATACCATCGAAGCATTAGGGATGCAAGATGCATGCTAGAACAGATAAGAACTGGCATATAAATGGACATTATCAGGTCACACTTCACATGTAAAAAGGTTTTTTTAGGCACAGTGATCTGTTGAGAAGAGATGACGTGAAGACAACAACCTTGCTAGAAACACACAAATGAAAATTGTTATGGAAAAATTTATACAATTGCTAGTTTCATGAGCATGATATTAATGGTTCCGCTGAGTGTAAAGTCTCATCAATCCGAGAGAAGAGAAAGTTATATGCACATACCATCGAAGCATTAGGGATGCAAGATGCATGCTAGAACAGATTAGAACTGGCATATAAATGGACATTATCAGGTCGTAGTGCACATGTAAAAAGGTTGAAAAAATAACTATATTGTAGAAATATTAAAGAAAAACACCACCAGCTGGCATGTCAGGAGTTTTACCTCAAATGTTGCTATCAACAGGCGTGCTGAAGAAGCACCCAAAACGTATTGTAATTAACTCACCCCTTAAATAATAAGCACGGGGCAACAAAATTAATTGGGTCTTGCCATTAGGAATCCAAACGACATGGTTGATCAGGCAGGGCGAGTGATTCCGAATTCATGATTGAAGCTGCAGAAGAACAGTTTAAATGGACATAATGGGAAAATAACCCTGATCGCAGTGAACACCTAGATTTATATAGAAAGCACAAAATCTGCTGCCAAGAAATCAATCATGACTGGATGGCTTGCTAGTAGGCACAATTGAAGTCCGATATTGCTGCATTGCAGAGATAAAGAAATTGCTGAGGTGCTGTTATCCAGGTGATAGCAAAACGGTGTCATGGCGCAGCGGCAACATGGAGGGTATTGGGCATTACGTCACCAATAAGGTTAAGTCATGACCGCACGGGTACCTTCGATAGCAATGGCAGTGGCGGCCATGGCCTGGGTGTTGTATGCATGGAAAAGACAACCACGGTAGATGCACCGAGGAAAGAGTTATCACCCAAATCTGCAAACAATGAAATAGATCGATCTAGCCCGTAGCCTAGGTGATGTACACACCAACGAAAGATTTGGCAGAAAATAGATTTGATCTAGTTCCACAAACGAATAGATCGATCTAAACCAATGATCAAACACAAGTCTGGGATATCTGACGGCATAGGAGAAGTGCATACAATGGGTCGAGCATGAGGACAAGAACCCACCACGAAAGTCATGGTGGCGGCGTGAGGACAGGAAGCCTGGACCAGAGGGAGATTTTATCTTTTTTTTTTTTGAGTGCTAGGGAGATTTTATCTTTATACAGGGACGGGGATCTCTTTTTCTGTTGAGGGAATGGTGATCTGTTCTGAAGATGACGTGAAGACATCAGGCTTGGTGGCCCTTTTTACCAACGAACACAAAGAATTTTTATATTGTAGAAAAGAAGATGCGTGCAAGATTGATCCCTCAAAGAAAAAAAAGATGGAGATTGAGATGAGTTTTTTTCCGTTTGTAAGTTGATCTACACCGTTATAATTCGGTCCCACCAAATTACCGGATCATAAATTCTAATTAACGTTGGATTTTCTAGGGAGTCTAGGATTAGTATAGTAATAGATGTTCAAACTGTTTAGACCAACGTCGCTTCAGAAATTCTTCGATTCTTCCTTTTCTATTTTAATTTTTTGCTTTTGTTTCTCTATTTCTCTTTTGTTTTATGGAAATTACAAGGATGCATTTTGGAGATAGGTGAGTATCTGTGTTTTTAAGGAAATGTTCATGATTAAATATTGGTCCATGTATTTATGAATTTTTCACGCAATTTGAACATAAAAATGTATGTGTTAATAAAATGTCGTTGTAATATTGATGTGTTCAGACGTTTTTTAAATAATGTGTTTTTCATAGGAAATGTTTTTTCTCATGAGTATTGGATGATGCTACTGGTGTCACGAACATCCTCGTGCGATGGCCGTTGTTCTAGGACTAAACTAAAAACCCTTAGGATAAAAAGTGAGCGTCGACAAGTTCCACATGACAACTGCCATTATGCATGTAGTTAGAGAAAATGCATGTCCATATGGGACACTGCTCGCCTTAATATTCCTTGCTCAGTCATCAAGGACCACAGCCCACCGACACAGTGATCAGCGGAGGCTGTCGTCACCTTGACTCGACCTCACAAGCATGTCATCTTGCTAGCTAGATTGGCTGTGGTGGGCAGACCTTGCTCGGCCACATCAACTCGCCTCGCTACCAAGGCCCGAACTACCTGTGAAGATGAGGTGATGCCCACAAAAACTTAAGAAGTGCACTGAAAGCATAAGAACAATGGTCAGCTAGAGGCAGTAATTCCATGTTTTCTATTAAACTTTGTGCTTAAAACCTTCAAATAGCCACTACTTCTAGCAAGCACTTCAGAATATTTAGACTTTACTTTCTCACAGATCCCACCAGAAGAGTCAACCATATAAATTACTCGTCGTCTTAGCTTTAGCACACTAGAATACTCCCCCCTTTCCTGTATATAAGGCTTATTTCAACTTTTTTGTTTTTCCAATTTAGATGGCTCATGTCCATCTCATTTTTAGTTTCCAATGCACATTAAATCTTTGCATGCAAGAATTAAAGAGGAACACACCAATGAATGTAATGTTCCTACTCATCTAGTGGCCAAGCATGCATGCACTGCAATTAATTCAAATTTATGCATGAGTTTAATTGGGGTAGTTTTGTAAAGTACGAGATACATTCCTCCACTCACAAAATGCCTTGGTTGATGAGATTGGAGATTTGAGCCTTATAAACCGGAAAGGAGGGAGTATTTACACCAGAACATACTCATTGTCACACTAGTAGAAAAAGGGGCTTTCGTTCGGGCCTGGCCAACCCATTAGTCCCGGTTCTGACACGAACCGGGACCAATGGAGGCATTTGTCCCGGTTCGTGAGCCCAGGGGGCCGGCCGGGGCCTCGTGGGCATTGGTCCCGGTTCGTCTGGGCCCATTTGTCCCGGTTCTTGGCACGAACCGCGACCAATGGGCCTCGCTCCTGGCCCACAACCATTGGTCCCAATTCGTGGCACGAACCGGGACAGAAGGATGGCCTTTAGTCCCGGTTCCGGCCACGAACCGGGACAAATGAGTTGTCTATATATACCCTATCGTCAGCGAGCAGAGCACTCCACAGTGCTCTGTTTTTTGCTGGCCGGCGAAGGGGAGGGCATTGGGTGCTCTAGCTCACCTCCCATGCACATGAGGTGTTCGATGAAATGCCCAAGACACACTAGTTAAGCTTTCTCCTCTCGAAACTCGACCTCCGAGCTCCATTTTTCCGAGATTTGTCTAGGTTTAGCAGTCCGTCACGCCTCGTCCTCGTCTTCACCCCCGTCGATCGCCCGCGCCGATCTCGTCGCCGGCACCACCGTAGTGAGCCTCTTGTTCTTATCTTCTTTCCGAAAGAAAAAAAATCTTACTTTAGATAGATACTTGTCTAATTTTGTTACTTTTGACACACATAATTATACATAATGCACGCAGATGAACCGGCAATGGATGTACGGTGATAGACACACCTCTGAGTACATTAAGGGCGTGCATATTTTTCTCGAAGTGGCTGAGGCAAACAAGCAGAATGGTTTTATGTGTTGTTCATGCCCTAATTGTGGGAATACGAGGTCTTACTCTGACAAGAAAATCCTTCACACCCACTTGCTTTATAAGGGTTTCATGCCACAATATAATGTTTGGACGAAGCACGGAGAAATAGGGGTTATGATGGAAGACAACGAAGAAGAGGAGGATACAACTATGTGCCCCCTGAATACGGTGATGCTGCAACGGGGGAAGCTGAAGATCAAGAGGAAGCTGAAGATCCAGAGGAACCAGACGATGTGCCCGATGATGATCTCTGCCGGGTCATTGTTGATGCAAGGGAAAAGTGCGAAAGTGAAAAAGAGAAGCTGAAGTTCGATCGCATGTTAGAGGATCACAAAAAACGGTTGTACCCCAATTGCGAAGATGGCAACACAAAGCTCGGCACCGTACTGGAATTGCAGTGGAAGGCAGAAAATGCTGTGCCTGACAAAGGATTTGAGAAGCTACTGAAAATATTGAAGAAGAAGCTTTCAAAGGATAACGAATTGCCCGACAGTACGTACGCAACAAAGAAGGTCGTATGCCCTCTAGGATTGGAGGTGGAGAAGATACATGCATGCCCTAATGACTGCATCCTCTACCGCGGTGCGTACAAGGGATTTGAACGCATGCCCGGTATGCGGTGCATTGCGGTATAAGATCAGACGAGATGACCCTGGTGATGTTGACGGCGAGCCCGGCAGGAAGAGGGTTCCTGCGAAGGTGATGTGGTATTCTCCTATAATACCACAGTTGAAATGACTGTTCAGAAACAAAGAGCATGCCAAGTTGATGCGATGGCACAGTGAGGACCGTAAGAAAGACGGGAAGTTGAGAGCACCCGCTGACGGGCCGCAGTGGAGAAAAATCGAGAGAAATTTCTGGGCTGAGTTTGCAAGTGACCCAAGGAACGTATGGTTTGCTTTAAGCGCTGATGGCATTAATCCTTTCGGGGAGCAGAGCAGCAATCACATCACCTGTCCCGTGACTCTATGTATGTATAACCTTCCTCCTTGGATGTGCATGAAGCGGAAGTTCATTATGATGCCAATTCTCTTCCAAGGCCCTAAGCAACCCGGCAACAACATTGATGTGTACCTAAGGATATTAGTTGAAGAACTCTTACAACTGTCGAATGGAACAGGTGTATGTGCGTGGGATGAGCACATGGGGGAAGAATTTTACCTGAAGGCGTTGCTGTTCGTGACCATCAATCATTGGCCCGCTCTCAATAACCATTCAGGATAGACAAACAAGGGATACCACGCATGCACACATTGTTTAGCTGACACCGAAAGTATATACCTGGACAGATGCAGGAAGAATGTGTACCTGGGCCATTGTCAATTTCTCCCGACCAACCATCAATGTCGAAAGAAAGGCAAGCATTTCAAAGGCGAGGCAGATCACCGGAAGAGGCCTGCCATGCGTACCGGTGATCACATACTTGCTATGGTCTCTCATTTACACGTAATATTTGGAAAGGGTCCCGGCGGACTAGCTTCCGAATGACGCTGAGGGATGCGCACCCATGTGGAAGAAGAAATCTATATTTTGGGACCTACCCTACTGGAAAGAGCTAGAGGTACGCTCTTCAATCGACGCGATGCACGTGCCGAAGAACCTTTGCGTGAACCTGTTAGGCTTCTTGGGCGTGTATGGGAAGACAAAAGATACACCTGAGTCCCGGGAGGACCTGCAACGTTTGCACGAAAAATACGGCATGCCTCCAAAGCAGTATGAAGGTCCTGCCAGCTACGCTCTTACCAAAGAAGAGAAGGAAATCTTTTTTGAATGCCTGCCCAGTATGAAGGTCTCGACTGGCTTCACATCGAATATAAAGGGAATAATAAATATTCCAGAGAAAAAGTTCCAGAACCTAAAGTCTCATGACTTCCACGTGATTATGACGCAACTGCTTCCGGTTGCATTGAGGGGGCTTCTACAGAAAAACGTCTGATTAGCCATTGGGAAGCTATGTGCATTCCTCAATGCAATCTCTCAGAAGGTGATCGATCCAGAAATCATACCAAGGCTAAGGAGTGATGTGGCGCAATGTCTTGTCAGTTTCGAGCTGGTGTTCCCACCATCCTTCTTCAATATCATGACACACGTCCTAGTTCATCTAGTCGAAGAGATTGTCATTCTGGGCCCCGTATTTCTACACAATATGTTCCCCTTTGAGAGGTTCATGGGAGTCCTAAAGAAATATGTCCGTAACCGTGCTAGGCCAGAAGGAAGCATCTCCATGGGCCATCAAACAGAGGATGTCATTGGGTTTTGTGTTGACTTCATTCCTGGCCTTAAGAAGATAGGTCTCCCTAAATCGCGGTATGATGGGAGACTGACTGGAAAAGGCATGCTAGGAGCGGACTCAATAATATGCAGGGACGGGCATTCTTGGTCTCAAGCACACTACACAGTTCTACAGAACTCTACCTTGGTGACCCCGTATGTCGATGAACACAAGAACAGTCTGCGCTCCAAACACCCGGAGCAGTGTGACGACTGGATTACATGTGAACACATCAGGACTTTCAGCAGTTGGTTGGAAACACGTCTCAGAGGTGACACCACTGTTTGTGATGAGTTGTACTCGTTGTCCAGGGGACCATCTTCGACTGTATTGACTTACAAAGGATACGAGATAAATGGGAATACCGATCGCCCCACATCAAAAGAGCACCAACCAAAACAGCGGTGTCCGCTTTGATGCAACAACCAAGAGGGAGAAGGACACATATTATGGTTACATAATGGACATATGGGAACTTGACTACGGACATGATTTTAAGGTCCCTTTGTTTAAGTGTAAATGGGTCAATCTATCAGGAGGTGGGGTACAGGTAGACCCACAGTACGGAATGGCAACAGTGGATCTGAACAATCTTGGGTACACTCACGAACCGTTCGTCCTAGCCAATGATGTGGCACATGTTATCTATGTGTAGGACATGTCTACCAGACCGAGAAAAAGAAAAGATAAGGAAGCGAATACATCATACGATGAGCCAAAGCGCCACATAGTTCTTTCAGGAAAAAGGGACATTGTGGGAGTGGAGGGCAAGACAGACATGTCTGAAGATTATGAAAAGTTTCATGAAATTCCTCCCTTCAAAGTCAAGGTTGACCCAAGCATCCTGATAAACGATGAAGATTATCCATGGTTATGGTGCAATAATAAAAGCCAATAAAGAGGATGGTTATGCAATTGTCAATATGTTAGAGTATCAATTTTCGCACACAAACTTCCTGAATATGTCGATAAAACTACAAAAAAAATTGCACCAGTTAGCACACAGATAGTTACGTAAAATCGAACATCTCACCTTGATGGCTATCACTATTCTCAATTGTTGGTTTATACAGATTCCAAATGCCAAATATTTTGTAGTTTTGCACTCAGCATAACTACTACTAGAGCTATAGCTATCTTCGCCTTTGGTTTAAGAATTAGTTTAGCAAGCAAGCAAATAAATTCAAGATTTGATTTTGATAAAATAATTCATAATTCGTGTACGCAACTTTGTAGAGCACCCACTATCCAGCGCGACTTCAGATATAAATATCTAGTCCTCTTTTTATTTTATTTTTACCAAAACAAAATTTATCATGGTGAACAAGAAATTTTAATACATCAATCAATACATCTTATGTATTGCTCCAAGTAACTAAACCCTTGGTTACGGACGATAGCATAGCTCTATTTTCCGAAGAAAATCGTCACTCACCAACGCTTTGTTTAGTGTAAGCCAGCTAATTGACTCCTTTTTACATGCTTCGTGATTGTAGCTAAAGCCTATGTTTTAATACAGCCATGACTTTTTCCTCACTCAGCGTAGATAGGTAGAGTACAAAAGTAGTGGCACTTACCAATATCCTAGTACTAATTAAGGGTGAGAATTACCAGTGCCTAGATAACTAACTAGCATTCATATTTCTTAAAATGCTTGGACACTTAAAGAAACTTGAACATATATTCTAGTTATGATGCCACAACGAGAAGCCTAGAGAACAGAAACATATCTCATCTTGCCATGTTCTGTAACACCCAAGTAGTATATATAATAGACTGTAAAACTAAAACAAAACACAAAATAATGAACACGTATTTAATTCTCATGTTAATAATATGAAAATTCACTCAATTTAAATAAATGGTATGATCATATCAAAAATAGAACCGAGCAGCGACACAACAATAATATCAACCATTCAATGCGAGAACATATAGTTTATAATCTACTAGAAATAAGAGATGGCTCCAATAACAAAACGTAGCCGGAATTAATGTATAGACCAACAAGGTCCCTAACAAACTAGAAGGAAACTAGAGTTATGGAGGTGGGCTCGCAATGCTAGAAGGGCCTGGTTGCATCTCGTCCAGATCATTTTGTCCCCCGTTCAGATCATCAGGTTCCCACCTCGGGCTAGCAATGGCCAGCTGACGTTCCATGGCACGCGAGGGTTGCGGAACCGTCGGTATGGCATCGGGCACCGTCACCTGCAGAGAAGCATTTTCTTCTTGAACATCCTCACTTGCCTTGTCTTCGTTACTGGCTGCAGGCTGTGAAGACATGCCTCTATCTCCATGCATAGGAAACAAACCACCTGTAAAAGGAATATTAGCATCCAACTCTTCTACGTAAACACTTGTCATAGGCACATCTAGAACACCACTTTGCTACCCGCGGTTGTTGATGTACCAATTTCGGGCCTTCTTTCTTCTGTCTGGGCACATGCGATATTCATTTGAGAAGGCAACTCCCTTTCTCCCACAGTACCCTCATCATTGCATAGGCTTGCAGGTTTGTTACATAAAGTGCTGCCAACATTAGCAGACGTATCCATAGCAGATCCATGGTCCTTGGCAACCTTGGATAGAAACAAATTCAACTAACCCAGATTGCGTTCCGCCAACGGCCTGGATCTGCTTTTCACCTTCGAAACCAGCTCCTCGACTCTCTTCCTGCTGAGCACTTGTAGCTGAAAATGAAATAGGATCAGGAGCATATAGGAGAACTTTTCTGCATGCATAGGAAACAAATCACCTGTAATAGGAATATTATAGTTTCCAATTATTCTATCTAAACATGCCAGGTCTAAAGAGAAGCCTCCACAAATTAGAAAGTACTTATGATTTGTTTTGGTGCAGTCAAACTAAATGTAGGATCTTTCTTTGTAGTGCGCGTACGTTCTAGCAAGTCTCTAGTGGGAATCCCATTTTGTAGGTGCAGTGTTTTTGCTTAGTTTCACAGTAGATGGTTTTTCTTGTTTCTTGCACGAAGTGACTATGATATGAAGCTCAAATTTAGTAAAGTATGTCCAGAAGTACAGATTGACAAGTTGGAGAGCAAAGAGTGTGTATTACATACATTGGAGTGATAGGGATGGTGTAGCTACACTCAGCGCCTATGTATTCAGCCTTGGGTGTGTGCCTGTGTTGGGGTGGTATGTGTTTGTATCGGCTTGTTGATGGTTGTTTCTTTATATTCAAACTTTCCGACTATGTCGATTAAACCGCGCTAAAGAATATTGCACAAAGATAGCACATAGGTAGTTACTTAAAATCGAGCATCTCTACTTTATATTCAGAAAAGACCAATAAGTTACCTCGGGCGCTTGTAGGGCTATGGAGTGTACTTGCCATGCATCCACAATAGTCATATTCGAGTAACTTCCGAAAGCTAATTCAAGAGCTTGAAAAATAGCCTTACCTGTGTAGGGATATAACCGTGGCTTCATTATGGGGTGGAGCAGTTTGGTAGTGAATAAAGAAATTTAGCAATATGTTTGACCTGATTTTTCGAGATGTTTTGAGGTGTCCCTTGATGCATATCTATGTGCATCACGTCGATGAAGCTTGCTTGCATGCTGCCTAAATCACGACGCTGGCAGGTAATTGGTCTGCAAATCATGCACATGATAACAAATAAAAAATTTCTAGTGGATCCATCTTGAAGTGCATAAGCTTGTGCCACATGCGCAGGCATGAGAACTGCGGTAGTGCCTGACATGGGGTGGGGTTGAAGCTCCTTGTAGTCCTACTAGCATGGGGTACCTTATACTCGCCGTGTACTCTTCCCCTACTTTCCTTCCTCCATCGGCATTATCATGTCCGGGTTTGTGATCATGAGGCAGCACCCAAGGCAAGCACCGCTGCCACCGCATCCCGTACCTACCAGCACCTCCTAGCTGTCGGGCCTTCCCTCTCCCAGATCACGAGTTCACGCCGGCTGTTCTCATGCTCCATGTCCCCATCGCCTCCTAGAATGTGCCCGTGCCCTTGACCGTTGTCAGGCCTGCTGCACCTCCGTTGGTCATGCTCGCCAATTCCCCATGTTGATCTATCAGGCTGCACGCTGCTCTGACTTCCCGGTGGTGTGTTGCACCATTACCACTCCTGTGGCATGCCATTGCCTGGCGTCGTCAATCTCGCGCTGCAGTGTGTCCGTGCGTCTTGTACGCTACATGGCCGCAAGATAGGGACGCCGCGGCCTCCTCTTATGTTAGCAGCGGTCCTGTAGCGCCGCCTCCCTCGACATTGGATTTTACACGTGACAAGGCCGACGTGATGGACACTCGGTAACCGGGACGACGACGACAAAATCGCAATGCAAGACCCCTACACAAGCGGGTCTAGCGGCGCGGTAGGCGAGCGGCTGCCGGATGGGGCCATGGCGAGAACCTCGGACAGGCGGCTCATGATCCTATCGAGCTAGGGGATGTGGGCTCCCGTGGTGGTCTCGTCCTGTACGCTGCATGGCCGTACTATAGGGACACCGCGGCCTCCTCTTGCGCTAGCAGCTGCTCCTGCAGCGCCTCCTCCCGTGAGGCTTTTTCTGGAAGCAAGGCGGACGTGATGGACTCTCAGGAAGCAGGACGACGACGACAATATTGCGATGGACGGCAGGCGAGCGGCTGCCGGGATGGGGCCATGTCGAGAACCTCGGACAGGTGGTTGCTGATCCTGTCGAGCTCGGAGATGTGGGCTCCGGTGGTTCTTGGCAAGCCTGCCATGGCCACCACAGCGGCCAACTCCAGCAGCGCAAGATCCACGATGGCTTGGGGAAGGAGGGAAGCTGCGTGCATCGTGCTTTGTGGGTAGCGTATTCGATTTGTTTTTTGGCCGGGTTTTAATTTTATGCACACACGACAGTCCAAATGCAAGGAGAGATGTATGTTTGGGGTACAAATCTGCCAAGCCCATGGTGGAATCGGTGAAGGATTGGCTTTTCTTTCCTTCCATGTACATGTCCAAACTGTTCTTTTTTAGTTCTGTTTTAAAATCTCAGCCGTCAATCTTTATGTCAACACAAAATCAACGGATATAGGTGATGGATGGAGAACTATGAAAGGCTCCGTCCTTTATTTTTCGGTAAGGATACATTGAATATATTGGAATTTTTTGGAAATACACGGTTCAATTTTTTTTTGAAATACATGATGACCATTTTCAAATATGTGTTCAACACTTCCATGAATACATGATGAACATTTATTCAAATGCGTGGAACACTTTTCAAATTTCTATTTAACACCATATTGAATACATGATGATTTGTTTTTCAAATGCACGATGAACATTGTTTCCGTACGAGCATGACTCAATAACGCTTTAAGCCTGGTTTCTTTTTTCTTTAATCCTCAAGTGTTCGGCATCTTCTGCCTTGTCTCGTGTCCATTTCTTAACGTAGTAGACATGAACAATATAAGCATGTATATATGCCTACGTGGAAATCCCACAAATCGAGAATACGCTAAAAACACTTGCAATGATAGGCACCTCTAGAACACCCCTTTGTACATGAATTCACACCTGCGATTGCTGATGTACCAATTTTCAGGCCTTCTTTCTTCTGTCTGGGCACTTATAACATTCATATAAAGTTGGAACTCCGTTGTTCCTACCGTACCCTCATCATTGTATCTGCTTGCAGGTTGGCCAGATAAAGCGGCGACAACTTTCGCTGATGTCTCCACAGTAGATCTGCTTTGCCAACCTGCGACCGAAACCAGTGCAATTTGCCTAGAAAGTTTTTCGGGAACGGCCTGCTGGTTTGTGCTTTGACGTTCCAGATGAGCTCCTTGAGTCTCTTCATGATGTGAGCGTTGCTGAGCCCCTTTAGTCCACATACAGCCTCATTGCCAGAGCAGAGAAAATGGAGAAAGGATCAGGAACAGTAGGAGAGCCTTTATCGACTTGATTAAAGAAGCATGTGTACCTTGTGTCCGAGCAACACCATCGGCCTCGGCCTCATCATTCCCTGTTACCGGTTGGTCTTGTGTCTTGAAAGCAGATCCACCTTCCAGTGGCTCCTGCTCCTCCCCTAACCTTGCAGCAGAAATTTAGAAGGATCTGTTGAGAAGGGAAATGAACCATAAGATCGAGAGGTATTTCTTAATCTCCTCGATAAAAGAATCAGGCTTACTACCTTGTTTGAGACCAGCATCCTCGGCCTCGGCAGCAGCCACCTTTGAACCAGCCAGGTAGGCATGTTTGGATTATCCAATACTACTGGACGGAGCGCCGCTCGTGTACCTGCCCGGACCAGCAGGGCCCCAGCCCCGTGCGAAAATGAGAAGTCTGGCGCAGGCGAACTCGCCGACGACGGATGATGCGTCCACGGCCGCTTGTCGGAGGTTGGACAGGAAGGCCATGGGCGACATGTTGCCGACAGCAGGACCAGGGGGTTTGTTGGCGACGACAGCGGCTGCGGCGTCGGTAGGGGGAGGATGTGGGCGGGCGCCAGCGCAGGTGAGTTTGCTGTAGAGTTGCTCGATGAACTCCTCCTCCTCCTTGGCGACCAGGGCTTTTGGATCCATCGCACAGCCTGGGGCACGAGCTGGAATGTACTCTGTAGTCTGTAATGTAAGGAAGAAAAGGAGGGAATGGATGTGAGCCTGTGACTGGATTGGACAGAAAGGCCGGATATATATTGCAGCATGGGTAGGTAAAGTAGGAAAGAAGTAAATACAGATGAAAATTCTTTACATAATGTGAATATTTTTTTCAATTATACGTTAAATATTTTGGAAATACATGGTTAAAGTTTTTTAAATACATGATGAACATTTTCAATATGTGTTTAACATTTTTCTAAATACACGATGAACGTTTATTCAAATATGTTTTGAACAGTTTTGCAAATATATGTTTAAAAAGTTTTTGAATACATGATGTTGGCGGCCAGGGCTTTTGGATCCATCGCACAGCCTGGGCGCGAGCTAGAATGTACTCTGTATTGTATGGAAGGAAAGGAGGGAATCGCTGTGACCCTGTGACTGGATTGCACGGAAAGACTGGATATATATAGCAGCGTAGGTAGGTGTTACGAGGGGCTAGGGTTCAGGGAGAATGGTAAACTGTAAGAAGTAAACTCGGCAGAATTGGAAGGAAGTAATGTTTCTGCATATGATTTCATCTCCACGCGGGAAGAGATAGGGATCCAACGTCAGCATCAACGTCAGTATCATGATTTCAGTCATTTTGTTCATGTCTCGCGGCCCAGATTGATCCCACCATGGATGGGCCAAAGCCCTTTTCTTTTAAGAATTCTGTACCGCGTAATTAATTTTTTTTTGCATTTGTTTCTCTATTTCTCTTTTGTTTTAAGGATGCATTTTGGAGATAGGTGAGTATGTGTGTTATTAAGGAAATGTTCATAATTAAATATTTATCCATGTATTTATAAATTGTTCACATAATTTGAACATAAAAATGTATGTGTTAAATAAATGTCGTTGTAATATTAATGTGTTGACACGCTTTTTTAAATAATGTGTTTTTCATAAGAAATGGTTTTGCTCATCAGTATTGGATGATGCTACTGGTGTCACGAACTTCCTCGTGCGATGGCCGTTGTTCTAGGACTAAACTAAAAACCCTTAGGATGAAAAGTGAGCGTCGACAAGTTCCACATGACAACTGCCATTATGCATGTAGTTACAGAAAATGCATCTCCATATGGGACACTGCTCGCTTTAATATTCCTTGCTCAGTCATCAAGGACAACAGCCCATCGACACAGTGATCAGCGGAGGCTGTCGTCACCTTGACTAGACCTCACAAGCATGTCATCATGCTAGCTAGATTGGCTGTGGTGGCCAGCCCTTGCTCGGCCACCTCAACTCGCCTCGCTACCAAGGCCCGAACTACCTGTGAAGATGAGGTGATGCCAACAAAAACTTAAGAATTGCACTGAAAGCATAAGAACAATGGGCAGCTAGAGGCAGTAACCCCGTGTTTTCTATTCAACTTTGTGCTTAAAACCTTCAAATAGCCACTACTTCTAGCAAGCACTGCAGAATATTTACACTTTACTTTCTCACAGATCCCACCAGAATAGTGAACCATATAAATTACAGATCGTCTTAGCTTTAGCACACTAGAATAGTATTTACACGAGAACATACTCATTGTCATAACCAGAATAAATCTAGACTTTCGAATCCCATAAGTTTTAAATGAGGCTACCTCAAAGAATGATAAGGCCAAGGAACCAAATTAGGAAGCCAGCCAATAAAGAGGATAGTTATGCAATTGTCAATATGTTAGAGTATCAATCTTCGCACACAAACTTCCTGAATATGTCGATAAAACTGCACAAAAAAATATTGCACCAGATAGCACACAGATAGTTACCTAAAATCGAACGTCTCTGCTTGATGGCTATCACTATTCTCAATTGCTGGTTTATACAGATTCCAAATGCCAAATAATTTGCAGTTTTGCACTCAGCATAACTACTACTAGAGCTATAGCTATCTTTGCCTTTGGTTTAAGAACTATTTTAGCCAGCAAGCAAATAAATTCCAGTTTTGATTTTGGTAAAATAATTCATAATTCGTGTATGCAACTTTGTAGAGCACCCACTATCTAGCGCGACTTCAGATATAAATATCTAGACCTCCTTTTATTTTATTTTTACCAAAACAAAATTTATCATGGTGAACAAGAAATTTTAATACATCAACCAATACATCTTATGTATTGCTCCAAGTAACTAAACCCTTGGTTACCGACGATAGCATAGCTCTATTGGCCGAAGAAAATCGTCACTCACCAACGCTTTCTTTAGTGTAAGCCAGCTAATTGACTCCTTTTTACATGCTTCGTGATTGTAGGTAAAGCCTATGTTTTAATACAGCCATGATTTTTTCCTCACCCAGCGTAGATAGGTAGAGTACACAAGTAGTAGCCCTACATGTCATCTACCCATATCCTAGTACTTATTAAGGGTGAGAATTACCAGTGCATAGCTAACTAACTAGTGTTCATATTTCTTAAAATGCTTGGACACTTAAAGAAACATGAACATATATTCTAGTTATGATGCCACAACGAGAAGCCTAGAGGACAGAAACATATATCATCTTGCCATGTTCTGTAACACCCAAGTTGTATATATAATAGACTATAAAACTAAAACAAAACACAAAATAATGAACACATATTCAAGTATCATGTTAATAATATGAAAATTCACTCAATTTAACTAAATGGTATGATTATATCAAAAATAGAACCGAGCAGCTACACAACAATAATATCAACCATTCAATGCGAGAACATATAGTTTATAATCTACTAGAAATAAGAGATGGATCCAGTAACAAAAACAAAACGTAGCCGGAATTAATGTATGGACCAACAAGGTCCCTAACAAACTAGAAGGAAATTAGAGTTACGGAGGTGGGCTCGCAACGCTAGAAGGGCCTGGTTGCATCTCGTCCAGATCATTCTCTACCCCGTTCAGATCGTCAGGTTCCCACCTCGGGCTAGCAATGGCCAGCTGACGTTCCATGGCACGTGAGGGTTGCGGAACCGTCGGTATGGCATCAGGCACCGTCACCTGCAGAGAAGCATTATCTTCTTGCACGTCCTCACTTTCCTTGTCTTCGTTACCGGCTGCAGGCTGTGAAGACATGCCTCTATCTCCATGCATAGGAAACAAACCACCTGCAAAGGGCCTGTTAGGTGGCCCTCCGGCTTCCAATTCCTCCGACTCCACGTCTGGAGTTGAGACGAACGATTTAAATCCTGGAGTTTTGTGAGAGAAGCTAGTGTTTTTCCTAGTGCAAATTATGTGGAGTTGGGGATCGAGGAAAACGGAGCTCCTGTGAAACTGAGAAGCGAGAGTTCCTTGAAATTACGCACTCCTGCCACCGCCAAGTATACCGGTTCAAGCGCAACCCACTCGTCCCACCAATGAGCTATAGACATTCATGTTCCTCACGCCACGATCCCCATTCCTTTTGCCAGCGCCACCGCGTGGATCCCGCTTCGCGCACCGCCGAACCACGCGACAAGATGGTCCCCGCCGTCCCCGCCCTCTGCCGCACCACGGCTCCTCCTCCGCGCCCCCGTTCATACCGCCCTAGACATCCTTGGGTGCAACCCGGAGATCAGGACGAGCTACGGTGACCAGATCCTCCTTTTCCTAGAGCAAGCTATGGCGACCAGGACCCTCCGTTTCCCATAACCCTCATCCCCTAACACCTTCTCGAGAATGATCTCATCGATTGCCTAGCTTCTCCCCGAACAGGAGAATTTTTTTGAGAACCATCTCCCTGAACAGGAGAAGAAAGGGGAAAATATGTGTCAGGCGCTAAATGGGCTCCTATCCTAATGGACTATCGGGCTATAAATGGGCTTTCAACCTTCTCTAATGACTGGAAGCAGAAGCCGTCGAGGCGAATGATCAGCCAACTCCAGGATTTTTTAGGAGAAGCTGGCTGTGGTTTTTGGGCTGAGGAGTTGAGGAGTTTTTGGGGCCGTGGAGAGCTACCGAACACGCCCAAAAGGAATAATAGCATTGAACTCTTCTATGTAAACACTTGTCATAGCCACATCTAGAACACCACTTGGCTGCCAGCGATTGTTGATGTACCAATTTCGGGCCTTCTTTCTTCCTGCTAGGCACATGCGATATTCATTTGAGAAGGCAACTCCCTTTCTCCCACAGTACCCTCATCATTGCATAGGCTTGCAGGTTGGTTACATAAAGTGCTGCCAACATTAGCAGACGTCTCCATAGCAGATCCATGGTCCTTGGCAACCTTGGACGGAAACAAATTCAACTAACCCAGATTGCGTTCCGCCAACGGCCTGGATCGGTTTTTCACCTTCGAAACCAGATCTTCAACTCTCTTCCTGCTGAGCCCTTGTAGCTGAACATGAAATAGGATCAGGAGCATATAGGAGAACTTTTCTACATGCATAGGAAACAAATCACCTGTAATAGGAACATTATAGTTTCCAATTATTCTATCTAAACATGCCAGGTCTAAAGAGAAGCCTCCACAAATTAGAAAGTACTTATGATTTGTTTTGGTGCAGTCAGACTAAATGTAGGATCTTTCTTTGTAGTGCGCGTACGTTCAAGCAAGTCTCTACCAGATAGATTATCAATGTTGCCCTTAGGCCTATATCAGATTTATCAATTGATAAACATTAATATTGCAAGTCATTTAGTAATCCAACATAAAGCATTTCAATAATGTAGTTCAAATACTTACCATATGTCTGAAGTGGGAATCCCATTTTGTGGGTGCAGTGTTTTGGCTTAGTTTCACAGTAGATAGTTTTTCTTGTTTCTTGCACAAAGTGACTATGATATGAAGCTCAAATTTAGTACAGTGTGTCCAGAAGTACAGATTGACAAGTTGAAGAGCAAAGAGTGTGTATTACATACATTGGAGTGATAGGGGTGGTGTAGCTACAGTCAGCGCCTATGTATTCAGTCTTGGGTGTGTGCGTGTGTTGGGATGAATTAAATGCAGATAGAACTGGAAAGAATTAATTTTTCTGTGCACGTTTTCATCTCCGGGCGCGTATGGATAGGGATCCAACGTCAGCATCGTGAATCCATCGCACCGATTAGGAATTTCAATCAGCAAAATTGGCCCATCTTAGATACCTGCTGATGTTGGGCCATCAATTGACAGTAAACGTATTTGAATGAAACAATATTTTTGCAGGGATCCAAAACACTATGAATTGATCCCTGCTTACTGTCATACCGTATTGCTGCTAGTTTGTGGATTATACATTTTCTCTTGTTCATTCATTCTTAAACAACATACATTGTGTTGCGCATAATCCTTTACAAAAACAAGATGATTAGGCCTTGACACTTAAAGACTATACTTACATGGCATGCTAGCTCGTCTGTATATCACAGCGTTTGAAACAACGAAACACTGCAATACATGGCAAGCATGTAAAATTGTACTCTAATACTCTTCAATCGTAGTAACAAACTCGTTTGTTCACAAAGAGCATATATAATATTTCCATCAAACATACGTACTACCTCCATGAGCGTCTATACCTTGCCTACTACTAAGACTTGTAAATCGTGCTCACCTATAGTCGCATCTCACATGGCTCAGATATTGCCTACCTCCATGAGCATCTATACCTTGCCTATTACTTGTTTGTTTTCATTTTTTTTGTTTTTCTCTATTTCTCTTTCATTTTAAAGGAAATTACAAAGATGCATTTCGGAGATAGGTTAGTATCTATGTTTTTAAATGTTGAAATATTTTCAAAAGGGATGCATACTTTTTTAAGTATGTTCATCTACTTCAAAATGGTACTCGGGTGTTTAAGAAAAAATCATGTAACTAGAAAATAATTTGTGCATTTCAAAAGAAGGTCCATGTAAATAAAAAGGACAATCTTCAAACCAATGCACATGTAAAAATAATTCCATTATTTGTGCAAAATGTTAATGTGCACAATTTTACTGGTGTATTTCCGAAAATATATTCATGTAATTTATAAAATTCATGTATTTTGAAGAAATGTTCATAATTGTAAATATGTTCATGTATTTAGAATCTGTTGACGCTATTTGAAAATAAAAATGTTCAAGTGTTCATAAAAATGTCGTTATTATTAATGTGTTTGTTCGATGCAATTTTGTACCAAATAAATTTGAAGAGAAACAAACGTGTGCATTATTGAAAAATAAGAGGGAAGAGCCAAGTATGTTTACACATACATGACGCACAAGTCCATGGTGAATAAGTAGTTGTTCCTGTACAATACCACTAGCTAGTGCAGATTAAAACATCTTTGCAGATTTAGCACTTGTGGTCTTACCTACTATAGTACATGCACGAATCAGTTATCACATGCACGTAATCATTTATCACATGCGCGTAAGCTTATATGATCACCAATGTATTCATACGTATGTACATGAATATCCGCATGCTGACCGGGGCGTATCGCATACATCACTGAATAATACCCGTGTGTACGTTTAGCATGGAAAACAAGCACTAGGGTGCTCATGTATGTACGAATTATTTTCCTTGCATGCAGGCTTGTTGGCTTGTAGCAGGTGATGTTCTACATCGAACGGGGCGTTGTACTCAGAAACGATCTTGGCGGGCCCTGTGGAGGTATGCACATGCAGTTGATCAGGCGGAAAGTGCAACACACATAGACAAGGTCCAGCTCCAGCGCATCAGTGATTGCGGGCCACGTGGGCGCAGGCCAATACCAGGTGTGCACAGGGACCGCGGGATGGACACGGATTTATAGCAAATGAATGGGCTTGGGTTTCTAGGGCTGCTAGCCTCCGCTGTCGGGATTGGGTTGGAAGCGATTAATGTCTTCCAATCTGTCCATAGCCTGGTCGTGTGCTGGCTGTGCTGAGGATTTTGCGAAATTGATTGTAGTTTTCAGTTTCGGTTCGCATTCAGCATCCTAGCATTGGGCGTGCGGTGCAGTCTACTGCTTCGTTGTATCCCGTGGACATCGTGCGAGGGTTTTACAAGTGGTTGGTTATATCCGCACCACAGGCCTTGTGAAGATCGGAATCCACAAGAAGATACTAGCATTTTTCTAAATATGCAACAAACATTTTTCATACTAGTAAATACGCACGTGTAACGCACCTTAATATTTAGGCAATATATTAATTGCATGCGGATGTTAGGTATGCTATATTTGTGTGTTAATCCTGTGATTAGTGCAATATTTGATATGATATTAATTGCACCTTAAACACGTTTAACGCTCGCCATTGGTGCAGTCTAGGTCGTTGAATTGACTTAGTTCGATGACCGAAATCAGTTGGATCTGCCCCCTTTGGATCTTTTTATATTGGTATAGATAAGTGACTAGCATTTCTATAAACATGATATCAATATTTTAAGAATACATGATGGCCATTTTTGAATAACTCACCGATAGTTTTTAACAAATGTAACAAACATTTTTTAAATAACTAGCATATATTTTGCATATGTGTTATGTACATTTTTAAATAAGTCACAAATACTTATTAAGAAATGTGACAAACACTTTTTAAATACATGCGTATTTTTTTTGCATATGTGCGAAGTACATTTTTGTAAATATCAGATGAATATTCTACGAAAACACGTGAAAAATTTCTAAAATATATTATTCTTAAGACGAAATCTAGCTCTCGGAAATGATGCACAATTGAACAAACGAAACTATTAAGTACCGTACCAGTTTAGCACATACCTGATGGCTGATCGATGCATGAAGGAGGCTGATCCATGCGGTACACCGCTCTGTGGGGACGTCTCATGTGCCACCGTGCTGCCCTGGCCCTCTTCCGGGGCATCTCCCACTGGCAAGTTGAGGTTGATTTCGTCAACAAGATCCTGGACAGAACGACGCTTGTCGCCCCGGTCGATCGCGCGGACCCCAGGCTCCTGCCTTGCACGATCCAGCAGACCGATGATGGTAGTGTTGAGCGCGGCATGGCGGAGGGCCATGAGGAATCCAGGGCGGCAGGTTTGCGCCGCCACTGCCGACGTTTTCCTCGGTGGGAGGAAGTTCGCGGGCGGAGACGAGCTCCCCGAAGCGTATGGCCTGACGCTCTTCTGGGGTACCCATTGTACAACGGGGAGAGTGAGAAGATGAGTGGGTGACACAGGGGGAGTTCAGGAAGCAACACAGTGTGGCAATGAGTGAACTGGATATATAGAGTGGTACTTTCTTCTCAATGGCTGGGCTGCTCGTGTCGGTTGGGGATCGTGGCAGTGGACTGGATTGGAAAACTGGTAACGGCTGCCATCATCAGCCCTTGTCTTGCACTCTTGCTTCACCTCACACGAATCCAAAGCTCGGGTTTCGAGCGTGTTGTGTGTTCGGTTCCACTCCCTCCAACCTACACTCAGCCGTGAGGAAATCAGTCTGGCCTGGGGTGGCCTCATCTTCCCCACCTGGCCTCAGATGAATCCACGAGCGGCAACCGTTATCTTCTCCACCTGACAACGCGAGTTGCATTGGCTGCGAACCATTTATTAGCTATTTACTTTATCTTCACAAGCACAACGTTTGGAGTGAAAATCGAATTGTTAATATGCCACTTTGGTAATACGAAGTCATTACAAAAATTAAGTAATGTACTTGATTACAAACTTGTCTATCCCGGCAGATTACGCAACATGAATCATATGTAATTCTAATAATAGACCAATTGTTGGTAAACAAGAAGAGTTAATCCTATAGAAATGCGTTGTAGAGCTCAGGCTCCAAGGGGTTAGCTTGTTTTTTTTTTCTGAGAAATTTGAAAATCACATCCAATTTTATATAGAACTCTAAAAAGAATTATGTTTCTTCAAATATACATGTATAATATATATGTGAACTTGTCTTTTTGTGTAGCTGACATGTCGGCGTATTTCATCTTTACACTTTAGAAACACTGGCGAAGTGGCCCGCTCGATGCGCGGGCTAGAAATTTGAATGTGTTATGATGATGACATATTATTTGATTTGTATAATAAAAGTGGGATCAAATGTGATGACATTGATACAAATATAAGACCTTTAAGGACATGGTTTTGTCTTTGGTTTGTTTGGTTATCTTGTTAACCTAACTGATTCTACATCCTGGCCATTTGACCAAGACATACTTTTACTCACGTGAAGAATGTAACTTTTTACTATATATTTTGTAAAATTACCACACTCTTTGCTGCGTAAATTACGTCAATTTTGTGTGTGATATTGACGTGCCACATTTTCACTTACCAAATGTAACTTTGTTGTAGGCATGTTAAATATTTTACCTCACTTTCTTTTGTACGGTGGGAGACCGACCTCCTTCCTCCCAAGTGTAATATTACCTCAAGTGTCCTTTTTCTTATGTTTTCAAGTTGTGGTCATGGAATTTCACTCGATTGAGGAATAAGAATTCTTCATCCATGCTGCTGAATAGTCTAACCCTATCCACGAAGTAATATATTTATCTATTTATTATTTACCTCCTTATTATGCATGAGGTATTAAATGTATTTTTTCACTTTGAATGACAAAATGTATTTTTTTGTATCATTTTTGTGACATTGTTTTTTTATATTTACTTCTCTAAACACAAATTTAGTAGTTCTTGTTGTTTCTGGGTTGGCATATGTATATTTGCTAACAACATGTAAGGTTGACATACTAACATTTTAGTTGTAGATTTAGTTAAGATACATACACCTTGTCATAAAATTGTAAGCATAATGAGGAGATTTCTCACATAATTAACATAGAAGCATACAGGTGTGCTTTGAGCAGGATGCATGCGCTTCCATTTTAATTCAAATTGAACATGATTTTGATATCCTAATTGTAGGAATGGAGATATATTATAGCGGTAGTACTTCCTAAGCTTCCTCTCGGCAACCGTGTGTTCCGTCGTTAGTCAACATCGTCCACGGCCTTATACCTGCACTCATTTGCTCCTTTCTGTTCCTCCCCGTTTGTTGGTCGGTTACTCGACCTGGCACACGCAGACGCGCTGACGCCGCGACCATGGACATTTGAGTGCGGTGGTACCAGCACGCGAGCGTGGCCTTCACCATCTCCGCTCGTCCAAGACACTCCCCGTGCGTGGTTGTCGCCACTGCCGCTCATGCAAGTCGCCAAAATAGCAGGCAACCATGTTCGTCACCATCGGAGCTCTCGTGCCAGCTGCTCCCCGTTTGAGGCTGCCGTCACCGCCGCTCGTGCAAGTGGCCGAGAGCAGAGTTTCCTAGGGTACATACAGATAGTTTGTCGGGACTTCCCTACTATACCTATATATGAAGATGCATGGATTATGATCTGATTTAGATTTAGAGTGGGTTACAATGTTTGTTTCAATGCGAGGCCAGGTCCAAGTGCGTGGAGTGTCGTTTCCAAATTTCTTTTTCGTGTATGAGTGCATCAGGTTATGTTTTAGTTTTTCTTCTCGTCCCTGCATGGAAACGAAGGTGTTAGACAGATCACTTCAATAAGGAATTCGAACGTGGCCCAAGCCGTGTTAGCACGTACGGGGTTTAGAGAGGTAATAAATCTCAGCCGTCGATCTATATGATTTAACACAAAATCAATGGATATAAAAGGGTGACGTATGGAGAACTATGAAAGCCTCCTCCCTTTAATATTAGGTAAGGTAAAGAGAAAGATAAAGTGCGTGGAACACTTTTTCAAATATCTTTTTAACACCATATTGAATACATGATGATTTGTTTTTCAAATGCACGATGAACATTGTTTCAGTACGAGCATGACGCAATAACACTTTAAGCCTGGTTTCTTTTTTCTTTAATCCTCAAGTGTTCGGCATCTTCTGCCTTGTCTCGTGTCCATTTCTTTACGTAGTAGACATAAACAATATAAGCATGTATATATGCCTACGTGGAAATCCCACAAACCGAGATTATGCTAAAAACACTTGCGATGATAGGCACCTCTAGAACACCACTTTGCACATGAATTCGTACCTGCGATTGCTGATGTACCAATTTAAGGCCTTCTTTCATCTGGCTGGGCACTTATAACGTTCATATAAAGTTGGAACTCCGTTGTTCCCACAGTACGCTCATCATTGTATCTGCTTGCAGGTTTGCCAGATAAAGCGGTGGCATCTTTCGCTGATGTCTCCACAGTAGATCTGCTTTCCATGGCAACCCGCGACCGAAACCAATGCAATTTTCCTAGAAAGTTTTCCGGGAACGGCCTGCTGGCTTGGGCTTTGACGTTCGAGATGAGGCCCTTGAGTCCCTTCATGACGTGAGCGTTGCTGAGCCCCTTTAGTCTACCTCCAGCCTCTCCTGCTAGAGCTGAGAAAATGGAGAAAGGCACAGGAACAGTAGGAGAGCCTTTATCAACTTGATTAAAGAAGCACGTGTACCTTGTGTCCGAGCAACACCATCGGCCGCGGCCTCATCATTCCCTGTTGCTGGTTGGTCTTGTGTCTTGAAAGCAGATCCACCTTGCAGCGGCTCATGCTCCTCTCCTAACCTTGCAGCTGAAATTTAAAAGGATCTGTTGAGAAGGGAAATGAACCATAAGATCGAGAGGTATTTCTTAATCTCATCGTTAAAAGAATCAGACTTACTACCTTGTTTGAGACCAGCATCCTCAGCCTCGGCAGCAGCCACCTTTGAACCAGCCAGGTCGGTGATGTTGGGTGGCGAGAGGCTTCTCTTCCTCTTACTTGGCCCGGGGATGGCGCCGTTGAGATTAGAGGAGGAAACGTTGCGCTTGCGCCCCCTCTCCTGCTCCTCCGGGTCATCTTGGGCTGGCAGGTTGCGGTCGAGGTAGATCTTGTCATCGACAAGCTTCTTGTTGGAAATTCGCCACAGGATCAATCACATCAAATCACGATAAAGATACACACGAAAAATTGATAGCCAAGGGCGTGTGTCGCACCCCTCTTTTCTCTTTTCTCCACGTTACAAAACTCACTCAACGCTCCATATATACATGTATCGTCCTAACCATGGCGCGTAGCCGACTCCACCATAACCTAACATAACACAGTACTCAAGGCATGCAAGCCATACACCGATGCACACTTTCCTAATTATCGGCTACGCTGATCACAATTAAGCTAAGCCTACTCACATAAAACTAGTACTGCCAAACTCAAACACAACTTAGTAGTAGTAGCACGTAGGCATGTTTGGATTATCCAACACTACTGGACGGAGCGCCGCTTGTGTACCTGCCCGGACCAGCAGGGCCCCAGCCCCGTGCGAAAACGAGAAGTCTGGCTCAGGCGAACTCGCCGATGAAGGACGATGCGTCCACGACCGCTTGTCGGAGGTTGGACAGGAAGGCCATAGGCGACATGTTGCCACCAACAGGACCAGGGGGATTGTTGGCGACGACAGCGGCTGCGCCGTCGGTAGGGGGAGGATGTGGGCGGGCGCCGCCGTAGGTGAGGTTGCTGTAGAGTTGCTCGACGAACTCCTCCTTCTCCTAGGTAGCCAGGGCTTTTGGATCCATCGCACAGCCTGGGGCAGAAGCTGGAATGTATTCTGTAGTCTGTAATATAGGGAAGGAACGGAGGGAATGGCTGTGAGCCTGTGACTGGATAGGACGGAAAGGCCAGATATATATAGCAGCGTGGGTAGGTAAACTAGGAAAGAAGTAAATATAGATGAAAATTCTTTACATAATGTGAATATTGTTTAATTATACGTTAATTATTTTGGAAATACATGGTTAAATTTATTAAATTACACAATGAAAATTTTCAATATGTGTTTAACACTTTTCCAAATACACGATGAACGTTTATTCAAATATGTTTTGAACAGTGTTTCAAATATATGTTTAAAAAGTTTTTGAATACATGATGTTGGCGGCCAGGGCTTTTGGATCCGTCACACAGCCTGGGGCGCGAGCTAGAATGTACTCTGTACTGTATGGAAGTAAAGGAGGGAATGGCTGTGAGCTTGTGACTGGATTGGACGGAATGGCTGGATATATATAGCAGCGTGGGTAGGTGGTAAGAGGGGCTAGGGTTCAGGGAGAATGGTAAACTGTAAGAAGTAAACTCGGCAGAAATGGAAGGAAGTAATGTTTCTGCGTATGATTTCATCTCCGCCCGGGAAGAGATAGGGATCCAACGTCAGCGTCAACGTCAGCATCATGATTTCAGTCATTTCGTTCATGTCTCATGCCCAGATTGATCCCACCATGGATGGGCCAAAGCCCTTTTATTTTAAGAATTCTGTACAACGTAATTAAATGAAACTAGTCGTAAACCCGTGCATCTGCCCGGGCTAGCCAATTTTAGGTAGATGTATTGAAGTTGAACTTCTATTAGTACCTCCTATTCAATATAAGTGTCGTAGTATTGAACTAACCCCACTTCAAAATCGCGACACTTATTTTGGATTGGAGGGAGTAACACTTTTGCATGCAATATTCAACAGAAGTTAGCTATTTTTACACAAACTGGGTATAAAAGAAAAAATGTAAATAGAGTTTCGAAAATTACGCTTCAAAATATATTAGAAAGCACACCGTAATTTATAGAGCCTAAAGTTGTATATATTCTTATTTGCAAATATCAGGGTGAAGAATTATTAACCTTGGTAAAACTAAGTGATGTCCAATGATCAATTGCCAACAACAAAACCTAGAGCAAGAATAAAAATATTTTGTGGTTGTACCAGGTTAGGTAACCTTGTTGTTGCTATTGTCAAGTTTTGAACTAAACTCCATGTAACATAATTTGAATATTTTGATGAACATGCAGAAGGAATACACAACTGAGTGCAATACATCACTGATTTGTGTTTTTATATTCCATGTGATTGGTTCGTCTATACTGACGCTATTATAGAAAGCAACATAGTATAGATAAAAAAAGTTCACTATGAAATTCAGAAAGAAGAAACATGTGAATACTCCTCTCCCTTTTTATATTTACAAACTGAATCTCCTATGTCGCAAACTTCTTTGAAAATAATTCTATAACATACATTACTTGAAAATTCCCATACACTTTTAATGACATAGCAGAACAATATACCCCTCTCGTTGGTCAGAAAGAGCTGCCACGATCTGCTACTGTATGCAGATCTAGATTCTTGCTTCCATTTTTCTCATCTCTTCATTGGAAGAGAACATGTGCAACTTAGCATGCATGTGTGTGAAGATATCAATTGGCCAGCTACAGAATATTTATCTAAAATAAAATCACAAACTTGGAACGCAAGCCATACTGTACTGCTAACAAATCCTTTAGTAAAGAAATCAACCATATCAATTATTATATTGGAAAGAAACTAAGAAATGAAAGGGTCAATGTCTTCAACCAAATAGCAGTCCGACACACCATCTGGAGAGGAAAACGTACATAGCCATCATGCATGCATATAATACGTGATCCCCAGTTTCATTCATAACCAACTGAATAGAGAAAACTATATATCGATACAGGACATACTCTTCCTATCTGCCCACTGCGTCCAGCAGGCACACTGTCGCCAGCCGCTGCACCATCGACCTAACACTTCAGGGCCTCACACAACCACATGCAGGAACAGGCAGGTTATCAATATGTTGTTACAGAGACTCGGTGCATGGAATAAGTTCTGAAATATAGACAACCGACTGCCGTTGTTGAACTGAGCATCATCCTGCATGCTTTATATTAGTAAAGCAATATAAATTTAATCAGGATGCAACTGTTGGTAATGTGTAAGAGAAGATCATAAGCCCAGACACAAATTAGCACTTAGAAGCTGCAGATACCCCAACGGCATGGACGCAGGACAAATCCGTTGATACATGTTCATCACTACTGGAATGGGCTGGCCAACGGCGTTGGACTGCTTACTCGACCTGCTCTGTAGGACTGGTAGATCAACAATGGAGAGGGCACGGGTGGATCTGCACGGTACAAAGGCCAAACACACGTCTGTGATAATACTATGGCGAAATAGGAGAAGAGCAGGTCAATTGCTCGATCTTGCAGAGAAGAAGCCACTACTGATGGCACCCAAAGATAGGTATCACGGCGTCATGAGGATTGCAAATTCGGTAGCCTTGTTGTGCCTTTTCTTTAGACGTTCGGTGATATATTGAGATTTTTTAGGGACAGTGATCTGTTGAGAAGAGATGACGTGAAGAGAGTAACCTTGCTAGAAACACACAAACGAAAATTGTTATGGAAAAATTTATACAATTGCTAGTTTCATGAGCATGATATTAATGGTTCCACTGAGTGTAAAGTCTCATCAATCCGAGAGAAGAGAAAGTTATATGCACATACCATCGAAGCATTAGGGATGCAAGATGCATGCTAGAACAGATAAGAACTGGCATATAAATGGACATTATCAGGTCGCACTGCACATGTAAAAAGGTTTTTTTAGGCACAGTGATCTGTTGAGAAGAGATGAAGTGAAGACGGCAACCTTGCTAGAAACACACAAACGAAAATTGTTATGGAAAAATTTATACAATTGCTAGTTTCATGAGCATGATACTAATGGTTCCGCTGAGTGTAAAGTCTCATCAATCCGACAGAAGAGAAAGTTATATGCACATACCATCGAAGCATTAGGTATGCAAGATGCATGCTAGAACAGACAAGAACTGGCACATAAATGGACATTATCAGGTCGCAGTGCACATGTAAATGGGTTGAAAAATTAACTATATTGTAGAAATATTAAAGAAAAACACCACCAGCTGGCATGCCAGGAGTTTTACCTGAAATGTTGCTATCAACAGGCGTGCTGAAGAAGCACCCAAAACGTATTGTAATTAACTCACCCCTTAAATAATAAGCACGGGGCAACAAAATTAATTGGGTCTTGCCATTAGGAATCCAAATGACATGGTTGATCAGGCAGGGCGAGCGATTCCGAATTCATGATTGAAGCTGCAGAAGAACAGTTTAAATGGACATAATGGGAAAATAACCCTGATCACAATGAACACCTAGATTTATATAGAAAGCACAAAATCTGCTGCCAAGAAATCAATCATGACTGGATGGCTTGCTAGTAGGCACAATTGAAGTCATGGCGCAGCGGCAACATGGAGGGTATTGGGCATTACGTCACCAATAAGGTTAAGTCATGACCGCACGGGTACCTTCAATAGCAATGGCAGTGGCGGCCATGGCCTGGGTGTTGTATGCATGGAAAAGACAACCACGGTAGATGCACCGAGGAAAGAGTTATCACCCAAATCTGCAAACAATGAAATAGATCGATCTAGCCCGTAGCCTAGGTGATGTACACACCAACGAAAGATTTGGCAGAAAATAGATTTGATCTAGTTCCACAAACGAATAGATCGATCTAAACCAATGATCAAACACAAGTCTGGGATATCTGACGGCATAGGAGAAGTGCATACCAATGGGTCGAGCATGAGGACAAGAACCCACCACGAAAGTCATGGTGGCGGCGTGAGGACAGGAAGCCTGGACCATCAGCGATCAACGGAGATTTTATCTTTTTTTTTGAGTGCTAGGGAGATTTTATCTTTATACAGGGACGGGGATCTGTTTTTTTGTTGAGGGAATGGTGATCTGTTCTGAAGATGACGTGAAGACATCAGGCTTGGTGGCCCTTTTTACCAACGAACGCAAAGAATTTTTATATTGTAGAAAAGAAGATGCATGCATGATTGATCCTTCAAAGAAAAAAAAGATGGAGATTGAGATGTGTTTTTTTCCGTTTGCAAGTTGATCTACACCGTTATAATTCGGTCCCACCAAATTAAAGGATCATAAATTCTAATTAACGTTGGATTTTCTAGGGAGTCTAGGATTAGTATAGTAATAGATGTTCAAACTGTTTAGACCAATGTCGCTTCAGTAATTCTTCGATTCTTCCTTTTCTATTTTATTTTTTGCTTTTGTTTCTCTATTTCTCTTTTGTTTTATGGAAATTACAAGGATGCATTTTGGAGATAGGTGAGTATCTGTGTTTTTAAGGAAATGTTCATGATTAAATATTGGTCCATGTATTTATGAAATTTTCACGCAATTTGAACATAAAAATGTATGTGTTAATAAAATGTCGTTGTAATATTGATGTGTTCACACGTTTTTTAAATAATGTGTTTTTCATAGGAAATGTTTTTTCTCATTAGTATTGGATGATGCTACTGGTGTCACGAACATCCTCGTGCGATGGCCGTTGTTCTAGGACTAAACTAAAAACCCTTAGGATAAAAAGTGAGCGTCGACAAGTTCCACATGATAACCGCCATTATGCTTGTAGTTACACAAAATGCATCTCCATATGGGCCACTGCTCGCCTTAATATTCCTTGCTCAGTCATCAAGAACCACAGCCACCGACACAATGATCAGCGGAGGCTGTCGTCGCCTTGACTAGACCTCACAAGCATGTCATCATGCTAGCTAGATTGGCTGAGGTGGCCAGCCCTTGCTCGGCCACCTCAACTAGCCACGCTACCAAGGCCCGAACTACCTGTGAAGATGAGGTGATGCCCACAAAAACTCAAGAAGTGCACTAAAAGCATAAGAACAATGGGCAGCTTGAGGCAGTAACTCCATGTTTTCTATTAAATTTGTGCTTAAAACATTCAAATAGCCACAACTTCTAGCAAGCACTTCATAATATTTAGACTTTACTTTCTCACATATCCCACCGGATGAGTCAACCATATAAATTACTCATCGTCTTAGCTTTAGCACACTAGAATACTCCCTCCTTTCTGGTTTATAAGGCTTATTTCAACTTTTTTGTTTTTCCAATTTAGAGGGCTCATCTCCATCTCATTTTTAGTTTCCAATGCACATTAAATCTTTGCATGCAAGAATTAAAGAGGAACACACCAATGCATGTAATGTTGCTACTCATCTAGTGGCCAAGCATGCATGCACTGCAATTAATTCAAATTAATGCATGAGTTTAATTGGGGTTGTTGTGTGAAGTACGAGATACATTCCTCCACTCACAAAATGCCTTGGTTGATGAGATTTGAGATTTGCGCCCTATAAACCGGAAAGGAGGGAGTATTTACATGAGAAGATACTCATTTTCATAACCAGAATAAATCTAGACTTCCGAATCCCAAAAGTTTTAAATGAGGCTATCTCAAAGAATGATACGGACAAGGAACCAAATTAGGAAGCCAGCCAATAAATAGGATAGTTATGCAATTGTTTGTATGTTAGAGTATCAATCTTCACACACAAACTTCCGGAATATGTCGATAAAACTGCGCAAAAATAATATTGCACCAGATAGCACACAGATAGTTACCTAAAATCGAACATCTATCTCTCGTTGATGGCTATCACTATTCTCAAGTGCTGGTTTATACAGATTCCAAATGCCGAATAATTTGCAGTTTTGCACTCAGCATAACTACTACTAGAGCTATAGCTATCTTCGCCTTTGGTTTAAGAATTATTTTAGTCAGCAAGCAAACAAATTCAAGATTTGATTTTGATAAAAGAATTCATAATTCGTGTATGCAACTTTGTAGAGCACCCACTATCTAGCGCGACTTCAGATATAAATATCTAGACCTCTTTTTATTTTATTTTTACCAAAACAAAATTTATCATGGTGAACTAGAAAATTTATTACATCAACCAATACATCTTATGTATTGCTCCAAGTAACTAAACCCTTGGTTACTGACGATAGCATAGCTCTATCGGCCGAAGAAAATCATCACTCATCAACGCTTTGTTTAGTGTAAGCTAGCTAATTGGCTCCTTTTTACGTGCTTCGTGATTGTAGCTAAAGCCTATGTTTTAATACAACAATGATTTTTTGCTCACCCAGCGTAGATAGGTAGAGTAGACAAGTAGTAGCAGTACATGTCATCTACCCATATCCTAGTACTAATTAAGGGCGAGAATTACCAGTGCCTTGCTAACTAACTAGCGTTCATATTTCTTAAAATGCTTGGACACTTAAAGAAACATGAACATATATTCTAGTTATGATGTCACAACGAGAAGGCTTGAGGACAGAAACAAACTAGAAGGAAACTAGAGTTATGGAGGTGGGCTCGCAATGCTAGAAGGGCCGGTTTCATCTCGTCCAGATCATTCTGTCCCCCGTTCAGCTCGTCTGGTTCCCACCTCGGGCTAGCAATGGCCAGCTGACGTTCCATGGCGCGCGAGGGTTACGGAACCGTCGGTATGGCATCGGGCACTGTCACCTGCAGAGAAGCATTGTCTACTTGCATGTCCTCACTTGCCTTGTCTTCATTTCCGGCTGCAGGCTGTGAAGACATGCTTCCATCTCCATGCATAGGAAACTAACCACCTGTAAAAGGAATATTAGCATCCAACTCTTCTTTGAAAACACTTGTCATAGGCACATCTAGAACACCACTTTGCTACCTGCGATTGTTGATGTACCAATTTCGGGCCTTCTTTCTTCTGGCTGGGCACTTGCGATATTCATTTGAGAAGGCAACTCCCTTTCTCCCACAGTACCCTCATCATTGCATAGGCTTGCAGGTTGGTTACATAAAGTGCTGCCAACATTATAGTAGATGTCTCCCTAGCAGATCCATGGTCCTTGGCAACCTTTGATTTAAATTTTAATGGTCGAGATCTATTAGAAGGACATATAACTAATTAAAAGAAAAAAAACAGAACATGCGTAAAGGAATAGGCACGTACATAAAGGAAATTTTTTGAACACACGTACATAAAGGATTAACTGGTACGATGAAAAAAATGGATTTTTACCACGTACGTAAGGGACTAAACTACCACCTCCATATTAATTCTCAAAAAAAAAAACTACCACGTCCATAAAGGAGTCCTCAACTCCCACGTATGTGACCCTCAAAAAAACACTCCCACTATGTGTCTTGACGCCCCACGCTCAAAAAACACATCTTAATTCTCAGGGAAAGAAAAAAAACACGTATGTGTCACTAGAAAAACTCCCACGTATGTGTCTTGACGCCCCACGCTCAAAAAACACGTCTTAATTCTCAGGGAAAGAAAAAAAACACATGCATGCCTATTTGATTAAAATAAGACCCATACAAATTAGGAATACTTAAATGTCACGTAAATTAAATGAGTCTATATGTCTGATCAAAAAAATTAAAAGCCGAGTATCTAAAAAAATCATGCCCCAGTAGCACGTGTCTTCTGCTTTCGTTTTTCTTTGCAAAGGCTTTTCCTTACAAAGGAGGAGGAAATGCAAGGAAAAAAATAGGCCAACACTAATAAAAATCTAAGATCACAATTCAAGGAAAAGTCACGTGTGTGTGACTAATTGAAGAAAAAATACACCCGTACAAATTTAGAATCCTCAAGCGCCACGTAAAAGAAATGAGACTATATGCTTGATTGATTTTTTTTAATTGCAGGATCTGAACAGAAAAACAGTGACATCCCCATTCCAAAAGAAGCACGTGCCTTACCCGTGCAAAAGTGAAAAAGACAAGAAAAGTATTCATGCCGGACGGTAATAAAAACCCATATCACAATTATTATGAAAGCAAAAATCCACTTGCGTGTCTAATTGAAGAAAAAAAGACATGTACGTCGAAGTTCCAATAAAACAGTGCCTTCACCGTTTTGAAAAAAAAGGTACGTATGAAACATGTGCCTTTTCCTCAAGCTAAAAAATAAACGCACACCCCAGTTTCCAACTATATGGAACCCACGTGCATGTCCGCTTGAAGAAACAAATAAAAAACATAGGGAGTCCAGATGCTTCACGTCAAAACCAAAAGCCTATGTCTATATCGTTTAATTTTAATTTTTTCAATCCTCACGTACAATAAGAAGACCCGCCGTGCATAAGTATTGTATGAGATACTCTATCGTTTAATTTGATGTTGGATAGATATATTATAAATTACAGACTGAAATAAATCCTATTTTCTACAACTCTTCATATGTCACATGTTGGAAGTTTACCTCAGACAAAGAATGTTCTATGAGTATCCAGTGTGAAGGGAGAAAGAAAATATTTTTGAATAAGATTTATACATATATATGTGTGATTATGATTACGCTCACAAATCTAAAGTGCTCAGCAACAATACAATTGGAATATCAAAATACATTTGTAACCATTAAAGATCACAGTCGCAAATAGTCCACTCAAGTACCAATTGAAGAAATATGGTCATCTCACCCTACTTATTGTAAAAAATATTGGATTTTCTTAACAATAATCATTCAGTAAAGTACACATTTACCATTTAATTTCATGAAAAGAACTCACATAAAATGCTTTGCAATATATACTATTCAAGTATTCGAAATAGCTAGCCCGTGCAGGTGCACGGGTTGACGACTAGTTCAACTAACCCAGATTGCATTCCGCCAACGGCCTGGATCGGTTTTTCACCTTCGAAACCAGCTCCTCAGATCTCTTCCTGATGTCATCCTGGCTGAGCCCTTGTAGCTGAAAATGAAATAGGATCAGGAGCATATAGGAGAACTTTTCTTCATGCATAGGAAACAAATCGCCTGTAATAGGAATATTATAGTTTCCATTTATTCTACCTAAACATGCCAGGTCCAAAGAGAAGCCTCCACAAATTAGAAAGTACTTATGATTGGTTTTGGTGCAGTCAGACTAAATGTAGGATCTTTCTTTGTAGTGCGTGTACGTTCAAGCAAGTCTCTACCGGATAGATTATCAATGTTGTCCTTAGGCTTATATTAGATTTATCAATTGATAAATATTAATATTGCAAGTCATTTAGTAAGCCAACATAAAGCATTTCAATAATGTAGTACAAATACTTAACATATGTCTGAAGTGGGAATCCCATTTTCTAGGTGCAGTGTTTTGGCTTAGTTTCATAGTAGATGGTTTTTCTTGTTTCTTGCACGAAGTGACTATGATATGAAGCTCAAATTTAGTACAGTGTGTCCAGAAGTACAAATTGACAAGTTGAAGAGCAAAGAGTGTGTATTACATACATTGGAGTGATAGGGGTGGTGTAGCTACACTCAGCACCTATGTATTAAGCCTTGGGTATGTGCGTGTGTTGGGGTGGTATGTGTTTGTATCGGCTTGTTGATGGTTGTTTCTTTATATTCAAACTACCCGACTATGTCGATTAAACCGCGCTAAAGAATATTGCACAAAGATAGCACATATATAGTTACCTGAAATCGAACATCTCGCCTTTATGACTATCACTATTCTCAAATACCAGTTTATACGGAGTACAAATGCCAAATAATTTGCAGTTTTGCAATGAGTGTAACTACTAACTACTACAAGAGCTATAGCTTTTTTTAGATGACAAGAGCTATAGCTAACTTCCAGTGGACATCCGTATAAGAATTATTCTAGCCAACAAGCAAATAAATTCAAGATTTAATTTTGATAATAGAATTCATAATTTGTGTATGCAACTAGGTAGAGCACCCACTAGCTAGGGTGGAATCAGATATAAATATTCACACATATTTTTTAGGTTATTTTTACCACAACAAAATTTATCATGGTGAAAAATAAATTTTAGTACATCAACCAATACATCATGTACTGCTCCAAATAGCAACAGCCTTAGTCACTCACGATAGCATAGCTCTATTGGCCGAAGAAGATCATCACTCAACAACAATTTGTTCTACTGTAAGCCAGCTAATTGACTCCTTTTACTTGCTTCCTGATAGAAGCTAACGCCTATGCTTTTAATACATCCTTGATTTTTTCCTCAACCAACGCAGATAGCCAGAGTACGCAAGAAGTAGCATTACATGTCAACTACCCATATCCTAATAATAATAGCAAGAACTACCAGTGCCTAGCCAACTAACAAGCGTTCATATTTCTTAGAATGCTTGGACACTTAAAAAATCATGAACATATCTTTTAGTTATGATGCCACTACAGACAGCCACATACTAGAGGAGAGAAACATATCTTAGCTTGCCATGTTTCGTAACTCTCCCACAGCTGTATATATAATAGATTGTAAAACTAACACATAAGACATAATATTGAACACATTATTAATTCTCGTGTTAATAATATGCAGATTCATACAATTTAAATATATGGTATGATCATATCATGCATAAAATCAGGCAGGCGCACAGAAACAATGTCAACCATTCAATTCGAAAACATATAGTTTATAATCTACTAGAAACAAGCGACAGCTCCAGTGAAACCGCAGTCAGAATTAATGTATAGAGCAACAAGGTCACTAACAAATTAGGAGGAAACAAGAGTTATGGAGGAGCACTCGCGGAGCTAAAAGGGCAAGGTTGCATCTCATCCTGATCGTTTTCTCACCCGTCCAGATTGTCGGGTTCCCTGCTCGGGCTAGCGATGGCCAACTGACATTCCCAGGCAGGCGAGGGTAGGACATCCGGCACCATCGGAGTGGCATCCGGCATATTCACCTCCAGAGAAGAATTTGATCCCAGAACAGCATGCACGTCCACACTTGCCTTGTCTTCATTTCCGGCGGCAGGCTATGAAGACATGCCTCCAGCTCCATGCATAGGAAAAAAACATCTATAACAGGAATATTAGATTTAAACTCTGGTATATCTCCACTTGTAATAGGCACATCTAGGACACCACTTTCCTACCTGCGATTGTTGATGCACCAATTTCGAGCCTTCTTTCTTCTGGCTAGGCACTTGCGACATTCATTTGAGAAGGCAAGTCCCTTTCTCCCACAGTACCCTCGTCACTGCACCGCCTTGGCAGGTTGGTGAGATAAAGCGCTGCGAACATTAGCTGGCGTCTCGACATCATATCCACGGTCATTGGCAACCTGCCTCCGAAACCAATTCAACTTACTTAGATAGTGTTCCTGCACCGGCCGGGCTCGGTTTTTCACCTTCGAGACCAGCTCCTCGACTCTCTTCCTGATGTCAGCCTGGCTGAGCCAAGGTCTAATGCCCTATTGAGGCTGCTCGTCTTGTGACATTGTAATTGAAAATGAAATAGGATCAGGAACATATAGGAGAACTTTTATCCATGCATAGGAAACAAATCACATGTAACAGGCATATTACAGCTTTCACTTCTTCAATCTAAACACTTCTTGGAATTCGTATCAGGAACGGTGACATCAAACTAGATGAACACGTGCAAATGATAGTGTGCTCTCCAGTGGGTGCTTTTAATAAGACGGGTGATGACTCAACATAAAAGTAAATAGATAGGCCCTTCGCAGAGGGAAGCAGGGATTTGTAGAGGTGCCAGAGCTCGATTTTAAAATAGAGATTGAATAACATTTTGAGCGGCATACTTTCGCTGTTGCACGAAATACTTGTAGTCCTTGTTTTCACTCATTACTCCTTTTTCTTTTGTCTCACCAGCACGTAATACGTTACAAACTCACGCAGTCACCTGCTATGCATACATAGGCAGAGCTGCCACGACCTTACACAAAGTCTAAACTTACTTGTACTTGACCTCCTAGTACTGCTATGACATAAACAATATAAGCATGTATATATATGCCTATGTGTACCAGTAAGACCCGGGAACGGCCTGGTGGATTGGTTTTTCACCTTTGAGGTCAGCGCCTGAATGTTAGCCTGGCTGAGCCGAGGTCTACCTCCAGTCTCTTGTGGCATTGTAGCTAAGAAAATGACATAGGATCAGGAGTTCAGAAAAATATATAGGAGAGCCTTTCTCTATCTTTTTTCTAAACTTGATTAAAGAAGCACGCGCACCCTCGGCCTCGGCCTTGTCACCCTCTTCTTGTGTCTTGAAAGCAGATGCAGCTCCACCGTCTGCTTGTTCTCCTTGATGACCTTGGAGCGATTCCTGCGCCCCTCCTACCCTTGCAGCTGAAAATATAATAGGATCAGTTGAGAAGGGAAATGAACCATACGATTGAGAGGTACTTGTTAATCTCCTTGAGAAAAGAATTAGGCTTACTACCTTGTTTGAGAGCAGCATCCTCGGCCTCGGTAGCAGCCAACTTCGAACCAGCCAGATCCTCGTCGAGATCGGTGATGTTGGGCGGCGACTGGCTTCTCTTCCTCTTACTTGGCCGGGCAATGGCGCTGTCCAGGATACAAGGTTTTGGTTAACGAATGGGGCATTTTTACCGAGGGGGACCGGTAAACGTGGTGACCATGGTTACCATGAAATTTTGAATGAATTTCGAAACAAAATTATAATTTAATTGTGAATTTAAATTTTTTGAAAATAAATATAGATAGCACTTGAACTTATATTTATCATAAAAGAGCTACTAGCTAAGTGGAACGTTGTCTGCGCGAGTGCTGTGAGGTGCTCCCATACTTCACTATACATCGAGCGTTTGAATTCAACATATTCAAAAAATTCGAATTTTTTGCTCGAAGTGACCATTTACCGAGGGGGACTAAAATATGTGGTAACCATGGTAAATCTTGAAATTTCGAGCGATAACCAAAACCCAGCCAGGACGTTGACTGGCTCATGGTCGAGATTGTAGGAGGAGACGTTGCGCTTGCGCCTCCTCTCCTACACCACCACCATGCCCACTCTCTCCTCCTAGTCATCTTCTAGTGGCAGGTTGAGGTCGGGGAAGATCTTGTGTCATCAACGAGATCCTGGATGGAGCGACGCTCCAGCGAGCTCGCCTGCACCACCACCTTGCCCTCTCTCCTCCGGGTCATATTCGCCTGGCAGGTTGAGGTCGGGGAAGATCTTGTCGTCAATGGAGCGACGCTCGTACCTGCCCGAGCCAGAGGGGCCACATCCCCGGGGGACCGCGCGGGAGAAGCTGAGAAGTCTGGTGCTGGTGAACTCGCTGAAGACGGACGATGCATCCACGGCGGCTTGGCGGAGGGTTGCGAGGAACCTCGTGGTAGAAAGGTTGACGACAGCTGGAGCAAGAGCTGGTTCAGGGTGGCTGTTGGCGACAACGGCGGCTTCTCGGTCGGGCGCAGGCGCATCTGAGGTCGCTGCAGAGTTGCTCGACGAGCTCCTCCTCCTCCTTGGCGCCATGGCTTTGGGCTCCATCGCAAGCCTGGGGAAGCGACCTAGAATGAACTGAATGGAAGGAAATGTAGGAATGGCTGCGATGAAACTAGAATGGACTGACATATATAGTGGCGAGGAACTGAATTGGAACGAATTAAATGCAGATAGAACTGTAAAGAATTAATTTTCTGTGTATGTTTTCATCTCCACGCGCGTATGGATAGGGATCCAACGTCAGCATCGTGAATCCAACGTCAGCATAGTGTTTAGGAAAATTGGCCCAACATAGATACCTGCTGACATTGGCCCATCAATTGACAGTAAGCGTATTTGAATGAAACAATATTTTTGCACGGATCCAAAACACTATGAATTGATCCGTGCTTCCTGTCATACGGTATTGCTGCTAATTTGTGGATTATACATTTTCTCTTGTTCATTCATTCTTAAAGAACATACATTGTGTTGTGCATAATCCTTTACAAAAACAAGATGATTAGGCCTTGACACTTATAGACTATACTTACATGGCGTGCTAGCTCGTTCGTATATCACAACGTTTCAAGCAACAAAACACTGCAATACATTGCAAGCATGTACAATTGTACTCTAATACTCTTGAATCATAGTAACAAACTCATTAGTTCACAAAGAACATATATAATATATCCATCAAACATACGTACTACCTCCATGAGCGTCTATACCTTGCCTACTACTACGACTTGTAAATCATGCTCACCTATAGTCGCATCTCAGATGGCTCAGATATTGCCTACCTCCATGAGCATCTATACCTTGACAATTACTTGTTTTTTCAAAAAAAATTCTTTTTTTCTATTTCTCTTTCGTTTTAAAGGAAATTACAAAGATGCATTTTGGAGATAGGTTAGTATCTATGTTTTTAAATGTTAAAATATTTTCAAAAGGGATGCACATATTTTTAAGTATGTTCATCTACTTCAAAATGGTGCTTGGGTGTTTAAGAAAAATTGATGTAACTAGAAAATAATTTGTGCATTTCAAAAGAAGGTCCATGTAAATAAAAAGGACAATCTTGAAAACAATCACATGTAAAAATAATTCCATTATTTTTGCAAAATGTTAATGTACACAATTTTACTGTTGTATTTCCGAAAATATATTCATGTAATTTGTAAAATTCATGAATTTTGAAGAAATGTTCATAATTGTAAATATGTTCATTTATTTAAAATCTGTTGACGCAATTTCAAAATAAAAATGTTCATACGTTCATAAATTTGAAGAGAAACAAACGTGTGAATTATTGAAAAATAAGAGGGAAGAGCCAAGTATGTTTACACATACATCACGGACAAGTCCATGGTGAATAAGTAGTTGTTCCTGTACAATACCACTAGCTAGTGCAGATTAAAACATCTTTGCCGATTTTGCACTTGTGGTCTTACCTAATATAGTACATGCACGAATCAGTTATCACATGCACGTAATCATCTATCACATGCACGTAAGCTTATGATCACCAATGGATTCATACGTATGTACATGAATATCCGCATGCTGACCGGTGCGTATCACGTACATCACCGAATAATACCCGTGTGTACGTTTAGCATGCAAAGCAAGCACTAGGGTGCTCAGGTATGTATGAATTATTTTCCTTGCATGCAGGCTTGTTGGCTTGTAGCAGGTGATGTTCTACATCGAAGGGGGCGTTGTGCCCGGAAACGATCTTGGCGGGCCCTGTGGAGGTATGCACACATGCAGTTGATTAGGAGGAAAGTGCAACACACATAGACAAGGTCCAGCTCCAGCGCATTAGTAATTGCAGGCCACGTGGGCGCACCACAATACCAGGTGTGCAGAGGGACCGCAGGATGGACACGGATTTATAGCGAAGGAATGGGCTTGGGTTTCTAGGGCTGCAAGCCTCCGATGTTTGGATTGGGTTGGAAGCGATTAATGTCTTCCAATCTGTCCATAGCCTGGTCGCGTGCTGGCTGTGCTGAGGATTTTGCGAAATTGATTGCAATTTTCAGTTTCAGTTCGCATTCAGCATCCTAGGATTGGGCACGCGGTGTAGTCTGCTGCTTCGTTGTATCCCGTGGAGAGCGTGCGAGGGTTTTACAAGTGTTTGGTTATATCCGCACCACAGGCCTTCTGAAGATCGGAATCCACAAGAAGATACTAGCATTTTTCTAAATATGCAAAAAACATTTTTCATATAAGTGACTAGCATTTCTATAAACATGATATCAATATTTTAAGAATACATGATGGCCATTTTTTGAATAACTCACGGATAATTTTTAAGAAATGTGACAAACATTTTTTAAATAACTAGAGTATATTTTGCATATGCGTGATGTACATTTTTAAATAAGTCACAAATACTTATTAAGAAATGTGACAAATACTTTCTAAATACATGCATATTTTTTGCATATGTGCGAAGTACATTTTTGTAAATATCAGATGAATATTCTATGAATACACGTGAAAAATTTATAAAACATATTATTCTTAAGACGAAATCTAGCTCTCGGAAATTCTGCACAATTGAACAAACGAAACTATTAAGTACCGTACCAGTTTAGCACATACCTGATGGCTGATCGATGCATGAATGGGGCTGATCCATGCGGTACACCGCTCTGCGCGGACGTCTCATGAGCCACCCTGCTGCCCTGGCCCTCTCCGGGGCATCGCTTGCCGGCAAGTTGAGGTTGATTTCGTCAAAAAGATCCTTGACAGAACAACGCATGTCGCCCCGTCGATCGTGCGGAACCCGGGCTCCTGCCTTGCACGATCTAGCAGACAGACGATGGTAGCGTTGAGCGCGGCATGGCGGAGGGCCGTGAGGAATCCAGGGGCGGCAGGTTTGCGCCGCCGTTGCCGACGTTTTCCTCGGTGGGAGGAAGTTCGCGGGCCGAAGGCTAGTTCTAGAAGGTGTTTCAAGAGATTCAGTTTCAATCTCATCATCAGATTCAACAACATCATGTTGTCTTACTCTAGCAATTTGTTTATCAAGAAATTCACCAAGTGGCACATCATCATTATCAGGCAGGGTACTAACATCATCATAAGCATTATCCATAGCAGAAGTAGCATCATCAATAACTTGCGACATATCAGAATTAACAGCATGTGGTGGTGTTCATGCTATATATGTGATGTCACCAAGCCAAAGAATACAGACGGTACAATGAATGCCAAGGAAATTGCACAATATTTTCATCCTTCTAACCTGGAAGCAGAAATGCTTTCATTTTGAAGGTTGACGTGTGTAACTTCCCCAACCTAAAACCCTATAGTTTTTTCATGTTTGTACTACATTTTATTATATTAATGTCTAAGTTATGGATATTTAATGTATGGACTTTATTTTTGCCTTTTCTTTTCATCTTTCTATCAAATGTTTCACACCATATTGAGCAATGTGAACTCTTTCAGAAAATCATTTGAACCTTTTTCCTACTTATTTAATGCATTTTATTTTCTAATTCCATGCTTTTCTAAATTTCTATGGCAACTCCAAGTCCAAGCTAGAGCTCCAACCTTCGCCACAAATTCTTTCTGCATTTATCAAAGTCACCTAGAAAAATTCATATTTTTTCGGGCATCCAAAACAATAAATCCTAATTTATGATAGGTGTTTTGGCTGCTTGCGCCTGCGTGAGAGGTGGAGATTGGAGTGACGTATCGGAAATCAGGAATCCAACTTGGCTTCTTGTGGCGTAGATACCACCTAGGTCAATGACTGAACATCAGGTTGACGTTTGATTAAAATATCAAACATACTTATGACTCTTCTAGTGGGATGATGTGCCACCTAGCTTTCCATTACAGCATTTACTAAATGATTAAAATACTACCATACATGTTAAATTTGAAGTAAAGTGCCAAGAGGCTTTCCCTTCAAAACAATATATGCAAAGAACAGGCCGAGCTAGATGGTTGTGTTTACTTTTTTATCCCACCATAGCTCTCGCGACCCCGGTACCGACGAAGGTTGATATGCAAATAAAAGCAAATGGAACAAACAAGGGAGAAACTAACAAGCGAGCTCAGTGTGTTCAATTCCCGGGTAAAGTACGTATTTGAGATCTCACATTACATTATAATACATGCAACATTGAACACTAAATTATGGTTAATAAATGAAAGATATTATCTGGGTTATGATTCTCCTTTTGCTTCCTCCTCGAGTCCTCCACCTTGGCGCACTTCTTCCAGATAAATTTTTTCTGTTTTTTTTTCTTCTTCTCCGATGTTTTCCTTTTTGTTGCACAAGTTGTTTTTTAAATAAGCGGTGAACAGTTTTTCATACACATGCGATTAACCTTTATGTACAAATATGTCATGAAAATTTATTTTAGAATTATTTGGATGGTCATTTTTTCAAGTACGCGAGTAATATTTTTTAAATACAAATAATAATTGTTTAAATATGATGTGCATATATTTTTCAATTACTAGCAAAAAGGCCCGTGCGTTGCAACAGGAGAAACAAAAAATTACTCCCCGGCTCAAGACTATATTTCACAGTCACATTCGCGTGTGCGTGTGTGTCGTGCATGTGTACTTTTGTATGTGTGACAAAGCTTTTCTCGTAGCATCAACCCTGTAGTGTATTTGCCGACAATCTTAAACATGCAAAATCTATGTATGAAGTGCTACAATTTAATCCTAAAATAATCGAACAACTGACCTCGAAGCAGTGTATTAGTGTTCTTGTCGATTATAGAGTTTTTTTTTCTTCAGAGACAAGTTCATCCCTTCGGACACTGATCAACACAAGGAAAAGAAGAGCTATATTAATGAAGAGTTTTTTTAAGAATTAATTAATTTAAATATCTAAAGTATTGTTTATATTCACAAAAGAGCAATAAGTTACCTCGGGCGCTTGTAGAGCTGTGGAGTGTACTTGCCATGGATCCACAATAGTCATATTCCAGTAACTTCTGAAAGCTAATTCAAGAGCTTGAAAAATAGCCTTACCTGTGTAGGGATAACAGTGGCTTCATTATCGGGTGGAGCAGTTTGGCAGTGAATAAAGAAATTGAGCAATATGTTTGACCTGATTTTTCAAGATGTTTTGAGGTGTCCCTTGATGCATATCTATGTGCATCACGTCGATGAAGCTTGCTTGCTTGCTGCATAAATCACGATGCTGGCAGGTAATTGATCTGCAAATCATGCACATGATAACAAATTAAAAATTTCTAGTGGATCCATCTTTAAGTGCATAAGCTTGTGCCACATGCGCAGGCATGAGAACTGCGGTAGTGCCTGACATGGGGAGGGGTTGAAGCTCCTTGTAGTCCTACTGGCATGGGGTACCTTATACTCGCTGTGTACTCTTCCACTACTTTCCTACCTCCATCGGCATTATCGTGTCCGGGTCTGTGATCATGAGGCATCACCCAAGGCAAGCACTGCTGCCATCGCATCCCGTACCTACCAGCACCTCCCTGCTGTTGGGCCTTCCCTCTCCCAGATCACGAGTTCACGCCGGCTGTTCTCAAGCTCCATGTCCCCATCGCCTCGTAGAATGTGCCCGTGCCCTTGACCGTTGTCATGCCTGGTGCACCTCCGTTGGTCATGCTCGCTGGGTCCCCATGTTGATCTATCAGGCTGCACGCTGCTCTGACTTCCCGGTGGTGTGTTGCACCATTACCGGCTCCTGTGGCATGCCATCGCCTGGCGTCGTCAATCTTGCGCTGCAGTGTGTCTGTGCGTCTTGTACGCTACATGGCCGCACGATAGGGACGCCGCGGTCTCCTCTTATGTTAGTAGTGGTCCTGCAGCACCGCCTCCCTCGACATTGGATTTTTCATGTGACAAGGCCGACGTGATGGACTCTCGGTAACCAGGACGACAACGACGAAATCGCAATGCGAGACCCCTACACAAGCGGGTCTAGCGGGGCGGTAGGCGAGCGACTGCCGAGATGGGGCCATGGCGAGAACCTCGGACAGGCGGCTCGTGATCCTATCGATCTAGGGGATGTGGGCACCCATGGTGGTCTCGTCCTGTACGCTGCATGGCCGTACTATAGGGACGCCGCGGCCTCCTCTTGCGATAGCAGCTGCTCCTGCAGCGCCGCCTCCCGCGAGGCTTTTTCTGGAAGCAACGCGGACGTGATGGACTCTCGGGAAGCAGGATGACGACGACAATATTGCGATGGACGGCAGGCGAGCGGCTGCCGGGATGAGGCCATGTCGAGAACCTCGGACAGGTGGTTGCTGATCCTGTCGAGCTCGGAGATGTGGGCTCCGGTGGTTCTTGGCAAGCCTGCCATGGCCACCACAGCGGCCAACTCCAGCAGCGCAAGATCCACGACGGCTTGGGGAAGGAGGGAAGCTGCGTGCATCGTGCTTTGTGGGTAGCGTATTCGATTTGTTTTTTGGCCGGGTTTTAATTTTATGCACACACGACAGTCCAAATGCAAGGAGAGATGTATGTGTGCGGGACAAATCTGCCAAGCCCATGGTGGAATCGGTGAAGGAACTGGCTTTTCTTTCCTTCCATGTACGTGTCCAAACTGTTCTTTTTCAATTCTATTTTAAAATTTCAGCCGTCAATCTTTATGTTAACACAAAATCAACGGATATAGGTGATGGATGGAGAACTATGAAAGGCTCCATCCTTTATTTTTCGGTAAGGATATATTGAATATATTGGAATTTTTTGGAAATACACGGTTAATTTTTTTTTAAATACATGATGACCATTTTCAAACATGTGTTGAACACTTCCATGAATACATGATGAACATTTATTCAACTATGCATGGAACACTTTTAGAAATATCTGTTTAACACCATATTGAATACATGATGATTTGTTTTTGAAATGGATGATGAACATTGTTTCCATACGAGCATGACTCAATAACGCTTTAAGCCTGGTTTCTTTTTCCTTTAATCCTCAAGTGTTCGGCATCTTCTTCCTTGTCTCGTGTCCATTTCGTAACGTAGTAGACATAAACAATATAAGCATGTATATATGCCTACGTGGAAATCCCACAAACCGAGATTACGCGGCAACTTTCGCTGATGTCTCCACAATAGATCTGCTTTCCTTGGCAACCTGCGACCGAAACCAATGCAATTTGCCTAGAAAGTTTTCCGGGAACGGCCTGCTGGTTTGGGCTTTGACGTTCGAGATGAGCTCCTTGAGTCTCTTCATGATGTGAGCGTTGTTGAGCCCCTTTAGTCTACCTACAGCCTCTCCTGCCAGAGCAGAGACAATGGAAAAAGGATCAAGAACAGTAGGAGAGCCTTTATCGACTTGATTAAAGAAGCATGTGTACCTTGTGTCCGAGCAACACCATCGGCCTTGGCCTCATCATTCCCTGTTGCCGGTTGGTCTTGTGTCTTGAAAGCAGATCCACCTTGCAGCGGCCCCTGCTCCTCTCCTAACCTTGCAGCTGAAATTTAAAAGGATCTGTTGAGAAGGCAAATGAACCATAAGACTGAGAGGTATTTCTTAATCTCATCGTAAAAATAATCAGGCTTACTGCCTTGTTTGAGACCAGCATCCCCAGCCTCGGCAGCAGCCACCTTTGAACCAGCCAGGTCGCTGATGTTGGGTGGCGAGAGGCTTCTCTTCCTCTTACTTGGCCCGGGGATGGCTCCGTTGAGATTAGAGGAGGAAACGTTGCGCTTGCGCCCCCTCTCCTGCTCCCTCCAACCTACACTCAGTCGTGAGGAAATCAGTCTGGCCTGGGGTGGCCTCATCTTCCCCACCTGGCCTCAGATGAATCCAAGAGCGGCAACCGTTATCTTCTCCACCTGACAACGCGTGTTGCATTGGCTATGAACCATTTATTAGCTATTTACTTTTTCTTCACAAGCAAAACGTTTGGAGTGAAAATCCAATTGTTAATATGCCACTTTGGTAATACGAAGTCATTACAAAAATTAAGTAATGTACTTGATTGCAAACTTGTCTCTCCCGGTAGATTACGCAACATGAATCATATGTAATTCTAATAATAGAGCAATTGTTGGTAAACAAGAAGAGTTAATCCTATAGAAATGCGTTGTAGAGCTCAGGCTCCAAGGGGCTAGCTTGTTTTTTTCCTGAGAAGTTCGAAAATCACATCCAATTTTATATAGAACTCTAAAAAGAATTATGTTTCTTCACATATAAATGTATATTATATATGTGAACTTGTCTTTTTGTGTAGCTGACATGTCGGCGTATGTCATCATTACACTTCAGAAACACTGGCGAAGTGGCCCGCTCGATACGCGGGCTAGAAATTTGAATGTATTATGATGATGACATATTATTTGATTTGTATAATAAAAGTGGGATCAAATGTGATGACATTTATACAAATATAAGACCTCTGAGGACATGGTTTTGTCTTTGGTTTATTTGGTTATCTTGTTAACCTAACTGATTCTTCATCCTGACCATTTGACCAAGACATACTTTTACTCAGGTGAAGAATGTAACTTTTTCCTATATATTTTGTAAAATTAGCACACTCCTTGTTGCGAAATTACGTTAATTTTTGTGTGTGATATTGACATGCCACATTTTCACTTACCAAATGTAACATTGTTGCAGGCATGTTAAATATTTTACCTCACTTCCTTTTGTACGGTGGGAGACCGACCTCCTTCCTCCCAAGTGTAATATTACCTCAAGTGTCCTTTTTCTTATATTTTCATATTGTGGTCATTGAATTTCACTCGAGTGAGGAATAAGAATTCTTCATCGATGGTGCTGAATAGTCTAACCCTATCCACGACGTAATATATTTATCTATTTATTATTTACCTCCTTATAATGCCTGAGGTATTAAATGTATTTTTCCACTTTGAATCACAAAATGTATTTTTTTGTATCATTTTTGTGACATTGTTTTTTTATTTTCTTCTCTAAACACAAATTTAGTAGTTCTTGTTGTTTCTGTGTTGGCATATGTATATTTGCTAACAACATGTAAGATTTACATACTAACATTTTAGTTGTAGATTTAGTTAATATACATACACCTTGTCATAAAATTGTAAGCATAGTGAGGAGATTCTTACATAATTAACATAGAAGCATACAAGTGTGCTTTGAGCATGATGCATGCGCTTCCATTTTAATTCAAATTGAACATGATTTTGATATCCTAATTGTAGGAATGGAGATATATTATATGGAAATACATGTAATTTAATTATTAACATTAGTTTATAGTTATGTAGATTAATTTTTAGATGTTTTTTGCATATTTATAGGTGAATACCATGTCAGTTTTACAGAAAACCGTGGCAATCAAACTGTTACAACTATTTCAAATATTCACACCTCATTAATTAAAGACATGTTTAGTGCAACTGAATTAGGACCCATTAAATATGGTCACATAGATATTTGCGAAGTTTCTTTATCATGATAAATCGTTATATGATCATAACCTCCTCATGCTAATTTGAATTTCCTCTTGTACTGGTGACTGTGGGCAATTCTGGTTTTTATAATCTCTAAAATCTACAACCGAGAAAATCAATGATTCTTATTATGCAGCATGTACAAAACAAAAACATCACATATCATAAAATTCAGTTGAAATCATATGAAGTATGTATTATGTGGAGCATCACTACCAAAAAAATTATTAGTTAAATGAATTTCCTATGGTTTGGGCCTTAGATTAAATAAAATAAATCACATCCAAACAACATTTTCAACTGATTTTCTTTTGCCCGGTATGTGTATATCAACAATGAATTTACTTTTTTGGTTTTGGAGATTTGAAATACCAAAAGCTGAGAATTGTGCCTATAAAATTGAAAGATTGAGAACATAAAAATATTCACACATGGAGAGAAAGTAACCTTAGGCTAGACATAGGATATCATATTAATTTTGGAGTGAAGAATGCATCTAATAGGTTGTTGGTTCCAATCACTCCCCTTAATCGTTGGTGAGGATCGACGTCCATGCTCTCATTATGGGGGTTAGAAAGATTCTCACTAAGTGGAGAAAAACATCTCAATTACAGACTCATAAATGCAATGTGATGCACATATACTTCTTACTATGCTACCATTGATCCTCAATCTACATTCAAGAAGAAGCATGAATTTACCTCCTAAGATGCAAAGATATTCATTGTATTTGACGGTAATATCCTCTTCACTCGAAGGAAGTGTTGCTTTCAATGGAGAAAAATCTAGCATATGAGGCATTTAGTAGCAAAGAATAGCACTAAAGTCTTTCATATCATTGGTAGGATCATAATTCTAGACCACAAGTACATGCTCATAGGGATTCAGCTTGTACTCAGACAACAGACTGATCCAATTTTTTCCAGTAATATAAGTGATGGACAGTGCCTTCGTTACTGACACGACATAAGAAGTGAAACCTGCAAAAATAGCCATCGTAGAGCAAACCAAACGGTTTATTCTGTGATGAATGTCACATGGCAAAACCTGCATCGTAAAATTGCAGGAAAAGAAAGAAAACATGACATTAAATCAATAAGATTTAGACAGTAAATCAATAAGATTTACTTGATGTGACACGAGTGAATCCTTACCAGGAAATCACTATGTTGAAGTACTAAACAGAAGATTGATCGTCCAACTACGCGTGGCATGCAGGGGCCCTGCCTACTCCCACAAGCAGCACAGTCCAAAGGTCGTGACAAATCGTATGGACCGAACATCCATGGGACTGGAAATCCTGGTGGGTGCGATAAACCCTGCAATGCATACAGATATTGGAGTGTAACCATAATTGATAAACCGTCCTCACAAAAATTATGATCTGGATACTTCAAAATGTACAGACTGAATTGAGTGGACAGACATTAACATAGACCGTTCTCAGGACTGACCACACACCAAAAGCGGCAGTACTAATAAACAATACAGGGTTCACAAACACTATTTCTTGCCACCGACCTACGGGATGAACCCCGCATAACTGACTAGGCCATGGACTTCGTGTGAGATGTCTACATGCACCATCACCATCTTGTCAACATGGAGAACCTAACAGAGTGGTCTTTCCACTTATAAACATGATGATGAAGACATGCCGCATCAGATTTGTTGGGGAGCTTTACAAGAACCACACCCTTCGTAATCGAAGGCACAACCAGGAAATTGTTGTGGTCAAGTACAGCCTCGAGAACACGCCTGACAACAATGCCACAGGAAAACACTAGTTCAGGACACGTGCCGACAAGGACACAGTAGCTGGATAGTTCAGCAGTAGAACTCATCATCAGGTCTTCCAGTTCACATGGCATGACTTTGAGAACTTCATCTCCACCGCGGACCTGGTTCTAATTCAAACAGAAACCATATTTCATTACTACCTCCGTTCAGAAATATAAGATGATTTTCGATATTATACTGCCTATATGACTACATATACGCACAGAAATGAGTGAACAAAGACACTAGAACATGTCTTCAAAGGCATGAGAGCAGAGGGATTACATGCAATATCCATAACACAAGTTACTGAGGAAAATATACCCTCTTAAAAGGTAGCATTGATGTTCATAAAGTACTCCCTCCGTCCCAAAATTCTTGTCTTAGATTTGTCTAGATACGGATGTATCAAGTCACATTTAGTATTAGATACATCCGTATCTAGACAAATCTAAGACAAGAAATTTGGGACAGAGGGAGTAGTTGAAAGTAATCTATAAGAAATCAGTGTCAACCTCTCGCATGTTTTGGTCAAAAGAGAAATTTAGAACCATCATTTGGCACACTAAAATCACATGCAAGATCACCCAGAAAGTTGTACTACCAGTACTAGTACTGCGTGTTAGATGAAAAAATACGATCAAGATCGAGAAAAAGATCGTCAGCAAGAGGCATTACCTGGACTTGCTTAATGAGGGATCCCGGAGAGGGGGGCTTGGACAGGGCGATGGCTTTGAGCTTGTCTGCGGTAGTCTCGGCGGGGTGCTTGCGCTTCTTCGTACCATGAGCCTCGACGGTTTTGGCCAAAGCCATAGACATCACGTCGGCCGGAGCTTCGGCGTCCATCCAAGAGAGGAAGCTTGAGAGAGAAGAGTGAAAGGAGGAACGAGATGAGGGAGAAGCGAAGCGAGTGGGGGTTTCTTCAAGAGAGGAAGCTGAAAGAGAAGAGTGAAATGATGGTTGCTTCGTCCATCCAACTTACTGCTGGAAAGGAGGGGGATTTGTGATTTGTCGGCTCATTGGTCATTACTGCGGCGGTTCGATCGGGGTAGTCTACCGTCACTCTACTACGGAGTAATTTAGTGCATGGCTAGTGGACCCAGGTGCTGGCTGTCCCACACGTCGGCGAAAGTGAGTAATTTAGTGCATGGCTGAAGGAGGATCCGCACGGTAGAGCGTGTCCACTGTTTTTCATTCTGAAGAAAAAATTATTACAACAAGCGTTTCCACTCTTACGACGGAGGAGTGCGAAACACGGAAGCCACCTGGACATACACAATGCTCCTACTACTAGGCATGTGCAGTGGTTCATACGTCAGTACTACACAATCTTGTTGCTGTGTTGTGCGCATGTCAACTACTCCTATATGTAACATAGTACCGCTTTTTCGACTGTCCGGTCGAGAATGAACGGTGAGATCAATGTTAACAGAACTAGGTCCACAGCGCACGGAGAGTACGGTGCTACAGTACTCCACGAAACATGAACCATATGAAGCACATCCTATAGTGTTAGACAGGGTGTATGAAGGGTGCACGGGATGGGAGCAAAAGTTCCCTTCTCGACCCACTTTTGGGTGTTTGGCAGAGTGCATTAAGGGTGCATGAGTCCACACTAGTAGGTTGACAAAAATACACGAAGAGAAAACAACTATATTGAGATGATAATGCAACCAAACACACCCACACACTTTGTGCTACAGTGACGGATCTGCACCATCTCAGTTTGATCCAACGGTCATGTTGCGCCGAGACATGGAAATGCCCATGCAGAGGGCGCCTAAACACCACCGAAGTCCCTCTACTTCTCGAGGCGCACGACGTTGGTGACGCAGGGTGCAACCGCTCGCAGAGCCCACTCCCGGTCGACGGGAGCCAGCTCGTCAAAGACGGCGTCCAATGGCACGAATGGATTCCGGTGACAGAGCCCTGAAAGGATTCGCCCGGCAACGGCGACGGCAGCGCGCAACCCCTCCTTGTCCAGCTCAGCCCCCACCATCGCGCGGAGACGGCTCAGCTCCTCAGAGATATAGGTGAAGAAGGAGACCAGGTCAGGAAGCCGCAGCTAGTTGAAGTCGACCGGGTGGTCAAACGGGTTTAGCCCGACGGCCGGCATCGTCGCGCTGGCACAACGGTAGGCATCGCACAGCCGCAACACGTGCGTGGCATCTTGGTTCACCAAGTGGCTGAGGCGATCCTGGACCTCGTCACGATCGGCCCGCTCGCGCTCCAGCCGGCTCCTCTGATGGCCTATCGTATCTCCCGCTTTCTGCAGCAACGCCGCCGACGCCTCGAGCATCTTTGTGGTGGACGCCTGCCGCTTTTGAAGCTTCGTGAAATCCCGCACATAACGGAGGAGCATGGCACTCCTCTCCTCCTTGAGCTCACTGAGCTCCACGTCCTTCGCCCTGAGCTCTGCATCCTTGGCATGGAGCTCCTGTGTCAGGCGCCTCACCTCGGACTCCGTGATCTGCTGCGCCTCCATGGCACCAGGTAGAAGCAATGGGGAGAGGAAGCAAAGGGGGCGAAACTACTGAAAGGCAATGCAATCTACGGGAAGGCGGAGGGAGCCAGCCGAGGAGCGGGGAATCTTTTGGTTTTCACCACGGTAAAACACCAGTCGACGACTTCTCACATCAGGGAGCAGTGGGTTTTTACAGGCGGAGTCATCATGACTAATTGCTACCGCGCCTGCTCCCGTCAATCAAAAAATTAAAAATCCTGCCGCGCCTGCTCCCGTCAATCAAAAAATTTAAAATCCTGCCGCACCCAAACACCAGAGCAACGCCGCGGTGGATATTTAAATTTACCTGCCGGCAAGTAGATAAAAAAAGGTGTGAAAAAACAAATGTGGCAGCGGCCTAGCTAATCGGTCGAACTAGCCCTACTAGCTAGCCACCGTGCTTCACTGATGTACTCGGCGGGAAAGGTGGTCTTTGGTGATTTGACGACTCATTTACTTGCTTCGGCGCTACGACCGAGGAGGACCCAGAAAATGCACGGTAGGGCGTCCCACGTCAGGAAGAATATATGCGTGCACCACCCGGGAGGAACCCGAAACCGCGCGGTAGGGTGTGCCACGTCTCGGCACGGAGGAAAAATGTGCGTGTAAAAATATACTGTATCAGACGTAGTACCTACGGTTCGACCTCGGGACCCGGCCAGTCGATCGAAAACACCCCACTAGCCACACAACTTCATCATGCAAACGTGGCACGGTTAGCTCCGTCTCGACCAGCCGCAACGTCTCTTGTTCTAGGCGATTCTTCTATTTTCCAAGCTTTTTTTAGTTGTAATAACACCATGGCAAGCTAGCGCCGCTCTTCGTGTGTGCCCGAGCAAAGGTTAGACGATGGAGAGAAGAGAGATTGAGATCGCAGACCTGGGACCACCCGTAAGTGAGACAACGGTCTTGCACATGTTGACGAGGCACTCCCTCTACTCTACTCAACGCAAGTACTGTATAAAATCAAGTTACGGGACAAAGCCAACAACCGTTCATTTTTTCAGGCTATCGACTTATGCTTTGTAGTCCAGGTTGCAAGTTCAAATCTCGTCTTTTAGATTTGTTAGTTTTAGGTCCAAATTTGATTAATGACAAGTGGGACCCCCGTGTGTTGTTCCGATATTTCAGTGTAGGATGGTTTTTTTGAACAAACACTTTGCGCGGTAGACAAGTAACGGCACGAGTTACACGTATTTTGCAAGTTTATGAACAAAAATGACAGCGGCATAGAATATCACATCCACCCCGCAGCTTAGATACTATGGTGATACGAGCTTTTACACCGTTGGAAGTGAGATCCAATGGCTTGGGAGTAGTCTTCGTAATTATGCGCAATTTCCAAACTCTCCAAAGTTTTTTTTTTTTGCAAATAAAACATTCAGGCCTCGTGTGTGCCGCTGCATCTTCGATCCAACGGCTCCGCGGTGCTAATATTAGGTGCTCCCCGTAGCTTAATTACCCGCTACAGTGATATGAGAATCTAGGTCGTATGATCAGCGATCAGATGGCACATGCATAGTACTTGTACTTTCTGCGCATTTCCCAAACTCTATCAGCCGTATATTGCAAAAACATTCAAACCTCCTACTGTGGGCCGTTAGATCTCAGTGAACTCGTATCACCATAGAATCTACGGTGCGGGAGCACCTCATACTCTCCCATGCGAGAAAACATAAGGTGCTATCGCAGCTTGGATGCTATGGTGATACGAGCTTGGAGGTCGTTTGATCTGAGATCCAATGGCATCTGAGCAGTCTTTGTGCTTGTAAGCAGTGGCCGAACTCTTTTGGGGCTTTTCTGCAAAAAAACCATTCAAACCACCGAGGAGGTGTTGGGTCACAAATCCAACGCCTCCGAAGAGCTTGTATCACCAAAGCATCTAAGGTGTGGTGGCACATGATATTCTTACATACAGGAGAATATGATGTCCTCCTTGATCTTAGATGCTACGGTGATACGAGCTTCGAGGTCATTGGATATTGGATCAAAGGGCATCTAAGTAGTTTTTGTACAAATTGTGTGCAATTCTCAAACTCATCAAGGTTTCCTGCAAAAAAAATTAAGACACATCATGTGAGCTGCTATATCTCAGATCTACAGGCTCCAAGCAACTCAGACGGCATATAGCATGTAAGGTATGGGGCACATGATATTCTCCCGAGGAGGAGGGTGGGGTGCACAACCAACCGGTGGTTGGGTGGGTGGGAACAAATATAATCTAAACAACCCTAAACAGAGCTCCATAGTTTTATCTAAGGTCGAGGGGTTGACCCCCGACAATCATAGCTCCGCCTAAGCACAACATTTGCATGTACTGTAGTACTAGACTTAATATTCATGTTTCAGTTTCATGTTCATTTTAAATATTGAACTGAGGACCATGGATGTCTTACATTTTACTCCCTTCGTTTCTAAATATTAGTCTTTTTAGAGGCCTCAAATGGACTGGCACATACGGATGTATATAGACATATTTTAGAGTCTAGATTCACTCATTTTGCTCCGTATGTAGTCACTTGTTGAACTCTCTGAAAGACTAATATTTAGGAATAGAAGGAGTATTTTTGAACTCGTGTCATACATGCATGGGTTGGAAAAATAGATGCACTATACTTATTGGATTGTTGTTGTGTTCGTATGCGTGTTCCGTAATCTGTGTGTGTGGTCATATGCTTGATACATACAAAGTTTTCTCACCTCGATATTGTTCATCTTTTAAATTTGAATTTGCATTGGAAAACTTACTAGGCATACCATGAAATGTGAAATCCACATTGAGATCACTATATCACAAATTCACTCTAATTCAACGACTAGTCATAAATCAATTACCACGTTGAGATTAATATTTGCAAGGAAAATACGGGTATTGTAATACACATAGATTCGTTTGGCAATTTAAAAGGTTCCTTTCGTATTCTCAAATGGTCAGACCCAACGGCGTACCAGCCAGACCTTGGCTCGTGATGATCCTAAAAAAGGGCTCGTGTCCTTTGGTGGTGTGCGTGTTATGCACATTAGGCAACCCCAACCAGTCGAGCCTCAGCGTTTCAAGTCGAAATATCTAGCGGCCAGAATTCCAGCCCTAGGAAATTCCCCTCATGTCCCCGGTCCATAATGACTACCGATGAACAACAGAGGGATGCTTTAGTAACTAGACAACGTTACCTACCGTGCCGAGCATGGTTCAATTCCCTCGGTCGCCACTCGTCAATGTCACCCATCAACTGCATTGCCTAGTACTACTACTACACCAGGATGAGCATATAATTGAGCCCGTTTGTTCGTGCCAAGTACTTTTTTTGTTCGTGCCTAGTACGTGAGTTAATATATCAGGCAATGCACTGGTACAGAGGGATTATCCGTTTACTCCCTCCTTTCCGGTTTATAGGGCTTATCTCAAATTTTTAGTTTTCCAATTTTATAAGTCGCAATTTGGTTGTTCTCCATCACATGTTCAGATTTCAAGGTGCAATAAATCATTACATGCAAGTATTAAGAGAAAATTGACCAATGCATGTACTTTATGCATGCATGCATTGCAATTAATGCATTAAATAAACACAATTTTTGAGGAAAACAAGCGCATTAATTGAGTGGTTTTGCAAACTACAACAATTGTTCCACCACTCACCATCTACCTTGGTTGGTGAGATTTTTGAATTGAGCCCTATAAACAGGAAAGGAGGTTTAACTAAGCAAAATGTTTGACCAAATCCTTTCTTAAGAAATACAACAGGACAGATGTACGGCTTGAAAATTTATTGCATGATGTAGGTTATGATATTGTTTCGAATCCTGGGTCTTAAATTTCAGAAAATCCAAAAGGGAGCATAAATTCTTGAAACTGAGCATGGTCACGTGGTATGGCACAGATATTACTTCGTAAGTTTTTTCTTCAATTCGAGACAAGCTGCTTATGACAAGTTGCACAAATGAAGAGCCAAGGTATTTTGGAACAAAGACCTGTCACGTTTTTTTTTTGAGGGAAAAGACCTGTCACGTTAAGGCGAACGCTTTCACTATTGAAACCGTGGGCGTTTACGTGCCGCCACGAGTCCCCGCTTCTCATCGGCAGGCGCCGGCTGTCAGGGAGGCGTGCGAGCAGACCGCTGTGCAGACTCACCGGGAGGCGAGCCCTTTGACCAGGCTCCGCCGCCCACCGTCGTCCCAACTGCTCCCACTTTTAATGTCGTCGGCGCCGCAGTTTAAAATCAACCCCGCACTACCTGGTATCGCTACAATCCTCTCTCTTCCTCTCCGATTCTCCTGTCGTCTACCTCCAACTAGCCTGACCTAAACGTACGCCATGCCGCATCACGATGGTCTGCCCTTAGTGTTCCAGTTTCATGAGGAAGACACCCAGCCGGAGTCTCAAGAACATAAGGCGCTTTGGGACGAGCTTGAACTAGCCTTGCGGGAAGACGTCGCGCCTGTCCCCGCTCCCGTTCTGGCTCCCGTCGCCCTGACTGCGCCAGCGCCCATCCCCGTGGCATTGATGGGCTGGGAGCCGCACATTGTCGCCGAGCTTGATGCCACGGGGTTCCACGAGGTCCCCGCCGACTTTCACGCGCCCGTGCACCTGCCAGCGCATGCGCCTGCGCGTCTGACACGCTGCGCCCGTGCGGTGCCGATGCACCTGCCAGCGCATGCGCTTCGGCGTCTGCGCCAGCGCCGTGCTGGTGCCCATGCACATAAACGTCTCCGCCGCGCCGTTGACAGCGTCTGTCCCCACGCGGGTGCCAGTGCCCCCCTCAGCGGCATGGATGGCCGCTGTCGACCAATTCCTTGCACCAACGCCAGTCGTCTCCTCCCGCCAGTTGATTCGCTCCGATGTCCAGAACATTTTGGCCTTCCTTGAAGCTAGGCCAACGTCCAGGAGTACGCCAACAACGGCGCAAGACGCCGCCGTCGCCGTCGGTCAGTGGCCCGACGACACACAGAGCACGGCAGAGGAGCCGCTTCCCACCGCGAGACGCCCCCGCCGCCGCGTAATCTAAATTTGCCATGAAAAATGTTCGGATTGCCATGCTTAAAATCCGAACGTTTATCATTTCCGTTTATTTTATATCGATCGTCGTATAATTTAAAGTTGGAGTCAGACTGAACGAAATGTATGGTTTGATCGATTGAATGTTCTGCTAGAGCCGTATCAAATTAAATATAAAACGTCATCAAGCCACATGTATTCCTTGTCATCCGACGACCTAGACTGCTTCAATGCCGAGCGCTCAACACGTTTAGCGTGCAGTTAATTTCATGCCAAAAATAGTGCTAATCACATGACAACACGCAAATAATATCCTATTAGTTAATATCCGCATGCACTTAATATACTACCAAATTAACGTGCATTGCACGTACACACTGACTAGTGCTGCTAGTACGTGAAACTGGTGCCGTGACTTGTGACATGTATTCCTTGTCATCCAACGACCTAGACTGCTTCAATGTTGAGCGCTCAACACGTTTAGCGTGCAGTTAATTTCATGCCAAAAATAGTGCTAATCACATGACAACACGCAAATAAGATCCTATTAGTTAATATCCGCATGCACTTAATATACTTTCAAATTAACGTGCATTGCACGTACACACTGACTAGTGCTGCTAGTACGTGAAACTGGTGTCGTGACTTGTGAACGCGTCCAGATATGGTCAACGGCAACATCGCCCGCGAGTTCTTCCTGTTTGCCCGTGCGTCTAAACGCAGAAGGGGAGGAGAGAGAGCACACATGGAACCCACCAGTAAGTGAAGGCGAATAGTACTAAAAATAATATTACATGTTATCCATTAATTAGACTGTGGTAATATGAAAACATTATGTGAACAAAGGGTGTACAACAAACTATGCTATTCTATGTATGTTGCCTATTGACGTGCGGCTTGAAGGCCCGGTCGCATGTTCGATCCCCGTCTTTATTTTTTAATTTGTATATGGGTTCAAATTTGTTTCATGACATGTTGGGCCCCTTGGTGTGTAGTTTGTAGCACTTTAATTTGTGGGTCGAAATTTGTTCCATTTCAAGCGGACTATCGGTGTGTAGTTTTGTAGCTTATTTATAATAATTAAAGAGAACAACATAGTTTTTTCAATAATACCATGGTGCGACGTTGAAGGTGAGAAAGGACGTGCGAGAGAGCGATGACCGAGCCAGAGGGAAATCAACTAGGGGAGTTGTGTGGGTTGCAACGGTGTTTGGAGTAGTTGTGGGCCGAATGCTACGAAAATATAATCTAAACCGACCGGAATAAATGCCTACACAAATTAATCCAAGGTTGGAGTGCCTCTCGCAATGTAAATAGCTCCGGCTTTGCGAGGGATGGAGAGGTAGTAGCTTCAACGCGTGGAAGATACTGTATGAGAAAGCGAGGTCAATCGAGAGACATATAGATAGAGAGACAAAGTGAGTGTGGTCCGACATACATTGAACAAATAAATATGCTCCGGAGAGATATTGTCCGATTGAACTTTTGGTAAGGGTGAGGGCTGTAAGATAGAGCTTGAGAGATGATCCAGTCACAGATGTGTAGATATATTTTGTGCGTGGGAGGAAGCAAGGTCAACCGATCACATAGGGTCGCCGTGCAATTGAAAGTGTGAGATGGGTTGGAGAGAGTGACCTAGATAGACGATGTGCGTGAGAGAGTATACAATGTGAATAGGTCGAATTGGGCTCAAACATGGTGATATATCGTTTTTGTCCGAGAAAGAGCGAGGTAAATCAAGACACACACACATGCACATAGAGAGAGAGAGAGAGAGAGAGATTGAGTGAGCGTGGCCCACCATGAGGTCGAAAGAGTGGCGGCGGCTTGGATGGACTGACCTAGATAGACAATCTGCGTGAGAGAGTATAGAGTGTGTCGATCAAGGCCCGAACCGGGAGATATATCATTTGTGTGTGAAAGAAAACAAGGTTAAACGAGACTCATATAAAGAGAGCGAGATTGAGAGAGTGTGGCCCGCCGTGCGAAAGAAAGAGTGAGACAGTCTCGAGGGAGTGACCTAGATATACAACGTGCGTTCGTGTGCACGAGAGGTTGGGGGGGCTAGATAGGCAATGCATGTATTTAGCGCGAGAGGGTGAGAGGGAGAGGGGGGGAGAGAGATAGAGCTCGGCATGGGGTGCAATGGCGGGTGTGTGAGGTAAATACATTTGGTAACAGGAGTGGAAAAAGGGGTTGTGTAGTTGAGAGACTTAGAGATCGAAACACGGAGAGAAACAATGAACGTGTGTTGGTAACCGATAGCTTGCTAAGGTGGTTAGGAGAGGAAGATTGACCGATACAGGAAGTATGTAGCGTTTGTGCTTGGCGGAGGGGGACTAAAACAACATTTGAATGTACATAGTATGAGACTTAATATCGATGTTTCGATTCTGTACATTGTAAGATTTGAACCGAGGACGAGGCATACGGGTAATTATTTCAATTCGTGCCATACTAAGTTTCAAAAGTTGACATTGGCTCAATTTGTTGTGCTATTTTGTAGGTCATATGTTTGAATCCATCCAAAAGTTTTCTCACTACCATGGTGTTCATCATATACGTATGAATTTGTATTAAAAAAGTAGCGTGGATACAGTGAAATGCGAAATCCACGTTAGAATTGGAGATCGCTACATGACACACACTCTAATTCAAATAACTAACTACGTGACACACACTCTAATTAAAATAACTAATTATGTGACACACTAATCCACGTTAGCGTGGGTACCGTTTTGATTTTTTTTTCAAATAACTCCTCATTAATTAATTTATAGTACTCCCTATGTTCACTTTTATAAGACCTTGAAGACATTTCAGACAATGTGCAAAATAGTTCATTTTAAGTTGTCTGAAACGACTTACAAAAGTGAACGGATGGAGTATCTCGTTTTGAATGACTAATTATTGCAAGGAAAACACGGGCATGGTAATACATACAGATTCGTTTGCAAATGAATGAAGATTCGTTTGCATTCTCAAATGTAGGCGCACCAGGCAGACCAGGGTCGTGTCGGGGTACGCTGCTTCGGTGCCTTAAAGGCAACAACCCTTGGGTGACTGACATGTGGGCCAGCCATCTGTTGGGCCCACATGTCATGGACACAAAGGCAGGTGCCTTAAGGCACTGAAGCGTAGTCCTGTCGGGGTGGTCGCGTGTGTCGGACGGACGCGTAGCACCCAGCCACCCACCCCCTCCCCCCAAAAAAAGGACGACGACAATATAAGTTCGCGCTTCCACGTTTCGGATTGAAATATCCTGCGGCCCCAATTCCAGCCCTGCAAAATCTCTCTTCTCCACCGTCCCCTTCCGCGCCCAGATTGCTCAAATCCCTAATTCGCCGCCATCCCTCGAATCGCCCCTCGTCTCATCTCTTTCCCCACCATTCCCCACCTCTGTGTCGGACGATGACGACGAAGACGACGGTCGCGCTTCACCACCGCACCGGAGCTACCTCATCTACGCCCTCGTCCGCCGCACCGGGTGGTCCACCGACAACGTCGGCCACCACAACCGACGTGCCTCACACACACCGAGTTCCACCACATCAGGTGCGCTTCACTGACGCCGTCTCCCAGCTCACCGGGGCTACTTCACCGAGTACATCGTCGCACCTCCGCCCCCCGATGTCGTTGGGGTTTCACCAACGGTCTCGTCCACCGCATCGTAGCGCTCTGCTGCCACTCAAGATCTGCATCCATGCGCGGCCAGCCAACGCCAGCGCATCACCCTCAACGGCTCTAAAGTGACCCACACTCCAGCTAGGCGAGCATGCCCAAACACTGGCCCGAACTAGGTATCCACACATCACTCCCTTGTGCACTGTTCCGACGATGTTTGGATATCCTTTCACTGCTCTCTTAGCTTACACGCCTATGCAACTCTGACTTTAACTCTTATTTCTTCTGGAGATATCATCTGAAACAAGCAAATCCATTTTTAGCGAAGCATGACGGGCCTACGGGATCTGGTACACATCCTTCACACCCGTATAACCTTGTAAGTATCTGTCCTCCGGTACAACATCAAGGTCGATTCCTCTTATTTGATCAACCATTCGCCGTGTCAAAATGCAGAGGGGGATGCAAGGAGCACAAGGCCTGCACATCCAAGCAAGTGGTAACATGGACTTGTACATGGAACATCCCAAGCGCAAGCAGAGCTGCAGTGAGCCTGTACAACGAGCTAGCGTAAGTCCCTGCATTTCATTTAATTCATACTGGCATTCGTGTATGATTTGTGCAGTGGCTGATCCACGAATTCAAGTTACCAGGGGCGAACATTTAACTTAAAAAATACGAACGCACTTGCACTCCGGAAATCAACATAACTTAAGAAATGTGAATCTGCATGCACTTCGAAAACTAATGATCCAAAGTAGTTCAGATTATAAACACTAAATGATGCAAGCACCAAAAAACACAAAATGCAACATGGTGTACAAGGACTACAAACATGGTCTGTACCTGCCTGAATTATTCGTTCTCTGGCTGAAAATATCGAAGTGTAATTGCACGTATAACCAGTGCGCAAACTGCATATCAATATATCTATCCTGCACAAGTATGCCAATAGTTTCAAACAACATATTAGAAAAGTATTTATGCTATGTTGTCATGATACGGGGACTTTCTGGTAGATGGCCTCGACGTTTCCTCAAGCTATGAAAATGCACTATAATTTGCTTGTCATCAATGCCTGCAAATCTCTGTCTCTCTCAACATAGTAGATCATCATTAGACACTAAATCCTTCAATGAGCTTGCAAAATGTTTGCATTAGATCCCTCAGTAGACACTATATGTTCATCACCAGGAGCATGTAAAATGTTTGCATCAAATCCTTCATTAGCAGTCTGTTTATTAGACACTTCAGGCTCAAGAACAACATGAGCTTGTATGTTTGCGTCGGAAACTTGATTAGATACATCAGATTCAGTCAGTTCAGTATTGGTTGGGGAAGTTATAAAATAAGTAGAAATTGGTTTCATTTTCTCATAGATTCCCTACATACAAGCAGTTTTACAACACCGTCAGGTTTAACTATTGGCCAGAAATTGAAGAGTTGAATTAGATATAATCAGGGATGTGATGTACCTGCTCGTTGCGCATGCTACTCTTGCAACTGCGTCTGTCCATTTGCACAAGCTCGATGCCATGCCCGTGCTGCCGCCGTTGCCTCCCACGCAGGCTACACCCAGGGTTGGATCTTCATCTTCTTGTCCTTCCGTTCGCTTGAAGCCCGGCGACCGCCCTCCAACGAGGGCGCGAGGAAGTGTTGCGTCGGTCTGTCCAGCGGCGGCTAGGTTAGGAGCGAACCAGACTGGAGGCTGGAGCGAATGAATTGGGATTTTTCCTGCTGTCGATCGATATGGGAGGCGCTCGTTTGGGCCGCGAGCCTGCTATAGGGCCTGCCTTGCACTTATGTTATTGGCCCATCCAAATTGAAACATTTTTATTCATTTTTACATTGCCTGCTCGTGCGTTCGGACGAACAAAACTAGCGTGGGCCAACCTGGACGACTCAAACTAGGTGCACACTTTCCAGCCACCTGAGGCGGCCGCCCATACCAGCCCCTATGGTGGCGTCGCCCCTTTTTGCGTGTATGATTGGATAGTGAAAAATATTCCAGTGGCGCTTTTGATTTACCCATAGAATTGCTTGTTTCTATGAACTGAGTTCGCCAATAATGTGAAGGATGCCAGTCTTTTCATCCTATTGTAGATTGCTTAGATCTTGATATGCCAAAAGTAATCGCATGAAATATACAGTAAAAGCCAGTGTGATGTGTTTGGCTACAACTAGTCTGACTACACGTCCTCATATAACATATCAAGGACACACCATCTTACCAGATTAACCATTCGACTTACCCATGCAGTGTGGGAAGAAAGAAGTATTGGGACTGCGTATCCAAGCAATTGATGCCATGGACTCCTTTGTACAACCTTGTAAGCGAAAAAGAAGTTGCAGTGTGCCTGTACAAAGAACTAGCGTAAGTTCAGTTACCTGCTTCTCGGAATTTTAGTTAGCCACTTATTGCAAAATTGTTCAATTATGTTGCTTGGCTTAATTTAGTTTGCTACTGATTACATAATGGCACAACTTGTTAACCATATTGTAGACTGCGCCTATCTATGTGTTTGATACTTACTGTTAAAAATTACCTGTTTGTCTTAACTTAAATATCTACTTGTTTATTTAACTGCTTTGCTACTGCAACAGCGGGTTACAATGATGTTAATAACTACTCCCTCCGTCCCATAATATAGGACGTTTTTTGACACTAGCATTGTGTTAAAAAACCTCTTACATTATGGGACGGAGGGAGTACTTTTCAGCATCCAATTGAGACTCTTTAATTCCTTGTTTGTTTAACTGGTTTGCTGTTATAACTCCCAGTTGAGATGTTTTGCTAACTTCAACTTTTCTGAATCCAATCGGAACTTTAATGACAAAACAGGTTAGCCCAAGATCAAAGAGCGAGGTCCCCATGGACGTTGCATCATCCCACAGCAGTTGCACCGTCCCAATCGTGCATTATGATATGCCAATTGCTGATGCTCTAGAGGCTAAATTAGTGGTAGAAAGAGATTCTGCTTTTGCACTTAGAGATGAAGTTGACATGTTAAGGAAGCAAACATCACAATCACAAGCAGTACTCAAGACAACCATTAAATATTTGGTGGATTTCAAAACGAAGCAAGCTGAGACTGACTAGAATGTTAAGGTCCTAAAGGAAAAAAGGAAATTAAATTCCTACTTGGTAAATCATAGGTGAAATGTTCTTTCCATAGTTGAATAACCTTTGTGTTATCTGTTCATGTAATCAATCAAACCATTTTTTTTAGAGATCATGTAATAATTTTGTTTTGTTTTTTGGTTTGTAATTTTATTTGAGCACAAGTCTGTATTAATTGATAAGACTCGGAGACATTTCATTTGGATTGTTGTGCCAGACCTACAAATATGCCAATCGGGCTGAATGTGCATTCAACAATAGTAGTAGTATAGATGGACCATAAGTGGCACGCATCGGAAAGGGCCAAGATGCTGGCTAAAAAAGATGTTGTTGTAGCCAAAAAAAGTACAGCGGCCTGGCTTATGTATGTTAGTTGATATTATTGATCCATATACTCTATAAGTGTTTATATGTCTGTTAGTTCTGTACATTCTTGGTTGATTGACTCAGTATTTGAATCTTGATACATCGCTTGTGTACATATCTAAATGGGAGTACACATTATGCTACGTAGACATTTGAGTTGGACATGAAGTGTTCCAAATATTCGAATTCACCTTAAACTGGATACTAGTTTCTGAATTTGAGTATCGGCATTTGCAAACCATATTCATATATGACACTGGAATACATCTTTGTCGTCCTTTTGAAGATATATAAAAGCACATAGAACGATTTATAAAGATTCATATAGGAATACAAAATGGATTCAAATTTAGTTGCCAGGGTAAACGTGGATGCTTATTGTCCCAAAATTCGAAAGAAGCTGCAAAATGTCCACTCCCACGTCGGCTGCCCGAAGCCAAGTGTTTCGGAGATGGAAATTACTGTCTACCCATTACACGGACAATCCATGGGCCCGATTTCCACTGCTCTAAATAGGGGTAGCTAGTAACTTCAATTAGACGTGACACGACCGCCTCTGAGCCCATTCTGACACGGTGGGCGTCAAACATGGGTGGCAAAACACATTTGATTCAAGCTCGTCCGAAAGACCTCTGTTTCTCCCTCCATTACCATTCATACACGGTGGGCGGCAAAACAAACTCGAGTCGGCCGAAATCGATGTAGGCAAATATTTTCAATAGGGGCAGGTTTGTAACTTCACTCAAACGTGACACAACCGCCCTACCTGTCAGCCCCGTTCATACACCGTGGGCGCCAACCATGGGCGCCAACCACCCTCTCCTCGCCAGAAATCGCTCTGGGCAAATATTGGCGAGATGCGAGATTACCGTCCTATCCCCAACCGACGAGACGTCCAAATTTTAAACGGGGGCTAAGTTCGTAACTTTCCCATATTTCAAATAGGCGCGTCCCAAAAACATGGTTTCCCGTACCTCTCCCTCCATTTTCCCATTCATACACCGTCCGCGCTAGAACACCCCATCCCCACACCAGCCTCCGTCCGCCACCCCATCCATCGCCCCAACATCGGTGACAGACATGTCACGGACTCCTCCGAGAATGAGTAGGGCATGGGAGGCGGCAGGGCATGGTGTCCCTAGTGGGCCGGTCTGCCTCCCATGTTCTACTCTTCCTCGCCGGAGACCGCGCCTATACTTCATGAGTCTTAAACCCCGCCGTTGTTTGTAAAGACGGTAGATGGAGAACGTGGTCGCCAATGCGGAATACAAAGAAAGTGAACGACAGCCGCTGCTGTAGGATAGGTTTAGAGTTTGGAACGCTTTTTTGCTCTAAAAGTGTCTGAAATGTATGAAAATCCACCGTGTTTGCACGAATCTCGTCCAGTTTTATATGTAAATCCATCATGTTTGTGTGAATTTCGTCTATTTAGTTGAAAAGTGGTTTAAAATGTATGTGAATAGTGTTGGATGGAGGCATTTGGCCTCGGTGCTCGCGGACTGATCCCTCTTATCGGCAGATAGATGTCGGACCAAATTTGAGTCAGTCGTTGGAGATACTCTAACAAGGTAAATCAAACGCACCAGTTTAGCTTCCTCCAGCTACTACAACAACAATGTAATACAGAAAAGAAATACTCGTCATCTGACAACACGACGCAAATTTTATTAAAGATACATTCCCAAGAACCATCCCCATCTCTTCAGCCGCCGGCCGGAGAACTTTATTGTAGCGATCTTCAAATCATCATGCCGCCAGAGAGAAAGGCTATGAGTAAACAACGGCGATGCCGCCACGGGGCCTGGAACACTCGGAGCCATGTCCGACTGCGGCGATGGTGGCGCAAGCACCACAGGGTCGGCTGGCACCGTCAGAGCGACGGCTGGCGGGGGAGACACTGGATCAGCCACCACATCACACATTACTGTATCATGTTCAGCTGGCACCGCCAGAGGCAAGGCTAGCAGCAACTCTTCCACAGCCACACCTGCACGCGCGCGTAACGAACTTAGCATCTCGGCCGATGGTACAAAAGAATGTTCGTTCATGCATGCATGTAAACTAAAGTATGTACGTTACGTACACAACAGACGAGTCGTTAACGAACATGCACATATGATTACCTGGCAGTGGACGTGGAGGCGATGGCGATGGCTATGGCGATGAGTCGCTGGCACGTATCCGGAGTGCACGGTAGGGACGTCGACGGCGTTCAGATCCCGCAGCGTTGGCGCCCGCAGAGCTAGCGATGACTTGCACACGTCTGCACCGTGGCGGAGAAGGTGATGATGACGAGGCTCTCATCCGAAGCGCACGGTATGGACGGCGACCACGGCTTGAGCTATCAGCACCATCGTCGGAGGCCATCTTTCGTTCGAGAGAAACCAGTATGTCAGAAGCCGTGTTGGAAGGGGAAGTAGGTGGCCCGTCTACTTATACCATCCCACCGCATGTTGACACGGAACGTTTTCCTAGGTTCCGGTCATTTTTGGGGTCTCTTTATTGTGTTAAATGATGCACATTTATTAAATATCATATGAATATTCTACCAATACATGTGAAAAAATTCTCAAATATATTATTCTTAAGATAAAGCACTGCCAACATTAGCTGACGTGTCCCCACATCATATCCATGGTCATTGGCAACCTGCCTCTGAAACCAATTCAACCAACCCAGATAGTGTTCCGCCAACGTCCGGGCTCGGTTTTTCACCTTCGAGACCAGCTCCTCGACTCTCTTCCTGATGTCAGCCTGGGTGAGCCGAGGTCTAACGCTTACTGATACTGCTCGTCTTGTGACATTGTAACTTGAAATCAAATAGGACTAGGAACATATAGGAGATTTTTTTCTCCATGCATAGGAAACAAATCACATGTAACAGGAATATTATAGCTTCCACTTCTTCAATCTAAACACTTGTTGGCATTCGTCTCAGGAACGATCACATCAAACTAGAAGAACACGTGCACACGGATATTTGTAGTCCTTGTTTTCACTCTTTACTTCCTTTCCTTTTGTCTCGCCCCCAGGTAATACGGTACAAACTCACGTATTCACCTGTTATGCATATATAGACGGAGCTGCCACCGACCTTACACAAAGCCTAAACTTACTTGTACTTGACCTCCTAGTACTGTTATGACATAAACAATATAAGCATGTATATATGCCTACATGTACTAGTAAGACCCGGACTAAAAACATGTCATAGAAGTAGAACTAACATTTTGAAAATCCCACAAATCAAAGTTTATGCTAACAACACTTTGGACATTGATACCTACTATTGTGGAAATGCCAATTTCAGGCCTTCTTACTTCTGGCTGGGCACTTGTGACGTTGATATAACGTTGCAACTCCGTTGCCCCCACAGTACCCATTTCAGCATATCTGCTTGCGTTCGCTGATGTGTCCACAGCAGATCCGTGATCCTTGGCAACCTGCGATCGACGAATTCTACTTGCCCAAAAATTGTTCCAGGATTGGCCTAGTGGCTTGGTTTCTCACCTTCAAGGTCAGCTCCTGAATGTCAGCCTGGCTGAGCCGAGGTCTAGCTCCAGCCTCTCGTGGCATTGTAGCTGACAAAAAGACATAGGATCAGGACATTATATAGAAGCGCCCTTCTCCATTTTTTTTTACACTTGATTAAAAAAGAACACGTACCTTGTACGGGAGCAGCACCCTCGGCTCTGCCTCGTCACCCTCTTCTATGTGTATCGCATTCTTGCCGACATAGGTAAGGCCGAATTGGAGTTCACCATCTCGGCCACTAATGAAACTTTTATGCAGACGAAGTAAGGATTGAAGGAAGTTCATTCTTGATTATCTACAAAATCCTAGCGAAAGGGAGAACAATATGGTCCGGAGAATGGTTTTGGTCTATGGAACCTTATCACCGGATTGTTATAGAAGCTGAGAAGTTTTCACCCAAGTTTGCATCAAGAGGTTCAAACAAGCAATGGCCGATATATACTTATCGTCCTAAGATCATGCAAAATGGCCGATGGAGTGTTGACATCGTCCTTAGAACTAGCTATGCGGAAGTTATTTTTCGGAACACAAGCTTTACCGAAAAATAAGGGGGCATGTGTTGACACCAGATTTTGGCTTGGTCAAAAACGTAATTAAGAAGGCTTCAAATGGAAAAGTGCTCAAAGTGAGAAAGTTCCGTATCGTCAAAAGGAGAAACTTTGATATTTGGGCCGTAGCCGTCCGATCTAATCTCTAAGGCCGAAGTTGTGTTTGAAGTACTGAGATTTTGCATTCAGAACACTATTCGGCTAATTATGCCCCCAAGATGACCTCATATGGGAAACGTTTCTACATGGATTGTCTTCGCCTTGTTAAAACGATCGATTTTGATATAAGAAACGTCTAAATCGGAGTACGTATGCAAAAGTTATAGCCAAAACGGTGTGCTGCATAAGTCTGCCCCGGAAGTTCCGGGCAGAACTTCCGGGGAGGGTTCCGGGCTAAACAGAAACTTTGTACGCGGTGCGTCCCGAAAAATGGAATTTTAACATTATTTGCAGTTTTTCGGGGACGATTTCGACATCAAGATGACCTCAGATTAAAAGTGATCAACTAAAGAATTTTTCTCCATTGCATGATCTACAACTTTGCTTTTTGGACCATCGCGATCCGAAGCCATATGCGACCTGCAGGAGCTGTACAAGTGGGCTACTCGATGTAATTTTAGCCCGGAAGTTCCGGCCCTCGTAGTCCGAGTTAGGTTATGTTTTGATGTTTTGGACATGATTTGAGTCCTTTTCTTGTACGGAAAGTCCAGCCGCCTCATATATATGTAAGAGGTGACGGCCGATTGAACAACACACAATCGAACAAATCAATCTTCTACTTTTTCGTGTTCATCTACTTTTTATCCCTCTCCCTTGTATCTTCTTCCTCGTTCTTCGTTCGTTCTTCGTGAAGGAGGGCAGCGATCCACGAGGCCCTAGGGGCGATCAGATCGACCTAGGGCAGCCCATAGCCGCCGCGCGTCCAGACGGGGTCCCTCCCGGGCGTGTGGGGTTTCGGGTCTACAAAAGCGCCCGCCGGATTGTCTTGCGTACCGCGCTTCCGGCGGGTCTCCTTCGACGTGAGCTGCGGTGCATCACCCCCAGCGTCGAGGGTACACGGTGACGTGTTCGTGTGCGAACACATCCCCCAAAGGCGCACCCGGGGAAGAGGCTTTGTCATCACGCTGACCAAGGACTTCACTGCCATCGGCTGCCTTCGTCGCCATTGGTTCCCGTTCTTTCAGGTCATGTAGAGTTCTGACTTTATTTCTTTTCCTTAGTTTAGGAAATTTATCTAGCGACTGAAGCAGAATAATCTCTTAAGGCGTGAAAGCAGAGCACATGGTATGGTGCACATGATGGCCGAGAGGGAGGAAAAGAAATGCATTTGTGCTTATAGCTATTTAGTGAAAACTAGACATAATGTTACTCCCTAGCGTTTTCAAAACTAGAATTAAACGATCGGCACATACTTCGCTTGTTTTCCCCTGGCGAACACACATGTATTTAGCTAGTAACAGATGAAACCTCAGTTTCTGTTGTCTTAAGGTCTTGAAGGACGTTTCTTTTGAGCTTATTTAGATGAAATGACTATTTGATACTTGAATTAATCGTGACATTTACAATTCTTATTTTACCTTAGGATAAGATGGCCTTTGCAGTTATTTCCTTCCACCGATATACCAAGGAAAAAGAAACACAAAACAATAATCATAGCAACAAGAGGCACGGTTGACATGCCGGATTTGAAGGAAAGGAGTCCAAAAAGTCAGAAACCAATAAACCAAACCAGTATTAAATTCGACACACTGACATCACTAATTCAAAGTTGAACCAAACTGTAGGTTGCATAATAATAACTTCCATCATTATGCAGGTTAAGTAGGCATCAGCTAATTAGTATAACCATGACTCTACTAACCTACATAAATCTTAAACCCCACATCACCAAAAGAACACCCGCCGTAAGGGAGATCGGGAAAGCGGCAAAAAGGCATAACAATCAGTCAATTGCCATTATTCACATGGATGATATGGACTTCCATGGTACTCCCGTGGTTGCTCAACGGCTCAAGGAGGCAGATATCACCTATGTTCAAAGAGTTGTCCTTGACAAACTTACTCCATCCCCTTTCAATCCGATAATCATTGCGTGAACTGCTGAAGCTCGCATTCCATTTTTTCTCGCCTAGCTGGAAGCAGATGATTTTCCCATCTCCAAAATGTTCCTCCCCGTACGTGATTGGGACAGTCTGTTACAGATTAAAACCATAGAGGTAGTAGGTTAGAAGTAAAATAATATTGCATGTAATTGTAAACTAAGGTATGGCCAGTTATGAATACTATTACAGCATAGAAAATAGTGTCGTGTGTTTGTCCATAAAGAGAAGCAAGTTAACAGACTTGAATGTGCATGATCGAAGCAACAAATAAATACGGAGGGAGCTACTCACCAGGGAGAATGCTGGATGAACATTGGCCTTGCCAATCAGAGCAACAAAGATGGTTATGCCACTTCTGCGTGAACGGATAGTCTGGACCATGTCTTTCACCTGCTGCTCCTGAGCAGAGGTTAGCTTGGTCTTATCCGTGGTAATATAACCATCCTTCTCCTGCTGCTTCTGAGATGAGGTTGGATTTCTTCTAACAACACGCCTGAAACCAAGTGCATTCCGGACATGATCATGTGACGAGAAAGAGCCATCTCCTTGGCCTGTGTGTGTAAACAGAAACTGATAAATATAGGTATAAAAGATAGATGTTTGCTAAAAGGGGGAGAATATGTTATGTGCAATTTTTATACCAGCTGATGACTTGGAGGAGGAGGAATGATTCAGGGGAGGCTGCATTAGGATGGCCTGCTGCTGATGATGAAACTGAGCAGGAGGTGGCATTAGCATGATCTGATGAGAACAGTCCACGGGACCATCAGAAGGATGTCGGCTCACGGTTTCAGCACCATTTGTGTGCCTTTCGAGTGCACGAGGCGGGAGCAGATTGACAACAGATGAAGCCTTCTCACGCCCAAGTTCATCCAAGATTATGACACTGAACCGGGAGTTCCCATTGTATCTGAATAATATTATTCTGTCACATATCTCTAGACTAAACTTCTGTACGAAGCTCCCCCATCCCGCTGCAAGCACAAGGTGCTCTTCTTGGTTCTTGATAACTTGAATTTTGTATTGACATTTATTCTTTGTTTCAAGTTCAATCTCTCCTGGGATCTCTCCCTTGAAACGCTGAACAAATTCCTTTTGGATGATCTGCGGAAGCACGTTTGAAGAGATTATATTGTTTGAAAGAACAGTCTGTAAACAAGATAAAAAATGAAACAGCAACCAAACCACTCGGAATGTTTGGGTGAAATAACATACTTGAATGTGCTATTATGCAGGATTAAATCTAGTCATAAAATTAACTGGAAGAGGTTCCATGATGATGCAATAACTACACATGGTACACATAATTTAAAAGTAGAAGAACGAAGAAAAACACAGCTGGGCTCATGAGAAACAACAAAATCGCATGATCTAAGGGAGTGGTACTGTTTTGAATATGAATATTACCATCTTATCTTGGAAATCACCCATCACGCGCATCCAAAAATATTTCTTTTCATCATCCAAGTTCATATAGTGATGTTCATCCCAGATTTCACATGTTTCACAAAGTGCGTTCACTTTTCTAGCAGACCTGCAGTGCAAAATCCATTTGAAGTGAGATTTGGTCTTGCCCTATGAAATGGTATCGTACATAATAATTGAAGACTAGCTAGAAACTTCACCCGATTCCGTTGTGTCTTCCTTGGACTTGTGGTGGAAAAGGATCGACAAGAACAGATGATGCTTTCTCACGGCCAAGCTTATCAAAAATCATAATACTAAACAGAGAGTCTCCATTGTATCTGAATAGTAAGGAATCACCCAACTGTAGATGGAAGTTCTCGATGAATTGGGGCCAACCCGCTGTAAGAACATGCTTTTCTTGGTACTTGGCACTCTTAATTCTGCAACTGTCCCTGTTTCGAGTTTCTAGGTTGATCTCACCCGGGATCTCGCCTTTCAGGCATCGCACATACTCTTTTGGGATTATCTGCACACAAAATATTAAAATTATATCTGCTGACACGATATAGTTCCTGAACAAGGTCCAAACACGCTTCAAGGAAACATGTTGAATGCTTAGGAAAGTAGCTAGTGCCTAAACGCATAAGAAACAAAACATGCATTCCGTAGTGGGACTAAATCTAAGAATAGATATTAGTTATCATCTGTTGTTGAAAATCACCCAACATAAGCATCAGGAAATGTTTATTTTCATCCTCCAATTTCTGTAGTTGTATTCATCGCGCCGTGTGCATCTTCCACAAGACGGAGACATGGTCTTAGCCTGGCCACCTGCAGCACAAAAAGTGGAATGTGAAGACATGAAGAGAGTTCATATACGCCATGATGGATCAAGAGAGGAAGAGAGCAGCGCAGCGCACCAACCAATCGACGGAGGATTACTGGCCAGGATCACACTAAAATCTAAGGGTGGAGAAGTCCAAGATCGAAATATAGCGGAGATCACGCTGAAAAATGTAGACTTGGTCTCTCTCTCTCTCATTGTTTGAAAATGAATACATAGCTGTTGTATTTATAGCCTTATTACTAAAAATATAGCCGTTGAAATATATTAATTGTCCAACGGCTATATTATACCAACGGCCACTGGACTATTAGTTGTCCAAGGGCTATATTATACCAACGGCCGAGGGAATATTAGTTGTCCAACGGCTATATTCCAATAATAAATGTCCAACGGCTATACTCCAATGGATTTTTTATGACTAATATAAATGTATGCGATTCAATGCACGTCCATATTTGGTAGTAGAATATATTTTTAGAGATATTTGGTAAAATATTAATTGCACGTTGATATTAGGTAAGATTAATTGCACATTGGTATTAGGTAAGATATTAATTGCAGGATAGTTATATGATTATCACTGATAGTAATATTTGGTATAGTATTTATTGCAAGTTAAACATGTTGAGCTCTCGTCACTGAAGCAATTTTGACCGTCAGATTGACATGAATTGATGGTCGAGATTAACTGGATCTGCCTCTTTAAATTTTTTTTATGTCTTTACTATTGACTATAGATTATACTTTGATAATATTAATATCCAACGGTTATTCCAATGCCTATTTTTAAATGATTATAGTTTCCACAGTATTTTCCAATAATTATATTGTCAAAGTTTTCATAGCTACATTTGAGCTCGAGAAACAAACACACAAATGTTTGTGTACGCATGAACATGAAACACAGGGACTCGATGGCTGTCTCCAGAATCTCATGAGCCTTCGATCAATGGGACAACTAACGCCCGAGGTGAAGAACTCACGTGATAATGCAATTGTACATGCGTGCACTCAACTAAGTCGCACTTGAACCAAATACAGCCGCGACATCAGCCTTTGCAAGGAGATCAGCTAGCCGGCGAACCACATTTTTGTTGGACAGCCCAGCTCGCCGGCGACCTCCCCCCAACACATTAAACCCTGACACACGCTAGTTCATTAATCCACGGCCAGCCAGAGACGCACATCACATGCACCCGATTTGCGTAGCCACGACCGAATACTTCACGCTAGATTATTAATCTGCCATCGTCGGTCACGCTAGTTTATAATCCGCCGCGGCCAGCAACTCAGAATACATATAGGCATGATCTCCGGTGCGCGAAACCTGCAAAAAAATGAATCCAACAATAAGATAATGTATACAAGCCTAATAAGATTTTCAGAGCAATCACACCTCAAAATATATCTCAAAGAGGTAGGGCAAACGGCACCGCCAGAGGCAAGGCTAGCAGCAACTCTTCCACAGCCACACCTGCACGCGCCCGTAACGAATTTAGCATCTCGGCCGATGGTACAAAAGAATGTTCGTTCATGCATGCATGTAAACTAAAGTGTGTACGTTACGTACACAACAGACGAGTCGTTAACGCATGCACATATGATTACCTGGCAGTGAACGTGGAGGCGATGGCGATGGCGATGGCGATGAGTTGCTGGCACGTATCCGGAGTGCACGGTAGGGACATCGACGGTGTTCACAGAGCTAGCGACGACTTGCGCATGTCTGCACCGTGGCGGAGAAGGTGATGATGACGAGGCTCTCATCCGAAGCACACGGTATGGACGGCGACCACGGCTTGAGCTATCAGCACCATCGTTGGAGGCCATCTTTCGTTTGAGAGAAACCGGGATGGCAGAAGCCGTGTTGGAATGGGGAGTAGGTGACCCGTCTACTTATACCATCCCACCGCATGTTGACACGGAACGTTTCCCTAAGTTCCGGTCATTTTTTGGGGTCTCTTTATTGTGTTAAATGATGGCCTGCAAAATATACATGGTAGTGTAGCATATTCGTGTAGGTATTGCAGTAGAAAGTGTCTCAACGTAGCACTGTCAGCGACCCCTGACATACAGGACCCACTGGGCAGCCCCTCCATCGACACCAATGCTGCCTAGCGGCCCAACAGGCTCAAACGCCCCCGACACTCGAGTCCAAGGGCCAGAGTGGGCCAATTGAAGCCCACAACCGAACTACTTGAGGAGAGACACAGAGGAGCCCATCGCATCCGGTGGATCATTAGCACGGTGGTGACTACCTACTCGATTCCCCTTTCCTCGACCTGGATCAAGAACCCTAGCTACAATTCTTGTAATTCCTGTGTAACATAGATCATTGATCCACTCCAATATTCGTAGATCCAGCGTGAGTTGTATCCCCAAGTGTTACCCTAACATCTGGTATCAGAGCCCAGCCACCACTCCTCCCCGCTCCGAACTGGCCCATCTCATCGAAACGAGACGCGTTGTACTCAGAAACGATGTTCACGGACCCTGTGGAGGTATGCATATGCATTTGATTAGGCAGAAAGTGCAACCCACATAGTCAAGGTCCAGCTGCTGTGCATCAGTAATTGCAGGCCACGCGGGCGCAGGACAGTAGCAGGTGTGGAGAGGGACAGCCGGATGGACACGGATTTATAGCGAAGGAAGGGGCTTCGGTTTCTCGGGGTGCCAGCCTTTGCCGCCGGGATTCGGTTGGAAGCAATTAATGTCTTCCAATCTGTCCATAGTCTGGCCGCATGTTGGTTGTGATGAGGATTTTAGGAAATTGATTGCGGTTTTCAGTTTCAGTTCGCATTCGGCATCTGAGGTTCTGGCCCGTGGCGCAGTCCGCTGCTTCGAGTGTCCCGTGGAGAGCGTACAAGGGTTTTACAAGTGGTAGGTTATATCTGCGCTACGGGCCTTGTGAAGATCGAAATCCACAAGAAGATACTAGCATTTTTCTTAAATATGCAACAAACATTTTTCATATAAGTGACTAGCATTTCTATAAACATGAGATCAATATTCTAAGAATACATGATGGACCCTAAAAAATGAATACATGATAGACATTTTTGAATAACTCACGGATACTTTTTAAGATATGTGATAAACATTTTTCAAATACCTAGCGTATAGTTTGCATATGTGTGATGTACATTTTAAGTAAGTCACAGATACTTTTTAAGAAATGTAACAAACATTTTTTCAATACATGGCATATTTTTTGCATATGTGTGATGCACATTTTTTAAATATCATATGAATATTCTACCGATACATGTGAAAAAAATTCTCAAATATATTATTCTTAAGATAAAGCACTGCCAACATTAGCTGACGTGTCCCCACATCATATCCATGGTCATTGGCAACCTGCCTCTGAAACCAATTCAACCAACCCACATAGTGTTCCGCCAACGTCCGGGCTCAGTTTTTCACCTTCAAGACCAGCTCCTCGACTCTCTTCCTGATGTCAGCCTGGGTGAGCCGAGGTTTAACGCTTACTGATGCTGCTCGTCTTGTGACATTGTAACTTGAAATCAAATAGGACTAGGAACATATAGGAGATTTTTTTCTCCATGCATAGGAAACAAATCACATGTAACAGGAATATTATAGCTTCCACTTCTTCAATCTAAACACTAGTTGGCATTCGTCTCAGGAACGATCACATCAAACTAGATGAACACGCGCACACGGATATTTGTAGTCCTTGTTTTGACTCTTTATTTCTTTTCCTTTTGTCTCGCCCCCAGGTAATACGGTACAAACTCACGTATTCACCTGTTATGCATATATAGACGGAGCTGCCACCGACCTTACACAAAGCCTGAACTTACTTGTACTTGACATCCTAGTACTGTTATGACATAAACAATATAAGCATGTATATATGCCTACATGTACTAGTAAGACCCGGACTAAAAACACGTCATAAAAGTAGAACTAACGTTTTGAAAATCCCACAAATCAAAGTTTATGCTAACAACACTTTGGACATTGATACCTGCTATTGTGGAAATGCCAATTTCAGGCCTTCTTACTTCTGGCTGGGCACTTGTGACATTGATATAACGTTGCAACTCCGTTGCCCCCACAGTACCCATTTCAGCATATCTGCTTATGTCGCTGATGTGTCCACAGCAGATCCGTGATCCTTGGCAACCTGCGATCGATTTAATTCTACTTGCCCAAAAATTGTTCCAGGATTGGCCTAGTGGCTTGGTTTCTCACCTTCAAGGTCAGCTCCTGAATGTCAGCCTGGCTGAGCCGAGGTCTAGCTCCAGCCTCTCGTGGCATTGCAGCTGAGAAAAAGACATAGGATCAGGACATTATATAGAAGTGCCCTTCTCCATTTTTTTTTACACTTGATTAAAAAAGCACACGTACCTTGTACGGGAGCAGCACGCTCGGCCTCTGCCTCGTCACCCTCTTCTATGTGTATCGCATTCTTGCCAACATAGGTAAGGCCGAATTGGAGTTCACCATCTCGGCCACTAATGAAACTTTTATGCAGACGAAGTAAGGATTGAAGGAAGTTCATTCTTGATTATCTACAAAATCCTAGCGAAAGGGAGAACAATATGGTCCGGAGAATGGTTTTGGTCTATGGAACCTTATCACCGGATTGTTATTGAAGCTGAGAAGTTTTCACCCAAGTTTGCATCAAGAGGTTCAAACAAGCAATGGCTGATATATACTTATCGTCCTAAGATCATGCAAAATGGCCGATGGAGTGTTAACATCGTCCTTAGAACTAGCTATGCGGAAGTTATTTTTCGGAACACAAGCTTTACCGAAAAATAGGGGGGCATGTGTTGACACCAGATTTTGGCTTGGTCAAAAACGTAATTAAGAAGGCTTCAAATGGAAAATTGCTCAAAGTGAGAAAGTTCCGTATCGTCAAAAGGAGAAACTTTGATATTTGGGCCGTAGCCGTCCAATCTAATCTCTAAGGCCGAAGTTGTGTTTGAAGTACCGAGATTTTGCATTCGGAACACTATTCGGCTGATTATGCCCCCAAGATGACCTCATATGGGAAACGTTTCTACATGGATTGTCTTCGCCTCGTTAAAACGATCGATTTTGATATAAGAAATGTCTAAATCGGAGTACGTATGCAAAAGTTATAGCCAAAACGGTGCGCTGCATAAGTCTGCCCCGGAAGTTCCGGGCAAAACTTCCGGGGAGGGTTCCGGGCTAAACAGAAACTTTATGCAAAAGGCCCCGAAAAATGGAATTTTAACATTATTTGCAGTTTTTCGGGGACGATTTCGACATCAAGATGACCTCAGATTAAAAGTGATCAACTAAAGAATTTTTCTCCATTGCATGATCTACAACTTTGCTTTTTGGACCATCGCGATCCGAAGCCATATGCGACCTGCAGGAGCTGTACAAGTGGGCTACTCGATGTAATTTTAGCCCGAAGTTCCGGCCTCGTAGTCCGGAAAGTTAGGTTATGTTTTGATGTTTTGGACATGATTTGAGTCCTTTTCTTGTACGGAAAGTCCAGCCGCCTCATATATATGTAAGAGGTGACGGCCGATTGAACAACACACAATCGAACAAATCAATCTTCTACTTTTTCGTGTTCATCTACTTTTTATCCCTCTCCCTTGTATCTTCTTCCTCGTTCTTCGCTCGTTTCTTCGTGAAGGAGGGCAGCGATCCACGAGGCCCTAGGGGCGATCAGATCGACCTAGGGCAGCCCATAGCCGCCGCGCGCCCTGACGGGTCCCTCCCGGGTGCGCGGGGTTTCGGGTCTACAAAAGCGCCCGCCGGATTGTCTTGCGTACCGCGCTTCCGGCGGGTCTCCTTCGACGTGAGCTGCGGTGCATCACCCCCGGTGTCGAGGGTACACAGTGACGTGTTCGTGTGCGAACACATCCCCCAAAGGCGCACCCGAGGAAGAGGCTTTGTCATCACGCTGACCAAGGACTTCACTGCCATCGGCTGCCTTCGTCGCCATTGGTTCCCGTTCTTTCAGGTCATGTAGAGTTCTGACTTTATTTCTTTTCCTTAGTTTAGAAAATTTATCTAGCGACTGAAGCAGAATAATCTCTTAAGGCGTGAAAGCAGAGCACATGGTATGGTGCACATGATGGCCGAGAGGGAGGAAAAGAAATGCATTTGTGCTTATAGCTATTTAGTGAAAACTAGACATAATGTTACTCCTAAGCGTTTTCAAAACTAGAATTAAACGATCGGCACATACTTCGCTTGTTTTTCTGGCTAACACACATGTATTTAGCTAGTAACAGATGAAACCTCAGTTTCTGTTGTCTTAAGGTCTTGAAGGACGTTTCTTTTGAGCTTATTTAGATGAAATGACTATTTGATACCTGAATTAATCGTGACATTTACAATTCTTATTTTACCTTAGGATAAGATGGCCTTTGCAGTTATTTCCTTCCACCGATATACCAAGGGAAAAGAAACACAAAACAATAATCATAGCAACAAGAGGCACGGTTGACATGCCGGATTTGAAGGAAAGGAGTCCAGAAAGTCAGAAACCAATACACCAAACCAGTATTAAATTCGACACACTGACATCACTAATTCAAAGTTGAACCAAACTGTAGGTTGCATAAGAATAACTTCCATCATTATGCAGGTTAAGTAGGCATCAGCTAATTAGTATAACCATGACTCTACTAGCCTACATAAATATTAAACCCCACATCACCAAAAGAACACCCGCCGTAAGGGAGATCGGGAAAGCGGCAATATGGCATAACAATCAGTCAATTGCCATTATTCACATGGATGATATGGACTTCCATGGTACTCCCGTGGTTGCTCAACGGCTCAAGGAGGCAGATATCACCTATGTTCAAAGAGGTGTCCTTGACAAACTTACTCCATCCCCTTTCAATCCGATAATCATTGCGTGAACTGCTGAAGCTCGCATTCCATTTTTTCTCGCCTAGCTGGAAGCAGATGACTTTCCCATCTCCAAAATGTTCCTCCCCGTACGTGATTGGGACAGTCTGTTACAGATTAAAACCAAAGAGGTAGTAGGTTAGAAGTAAAATAATATTGCATGTAATTGTAAACTAAGGTATGGCCAGTTATGAATACTATTACAGCATAGAAAATAGTGTCGTGTGTTTGTCCATAAAGAGAAGCAAGTTAACAGACTTGAATGTGCATGATCGAAGCAACAAATAAATACGGAGGGAGCTACTCACCAGGGAGAATGCTGGATGAACATTGGCCTTGCCAATCAGAGCAACAAAGATGGTTATGCCACTTCTGCATGAACGGATAGTCTGGACCATGTCTTTCACCTGCTGCTCCTGAGCAGAGGTTAGCTTGGTCTTATCCGTGGTAATATGACCATCCTTCTCATGCTGCTTCTGAGATGAGGTTGGATTTCTTCTAACAACACGCCTGAAACCAAGTGCATTCCGGACATGATCATGTGACGAGAAAGAGCCATCTCCTTGTCATGTGTGTGTAAACAGAAACTGATAAATACAGGTATAAATGATAGATGTTTGTTAAAAGGGGGAGAATATGTTATGTGCTATTTTTATACCAGCTGATGACTTGGAGGAGGAGGAATGATTCAGGGGAGGCTGCATTAGGATGGCCTGCTGTTGATGATGAAACTGAACAGGCGGTGGCATTAGCATGAGCGGATGAGAACAGTCCACGGGACCATCAGAAGGATGTCAGCTCACGGTTTCAGCACCATTTGTGTGCCTTTCGAGTGCACGAGGCAGGAGCAGATTGACAACAGATGAAGCCTTCTCACGCCCAAGTTCATCCAAGATTATGACACTGAACCGGGAGTTCCCATTGTATCTGAATAATATTATTCTGTCACATATCTCTAGACTAAACTTCTGTACGAAGCTCCCCCATCCCGCTGCAAGCACAAGCTGCTCTTCTTGGTTCTTGATAACTTGAATTTTGTATTGACATTTATTCTTTGTTTCAAGTTCAATCTCTCCTGGGATCTCTCCCTTGAAACGCTGAACAAATTCCTTTTCGATGATCTGCGGAAGCACATTTCAAGAGATTATATTGTTTGAAAGAACAGTCTGTAAACAAGATAAAAAATGAAACAGCAACCAAACCACTCGGAATGTTTGGGTGAACTAACATACTTGAATGTGCTATTATGCAGGCTTAAATCTAGTCATCAAATTAACTGGAAGAGGTTCCATGATGATGCAATAACTACACATGGTACACATAATTTAAAAGTAGAAGAACGGAGAAAAACACAGCTGGGCTCATGAGAAACAACAAAATCGCATGACCTAAGGGAGTGGTACTGTTTTGAATATGAATATTACCATCTTATCTTGGAAATCACCCATCACGCGCATCAAAAAATATTTCTTTTCATCATCCAAGTTCATATAGTGATGTTCATCCCAGATTTCACATGTTTCACAAAGTGCGTTCACTTTTCTAGCAGACCTGCAGTGCAAAATCCATTTGAAGTGAGATTTGGTCTTGCCATATGAAATGGTATCGTACATAATAATTGAAGACTAGCTAGAAACTTCACCCGATTTCGTTGTGTCTTCCTTGGACTTGTGGTGGAAAAGGATCGACAAGAACAGATGATGCTTTCTCACAGCCAAGCTTATCAAAAATCATAATACTAAACAGAGAGTCTCCATTGTATCTGAATAGTAGGGAATCACCCAACTGTAGATGGAAGTTCTCGATGAATTGGGGCCAACCCGCTGTAAGAACATGCTTTTCTTGGTATTTGGCAACCTTAATTCTGCAACTGTCCCTATTTCGAGTTTCTAGGTTGATCTCACCCGGGATCTCGCCTTTCCGGCATCGCACATACTCTTTTGGGATTATCTGCACACAAAAAATTAAAATTATATCTGCTGACACGATATAGTTCCTGAACAAGGTCCAAACACGCTTCAAGGAAACATGTTGAATGCTTAGGAAAGTAGCTAGTGCCTAAACGCATAAGAAACAAAACATGCATTCCGTAGTGGGACTAAATCTAAGAATAGATATTAGTTACCATCTGTTGTTGAAAATCACCCAACATAAGCATCAGGAAATGTTTATTTTCATCCTCCGAATTTCTGTAGTTGTATTCATCGCGCCGTGTGCATCTTCCACAAGACGGAGACATGGTCTTAGCCTGGCCACCTGCAGCACAAAAAAGTGGAATGTGAAGACATGAAGAGAGTTCATATACGCCATGATGGATCAAGAGAGGAAGAGAGCAGCGCAGCGCACCAACCAATCGACGGAGGATTACTGGCCAGGATCACACTAAAATCTAAGGGTGGAGAAGTCCAAGATCGAAATATAGCGGAGATCACGCTAAAAAATGTAGACTTGGTCTCTCTCTCTCTCTCTCATTGTTTGAAAATGAATACATAGCTGTTGTATTTATAGCCTTATTACTAAAAATATAGCCGTTGAAATATATTAATTGTCGAACGGCTATATTATACCAACGGCCACGGGACTATTAGTTGTCCAAGGGCTATATTATACCAACGGCCGAGGGAATATTAGTTGTCCAACGGCTATATTCCAATAATAATTGTCCAACGGCTATACTCCAATGGATTTTTTTATGACTAATATAAATGTGTACGATTCAATGCACGTCCATATTTGGTAGTAGAATATATTTTTAGAGATATTTGCTAAAATATTAATTGCACGTTGATATTAGGTAAGATTAATTGCACATTGGTATTAGGTAAGATATTAATTGCAGGATAGTTATATGATTATCACTGATAGTAATATTTGGTATAGTATTTATTGCAAGTTAAACATGTTGAGCTCTCATCACTGAAGCAATTTTGACTGTCAGATTGACATGAATTGATGGTCGAGATTAACTGGATCTGCCTCTTTAAATTTTTTTATGTCTTTACTATTGACTATAGATTATACTTTGATAATAATTAATATCCAACGGTTATTCCAATGCCTATTTTTAAATGATTATAGTTTCCACAGTATTTTCCAATAATTATATTGTCAAAGTTTTCATAGCTACATTTGAGCTCGAGAAACAAACACACAAATGTTTGTGTACGCGTGAACATGAAACACAGGGACTCGATGGCTGTCTCCAGAATCTCATGAGCCTTCGATCAATGGCACAACTAACGCCCGAGGTGAAGAACTCACGTGATAATGCAATTGTACATGCGTGCACTCAACTAAGTCGCACTTGAACCAAATACAGCCGCGACGTCAGCCTTTGCAAGGAGATCAGCTAGCCGGCGAACCACATTTTTGTTGGACAGCCCAGCTCGCCGGCGACCTCCCCCCAACAGATTAAACCCTGACACACGCTAGTTCATTAATCCACGGCCAGCCAGAGACGCACATCACATGCACCGGATTTGCGTAGCCACGACCGAATACTTCACGCTAGATTATTAATCTGCCATCGTCGGTCACGCTAGTTTATAATCCGCCGCGGCCAGCAACTCAGAATACATATAGGCATGATCTCCGGTGCGCGAAACCTGCAAAAAAATGAATCCAACAATAAGATAATGTATACAAGCCTAATAAGATTTTCAGAGCAGTCACACCTCAAAATAAATCTCAAAGAGGTAGGGCAAACGGCACCGCCAGAGGCAAGGCTAGCAGCAACTCTTCCACAGCCACACCTGCACGCGCCCGTAACGAACTTAGCATCTCGGCCGATGGTACAAAAGAATGTTCGTTCATGCATGCATGTAAACTAAAGTGTGTACGTTACGTACACAACAGACGAGTCGTTAACGCATGCACATATGATTACCTGGCAGTGGACGTGGAGGCGATGCGATGGCGATGGCGATGAGTTGCTGGCACGTATCCGGAGTGCACGGTAGGGACATCGACGGCGTTCACAGAGCTAGCGACGACTTGCGCACGTCTGCACCGTGGCGGAGAAGGTGATGATGACGAGGCTCTCATCCGAAGCACACGGTATGGACGGCGACCATGGCTTGAGCTATCAGCACCATCTTTGGAGGCCATCTTTCGTTTGAGAGAAACCAGGATGGCAGAAGCCGTGTTGGAATGGGGAGTAGGTGACCCATCTACTTATACCATCCCACCGCATGTTGACACGGAACGTTTCCCTAAGTTCCGGTCATTTTTTGGGGTCTCTTTATTGTGTTAAATGATGGCCTGCAAAATATACATGGTAGTGTAGCATATTCGTGTAGGTATTGCAGTAGAAAGTGTCTCAACGTAGCACTGTCAGCGACCCCTGACATACAGGACCCACTGGGCAGCCCCTCCATCAACACCAATGCTGCCCAGCGGCCCAACAGGCTCAAACGCCCCCGACACTCGAGTCCAAGGGCCAGAGTGGGCCAATTGAAGCCCACAACCGAACTACTTGAGGAGAGACACAGAGGAGCCCATCGCATCCGGTGGATTATTAGCACGGTGGTGACTACCTACTCGATTCCCCTTTCCTCGACCTGGATCAAGAACCCTAGCTACAATTCTTGTAATTCCTGTGTAACATAGATCATTGATCCACTCCAATATTCGTAGATCCAGCGTGAGTTGTATCCCCAAGTGTTACCCTAACATCTGGTATCAGAGCCCAGCCACCACTCCTCCCCGCTCCGAACTGGCCCATCTCATCGAAACGAGACGCGTTGTACTCGTAAGCGGTGTTCACGGACCCTGTGGAGGTATGCATATGCATTTGATCAGGCAGAAAGTGCAACCCACATAGTCAAGGTCCAGCTGCTGTGCATCAGTAATTGCAGGCCACGCGGGCGCAGGACAGTAGCAGGTGTGGAGAGGGACTACCGGATGGACACGGATTTATAGCGAAGGAAGGGGCTTCGGTTTCTCGGGGTGCCGGCCTTTGCCACCGGGATTCGGTTGGAAGCAATTAATGTCTTCCAATCTGTCCATAGTCTGGCCGCATGTTGGTTGTGATGAGGATTTTAGGAAATTGATTGCGGTTTTCAGTTTCAATTCGCATTCGGCATCTGAGGTTCTGGCCAGTGGCGCAGTCCGCTGCTTCGGGTGTCCCTTGGAGAGCGTACAAGGGTTTTACAAGTGGTAGGTTATATCTGCACTACGGGCCTTGTGAAGATCGAAATCCACAAGAAGATACTAGCATTTTTCTTAAATATGCAACAAACATTTTTCATATAAGTGACTAGCATTTCTATAAACATGAGATCAATATTCTAAGAATACATGATGGACCCTAAAAATGAATACATGATAGACATTTTTGAATAACTCACGGATACTTTTTAAGATATGTGATAAACATTTTTCAAATACCTAGCGTATAGTTTGCATATGTGTGATGTACATTTTTAAGTAAGTCACAGATACTTTTTAAGAAATGTAACAAACATTTTTTCAATACATGGCATATTTTTTGCATATGTGTGATGCACATTTTTTAAATATCATATGAATATTCTACCGATACATGTGAAAAAAATTCTCAAATATATTATTCTTAAGATAAAGCAATGCCAACATTAGCTGACGTGTCCCCACATCATATCCATGGTCATTGGCAACCTGCCTCTGAAACCAATTCAACCAACCCACATAGTGTTCCGCCAACGTCCGGGCTCAGTTTTTCACCTTCAAGACCAGCTCCTCGACTCTCTTCCTGATGTCAGCCTGGGTGAGCCGAGGTTTAACGCTTACTGATGCTGCTCGTCTTGTGACATTGTAACTTGAAATCAAATAGGACTAGGAACATATAGGAGATTTTTTTCTCCATGCATAGGAAACAAATCACATGTAACAGGAATATTATAGCTTCCACTTCTTCAATCTAAACACTTGTTGGCATTCGTCTCAGGAACGATCACATCAAACTAGATGAACACGCCGCATTAACGGATATTTGTAGTCCTTGTTTTGACTCTTTATTTCTTTTCCTTTTGTCTCGCCCCCAGGTAATACGGTACAAACTCACGTATTCACCTGTTATGCATATATAGGCGGAGCTGCCACCGACCTTACACAAAGCCTGAACTTACTTGTACTTGACATCCTAGTACTGTTATGACATAAACAATATAAGCATGTATATATGCCTACATGTACTAGTAAGACCCGGACTAAAAACACGTCATAAAAGTAGAACTAACGTTTTGAAAATCCCACAAATCAAAGTTTATGCTAACAACACTTTGGACATTGATACCTGCTATTGTGGAAATGCCAATTTCAGGCCTTCTTACTTCTGGCTGGGCACTTGTGACGTTGATATAACGTTGCAACTCTGTTGCCCCCACAGTACCCATTTCAACGTATCTGCTTGCGTTCGCTGATGTGTCCACAGCAGATCCGTGATCCTTGGCAACCTGCGATCGAAACGAGTTCAACTTGCCCAAAAATTGTTCCGGGATTGGCCTAGTGGCTTGGTTTGTCACCTTCGAGGTCAGCTCCTGAATGTCAGCCTGGCTGAGCCGAGGTCTAGCTCCAGCCTCTCGTGGCATTGCAGCTGAGAAAAAGACATAGGATCAGGACATTATATAGAAGTGCCTTTCTCCATTTTTTTACACTTGATTAAAAAAGCACACGTACCTTGTACGGGAGCAGCACCCTCGGCCTCTGCCTCGTCACCCTCTTCTATGTGTATTGCATATTGTATGGTCAACATCAAAGGGGCGCGTTGTACTCGAAAATGATCTTCACGGAACTTGGAGGTATGCACATCCAGTTTATCAGGCGGAAAGTGCAACACACATAGACAAGGTCCAGCTGCCGCACATCAGTAATTGCAGGCCAAGTGGGCGCAGGACAGTTACAGGTGTGGAGAGGACTGCGGGATGGACACAGATTTATAGCAAAGGAAGGGCTTGGGTTTCTGGGGCTGCCGGCCTCCGCCGTCGGGATTGGGTTGGAAGCGATTAATCTATTCCAATCTGTCCATAGCCTAGCCGCGCGCTGGCTGTACTGAGGATTTTGTGAAATTGATTTCGATTTTCAGTTTCGGTTCGCATTGGGCATCCGAGGATCGGGCGCGTGGTATGGTCGGCTTCTTCGGGGTGTGCATTTGGCATCCGAGGATCGGGTGCGTGGTGTTGTCGGCTGCTTCGGGGTGTCCTGTGGAAAGTGTGTGAGGGTTTTACAAGTGGTTGGTTATATCCGCACCACGGGCCTTGTGAAGATCGGAATCCACGAGAAGGTACTAGCTTTTTTTAAAATATGCAACAAACATTTTTCATATAAGTGACTAGCATTTCTCTAAACATAAGATCAATATTCTAAGAATATGTGATGGACATTTTTGAATAAGTCATAGATACTTCTTAAGAAATGTGACAAACATTTTTTAAATACTTCACAACCTAGGGAAAAAAGGATTATTCCTTTAATAGAAAAAGGAATATTCCCAACTAAAAGAATATGGGTTCGGGCTTTAATGGAAATGCCATGGTCTTGAGCTGGATTTGAGAATGACAAGCCACTTTGGAGAGGAAGAAGAGATGATCTTCCCTGTTTTAAAGACCACAGAGCCACAGAAATAAAATTCCAAATCAAAATTCAAATAAATCCAAAAGAAAAAGAAAGGGCCAAAAACCAGGGTTGGACAAACAACACATTATTATAGGTTCCACCGCACAAAAACTATCAAAGCAATGAATGTGAACTCAATGAAACTAGATGCAACTTCTATGTCTCCTCGAGAGCGATTTGATCTCCATAAGTAAAATAACCGGCTTGTCCTTAGCGCAATTAAATATTGGTCCATTTAATGCACCATGGCAGTTTTGTTACAATTCAAGTTCTTGCAATTATTCTTGTGATAAAACAAACCATCAAACAATCTTGGCAGCTTTCACTCGGAATGCTTGCAAAATTTATTGATCAATTTATTCTGCTTCTCAACGTGTACAACACTCTTACTTATCGAACAAGGGGTACAATAGACCGCCTACACATGTGGGTGCTTAGAAGGCCATGTCAGGAGGAGGTGGGCAAAGTCCCTCCCATCAGTGCCACCAATAGGAGGACTAGTGAGCTTTTAGCGCAACAAATAGAGGGAAAGTGTCGCGGTAGAGAAGGCCCTAGTCTGTATTGGAGGTGGCCGGCTTGACGTGACTTGGAAGTGGAAGGGACGCGATGGGTTGTGGACGATGGACGGGGCATGGTCTGTCGTCGATATGGTCGCATCTGTGAGAGACGATGTTGGTAGGGCCGAAACAAGCTTGTTCGTACAAGTCGAAGGCAACTCAAGACTGCGACAATGTGGTCAGGGAGGAAGGTGGAGGGCAGGAGGTTCGTGGCGCTACGGGGACAAAGGAGGAAGGAGAGAGAGGACCAAGGAAGACGGATGAGGTGCGTATGTTGAGGACCATGGGGTCGGCGCACTGTGGAGAGGTGACATCAAGGGGAGCGGGTGGATTTTTTCTTTGTTCTCGGTAGTTCGGGTTCTATTGCAGGAGAATGCAAAATTGTTTGTAGTATAAGAGTTTCATGTATATAAAAAATTCTTAAGTGAAAATCAACCAACGATAATATAATAATATCTATGGAGAGTGCATATACCAACGAACAGATAACAATGCAAATCTTGCAATTACATTTTGTTCATCATCAAATGGAAGAAAGAAGCTCCATGAAACGTAGACAAGAGGAGTCCATATGATACACAAGAAGTGTAGAGAAGCCAAAGTCACGAAGCCAGACGGTGGGCAGGGGCTATGAAGTAGTGGTCCACGGAGCTAGAAGGCCTGGGTTGTGCCCTGTCAAGGTTCGCCAAAAGCCTCTGCAAGTCACCTAGAAGGTTCTCCTGAAAGGGGTTGACTCCATTTTGCAGGCGTGAGATCATGTGCTTGACACCCCTCATCATGTCAGGGATACTCAGCCGACTTGTCAGGTCAGGTGGTGGTCAATGTGGATGAACGTTCGGTACCTCCAGCAACACCACCTCCAGAGAAGCATTAGGTTCTTGTTTCAATTCCATCTGTATTTTGGGAAGATACGCCTTCAGGCATAGGAAGCAAGCAATTGTAGGAGGAATGTTTTCATCCACTTGCCACAACACTTGTGACAGTATCTACCTCAGCTCCTGATTTCACTTGGCTTACCACATCTTCTTGCGTCACTTGGCTTATATGAATAGCGGGGGTATTAAGGGCCTGTTCGGATGTCCTCCGGCTCCGCGCTTCTCCGGAAGCGGGCGAGGAGCTGGCCGAACGCGCAGGATTCAAGAAGCCCGCTCCTAGAGATCGAGCAGCCCGCTGTGCAAATTTGAGAAGCAGCGGTCGCACAGCTTCGCGAAAACGAGAAGCTGGAGTTGCTCAATATTACATGTGAATGCCCTCCCGAAGTGCCTCCTCTAAGCGTTTTTCTCTCGCTACAGTGTGCCACAAACCGTTTTCCCTCGCTACAGTGCGCCACAAATTGTTTTTCGCTGCCGAACACTTGCTGGCTCCCACAAGAAGCTAGCTAGCGCTGGCTCCACCAGAAGCTGGCTCGTTTAGGAAGCCAGCAAGCTTTCGAACGGGCCCTAAGTAAGCCATGGCCCAGTGGGTTTTTTATTGGAGAGGTTTTCTACGCCTCCTCCCCCATGATAGAAAAACATCCACTTCCATGATCCTTCTCAGAATCAAATGATGGATCAAAAACATCCAATGCTGGACATTCAGGAACAGCAGTTCCATTTGCAAAAGTATTGTCTGGCGGCGCGAATGTTGAGCTCCTAAGCATCCCAAGAAACCCCTCTGTAGACTTAGGAAAATATCTCAGATGAAAGAAGTTCTTGGCGGTTGCCGCACCAAGAGCAAGATCTCCCACGTGCCAACATCATTCTCCTTCTCGTTGAGATCCAGCCCGTCAAGATCGCTGGTGTACGGTGGCGAGAGGTACTTGCTCCTCTTCCTCTCCCGCTCCATGGAGAGGGCCAGCCTGGTGCTCTCCTCCATGTTCTGGCCATCGTCGTCCAGGTTGTCCATGGGTTCTCGAACACCCTGCTTTCTCAAGAACATTTAACATGCACACCAAAGCTAATAGTACTACTGCAGAACTCGTAAATTTTTTGAATTTGATTTTTAATATCACCACAACTAAATCAAAATTAAACTTTTGCATAGTAAACTACAGTTCTAAAATGTAATTGAAGTAAAAAATATAAGTACTAACCACTAGCAGTATGTACGGAACGGTAGACGAGTTGCAGTGGGATAAGCAACAATTACACAAGCAGTACCATACCAGTTTAGCACAGATCGATGTGGGGCACCGCTCTGTGTGGGCCACCGTGCTCACCTGGCCCTCCTCCGGGGCATCTCCTGCCGGAAAGTTGAGGTCGATCCCGTCGACGAGATCCTGTACAGAGTGGCGCTTGCAGCCCTGGTCGAGCAGGCGTCACCTAGGCTCCTGCCTTGCACGATCGGGCAGGCCCACGGCCATGGAGTCGACCGCGGCATGGGGGAGGGCTACAAGGAACCCAGGGGGCGGCATGTTTGCGAATCCAACGACAGCGTTACTCCCGGTGGGCGTGGCAAGAGGGTCGCGCGCGCAGACAAGCTCCCTAGTGGCTACGGTTTGACGCTTGTCTAGGCCTCCCATCGCGCAGCCCAGGGAGCAAGAGGAGCAACACGACTTGGCAATAACTGAGCTGAGGATATAGCGTGGTATTTTCTTCTTCTCCTGGGCTGGGCGACACGTGTTGGTTGGTGATCGACAGCATGAGTGCGTGACAAAAGGTACTGGAGTGTTCAGACGCCATCAACTTTTGGCTCGCACTCTTGCTTCACCTCACATGAATCCAAAGCTCGGGTGTCGTCGGATGTCGACTGCGGCGCGTGTGCTCGGTGGTGAACAATGGTCAGCCATTGTCTTGCTTCTCCCTCCAACCCGCCGTCAGCGGTGAGGAAATCAGCCTGGCTTGGTGTGGCCTCATCTTCTCCACCTGGCTTTGGATGAGTCCAAGATTGGCAACCGTTATCTTCTCCACCTGGCCTCAGGTGCTGGATTGGCTGTGCACCATTTATAGCTACTTATCTTCACCAATCACATCATTGGAGTGAAATTTCAATTGTCAAATATGTTGGTGATACAAAGTCATAATAAAAATTAAGTACTTCCGTTTACAGACTTATTTCTCCTGGCATAAAAAGGAAACTTGCATCAAATTTCCTGATTATGCAACCTGAATCATATGCAAGTCTAATGGAGTAATTGTTGGTAAAAAAGAAGACTTAATACTACGGAAACGCGTTGAAGAGCTCAGGCTCCATGGAGATTTTTTCCTGAGAAGTTCCAAGATCACATTCGCCATTCGATGTTTAGATAAAACTCTGAAAAGAATTACACATGTTCATATATAAATGTATACTACACATGTGTTAAGTTTCATGATGATATTTTTTGTACGGTGTGTCATGATGATATATATTAACATGGGCATATGAAAATAAATAAAAAGTAAGTAAACAAATTCTGATTTTGAAAAATGTGAAAAACTGTCGCAATAAAGAAAATACATGAACTTGTCTTTTTTTGTAGCTCACATGTTGGTGTATTTCATCATTTAACTTTCAAATCGGATTTTTGGATTTTTCTCTTCAAGAAGGGCTCTATCAAGCGAAGATCTAATGTGCATTACTCCTTGTCCCTAGTCAAATCAAACATTATACTTATTTTAAAACAGTAGCAGTATAGTTTAAAAACTTTGCTAAAATATTGGCTAATATTCTTGAAAATTAACAAACTAGGCCTTTTTTGCGTGAGAAACTTCCAATCTATTCATCTTCAATCATAGAAATATATAGAGCACCGGAGGTAATAAAAATTACATCCAGGGTCATGGACCACATCGCAGCGACTGCACAAACTTAAGCAAGACGAAGGCGCACCGCTGTCTTCACCCCACCCTCGCCGGAGTGGAGCAAACGTGAATGTAGTAGACTGTCAGGAAGTTATCATTCTAATGACCCGTAGGGTCAGTGCTCCAGAGTAGCAATCATCACCAATGAATAAATTAGTACATCGGAAGGATCAGACATGTAAACACCAAAAAAAAGATGAACGATGACCAGATCCAAACATATCCACTAAAGACCAGCACCGATCGAATCCCGTGAGATCCGACAGAGAAACACCTCCACATGCCCTCCGACGATGCTAGAAGCACCACCGGGACAGGGATAGAATGTGTGAGACCTATTACTACTGAGGTACATCACCATGCTCCAAACTCACAGGCTAGAAATCCCTCAACTCTGAATCCCCATCTATCTTTGGCAGCAGGGAAAAGAGAATTGTTCTTTCCATATGCTTGTGCACAAATATTTAATGCTTATGCAACAAAGTTAGTCGATTTTATTAGAGCAAATATGATCACAAACATTGCAAGATTAACTTTCTACACAGCTCCTCCAGAATTTCTACACTATTTTAATAAAAAAAGTAGAACAACTTCCATTAAATTATTATAAATACTATTTTACACATGATGGTTTTATTTGTTTTTGCTACTGGAAAACCAATAGCTTATCTTTGCATCTCAACATCTAAGCTCAGAAGTGTATCATTTGGAATAATTTTGAAATTCCACCAATGTATATGTAATTTATGATTGACAACAAGTTACTGGGATGTATATCATTTTGTTCGAATTCTCAGAAAAATGTTGCGAATGGTACCAAGACGGATATGACATTAGCTTAAGATAGCTTAACACATATGCTTCTTCTGCCCAACCAATGATGATACCCCCTTGTAAAATAGCATAAAGTTTGTATACCAACCGTGTGATACAAATATGTGCGACATCTCTTTCATCTATGACTCCCACTGCAATATCTCTCCACCGAGATGACACCGTGTACCTTGATCTCGATGGAAGTACCACATTCCTTATAATGCCCACCTTCCAAGGGCATGCTTCTCATGGAGCGGGAGGGAGATGAAGGAGGCAAAGATGAAGTTCATGCTTATGATGGGTTTCTTTTTCTTGATAATCATAGACAACAATAGTTTAGATCATACTAACACAAAGTTGAGGAAGTTCTGCAATTAGGGGGTAACCAAAGGCTACTTTTGTCAAAACCACATGCTATTACTAGATAATAAGAATTTCTCTTGCGGCACGTCCCTCGAGGCTAGCGGTGTCATAAGGGACAAGAAGGTTGCAACGGCCCATGTCTCATTGAGGTGACCATATGAGATATAACCAATGCAAACTAAATATGATTGTTGGATGACAAAGCTAATGACGGTTTTACAATCACATGGTAACATAAGGGTGCTTTTGATGAAACCACATGCGACAACTTTATATAAATGCTTTCTCTTCCTCAGAGTTCTTCTCAGGCCTAGCGGCATCATAAAGTAGGATATTGTTGCCTCCGCTCTTGTCTCGTCGAGGTGGGCATAGGAGATATAACTAATGCCAACCGCGTTTCCGCTACTAGGAAACTACTTATAAGTGCAGTCATACCAGTGGCGAGCAGGCATACGTAACCGGTGGCAAGCGATCCCTACCACCAGTAGTAATATGTTCAGGCACTTGTACTAACATACCGGTGCCAAGCGGGCCGTACCACCACTGACAATATGTTCGGACGTTAGCCATGGGCCAAGGATTACTAGGGGAGGGCGCACCCTCTAGCCCGCCAAGGTACATACAATACCTGTGGTGATCATTACAACCGCCCCGCCACTGATTATCTGGGCTAGATTTGGGCCACAACATCAATGACACAAATCTTACCTATCGTGGTCACACACAACACTCGTATTATGTTTAAGTATTGTTTTAGTAGCTTAGTGTATTTATTAGGTTTACTGATTTATGTTATTAGGATATTCTATGGAAGATGACTTTAAATTTCTATGATTCATTTGATATAAATATTTTGGTCATTTTATGAATAAGCTTGTAGTTCGTGGGATATGATCAATTCAAGTTTCATCTGAAACTACATTTAAATTTTCCAAAAGTTGAAAGAAATAGCAAGTCGAATGTATTAGAATATATTCATATTTTATGAAATTATGCTTGGTACTTTTAAACATCCATATGTGGAAAATCAAACATGAGAATTTTTTTGATGTAAATTATATTTCGAAATTACATAAAACTAGTTAAAATGCTCGTGCGTTGCTATGGGTAACATGAATCAAATAATAATGGTTTAGCAAATTCATCAACCACTCGGTGCAGATTTGAGTTTTCATTCCCAAACGACACCATATCAGGATGGACAATGGTCTGGGGAGCTATGCGGCGAGGTAGGGCATTGAGGCATTGACCCACAGTTCTGATAATAAAGGCATCAGTGATAGAGTGGTGGTTTGGGCGATGTTATGGGTAATAGTGTTTTATTGGGTGTGTGAGCTATGACATACTGATTGTTACCATTTTGTGGAGTCGTGTAGTGTATTTGACGGACAAGATATCCATGACTTGCTAATAGAAGAAAAAACTAATCCGCATAATTGGTCCTCTAGGTCATCATGATAAAGTGACCTAGGGACTATATGTCTTGCACAAGCCTTGCCACATTCACATAGTTTGGCCAACCGTTGCATCAAATTTTGATCAATGTGGAAGTTATTTATATCATTTGCACCGTCGGGGCCATTTCACGCATGTTTCCTATTTTTCTTCGTCTCATCATCCATTCTCCTTGGTCTTTGGTTTTCCTGCGTTTCATCCACACTTTCGGCTTTTCCATTCTTTATTTTTTTAACAAATTTCTAATTTGTTCAATATAGATTGTACATTTTTTGTTGCGGGCGTACTATGTAGGTCCCTTTTGGGTGTGTTCTGATTTCTTCAAAATTTGTCTTTCATGTTCTTGTTCTATAAGTAATGTGCTTGTATGTATGAATCACATTTGGGTAAGGTACAATAATCTGAATAAAAAAAGGCATTTTAATAACTGCGGAGTAAGCGTTTATAATGAGATAAGACATCTTGACCATTCCTTCTACACCTCAGGTCAATCAACTTACGCCTATTTATTTAAGGGGGTTCGATGACTTGCTCGGGCCTATGAATAGGAATTAATAATACAACACATTTACATGGAATTTGTTCAATAAATTAACTTTTTATTAAACATTATTGCTTCATCAGAGCTTCGTTTGCGCATCAATATATGTTTTCCTATTGATAATGTTTTGGATACTCCCTCCATTCCTTTATATAAGGTGTATTTGTTTTATGATAAAATTCCACAATGTAAGCCACATTTGTTTCTGGGTATAACTATTAAATAGCAGTATGAACTGCTTAAAAGTTCTCACTTATATTAAGTAATGGTGTTTTCATTATGTTAACAAATTAATCATGTGAAATACTTTTCTCCAGCTAATGTGAAATCACATATTATTGCAAAATTTAGTTGTAAAATTTAATTTGCAAAAATTAGTTGTACAAAATAATTTTCTGGCGTCGAAGTCACAAGGGTAGGAGGCCTCCCCCCACGGCTGACCCACAAGCCAACAGGTGAGGCACCAGTTTGGTCGGCCAAGGTGGCAGTAGACTAGCATCCTCCAGAATGTTCTGAAAGCTTTCATGGCATTTCGGGGCAATACTGGAAAAATTCCGATGCCCTTCTCTCATTCACTTATGACCTTCTAGTTCTCCAAAAAGCCACAAAGTGTGTGATCTTACAGGTTTTGTAATAACCGTGAGCGAGGATACTGTTGGCTCCGCCGGCGCTGGCGCCTGTCTGCCCCGTCTTAGCTGGCCTTAGTGCCATGGAGGTGTGGTGGACCCCGGCTTTTGCCAGTGGGAGCGCTACCTTAATAGATGTTGCTTTGTGTTCTGTTAGGGTTTGTGTCATGTCTAGGAAGACGAAAGGTGCAGCTCTCTGAAGAAGGAATACGGTTCTCCCCACCTACCCCCATTCCGGTGTGTGCTTCAAGATATGTCTCCGGCGGTTCTATCTTTGGTGAATTTGTTCGGATATGTCCGTTGTTCGTCTCCATTTGTGTGTCTTCAGGTTGGTCCTTCCAATCATCGTTTTAGTTCTTAGAGTCGTCACTAGGTGGTCTATGAATCTGGATGTAATTTTATTATTTCTGGTGTCTGTTGTACTGTCATGATTGGAGATGAATAGATCAGAAGCTTTACCGCAAAAAAGACTATTTCCTCCACCAATGTTTTGACCTAGAGGAGCCCAAGACATAACCAATATCATTGTGCTGAGAGGTGTAAACGAAGTGATACGGCTCAAATAGCTTTGAGACGATTTTTGGATTGCCCTGATCTTTCACCACGCGCCAACAATTGTACTAGCAGATGCAATCTTAGGAGAAAAAAAAGAACGCAATGGAACTTGTTGGAATCAGAAGAGATTGTGGATGTGTACGTGAAGGAGACTAGTAGCGGACTAGATGGATGGATGGGTTGTAGAGATGGACAGCGGTAGAAGATGTACGTGGTAGTAGTATTATAGATGCAGGTGATTAAGCTAATGGCGATTAGCGGCAGGCGACGGCGATGGAGTAATTAGCAGATGGATAATAAGCACTAGTAGATGTATATGGAGAAGAACATGAAGCTAGATCGACCCTTGTAGATCAAGAATCAAACCGAAACTTGCGCCTTGACCATCGACGTCGCCGAAGCACATGCAATTATGAAACCTTGATTAGGGAACGCATGAGCACATATATGCGGGCATCGCTAGATGCATGTTCTGAGTTTTTTTTTTTTGCGATGGAAATAGGGTGTTTTATTCCAAACTCACCGAATTACAATCCTTAGCAACAAGTTCAGAAATAAAAGAAGGGGATTGGTTGAGCCAGCATGCAGTGCTATCCCCGGATCTACCATAATTTGCTAAGCAATGTGCAACTTTGTTTTGATCACGAGAAACTTTAACACGAACAAACACCCTATTCTTCAGTAAACCTTTGATTTCTGCCAAGAGATGACCATATGCTGATCTGTCCATTGAATCATTAGATAATGCTGACAAAGCTGCCAAAAAATCAGATTGTAGCTGAACTGGTCGATTCGACCGTTGAATTACGAGACTTACTCCTTCCATAATCGCATGTAACTCCGCTTCCAGCCCTCATTATAGTGATAAATGCGTCGGTTAGTCGCAAAAATAAAACCACCCTTGTCATCACGTAAAACCATACCTGATCCTGCAGCTCTGTCTTCCACACGATAAGAACCATCAACAGAGAGAGCTACCCAGCCCGGCGGAGGAGCCGGTCAAGGAAGGCATGGCGATGATGACCGAGTTTTATGAATCACTGGTTCCATCAACATTGGAGCTTTACGTTTGATCACCTCTTCCACACCCATACAGCTTAATTGTAGCAAAGAGTTAAGATAGCTGCATAGATAATCACAAGACATCTCCGTCTGAGTTTTTTTTGCCAAAACTAAAACCTAACCTTTACAAAGCGTTGCACCCCTTGCTTATATAGGTGGTGCCTGATATTTGGGTCAGGCCCGACCTGAACTAGGAAACGATGAGAACTCCTCATCTGTTACAAATAGCACGTAGCAAACAAAAAGGAAACTACCAAATCTGAACAAACTATGGAAAGCAAATAAAAAGGACACACGTACATAGACTTGCATGTATGATTTCTAGGCCAAAACTAAAATTAACTTGATGGTGCAGCCTTCACACTTCCATTCTGTTGGCCTAGGTAGAAGTAATCACAAGGTGTTCTGACACATGGGCTTCACTTCCTCCCGAGGCATAATTTGAGGAGCAACAGAACAAACAAAGGAATTATTTGTGGTGCTGTTGTTCCGTTCAATCGGTAGAGCATATGATCATCTCCTTTCAGTAGCATATGGAATAGGCTTCACACCTAAGATTCCCCTTTTTTCTGTAGCGCATGAGATCTTCTTATGACATAGAGCGGGAACTACATACTTTTGCATCTTGTTTTCATAATGAGTCTCTTGGTTGGAAGATATTTTACTTGACAGTCATGGAGGAACCTCAAGAGTACCTTTTTTTGTGTGGAAGAATGGCAAAAGTACCTGCGGTAACCGTATCACAAAGGCATGAAAATACAAATCAGCTGGGAGCTTTTTCAAAAAAGGGATGGCTTGTGTAATGTAATCTACTCCCTCTGTACCGAAATACATGTACAGAGGGAGTAAAAAGCAAAAAGCAATACACACCATGTCGGTGGGCAGATTTGAGAGATTAGAGCAGCAGTTTCAACCAACGATCGGCTGGAAGAGACATGCATGCACTCTCAGACCATATCATATCTTGACATTGTTTGTTTTTAGGTTGCTTACCACATGGACCATGTGGTGCTTGATGACTGCAGAAGCCCCCTGATAAGCTGGCGTAGTCTTGCTTGTTTAAGCCATGTGGTACTAAATATATTTGAATTCAAGTAGTAACCTGCTGGCCGTTACGAATTACTCCATATGTACCATGATGTTGCTATTGGGCCGCTAGTGGTGTCAGCCCATGTCACCTTCGTATGACAAGAATTTTGGGACGGAGTAGATGAATCGATCGATCATCGTTACATCATATAAACCGGCCCTGCGGTGAAGAGGAACGATCGACTAGATCGACGGAAGACGTGGAGAACCTCAACCGTGGCGTCGTTGGCCACGTTGTGACTGCGGAAGTGGACGAGCGAAGTGAGTGCTAGGCTGCCGGCTAGCATGCGCCGTTGTGTATCTCTCTTGCCCGATCCTAGCTTGCTCCGTCCCTGCTGCTACTTTTCTGGCGCTACCGTCATGCATCCACGGCGCATGCTGAGCGAGCGCACCAACTCCTCGGGCGGTGGCGCCCATCTCCTTCCCCTCGTCTCCGCAGCACCTTCCCCCAACCCGCGCCGCCTGCCGGGACCGCCGTGGCAAAGCCCCTCACGGTGGGCCTGTTTTTCCCGTCTCGGGATGGCCTGTGCGGGGCGGTCAGGCCAGAAGGCGGAGTCGGGCGGGCGCGGGGATCGGTTGTGCAATGTCGGTGGCTCACGTGGCGGTTTCCTCATCGGGACGGTGAGGCTGTGGGGGTGGCCCATTGTACGTTGGCCATGTGACCGTGGCGGCGGTAGGTCTGATCAGATCTGACCTCAAAACTGCGGCCCGGGCATGGTTGCCCTGTCTTCATTGAGATCCGATCCAGCCGGTGTGGCCAGTTCCATGCGCGGCATCGGTGCTCGGTGGCGGTCTCGTGCACACGATGCTGGATGGTGGGTCCTCGAGCCCGTGTGAAATCCCTACTCTTGGCATGTTGCCAAGGTCGGCGATGGTGGCGTTTTTCTGCATCGTCCCCTTATTGAAGGCATCGCGGTGAAGAAGCTCTAGACCCCTATCCGCTACCTCCGGGGAAAACCCTAAATCAGCCGATCGGATGACGGTGGCGCTCATGTATCGTACCCTCTTGAGGGTGTCATTCTTGAAGGTGTGCATAGGCTCGAGGGACCGGTGGACGGCATCTGCGGTGGAGCGGCGTTCCTTGTGATGCATCAACGTCGTGGAATCTCAGCGGCGAGGCGCAGCAAAGTTTGGCCGACGGATGCGTGACGATGAAAGCCCGCAGGGAGGAGGCACTGTCTGGCACCGTGGGGGCGTCGACGGCAGACCTGGCAAGGTCGATGCGTTAGTACCTGTTCTGAAGATGGATTGATTTAAGACGGCGGCGACGGCCTATGAGTGCGTCAGACCAGTTGGTGCCCCAGACCCGACATGTGGCTTGGCCAGGGCCTCCGGCTTTAGATGTTAGGCTAGGTGAGAAGTCTTGGTATACTGCTCATACTTTCTACACCCCTTCATCAATGGATAGGAGTAGCGATAGATGTTGCCAAGATGACAGCTTCATCTATTTCTAAAAATTAAAAAGAAATCCATGGCGCCTGCTCGGGCCCTGCCTGTTGACTGGCTCTTGGTAGGGTTCCCCTGGATCGTTGTTGCATCCTGCTGTTTTGTGGTTATCGTCGACTTATTTATTCATGGAGCAAAAATAGAACACAATAGTAGTCCGACAATTAAAAATACGCAACTATGTACTTTTCACAAGGATTCAGTGGTGTAGGTATTAGGATTTAATTTTGGTTGTTTGCACTGGGGTACAATTTTCATAGTATATTTTTAGAAAGGAAGTGGGAGACCCCACAATGATGAAAGTTCAGGTTTTGTCCGAAAACTTACATTTTGTCCAAAATGGACTAAAATTATATAAAAAAATACTCACGTACGATGAACGTGATAGCATCTTCGATGTGCACAACAGGTGGTCGGGAACACAATTGACATCTCAGTTGACTAGTTTATGCACCCGGGAATCATGACATGCTAGCTCCTTCAACAAAAGTGTGTCCTGGGTGTCAATAGGGCAAACTGGGGCGGGATAGCTCTGCTACGGTAGGCATCGACTTAGCTAGGGTCGTGCAGGCGATGCTGCTAGCAAGGGCAGTGAGATATGTGACGGTACGATGCTCGAACAGAATAAAAATAAAAAATTAAAGAATATGACTAGCGCACGGAATTTGAAATATTGTTTTCCCCTATCAAGGTGTATTTAAGGTCTGATCTGGTTAAGTTTGGGATATCGTACCCGGCGTTGCTAATACGCACGACACGATTACAACCGACGGTTGAAAAGATTACAGGAGGTTACACTACTAGGGAAAAACCTATACACAGAAAGTTACTAGTAGCGAGGGTTAAAAACCCTCGCTACTGCTACATACCAGTAGCGCAGGTTTTTAAACCTCGCTACTACTAAGTTGATAGCAGTAGCACGGGTTTTTAACCCTCACTACTACTAAGCGGTCTTTACCGTGCCCCCTGGGACATGCCATAGTAGTAGCGCGGGTTTTTAAAATCTCGCTACTACTAAGTTTGATAGCAGTAGCGTTGGTTTTTAGCCCTCGCTACTACTAAGTGGTGCCATAGTAGTAGCGAGGGTTAAAAACACGCGCTACTACTAAAGGTCCCATTTTCAAACTCTACCCCGGTGGATCGCCTTTTCAGTTTAAAAAACGAAAATGATGAAAATGTCAAAAAAATAAAAGAAAATAAGTTTCCCATGTGATATGTGGTCTAGTTGTTGGGAAAATTTGCAAATATGAATTTTGACTTTATTTGCAAAATCTCTCGAGAATTTGTAAAAATGGGCATAACTTTTGCATACTATATCGGATGAAAAAGTTTTTTATATGAAAAATCATCTACTCGAAAAGTTAAACATTCTCGAAATCCTCAAAAACCAAACAGAAAAAAAGTTACGGGGCTTTTAAGATCTAGTGGAAAAAATCAAAAAAAATTCAAACTGTGTGGTCAAATTGTGGTCAAACAATGGTCAAACTAATTATTCTAGAATATTAGTGTTACTAAATAATTATTTTTGTTTTTTTGAATTTTGATCAAATCTGGTCAAACTATGGCCAAACTGTGGTCAAACTATGGTCAAACTATGGTCAAACTGTGGTCAAACTAATTATTCAAGAAATATTAGTGTTACTGATTTTTTTAGAACAATAGTTTCAAACTCAAATAGTAAAATGTGTGACTTCATGCTCAAGATAAATTCCTGAGGTTAATAGGATTGAGATCTTACTATTGTTAGGAAAACAACAAGTGCAGACTTGGAAACGAGGGAAAATAGAACCCGGAAGTTAAGTGTGCTCAGGTTGGAGTAGTGAGAGGATGGGTGACCGTCCGGGAAGTTAGATGATTTGGAATGATGAGGGGTGATTAGAGATTAAATTGAGGAGCAATGAGGGGTGGTTAGAGATTTGAGGTTAAAATAATTCAGAAATTTGAAAATTAGGGAAAAAATCAAAATATTTTTCGAAAAAATTCAAAAAAAACCCGCGCTGGTAGTTATAGCGGGTGTTTTTACCCACGCTACTACTAAAGGACATAGTAGTAGCGCGGGTGGCACCCGCGCTACTGCTATACGTTAGCTGTAGCGCCTTATTAGTAGCGCCGGCTCCTGCGCTACTAATAGGCCCAAAACCCGCGATGCTTCTAGGCTTTTCCCTAGTAGTGTTATTTGTTTAGCCAATGCTATTGCTGTTGAGAGGAACGTCGTTTGCAGATCATGCGTAAAGTGTTGTCCCTGAAGCAATTTCCTATCGTACTTGTCGTCCGCGACACTGGCTTTCTCTCATCATCTGGGATGTGAAATAATTTAACTTTTGCAATGACAGGAAGGGTTGTGTGCTGCGACTTTAACGAAGACCTACTTTTAATCAGAACACTTGAGAGGTAGAGTCAAATGGCAAAGTTCATGGAGTGTGTGGGCACGGTGGTAGATCCAGGCAAGCTACTTTTTTTTATTGTAGGTGGCTCGGCGACGGAGGGGGTGACGGCGAAATGCCTCTGCCGCCAGGTCGCCCCAAGCAAACTCCATCACATTGGAGTACCCCTTACAATGACATCTATGCAGTTCTCTGGCGCAATGAGATTTCAAGTGTTACCGGCCTTCACGCCGGTGGATTTTCGTAGAGTTAGTTAATGTATGCCTATGGATTTTTTAGGGTTGTCTATTTTATGCTTATGGATTTGCTAGGTTTTTTTTGCGAGAAAACTTTCAATCTATTCATCTTCAATCATGCAGTACATCGAACATCTAAAATAATAACAATTAAGTCTAGATCCGTAGAACACCAGCAATGACTACAAGTACTGGCGCGAGCCGATGGCGCACCACCATCATCGCCTCTCGCTTGCCAGAGCCGGGCAAAACTTGTTGCAATAGACGGTGGGGAAGTCGTCGTGCTAAGGCCCCATAGGACAAGCGCACCAGAATAGCAACCGCCGACGTTGAAGAGTAGCGTAGATCGGAAGGATCCAACTTGAAGACGCACGAACATAGACAAACTATGACTAGATCCGAGCAAATCCATGAAGGATAGATCCACTGGAGACACATCTTCACAAGCCCAACGACGGTACTAGATGCACCACTGGGACTTGGACTAGATGGGGAGAACCTTATTTCCTCTTCAGGGAGGCACCGCTATCTTTTCTTTCTAAGCAGGACACAAACCCTAACAAAACTTGAAGGAACATTTAAAGATGGAGCCCTCCCGCCGGCAAGGATGGGGATCCACCACGCCGCCATGTGCCTAAGGCCACCGGAATTGAGGTGGATAGGCGGCGACATCGGCGGGAGGCAGAGGAAACCCTAGGCATTTCCAGGGTTATTTGTTGCTTACAGAAATCTACTTATTAAAAAAATGGTGTTCAACTAGCCAATAGACTGGTGATGAAACTTGTAACCTTTACATGTACCTATAGCATGGTTAGTCCTCGCTTGTATGTGTTGAAGAATAACTTAAATTCTTCAGCTCATGCTAGCCAACAATTATGCCTTTGAAGCCCCAAAATAAGATTCATTATGGTATTTGTGGTTTTTATGTTCTATGTGCCTCTAAATTAATTATATTGCCCTAGTTGAAAACTAGATAACACATACTCGTCTGAAATAGATATCCATTTTAGTTGCGCTGCACACAAAAAACGGGGTATGGATTTGAGGTTTTGAGAGTAAATTTTTTTTTCTCTAGCAGTACAGTTGAGGAGATGTCATATTCGATGTGCACAACATGTGATAGAAACACTAATTACATCTCGATTGACTAACTTATTCACCAGGAAAATGACATGTTTGCACCATCCACAAAAGTGTGTTGCAACGCTGACAGGACACAGCGGGGCGGGAAGGCTTAGCTACCAAGATCAACACGCCTAGGGAGCACATGTGGTGCTACTAGCTAGCGAGGTGGGAGATGGGCACTTCGCCGTTAGAACAATTGGGAAGTAGTGGATATGACTACGGTGTGGAATGTGACACATGGAATGTGAAATATTTTGACAATTCCAATAATAAAAATATGAATTGGCAAAATCAGTCTGGAAAAGAAAAAAAAATCATTTTTTCTTATCTTATTAAATAAAAAACAAAAAGCTGTACACACCTTGTCGGTGTGCAGTGTGTAGATTAAGAGTAGTCAATTGACTCACCCAATAACTTAAGGCCAACGCTAGGCGCCGGCGCGCCGGCCCAAGTTTCCGCCGGTCCGTTGCCGAGCATTGGATCCGTACGAAATCAACGGTCTACGTATAGTAACGACTAAGTCGTCTTCTTCCTTCCGTGCTCGTCACCACCGCTCGCGCCTGTGCTTGCCGGCCACCCCCGCCCACAGAAAGCACTTCGCTTCATGCTTGCCGGGCAGCCTGCGCCGCCAGCCGCTTCGTGCCCGTGCTCGCTTGCCACCGCGCCGTCCACGCTTGCTCGCGCCCGTGCTCGCCCGCCGCCACCAACGCCTGCTTCGCGCCGCGTTCGCCCAGCCACCCGCGCCACCAGCCGCTTCGCACCGTGCTCGCCAGCCACCCCCGCGCCGCCCGCAGCTAATCGCCGTCGAGCTTGCAGGTCCACCATGAAAAAGGATGTAGCAAAAATCCTCGATGGACGTAGCAAAAACTACAACGGTTGCAGCAAAAATGGATCGCCGCCATCGAGCCTACAGGTCCACCATGAAAAAAGGATGTAGCAAAAATCATCGACGGACGTAGCAAAAACTACAACTGTTGTAGCAAAAAAATGGTCGCCGCCGTCAGTCTGGGATGCAGCTTGGCCGTGAATGAATGTAGCAAAATCTGTAGCGGGTTCCAGCAAAATCGCCGCCAGTACCAGCAAGAAAGAAAAGGGGTTGTAGCACTAGTATTCTAGCAAAAAAAAGTCTCCTCCTTCCTTAGGCGATATGCTCAAGCACGAAGCACCTCACCTGGTCGCCTCTCATGACGGTTCCAGCAAAAACTACAACGGTTGCAACTTGGTGCGTACCCGCTTCCAGCAAAAATCCAAGCTGCTTCCTGCAGTTCTTCATGACGGTTCCAGCAAAACTCCATAGCGGTTGCAGCCAAAAACCTCGCCGTCCTAGCATTTTGAATTGCCGGTTCCAACATTCTACCACCACCGGCTCCAGTAAACTCGATGGGTCAGCTGCAGCAAAACTCGAGTCTCCGGTGACAACAACTTGTTTTGGGTTCACCCCCGGCTGCCACTCTCGTTGGCCGCCGTTGTAGCATGGTCGCCGCCGTTTGTAGCACCCCACTCCATGCCGCAAGCTGAGTTACCGCACGGCCGCGCTGGTGGATGAGCGGATGCTTGCCGGAGCAGCGCGGGGCGGGTCGATGGCGGCCGCTCGCCGGAGCAGCGCGGGCAGGTGGATGACGGCTGCTCACGACATCGACGGCGGTCATCACCGGCGAGAATTTATTTGGGAGCCATAGAAAGAAGACGGTCAAGGGGATAAGGAAAGAGAATGAATAGTGGAGCGGTTCGTGGGGATAAGGGAGACAGACTTAATCGGTGATGGGTGGGCCTGTTGCCAGCGTGGACGAGACCGGCCGAATTTCAGCCGGTCGTCCGGCCGTAAACACTTACCTATTTATAAGTACCAGGCAGATGCTGTCCTAATCCTCACTATCTCCCTCAGCTCCTCATTCTGGTTTGACTCTGCTACAGCTATTGTTGCTGCTGCTCCTACAGGCTACAGGTATTGCTACTATGTCAATTTTTATTTTACTAGGCATTTCCATTGCTACGAGTCTATGACTTTACTAGTGTGCATTTCCATTTTCGTTTCCCAATCATATCAGGGTTCCAATTTTTACAGTGGCAACATCGATGGCCGGCAAGCAACAGGATCGAGCCAGGATAGAAATAGCACACATGGCGGCCGTTGCAGAGGCAACAGCTGCAGAGACGAAAGCTGAAGCAGCTCGGCAAGGTGCGGCCGACTGTGATGTGGCATGTACCCTTGCAGCAGCAGCAACATTGGCAGCCCAAAGAGCTGCTGTCATCTGCGTTGCGGCGCGTGACGATTGGGCAGCAGCAAAATTCGTAGCTGAAAAAGCTGCTACCAATTGGTGCGATGTGGCAAGTCGTCGGGAAGTAACACTGGCAGCTAGAGACGCTGCAAGAAGCCACAAGGCGGCGCGTGCGACTGCAGATACCATGTGTGATGCGGTAAGTGGTCATCAAGCAGCAGAAGCAGCTTCGGCAGCTCGAGAAGCTGCTACCGGCTGGGTTGGGGCAGGCGATGGTGCTGCGGCAACAGAAGGAGAAGCTGCCACCAACCATGATGTGCCACATGCTGATGCTGCGGCGGCGGTAGCATTGGCCGCTCGAGAAGCTGCTGCCAGCTGTGACATGGCATGTGGCCATGCAGGTACAAATGATGCCAAGAAGTTGCTCCAGGATATGCGTGGGTGGTTGATGACGGTGGCCGCGCTGTTTGTCGACATGTCATACGAGGCAAGTATTAGTCCACCGTCCTCGATACAAGATGGCACTGTGACCTACTCTATTTTCATGCTAGCAAACACGTTTTGTTTCACAAATGCGCTGATAGTCATTATCATGCTGGTGTCCATGCGAGAAATCCCGACGACCAGTACCCTGAGAGCCATAAGAGCTATGATGTTTTTCGTCGCTGTATCTATTGTTGCTTCTTCCGCCGTCGGTAGCTCCATGGAACCGCTTTTTGTAGTATTTTTTATAGCGGCCTTGTTAGCTACTCCAATTCTGCGAATGTCTTGATCCAGGCCATGTTGGCACGGAAGAAGCTAGCCATGAATTTCATGTTCCACTCTTTCGTAAGTATTTTTTTAAGCAGGGAATCTTCGCTAGTAAAATTAGTTTGACCCACGAATGTATTTTCAGTTTAGTTTAAGTTACCATGGAACGAATTGTGTTTATACCACTCGCTTTCCTGCGTCAGCATTATTGATAGTCATCTCAATTGCTTAAAGAAAAATTACCTTCGTACCTCAAAATTTCCCCCCGTTGAAATAAGGGTCCAGTGTCATTACCGGAGCAGAGCTCGTGTATACAGAACTCCGCCTCATGTTCATGGCGACATGGTTTAGCTCCGAGAGGTTCTTCGCATTGGCGTGCGCTGCGCAGATTGCGAAAGGTCGTATTGGGCGATGGGCCCGGCCTTGTGGCTACAAAATGGTTGACGACTCGAATGGACAGAAACAAGAGAACGGTGCGCCCCTATTTGGCGGGGTATGCGTCGGGAGGCCGACGCACACACACCCTGCTCCTTCTGCACCCTCATTTGGGTTGGCCATGAGCGGCGGCAGGCGCCCCATATTTTCTTGTTTCGCTTTTTCTTCTTTTAATAATTCAGGATTTTGAAAAAGTTCTATTTTTTAAATGCGAATTTTGAAAAGTTAGTGGAGCCAAAAAAAGACCCTAAATTCAAATAAAGTAAACGGATTTGAAAAAATGTTCGTGAATTTAGATATTGATGAACATTTTTCACCATAAAAACAAATTTTTAATTTGATGAACTTTGTTTTGAACTTGACGAACAATTCTCAATTCAAGAACATTTTTGAAAAAAAGATGAACACTTTTTGAATTTGATGAAGATTTCTTAAAATAAGGTGAACAAATTTGGAATACTATGAACATTATTTGAATTAGATGAACATTTTTCATTTTATTGAACTTGTGAACAAATTCTCAACTCAAGAACATTTTTTGAAAATCGGATGGATTTTGGAAATTGGATAAACATTTTCTTAATTTGATGAACATTTTTTAAAATTATGTTGAACAACCTTTGAATTAGATGAACATTTTTTTAATTCGGTGAACAAAAAAATGTTCACGGTTTTAAAAAATGTTCATGAAAATTGCAAAAAGAAAAAAACAAAAACAAAAAAAGAAATGAAAAAAATAAAAAAAATGAAATTGGTGTTGCTTCATCCTTCAAACCTAGATATTCAACATTTAATACTCTCTACTGGCTAGCATCTACGAGATGTCTCGGCTTTGGATCATCTCTATCGTTTGGCTTCACCGTGTCCGCGTGCCCGCACATGAGCTTTGCTTCCTTTGGATCTATAAAATACCGCTGTAGACGGGTAGTGATCGCGATGTACCATACAACTTTTTAAGGAGCTTTCTTTCCGGCCTTCTTATATCGAGAAGCATTGCACATTGGAAAGCTGGTTGTTTCCGCGTGCTCGTTTCGATTAATGGTGTAATCGTTGATGCATATGTGGTACCTAAGGTGCTACAAATCGGGAGGGCAAACGATTTTCTGGCCTCTTCTATACTAGGAGGACACAGGTTCACCGCGGGAAGAACTTTCTGTAGATACTTCAAATGCTCATCAAGGCTTGCCTCGGACCCTTTTTTTTGCCTTCAGTGTGAGTGTGAAACTCAAGCGGGTCTACTCGGGATTGCAACCATCATACAAAGGAGTCTTTGAGTCTAAGTCCAGTTGCGTCGATTTGGCATCCTCTCTAGAAGTAGCTCTGTCGCTAGTCGTGTTCTTGCGGAACATGTCCGCCACCGCAGATCACAAGTATTTATCAACTATCCTTCCACTGACCTTCATCATCGCATCCGAGGTATAAGAAAAATAATTATAACTATGTATGCATGCATGAAGGTCATACAAAAATTCTGCATGACTTTCCCTAGAAATAGGACATATCGAGTTTGCCCGAAATTCACCGAAACAGAAATAAATCGACATTTCGGCAAAACATAGGCAACTCATGTCATGTACAAGTACTCAAGTTCATCTTGGTCGCGCGCAACTCTGCAAATACATAGGCAACTCATGTCACTCACAAGTACTCAATTTTATCATGGGCATGCACAATTCAGTCATACCGCACACACATAAATTCCTTTCTGGCACAACATCTTTTACTCACCTATATCAGAGAGAACACGGTGATGAGGCCGATGTCGCTTGGGATTGAAGTAGACAAAGATGTTTAGTGCTCGTGCATTAATCAAAGAGGTAACACTAGTAGAAAACAGGGCATTTGTCCCGGTTCGTAAGGGTCTTTAGTCCCGGTAGGGTCGTTACTAATGCCTCCCCCCTTTAGTCCCGGTTCTTACACGAACCGAGACAGATGGGCATCCACGTGGCCGCTGCTCGCAGCCTAGGCAGGGGGGCCTTTGGTCCCGGTTGGTGACATAAACCGGGACCAAAAAGGCTTCCATGCATCAGCATTTCAGTGGCTTGGGTTTTTGTTTTTTTTAAAGGGGGGGAAGGGTTGGGGGTTTTGGGGGGTTAGTTTAGGTGTTTCATATATTGTGTTAGCTAGCTAATTAATAGAGAGAGAAGTGTCCTCTCTTATGTCCGTGCTAGGTCGACGCTATGTACTATATACATAGAGAGGCCCTCGACACGCTAGCTAGTAAGAAAATGAAGGAAACCATTAAGTACAGAAGTTCGTCATGCATACCGAGAGAAGTGATCGATCGACCTCTCCTTCTCCGAGAGATTGGTCGAACAACAAGTTTTCGTATTATCTATCCGACGCTACTGGCTACATACATATACAATATGTAAGATCTCTTACAATACCCTAGCATTTGAAATCAACTTCCACATGGTATTCTCCGGCTTTATTGATGACGTGGTCAAGAAAGAATACCGCCAATTCCTCTTGAATTGCTTTCATGCGATCTTGTGATAGGAGTTCTTTCCGCATCTGCCACGTCTAATTTGAAGAAGGGGGTTAATACATATATATGAATGAAACTCAACAGAAATGATGGTGTAATAAAATGAAATTGTGAATATTATTGCTTACGCACTTCATATTCTCTTTTAGAGTAGCCCCACTTATTTTTCAAAGTCGCGTTGTAGATGAACTCGCACACGTAGTATCCACAGTAATCATTCCCTTGTTCCTGCCACAAGCGCTTTACAAGAAATAGAGGTCAATCAAACTGATAATGAAGCATTATAAATGGCATTGATGAAAGTATACCTATAGAATCAACGGGAGATGCGTGCAACTAGCTAGCCAGTAGTACTTACGTCCGGGTATGTATATTGCAGCTCCTTCGGCAGTCCCGAGCTTCATGTGAACTGTTTCCAAACCCTGCAAGACAAAGAAAATAATTATTATTACTTGACATATCAGGAAATGAACAAAAAGTTGCCGATATGGTGCGATAATGATCGATTGAACTTACTTGTTGAGCAATTTAGTCATGTCCGCATAGGTATCGGGATCTTTTCGTCTCGAGTCTAAGACGGGTACTAGTCCCTGCTCAAGCTTAATCTCCAGAAGAACATACTGGTAGCTGCGCACGCTTGCATAACTCATCAATTACATTACTATAACCTCGCTCGAGTAATAAGGGAAACCGAATATGCACACGACAGTAACACTCACTTGAAGTTGTAAGGAAAGAATATGGTATCTTTGTTTTGATTTTTGATCAACGATTGTAGCAAGTTGGCCTCGGCCTCTTCGGCGTGCTTTTAAACCTGAATTTCATGTATGATATTTATGTTAATGAACCCAATATCATACATTTCTTGTTTTCTGCACTCAACGATCTTCAATCTGCATTATATAGTGAGGATAATTAATTATAAATACATGCAATGAAAGAGCTGAGCTATATATAGAGACTTAATGACAGAAATAGTACTTACAGACAGTAGCAAAATACCGTTAATTTATCGAGGGCCTTTTGATTGAAGAACTCGAAGAACTCCTCAAATGGAACAGCCAACAGATCAGTTCCAACGAGGTCGTGCTCCTCTTTAATGTTCAGATACAAAGTATTTGTTCCCCAGACTCTCTGCAGGTTTTCATGTACCAATTATGGAATCTTCGCATGATCGTTGTTAGAGATTTTTCATCTTTGACGAGAGGCTTCCCGTACTCGTATCTGTGTATGTCCACCTCCATGAAATCAAGAAGTTGATCGTTAGGCAGGTAATCTGCAAGATTGCCATAACCGGCCACCGCACATAGAGCCGGGGGGGGGGGGGCTCGATTGATTTGCTTGTTCGCCGAGCTGGGCAATTTTTTTCGTAGCTGCTCGTTCTTTTGACCTTTGATGCCTGACAGTACTTCCTGACCTCCCGCCTCTGGCTATACTGCTAGACGCCGGAGCAGACGGAGCGGCTGCGGCGTCTGTCTTCTTTCGTGCTTGCTTACGAGGCGGAGGAGATGGACTACGACGCGCCGGAGCAGCCGGGGCAGCGGCGGATCTCTTCCGCCCTTGCTGGCGAGGCGGAGAAGGAGGAGGCTACTGGCTGCTCGGGCGCGTCGGCGCAGGTGGAGAAGCAGGCGGAGTGCCGCCACGCGCCGGAGAAGGAGGCCGACTGCCCTGATCGTCACTCGCCGGAGGAGGAGGCGGTGGAGGAGGCGGAGTGCCCTGACTCGCCGGAGGAGGAGGCGGTGGAGGAGGCGGAGTGCCCTGGCTCGCCGGAGGAGGAGGAGGAGGCGGAGGCGTTCAGTTCGGAAGGTTGATGAGCTCCTTCCGCCATAGGCATGGAGTCTTCGTGAGCGTAACCCAGCCTAGTCTCCCCTTCACCGGTAGGGTGGTCAAGCTGGAGGTCCTCAAATCCCTCCATTATTTCATCCACCATCACCCTAGCATATCCTTCTGGAATCGGCCGGCAGTGATAAGTTGCGTCGGTTTCAGTAGGATAAACAGAGCCAACAGCCACCTTGACCTTCAATTCATCCATTGCGTCATTATGTGGCAATTTTGAGACTCCGTGATAGCATCCACGGGATAGCTGGCAGGAGCCGTCAAGACATGCTCCGGCTGAAGCAGCTCGGTGGAAGCCACGCTGCTTCTCCGCTGAGATGGCGGGGTAGCCGGGGAAGCTTCGCAGGTCGTTTGCTGCGCTCGCTTCTCGTTCCTCTAGCCCCATTACCCTTTCGCAGCGCCTGCAGCTTGGCTCTGCTCCGCTTTCTTCCTCCTCTCCTGGGTTTTGTAACCCCCTGCGTCCGGAAAACCAACCTTCTACGGAATGGAGCCTGGCGTGCCTCGTGTCCGTCCAGGGTGCTCAGGATTCCCGAGGGCCATTGTGAGCTCGTCCTTCTCCCTGTCTGGAACGAACGTCCCTTGCTGCGCTGCATCGATATAGTGCCGAAGCTTGGTGACTGGTATTTTCAGTTGCTCGTCCGTCCAACGGCACTTCCCTGATACAGGGTCCAAGGTTCCGCCATCCTCAAGAACCAAGTCCGCAACGGTCCGCCAGTTCATTGTCTCTGGTTCGATCCCTTTATCAAGCAGATCATTCTCAGCCTTGGACCACTTAGGCCGGGCTTTGAGGTAGCCACCTGACCCTGTGCGATGGTGAAACTTCTTCTTCGCAGCATTTTTCTTGTTTGTCTCCGACATCTTCTTACTCTTTTCCGATGTCTTGTGGGCCAAAAATGCGGGCCAGTGATCTTTGATCTTCTCATATTTGCCGATGAATTCTGGTGTCTCTTCTTTGTCGACAAACTTGTTCATCTCTTTCCTCCACCTCCTGAATAGGCTTTCCATCTTCTTAAGAGCACAAGACTTGATTAATTGCTCTTTAAATGGCTTCTCCGGATCCTCCTTTGGCGGTAGGGTGAAATTTGCCTTCAGCTCAGTCCAAAGATCATCTTTCTGCATATCATTGACATAAGACACCTCAGGGTCTTCCTCCTTAGGCTTATACCATTGTTGCATGCTGATCGGGATCTTGTCCCTAACAAGAACCCCGCACTGAGCAGAAAATGCGTTCTTTGTCCGGATGGGTTCAATCGGTTCGCCATCGGGCGCGATTGCTGTGATCTCAAACCTTTCATCCGAGCTCAACTTTTCCTTCGGGCCTCGTCTCCTTACCGAAGTTGTGCTCGATCCGGAGGGCTAGAAAAAGAAGAAAGACGAGAGTTAATTAATATGTGTACATATACCAAAACAATGAATGCATCAATTAACTAGTCAGCACGGGCTTAACTAATATATATATATACCTGGCCGGACTCGGTTCGGTCACCGGAGCAACAAGACGGTCTCCTTCTTGTACCTCCATTGGGTCACCGGAGCCATCATGAACATAGCCCTCTCCTTGTACCGGCATTAATGGGCCGGAGCCATCATGAACATAGCCCTCTTCTTCACCCAGTCCCTCCTGACCATCGGTGTCATTGAGAAATGACGCAACGACATCACTTCCTTGTGCGATTATGTCCACCAACATCGCTTCTGTTGTTTGCCCTCGAGTGCTCCATAGTTTCGCAAATATTTACAACATGTCAATTATTATTCAAACATGGTACAGATGGATATATATTAGTGGCAAACGAGAACTAGCTAGCTAATCACAATAAGGAATCATGTTAGTGGCCTCGACGCTGCTTCTCTAGGGTTTGGGGTGGCCTAAACAACGCTTCAAGGGTTTGGGGTGGCCTTGACACAACGCTTCAAGGGTTTGGGGTGGCCTCGACGACAACGCTCTTTTAACTTGGTAAATTTGGGTGGCCTCGAGAGAGTTTGTCGGGTAGGGGCGCGGCAGGAGGGGGTAGGAGACCAACATCGTTTTTTCTCTAGGGTTTGGGTGTCCTCGAGAGTTTTGGTCGAGCGAGAGGGCCGAGGGTGGTGCTGCCGTGGTATAAGTTATCACGGCCGAGAGGGGGTATATATATCGACCGCCCCTCATGTAGAAGTTATCCAGGAGGGTGTTATATCGACAACGACGCGACCAACATATACATGGGAAAATAATGTTATCGGGGAGGGGGTATATCGACCCCTCCCCCCTCGTATTGAAGTTATCGGGAGGGGTATATCGACGAGGACAGACCCGATAAAACATAAGAAAACGAAGAAGAAATAAAAAGAGGAGAAGAAAAAAGGAATAGAGGAGAAGATCGAAGAAAAAAAAGAAAAAAAAGAGATGAAGAAGAAAGGAATAGAGAAGAAGAAAAAAAATATTCTATTTTTTCTTCTTCTCCTCTATTCCTTTCTTTTTCTCCTCTTCTTTTTCTTCTTTTTTCTCTTCTTATTTATTTCTCCTCTTGTCTTCCTTTCTTCCTCTTCTTATTTTTTCCTTTTTCCTCTCATTCTTTTAGTATTGCTTGATTTTTTTTAAAAATGTTCAAATAGAAAATTTTGAAAAAAAGTAAAGGTTTTGCCTAATGCATTGTTCATATTTCATAAACATATATGCATACAAAAAAAGCATACATACATACATATATACATACAAAAAAAGCATACATGCATACATATATACAAAAAAAGCATACATACTTTCCTAGCTAGCAAAAAAAGCATACATACAAACATATATATATTTTTCTTGCGGCAGGGGGCAGGGCAGGGCGCGGGGGCTCACTATGGGCGGCGTCGGCGACGGCGAGGTCGGGGCCGGCCTGAGGCAGAGGCACGGGCGACGGTGACGGCAGGGGCGGCGAACGGCGTCGGGGCAGCCTGGCGGCGATGAGCTCGGCGTCGTCGGGGGCAAATGGAGATGAGAAACTGAAATTTTCACAAGTCCTGGTTATATACCAAGAGCATTGGTCCCGGTTCGTGGCAGCAACCGGGACCAATGCCCCCTTTAGTCCCGGTTGGTGCCACCAACCGGGACCAAAGGCCAGTTTTCGGCAACCCAAAGGGCGGGAAGCGGCGGCCTTTGGTCCCGGTTGGTGGCACCACCGGGACTAAAGGGGGCATTGGTCCGGGACCAATGCCCCCTTTAGTCCCGGTGGGTGCCACCAACCGGGATCAAAGGCCTTGCGCTACCCGCGGCCAAAACTTTAGTCCCACCTCGTTAGTTGAGAGGGGCTCGGAGTGGTTTATAAGCCCCACTGCAGCTACCCTCTCGAGCTCCTCTCAAATGCAGGATTACGGGCCTAATCTCACACTGTGCTGCATGTGGGCCTATTGGGCCTTCTGCGGGCCTGAATCCTAGCCCAGGTTGGGTTTCTAGTCGTATTCAGGCCGTGGTGGCCCAATAGGTGGCAGTTTTTTTTTGTTTTTTTCCAGTTTTTTTTTGTTTTTTGCATTATTTATTTTCTTTTGTTTTTTTCTTTATTTTTTAATTCTTTTTTCTTTTAGTTTTAGAAAAAATATAAACTTTCTGTTAGTGCCATTAGTTTTCAAATTTGAGAACACTTTTTTTGTTTTTTTCTTTGTTGCTTTATTTATTTTATTTTGTTTCTACTTACAACAAAATACTTATTGTTACTATTTTTATTTTGTTTCCAGTTTTTTTGTTTTGTTTTCTGCATTATTTATTTTCGTTTGTTTTTTGCTTTATTTTTTAGTTCTTTTTCTGTTAGTGCCATTAGTTTTAGAAAATTATAAACTTTTTGTTAGTGCCATTAGTTTTCAAATTTGAATAATTTGAATTCTTTGAAATTTGTGTGAATCACAAGTTTGTGATTAACTTTACTAAAAAAATGAACATTGATGCGCCTATAGAGAAAATTCAACATAAATTCATAATAAAGCATTTCAAATGAACTCTGAAAAAGTTAAAAGTTGGCATGGTATCATAATTTCAATCATATAGCATATGTGCATGTACAAAATGAACAATGGTATCATACTTGTCTGTTACAAAGTTCGCATGGTATCATCATAATAGTTGCGTGAGAAAGTCTTCACTTTTTCTTCGCTTGTGTCATTTGCTTATTGCGCCGTAACCATGGATAATCTTCATCGTTTATCAGGATGTTGGGGTCAGCCTTGACTTTGAAGGGAGGAATTTCATGAAACTTTTAATAATCTTCAGACATGTCTGTCTTGCCCTCCACTCCCTCGATGTCCCTTTTTCCTGAAAGAACTACGTGGCGCTTTGGCTCATCGTATGATGTATCCGCTTCCTTATCTTTTCTTTTTCTCGGTCTGGTAGATATGTCCTTCACATAGATAACATGTGCCACATCATTGGCTAGGACGAACGGTTCGTCAGTGTACCCAAGATTTTTCAGATCCACTGTTGTCAATCCGTACTGTGGGTCTACCTGTACCCTGCCTCCTGACAGATTGACCCAGTTGCATTTAAACAAAGGGACCTGAAAATCTACTCCGTAGTCAAATTCCCATATGTCCACTATGTAACCATAATATGTGTCATTTCCCTTCTCGGTGGCTGCATCAAAGCGGACACCACTGTTCTGGTTGGTGCTCTTTTGATCTTGGTCGATCATGTAAAATGTATTCCCATTTATATCGTATCATTTCCAAATCATTATAGTCGAAGATGGTCCCCTGGACAGCAAGTACAGCTCATCACAAACAGTGCTGTCACCTCTAAGACGTGTTTCCAACCAACTGCTGAAAGTCATGATGTGTTCACATGTAATCCAGTCGTCGCACTGCTCCGGGTGTTTGGAGCGTAGACTGTTCTTGTGTTCATCGACATACGGGGTCACCAAGGTAGAGTTCTTTAGAACTGTGTAGTGTGCTTGAGACCAAGAATATCCATCCCTGCATATTATTGAGTCCTTTCCAAGCGTACCTTTTCCAGTCAGTCTCCCCTCATACTGCGATTTACGGAGACCTATCTTCTTAAGGCCAGGAATGAAGTCAACACAAAACCCGATGACATCCTCTGTTTGATGGCCCATGGAGATGCTTCCTTCTGGCCTAGCGCGGTTACAGACGTATTTCTTTAGGACTCCCATGAACCTCTCAAAGGGGAACATATTGTGTAGAAATACGGGCCCCAGAATGACAATCTCGTCGACTAGATGAACTAGGACGTGCGTCATGATATTGAAGAAGGATGGTGGGAACACCAGCTCGAAACTGACAAGACATGGCGCCACATCACTCCTTAGCGTTGGTATGATTTCTGGATCGATCACCTTATGAGATATTGCATTGAGAAATGCACATAGCTTCACAATGGCTAATCGGACGTTTTTCGGTAGAAGCCCCCTCAATGCAACCGGTAGCAGTTGTGTCATAATCACGTGGCAGTCATGAAATCACTGGGCTTCTTCCGGTGATATGCCTCGCCTTTGAAATGCTTGCCTTTCTTTCGACATTGGTGGTTGGTCGGAAGAAATCGACGATGGCCCAGGTACACATTCTTCCTGCAGCTTCCCAGGTATATACTATCGGTGTCAAGTAAACAGTGTGTGCATGCGTGGTATCCCTTGTTTGTCTGTCCTGAAAGGTTACTGAGAGCGGGCCAATCGTTGATGGTCACGAACAACAACGCCTTTAGGTCAAATTCCTCCTGTTTGTGCTCATCCCACGACGTACACCGCTTCCATTCCACAGCTATAAAAGTTCTTCAACTAATGGCCTTAGGTACACATCAATGTCGTTGCCGGGTTGCTTAGGGCCTTGGATGAGAACTGCATCATAATGAACTTCCGCTTCATGCACATCTAAGGAGGAAGGTTATACATACATAGAGTCACGGGCCAGGTGTTGTGATTGCTGCTCTGCTCCCGAAAGGATTAATGCCATCCGCGCTTAAAGCAAACCATACGTTCCTTGGGTCACTTGCAAACTCATCCCAAGACTTTCTCTCGATTTTTCTCCATCATGACCCGTCGGCGGGTGCTCTCAACTTCCCGTCTTTCTTACGGTCCTCACTGTGCCATCGCATCAACTTGGCATGCTCTCCGTTTCTGAATATATGTTTCAACCGTAGTATTATAGGAGCATACCACATCACCTTCGCAGGAACCCTCTTCCTGGGGGGCTCGCCGTCAACATCACCAGGGTCATCTCGTCTGATCTTATACCGTAATGCACCGCATACCGGGCATGCATTCAGATCCTTGTACGCACCGCGGTAGAGGATGCAGTCATTAGGGCATGCATGTATCTTCTGCACCTCCAATCCTAGAGGGCATACGACCTTCTTTGTTGCGTATGTACTGTCGGGCAATTCGTTATCCTTTGGAAGCTTCTTCTTCAATATTTTTAGTAGCTTCTCAAATCCTTTGTCAGGAACATCATTCTCTTCCTTCCACTGCAGCAATTCCAGTACGGTACCGAGCTTTGTGTTGCCATCTTCGCAATTGGGGTACAACCCTTTTTTGTGATCCTTTAACATGTGATCGAACTTCAGCTTCTCCTTCTGACTTTCGCATTGAGTCCTTGCATCGACAATGACCCGGCGAAGATCATCATCATCGGGCACATCGTCTGGTTCCTCTTGATCTTCAGCAGCTTTGCCCGTTGCAGCATCATCGTGCACATCTTCTGGTTCCTCTTGATGTTCGTGAGCATCATCGTATTCAGGGGGCACATAGTTGTCATCGTACTCTTCTTCTTCGCCGTCTTCCATCATAACCCCTATTTCTTCGTGCCTCGTCCAAACATTATAGTGTGGCATGAAACCCTTGTAAAGCAGGTGGGTGTGAAGGATTTTCCGGCCAGAGTAAGACTTCATATTCCCACATATAGGGCATGGACAACACATAAAACCATTCTGCTTGTTTGCCTCAGCCGCTTCGAGAAAATCATGCACGCCCTTAATGTACTCGGAGGTGTGTATGTCACCGTACATCCATTGCGGTTCATCTGCGTGCATTATATATAATTAAGTGTGTCAAAAACTATTACATAACATCATGAATAGATAATTAAGTGACCAAATTAATAGAAGTTCATCATCACATTAAAACCAAAGTACATACATAGTAAAAGTAAGAAAATAATACAAGTATCTATCTAAACATACAAGTAAGAATATTTTTCCTTTCAGAAAGAAGATAAGAACAAGAGGCTCACCACAATGGTGTCGGCGATGAGATCGGCGCGGGCGATCGACGGCGATGAAGACAGAGACGGGATGCGACAGACCGCTAAACCTAGACAAATATTGAGGAAAATGGAGTTTGGAGGTCGAGCTTGGAGAGGAGAAAGTTAAGTAGTGTGGCTCGGGCATTCCATCAAACACCTCGTGTGCATAGGAGGTGAGCTAGAGCACCACAAAGCTCTCCAACGGCCGGGCAGAAAAACAGAGCAGTGAAGTGCTCTGCTCGCGGGCGAGGGGTATATATAGGCAATTCATTGGTCCCGGTTCATGGCATGAACCGGGACTAAAGGGCAGCCTTTGGTCCCGGTTCAAGCCACCTACCGGGACCAATGTTGGTGGGCCAGGAGCGAGGACAATTGGTCCCGGTTCGTCCCACCAACCGGGACCAAAAGGTCTAGACGAACCGGGACCAATGGCCCACGTGGGCCGGCCGGCCCCCGGGGCTCACGAACCGGGTCCAATGCCCCCATGGGTCTCGGTTCTGGATTGAACCGGGACTAATGGGCTGACCCGGCCTGGACCATTGCCCCCTTTTCTACTAGTGTAAGTAGCTTAGTTCATTTAATGAGTGGGAGAAGTAGGCGATTAAGTAGTATAGATTTAGAGGGTGCTTGGATCCAAGGGACTTATTTTAGTCTGACTAAAAATAGTCTCTTTAAGAGGCTAAAGTTCCAAGCACCCCTGACTAAAGAGGGGCTAAAACTAGTCTTAAGACTAAAAAAATTTAGTCAAGGGTACCCTTACTAAAATGTGGATTAGTCCTCTCTCTCCTTATTTAACTCCTCTCCTTTAACACATGCGAGTTCTGGATTGGAGGGTTTGGAGGATAATAAATGTTCATTAACTTGATTTTAGTCTCTTTAATATTTGGATCCAAGCATGGGTGAGGCTAGCAAGTTTTAGTCCCACTACTTTTAGTCATGAGATTAAAGCGTATCCAAACACCCTCTTACTACTTGGAGGAGATGAAAGGTGGCAGTTGTGCTTAGTAATAGCGCGGGGTATAGACGCCACACTACTACTAAGCCCACTAGTTGTAGAGTGGGGCAAGGGGGTGCGCTACTTGGCTGGATGAAAAGCTCGAAGCTCGCGAACATAATGAGCACTCGATTGTTCGGCTCATTTTGACTCGTGCTTGTTTGTTATTGAACCAAGCTAAATAGTGTTTTTTGCTCAATAAGATTAGCGAGCTTAACGATCAAGCAAACGAGTTTTGCAAGCTAACTTGTTTAGATCGATATTTTTTAGTCTAGCTCAATATATATAATATTGACTTGAGTCTCCCCTAGTTCAGCCCACTAGCCCAGCTTGGGGGGTCAAAGGCCTAACCCACTTCGGCACAAGCACTTGCCATAGCCCGCGCTTCTCCTAGTCCTAGACCTAGGTGCCACCAGCCACCAATAGACCTATAGTCAACCACGAGCCAGCCGCCAGGAACTAAACTGTTGGGGAATGTAGCATGCAATTTCAAAAAAAATCTACGATCACGCAAGATCTATCTAGGAGATGCATAGCAACGAGAGGGGGAGAGTGTGTCCACGTACCCTCGTAGACCGAAAGAGGAAACGTTAGGTTAACGCGGTTGATGTAGTCGAACGTCTTCGTGATCCAACCGATCAAGTACCGAACGTACGGCACCTCCGAGTTCAGCACACGTTCAACTCGATGACGTCCCTCGATCTCTTGATCAAGCAAAGTGTCGAGGGAGAGTTTCGTCAGCATGACGGCGTGGTGACGGTGATGGTGATGTGATCTGCGCAGGGCTTCGCCTAAGCACTACGATAATATGACCAGAGGAGTAAACTATGGAGGGGGGCACCGCACACGGTTAAGAAACAACTATTGTGCTTTGGTGTGCCCCCCTGCCCCCATATATAAAGGAGAAGAGGGAGGAGGCCGCCCAGGGGGCGCCATAGGGGGAAACCGACTAGGACTCCCAATCCTAGTTAGCCGCCCCTTTCCTTTCTTTTGGAGGAGGGGTTAAAGGGAAGGAGATGGAGAGGGAGAAGGAAAGGGGCCCGTGCCGCCTCCCCCTTGTCCAATTCGGACTCCCTTGGGGGGCGCGTGCCACCCCGTGCGGGCTCCCCTCTCTCTCCACTAAGGCCCATGTAGGCCCATTACTTTCCCCGGGGGGGGGGGGGGAGGGGGGGTTCCGGTAACCTCCCGGTACTTTGAAAAATACCCGAACCATTCCGGTGTCCGAATACCATCGTCCAATATATCAATCTTTATCTCTCAACTATTTCGATACTCCTCGTCATGTCCGTGATCTCATCCGGAACTCCGAACAAACTTCGGCCACCTAGACACATAACTCATAATACAAATCGTCATCGAACATTAAGCGTGCGGACCCTACGGGTTCGAGAACTATGTAGACATGACCGAGACATATCTCCGGTCAATAACCAATAGCGGAATCTGGATGCTCATATTGGTTCCTACATATTCTACGAAGATCTTTATCGGTCAAACCATAATGACAACATACATTATTCCCTTTGTCATCTGTTTCCTCGAAAGAAACGAAAAAAAAAATTACCCCCAATCTAGGTCATCGCGGGCCACGAACTCACCGGTGTTCCTGCTCCAGGTCGTCGCCAATGGCTGGGGCCAGCGCGGCCACTCCTCCCGACAGGTTAGCCTTCCGTCCCGCCGGCGCTGTTCGACGTTGTGAAGTTCAGGATGCTCCTAGCTGTGTCTACGGCCTTGCGCCGATGCGCCGCTCTGGAGGAATCTTCGTGTCCGCGGCCGACCGTGCCAACCAGTTGCCTACGTGGCGCTCTCCGCTTATGCCCAAGGAATTTGAATTTGAACTGGTTTCAATTTCTGAAAATTTCACCCTAATCTGCACCACTTTCGGACGACTCCAACAAGTGTACTGTTTCGCAAAAGAAAAAAAGTGTACTGATGACCCGATCGAGACCCAGCTCCCTGCGAATCAGCTTCCTTAATCTAATCGGAATCTTGAAACGCAAATGTGATCCATTCTGCTTCTTTAGCATAATATACATTTCAATTTGAGACTGTTAACTTCGCAACAGCTTCTCAGGCATCCAAATCTGGGCGCACATGTATGCAGCTTAGCTAGCCTAATGTATTCACTAGTGCAGAACCGGGCAATAGCACCGGTTCGTAAGGCTCTTTAGTGCACTAAAGTGTGGGCACTAAAGCCCCTCCCCCCTCCCCCCCCCCCCCTTTAGTACCGGTTCAGCACGAACCAGTGCTAAAGGGCCACCACGTGGCACGAGCCAGCTCCAGGGGCCGGGAGCCCTTCAGTACCGGTTGGTAACACCAACCGATACTAAAATGTTTGGGGGGGTTTTTGGTTTTATGATTTCTTTTTTATTTAATTTTTTGTTTTCCATTTTAATTCTTTTTCGTTTCACCCGCAGATATATATATATAATAACTCATGCATGCTCGCATCATACATCATCATATATAATAACAAGTCCTACTAGCTAATTAATCAAGCATCATCATACAACTTCTACTCGTTATTAATAATAAGTCATACGATCATCATCCTCATAGTCATCGAACCCAACCCTACATAATTGTTCTTAGCACATGATCATCAGTATCAGGTAGGATCGGACCTAAACACACTTAAGGTAAAATAGCATAAAACAATATAGACCCTGACTCTCCATTATGAAGAATGGAGATCATCCTGTCTTCAATTCTTGCGCCTCGCTTCCTTTTGCTTCCAAGAAGCTCCTTACGACTGTCCATACATTTTTCCATCCTTTGATTGTCATGTCTCCACTTCTTTTAGAAATCCGGTATGGACAGTTGATATTCGTAGGATGACCTGGATATATGTTCAAAACACGAACGCTTCCGCCAATCTGATAAATCAAATGAGGCACACAATTATCAGGGATAACCTGTTGAAAACATAGTAATAACTTCGTAATTAGCAATGATGTACTAGTTTTAGAAGTACGCAAAAGATGCACGGATGTCGTAATAGTAAAAAAACTTACCAGGGTATCTCCATGGTAGTTATCAGAGTTCAACACGTGCACTAGTGGCACGTATTGACCATAATGTTGAGGAGTTCGATTGTAGATATTGTAATTCTCAATATCATTACAAAATCCAACCAGATGAGTTTTCTCCTTGTAAGTTAACTCAGAGCCATCGGTGTAGTAAGTTCTATCTACCATATTCTGCACATTCTTTGATACTTCAAAATAAGCTGTAAATGGAAATAAGCTGTCAACTATTTTGAAATGAACAATATAAGTTCTATTAATAATTAACTATGTTTGAGAAACTCACATAGCGGTAGAACTGGAGGAGTATCAACAAGGACCCAAATGTCCATATTGTCTTGCTCGATTTCAGGATCACCAAGATCCATGGTGACAAGCATACCCTCATCAAAACCATACAATTTGCAAAATGCTTCCCAATTTTTGCAACCAAAATGGGTTACGCCTCAGCATTATACAACTTTACTTCAAAATCCACATCATGATGGGTCCTTAGGTGAATTTTCTTCGTTTCAAAATTTTCATGGTCTTCAAAATCCATCCTCTCCAAGACATAGCGTCTTGCATGGCATGGGATCAACTATACTCGAATTGTAAAAGATGAAAATTACACGTTGAAATAGTTGAAGTCATGCTTAATTATGAAAAAAAAACTATACTCGAATTGTAAAAGATGAAAATTACCGTTTCAACTTCGAAAGTCTCCTCGAGCTTAATGCTGAAGCGCCGACCATCGTCCAGGTGAGGCCTGTCGCACTCACCTCGATCGTCGTGGCACCAGTCGCACCCGGGAGACTTTCGTAGATCCGATGATGACATTTCCTATACGTTCATAATTCAAAGACTAAATTAGATCATTATTATTCAACTAATCATATGCATATGCCTTGCATATAGTGCTCTCAATTTGACTAAAAAGAAACTAGTTCTATTAATTTTCTTGCTAAAATAAACTACTTCAACTAGTTCAACTACTAAGCACTTACTATAAATAGAATAATGTAGTACTTACTCAAAATAAACAAGTTGCCCTCTAACTAAGTCCATTAAACACTTTCTAACATAATAAAAATTCTATGACCAAAATTACAACAAAAAAATTCATAAAAATTCTATGAAAAAATTCTATGAAGTAGTTATATTAATCTAACATTCGACATTAATCTAACATTCGACATTAATCTAACATTTATATAAACTCAAAATATATAAAAAATTAAATAAACAAAAAACTCATTAACAAATAATATTTTAATTAGATCATCAAATATCAGATACCTAAATTTTCTTACTAAAAATAAACTAGTTATATTAATTATTGAACTAGTTCAAATCTCATATACCTAAATATATAAACTAGTTCGACAATTTTCTTACTAAAATAAACTAGTTATATTAATTATTCAACTAGTTCAAATCTCTAGTTCGACAATTTTCTATCTAGCTAATTCATCTAACATTCGATCATCTAATTAACTTTTCTAAAAACAGAAAATAAGTAAAAATGTGTGTGTGTATGTGTATGTGTGGATGTACGTGTACGTATATGTGTGTGTATATGTGTGTCAGACGTCAGCCGCCCAGACGTGAAGCGGGCGGCGACGACGTATGGGGCGACGGGCGGCGCAAGACGTGTGCGGCAACGACGGGACGGCGGGAGAGCGAGAGACGTATACCGCGGCGGAACGACGGCGGCGCTGGGCGTTTGGCGGCGCGAGACGATTTATTTACGACGGGCGGCGGGGGACGACGACGGGCGGCGGCGGGACGACGACGACGACGCGCGACGGACGACGGACGACGGGCGGCGGCGGCGACGACGAGCGACGGGCGCGCGCGAGAGGTTGAGACGAAAGAAGTAGAGATCTAGCTGAATTTTCGCAAGTGTTGTATATATAGGAGAGGCCTTTAGTACCGGTTGGAGCCACCGACCGGTACTAAAGGCCAACTTTGGCCAGGCCAAGAGGCGGGAAGAGCAGGCCTTTAGTACCGGTTGGTGGCTCCAACCGGTACTAAAGGTGATCTTTAGTACCGTTGGAGCCACCAACCGGTACTAAAGGCTTCGCGCTGCCACCCCGCAGTTCGCAAAGTTTAGTCCCACCTCGCCGGGCGAAGGGCAGCCGCACTGGTTTATAAGCCCAGTCGCGGCTGCCTCTTTGAACTCCTCTATATAGCAGGCTTGTGGGCCTAATTTCTGCGCGCTGCCCTGTGAGTCTGCTGGGCCTTTAGGGCCTGTAATTGCACGCCTGTGGCGTAGCAGGCCCACAGGGCAGCGCCCCAATTTTTTTATATTTTTTTCTTTTCTGTTTCTTCTATTTATTTCTTCGTAGTTTTTGTATAGTTTTTTCTTTTCTGTTATATTTATTTGTGAGTAGTTTTTCATCTAGTTTGCCAAAATTCAACATTTTCAGAGTTCATTTTGTAGTGACTTTCAATTTCACGGTCATTTAGTGAACGATTGAAAAATAGCAAATATAATTTTTCTTTTCTGTTATATTTATTTCTGAGTAGTTTTTTCTTTTCTGCTATATTTATTTTCTTCTATTTATTTCTGAGTAGTTTTTTTATATAATTTTTTTCTTTTCTGCTAATTTTTCTTTTCTGCAAAACTTGATGGTCAAAGTCTGGAGTTATAACCAAAGTTTTTAAAAAAGAAATTCTGGTGTTGTAATAAGTTTTAAAAAATAAAATGCCTTTGTAGCAGATGAGTTTAAATTCGTCAGAAAACTGACTACTTCGAAAGAGATTGTTCAGTTTGTAAACGAAGTGCATCTAGTTTTAGCCGTAAGCCTCTCTACTTTCTTGCACATGCTATGTGGGTGAAATGATGATACCATGCCAAGTTTCAACTTTTTCAGAGTTCATTTGTAGCGCTTTTCAATTTCTAGGTCATTTAGTTCTCAAAACAAATCATTGAATGCATGAAAAATAGCAAATGAAGGCAGAAATGGTTGAAAGTTGATGGCGCCGCTTTGAATGGTGCATACTGAACGCTTCTTCTTCTTCTTCTTCTTCTTCTTCTTCTTCTTCTTCTTCTTCTTCCTCTTCTTCTTCTTCTTCCTCTTCTTCTTCTTCCTCTTCCTCTTCTTCTTCCTCTTCCTCTTCCTGCTTGTGATAGTTTTAAAAATAACATGTCCAAATTGACATATTTAAATTGTGCATCTGAACGGAGAAAAAATACATTGGTCAGTACCGCCTTTCAGCCAAAACGCGCTACTGCTACAGAGAAGTACATATAAAAATACATTGAGCATCAATGATCTTTTTGTATAGAATCTGCATCGTCAATAGGAATCTAGTACATATAAAAATACATTGATCATCAATAATCTTTTTGTATAGAATCTACATCGTCAATAGGAATCTACCACCGATTTAAGAACCGCGAAGACTCCTATTGCAGCCACAGATCCTACACATAGAGTTCAATGAAGACCAACTGCTTGTGATAGTTTGAGAAGTAACATATTTAAGGTGGTAAAAGGCTTGTTAGGGGAGCGAGGTGGGACTAAAACAGCCTGCCATTAACGTCATTAGTACCGGTTCATGGTTCGAACCGGCACTAAATGGTGATGGTGGGGCCATAGCCTGACCGCAGGCTGACACAGCCTCTTTAGTACCGGTTCGTGGTACGAACCGGTACTACAGGTTCGCCACGAACCGGTACTATTGATCGCCGCCACGAACCGGCACTAATATACACATTAGTGCCGGCTCTAATGCAAACCGGCACTAATGTGCTTCACGTTTGACCTTTTTTCTACTAGTGATTATTAATCTGGGGCGCATGTCTGCAGCTTTCTTTTGTTAACTTTTACGCTTTGGCATACGTTGCCGCCCACCTCCTCGTCTTGTGGTTATCACGTGATCCGGTCTTAAAAGCTTCAATTGACTGGACGAAACCTTAAAAATTCCAAACATATTGTGCTCTTAATTTGCTAACAACGTTCTCATTTGTGTCGACTCCTGCCATGGCACCTAACATAGGCATTGCAAGATTAATTAAACGCTCACTTCCTATTAAGTTTTTGGGAGTGAGAAACTTAAACTTTTTCTTTGAAACTAGTGTCCTTAATTATGCCTCAATCTATTAATTAAGAAGAATAAAGTTGACTAGCTAATCAATGAATAACCCCGTGCAAAAACCGGCACATCACGCCCCTCAGATAGAGCAACCCATCCAGAGTTGAAGGAGCCGGAAAGCTACCGAACACGCCATTAGTTGACGTGAGACAGTCACCGAAGTAGAGAATTTCTCATTGTGTCCTGTGATGCCGTTGCCTGTCTAGCAGCTTCCTTTATTCCTATCAAAAGCTGAAAATACAAACTTTATCTAGTCTGCAAGTTTAGCCTAACAGTGCATTGTTGATCTATTTTAAGCCTAGCAGCTTGGCAAGTGGCAACTGCTTCTCATGACATCCAGGTCCAGTCGTGCATGAGTGCAGCTTTTTTTCCTTGGTTTATGAAAACAATCAAGCTTTGCACTTTGGCATGTACTTCTCCAGTTTATCATGCCACCCACCTACTAGTGACTGGTAAAAGATTCCACACACACGCAGTTCACGTGATCAGGAGTACTCTCATTCGCTTAGAGGCTCTAGTGCTCCATTAATTTTGTGATGCCAATGATGCCTCCAACGGACATAAAAGACCCCATCGCGGTAAATAAATGAAGTGGCAGCAGTGTGATCGCAGACCTACAGTGCTAAGTATTGTGAACGACATCGCCAACAACTAAATTGAAGGTTACTTTTGATTAAGTTTGGTTAGAGGCAGAAAAAAGCAGCTTCCACATGCAAAAAGCCTCAAAAGCTGTTCATGGTGTTGTTTCCTCCAAGGCGTTGCCACTGGGCATATATACCGACTTGCTTAATCTAATCCAAAGCTGAAAACACAAACGTGATCTAGTCTGCAAGTTTAGCATAATACATTATTAGTCTGAGCCCTCGCAATTTCCCAGCTATTTCTCATGGCAATGGCACCCCGGCGTGCATCCCTGCAGCTTTTTTCTGCTGTTCTTTTGAAATAAGTAATACCCAAATAGCTTTGCACTTGGCATGTTCAAGCGCATACAAACATCAGGTAAACAGTACAAACCAATGTAGATATTATGCTGTAATTCGTAATAACGTACTAGTTAACGATCCAAGCCCTGGGTTTGACTCACGCCCAGAAACCGGCTTACCTGGCAAACCCCCATGCGAACAATTTCTTTCTCATAGAGACTAAAATAGTTGAATTTGTGGACTAGTAGCTCTTAGCAACCGTCGAGCAGTATGATAAATGTAGCTGAATGCGCACAAAAGATGATCCATTTCATCAACAAGCTATGTCCAATAAAGACAACGATTCCTTCGAGGTAAAGTAGTCTAAGTGCAAACCTATGGTAGTAATAGTTGGTGCGATGCCGTGTGCATGCTGCATGCGTGTGAGTCAAGCCAGCAACCAGTAAAGTGAAGATTACATTTTATTATGTCCGGTTGGAGGCTTAAAAGTTGTCTCTGTGTGTGTCCGTGTGTGTGTGTGAGGGGGGGTTCCAACTGGGAATCCTGGCACTTAAGTACCAGCTGCAGGCTGTCCTAATCCTCAACATCTCCCTCGGCTCCTTTCTTGTTCGACTCTAGTACAGCTAGTGCTGCTACTGCTCAGGTATCGCTAGTCTATCACATTTTACGTTGCTCGTATGCATTTTCATACTATGACTTTACTCATATGCGTTTTCTCGACGGATTGTGCATAAGATCCATTTTTACCATTTTAAAATTAGTTACAAGTTTGCATGCAGTATGCAGAGAGTTCTATTTGTTGGCAAGCACTTTGTTAGTTATTCATTATTTATTTTTATTACTTACATTTAAAATTAGTTTTTACTAGATATAAGTATGTAACACATACCAAATACGCATGATTAAATGAAATGTAGGTGCTGATCTCATCAATCTTAAGATTGGCGGCACGGACTCTCGGATGTGCTCATAGGGTTAGAGTGTTCATGTATGCCTTTATAGGGTGAATGTATGTGAGTGTGATTACTCGCGTTTGTATTGTGTTTGAAAAAACAGGTCAAGTATTCACAATCAACTACTCGAGGGATTTTGAAAATTTTAGCCGATGCTGCAGGAGAAATAGCATAGCACTAAATGACGGACAGATTTAGTGCATAATGGCCTTCATCGCTGCTATTAGGGTGCTATGTTAGTGCATTGGCACAAGTGAATTTTTGTTGTATAGAAATGAATTTTTCTCACTTCTCTTTGTCTTATCTATTATCTTTTTTGACACAAGTACATTATCGTTGTGTAGAAAGGGCCTTTTCTTACTTCTCTCAGATTTTTTGTTTGCCTTTTTGGCATAATTGCATGTTTGCTTGTTCGGCTGGTCCAAAGTCACGATATTTTTGTTATAGAGTTATTTTTCATAGTACAAAATAAGTTACCAAAATAATTAGAGAAAAAAATTGGGGTCGTGCGTAGCTACCACCATCGGTAGCAAATTATTTCTTATTCTATTAATTTGGCTGGCTGCTAGTTGATATATGTCAATTGTCAAGTATATGTTAAATTGATGCATGCTTGTATGTTTATTTTCACATTTTTTATTGATTTCTGCTGAAACGCTAAAGGGGGCTTAGAACGCTATAGCTACACAAGAGACTAAGCGCACTATTTAAAATTTTGTCTATAACCCTTTGATAATAACTAAACATTTTTCTTGTGCAAACCTATTATGTAATAAAAGTAAACATAAGCATATATCTAATGGATGTGTATGTACTTACCACATATTTTTCATTGGACAGACATGCATAGTAGATGTAGAATTTTCTACTTCGTTGTCCAAATCATGTCATGCTTACGGTTTTTGTATGGGTCCGTATAGGACACATCTAGATCTGACATAACATCTAACCTGATGTCCACTATGTTTGTGGTCTTTTTTTTTGTCCCAGCTATTTTTTTTTTGTTTCTTGTTGCTACCTTATTTGTGGGAGCTTAGATGTGACATCCTTAGAAAACATCTAGATGTGAATTAGACAATAGCCTGACGATCTATTTGCCCTTAAGCGCGGCAGGGATGTAACTTGTCCAAGCAGGCTTATCCAATTTATATTCTGACATGTTCATCTTTTTCTGCATTTTCAGTAACCGGAAGTAATAATGGGACTGCCTGAGCTATGGGAAGTATGGGAGGTCCAGTTTCTGCTGCTTTTAAGCTTACTGCTGCAAGTGCTCCTGCTCATCTTCACCGAGTTTCGTCGGTTTGTAAAATGGCCCCTTCTGTCTGCGGCGTTGAATGGTGCCCTCTGGCTTCTGTACCAAATGGCTGACGCCATCGCCTTATACGTGCTCGGCCACATGTCCCTGAAAACCAAGGCACCCGAGCAGCAGCAGCTCATGGCGTTCTGGGCATCGCTGCTGTTGGTTCACCTTGGGGGACAGGACAACATCACTGCCTATGCTTTGGAGGACAATGAGCTCTGGCTGCGCCACCTGTTCACTCTGGTGGTGCAGGCCGTGGGGGCTGCATATGTTCTGTACAAGTATGTCGCCGGCGGCAGTGGGGCCTTGCTCGCTGCAGCTGTGTTGATGTTTCTTGTGGGTGTTGGCAAGTATCTGGAGAGGATATTTGCTCTCTACTCCTCTGGCCTTGAAAACATCAGCAAGTTCCTTGACCGCGTTGAGGTACCGAAGAACGCCAGGAACTCGGAGTACCCAATCCCAGCTTGTTTGGATAATGAGGAAAGTATCCTGCAGGGAGCTCATGACCTCCTCCATCTCTGCATGGGCAAGTTCGCTGACTTCAAGGTATGGCCGTCACCGTTCCAAATCGGGGCCCTATCAGTCTATTGTGATTGTGATGATCCCGAGACTGCTCCCATGTGGAGCAAGTTGTTGCCATTGGTAGGGATGCAGCTCTCCTTGATGCGTGACATCCTATACACCAAGGCGGCAGTGATCCACACATGGCACGGACGAGTGTCCCGCATTGTCTCGACGGTGTCTACCGTCGTGGCGTTCTACCTGTTCCATCAGTCTACCAAGGTCGGCTCCGGTTACAGCAAGGGTGACATGGTGGTCACCTACATCTTGTTGGCCGGGGCCTTTTCCCTGGAGGTGGCATCCCTGTTGACGGCAGCCTTGTCAACTTGGACATGCAACTGGTTACGAGCTGCCGGATGGAACCGGCTCCATTATGCAGTGGTGTATCTTCGCACGGGTCTCAGGGTTGCACAAAGATGCAGGAGGTGGCCAGGTACCATCGGGCAGTACGATTTATTGCGATTCTACATGCACAGTCGCACTGGTGTATGCTACAGGGTAGCACATTTATTCAGGCTAGAGCACTGGTTGAACAAGCTGCGCTTCTCCGACTCTATTCTCATCTCCCTTGAAGAGGAGAACTTGTTGCTGTGTCATGTATGGTGGATGGTGGGATATTGTAAAGGAGATGAGCAAATGATGTGGGGTTTCCGTGGCCAGTTTGCGCTCTCGCGCGAAGATTGGAGCAAGGAAATCTACGATGATGTCATCAAGGACATTCACGCGATGGGTTTAGATGGCAGCACACTCGACACTGACAAGGCTTCTTTTCATGGTAGCATACTCACCTGGCACTACGCCACTGATGCCCTCCTTTACTTCTTTGATTTATGTATCATGGACAGTGACAACTTGTCACGTCATCCTAGGCGGGCAGATCTAGACATGGTACGCAATATGAGAGAGTCGGTAGGACGCTTAAGCAGCGAACATATGATAAGGACAGTGCGCTATGCCAAGGCGATCCGCACACTGTCGAGGTACATGGTTTTCCTCCTCGTAGAGCGGCCTCACTTGCTTCCCAGCCCTGTTCGTCGCATCCAGTACGAGAGTTTCCGTGCAGGGTTCACGGAGTTTCGAGCCATCAGGCATCGAGATGAAGTACCCATAGCTATCCTCCCAGCAGTATGTCTTGCAACCAGGCTACTGGACCGGTGTGACGCCCATCCGACGACCTCGGAGATCTTTGGATCTGAACGCGTCTATCCGCGTTTGCCGGGTGTGTTGCAAGTGGTGCTTCATGTGTGGGTGGAGATGCTGTGCTACGCGGCCAATCACTGCAGGAACGACACCCATGCCAGGCAGCTCGGGAGCGGCTCCGAGCTCATCACCATCGTGTGGCTTCTGATGAACGCCTTGAACGATGGAGTTAACCACAAGAAAAAATCTTACAAAAGAAAAGCGCGGTACTTCATGGAAAGGCACGACAGGAAGACAGGAGCGCAAGACAAAGTACTCTTCGACATGGAAGTGAATCTGTGGCGTGAGATGGAAGACAGGGAAAAACAGGAAAAAGAAGAGAGAAAACGTCTACAAAAATAAGAGAAGGAAAAACTGCCGACATCGCCTTAATTAGTTTTTCAGGGTACCTTAATTAATTAGTTTTGCTTGGTTTGTCTTCATGTTATACCAGTACGATCGATAAACAATATGTTTTGTCTCCATGACCCTTCACCACTCGAATCTGGTCTGTCCTGAGTTCCAGAACTTCGCCGAGTTCATTCTATTATTAACTCGGCAAACTTTTGTCTGCCGAGTTTGATTCAAAATTGAACTCGGTAGTGATAAGCAACTCGGCAGAGCTGTGACTTTGCCTAATTCCAACGAAAAACCACTCGGCAAACTAAATAAACTCGGCAGAATCTCAAGTTCGCCGAGTTCTCTGGTCAGAAAAAACTTGGCAAAGTCTGACAATTGGGCCCTGCTGTACAGCAGGCAACGGAGCCATGACGGCGAACTTTGTTTGTCGAGTTTCTGCTGCTTATAAGCTTACTACTGCAAGTGCTGCTGCTTATCGTCACCAAGTGTCGTTGGTTTGTAAAACGTCCCTTTCTGTCAACGGCGCTGAATCGTGGCGAGGTTTTTAATTTCAAAAACCAAATAATTGCGGAGCCCACCGAAATATGCGAAATTCTGAAATTTTCACATTTTTTGGAAATTGTTTTGGATTTTCCGATTTCAAATTTAGCTTACTTCTATTGAATAATAAAATAATTTAAATTCATTTGAAAATTTGTTTGAATTTGCATCAAAATTTTGGTGTTGATAATATTTCGGACCCCACTGAAATATGCAAAATTTTGGAAATTTCACTGAAATTTCATTAAAAAATTTAACCCTCTGGCTTCGGCACCAGATGGCTGACTTCTGTGGCGTCATATGTGCTCGGCCACATGTCCCTGGAAACCAAGGTTTCCGAGCAGCAGCAGCTCATGGCGTTCTGGGCAACGCTGATCACTGCCTACGCTTTGGAGGACAACGAGCTCTAGCTGCGCCACCTGTTCACTTTGGTGGTGCAGGCCGTGGGGGCTACATATGTTCTGTGCAAGTACCTCACCGGCGGCAGTGGGGCCTTGCTCGCTGCAGCTGTGTTGATGTTTCTTGTGGGTGTTGGCAAGTATCTGGAGAGGATATATGCTCTCTACTCCTCCAGCCTTGAAAACATCAGCAAGTTCCTCGACCGCGTTGAGGTACCGAAGTACCAATGGTGGTACTCAGATACAACCCTAGTTCGGTGTGATGCGGAAGAGTCTTTGTGGAGAGCTCATGATACTCTCCATAATGGCGTTCAACTGGTTACATCAGTCCACCATGGCCGGCTCCGGTTACAGCAAGGGTGATATGGTGGTCACCTACATCTTGCTGGCCGGGGCCTTTTTGCTGGAGTTAGTATCCCTGTTGAGGGCATCCATGTCGACTTGGACATGTGATTGGTTAGTAGCTACCAGATGGATGCGGCTCCATCTTGCAGTGGTGTATCTTCGCAAGGGTGTCCGTGCGACAGGTGGATGTAGGAGTTGGCCAGGCACCATCGGTCAGCATGACATGTTCCGATTCTGCAAGGAAGGTCGCACAGGTGCATGCTACATGGTAGCACATTTGTTCAGGCTGGAACACTGGTTGAACAAGCTGCGTTTCTTCAACTCCGTTGTCATCTCACACAAAGTGGAGGCCGAGTTGCTGCGTCATATAAATTGTATGGTGCAAGCATGTAAAGGAGAGGAGCACATCCTGTGGAATTACCGTGGTCAGCTCGCGCTCGAAGCATGGGGCTCCACATTCTATGATGATGTCATAGATGATATTCACGCGATTTATTTATGCTGGCCAGTGGCAGTGACATGCTGGCCAGTGACAGTGACAGTGTGTCACTTAATCGTCGAGGTCGAGCTCGAACTTCTGAGGAGATGGCGGACCTGTGCAGGGTACCAAAGATGGAAAGTGCGGTACAATACACGTGCATCCAAGAGAGGAAAGAGCTAGGGCACCTCGCCAAGGGGATCCGTACGCTGTCGAGATACATGGTTTTCCTCCTCTTGGAGCGGCCACACTTGCTTCCCGGACCTGTACGTCGCATCCAGTATGACAGTTTCTGTCTGGGGTACAGGGAGTTTCGACACATCGAGCAAGGAGGTGAAGTGCCAATAGCCATCCGCCCAGCGGTCAGTCTTGCAACCAGATTGCTGGACAAGTGTGAGCAATTGAGGGTAACACAGGTGTTGAGGGTGATCTTTGGTGTGTGGGTGGAGATGCTGTGCTACGCGGCCACGCACTGCAGCAACGACGCCCATGCGAGGCAGCTCGGGAGCAGCACTGAGCTCATCACCGTCGTGTGGCTTGTGATGACAACCACGTACAATCAAGCTTACCGTGATAGTGTGTTGTTCAAGGAAAAAGCGCATTACTTCCATGAAAGACACGACATGCGGAGAGGAGCACAAGACGAAGTGGAGTTCACCATGCTGGAAAGCACACGGGCGCTGATGGCTGATAAAAGAAGAGTGCGTCTGGAAAAAGAAGAGAAAGAACGCCTGGAAAAAGAAGAGAAGGAACGTCTGGAAAAGGAAGAGAAGGAACAACTGGAAAAACAAGAGAGGGAAATTCTAAGTCGTGCCTTTGACATTGATGAAGAAACAGATCATGGAAGTGCAGCCTCATCCGTTTGATAGCTAAGGCAATCGTAAGTGTTGTAGGGTTGAGTGTTGTAGGCGTGTGTGGTGTAGCCTGTGCGCCAGGCTGTGGAGTCTATGGACCCACCTGTAAGGGAACCATGAGATGGCAATAAAAAGGGGCATCCTCTCCTCTGTTGTGGCATGAATTATTGAACACATAGTTTCTGGATCTCATCTCCTGTCGCTCTATCTGTATCTCATCCCCTCTTCTGTAATTTCCTCTCCACGGACAATCACAGTCTGACATAACCTTAAGTGGACTACGTATACAAATTCTAATCAGTGCAACTGCACTAACCAAAGAGAAATATCACACATGGCCGTGTACTGTTTGCTTATGTGTCATGCACTTAATGAGAATAGGTGTTTAGAGTGACATAATATGTTGTAACATAGTACTTCCCGAGAAAAGATGAGTCTGCAAGCTAATGAATGGAGCCATTTATGACACTACTACTATGTTACTTTGCACTATAGATGTAATAATTTAGACTAGTGTTATATGCATGACACTAGTATAACTTACTCCCCATTATGACCAGCCTTAGGCTAAAATCACATCTTTCACTCTTTTTGAGTAAGGGCATCTCCAACACTGAACCGCAAATTTACTCCAGCATCCGTCTGTGGATAAAGGGGACCAGTCTACAGGCACCGATGCAGGAGCAGGCCATCTAGGCTACCCGCATACATTTCAAACACCGTTTCAACTAACCAGATAAAATTCATGCAAACACGACGGATTTTCACATAAACCGGACGAGATTCATGCAAACATGATAGATTTTGATTACATTTCAAATATTTAGAACATCCCTAAATCTATCCTACGACGGCCGTTGTCGTCCACTTCCTTTGTATTCCGTATCGCCGACCAGATCCTCCATCATCCATCTACGCGTCGAGCTCTCGATGTAGGGTACTAGACTTACAACCTCCAAGCAAAATGCTAGTTTGTCGAGTTTCGCCTGTCCGAATCATGGCCGCCGTCGGGCTAATCTTGGCGGTCATGGGCCTCGCCGCTAAAGTATTATGCTGTGCCCATTGCTTATTCTCACAAAATAATAGTTTTAGTTTGCTTGTTCTATGACGCCCAATTCCTTTGTTTTCCACATCGGCAACCACGTCCTCTATTTGCTGTCTCTATGAATGGCGGCGGGGTTTAAGACCCGTGAAATGAAGGTGCAGTCTCCTGAGAGGAAGAGTGAACATGGGAGACATCCAGGCCAACTTCGGATAGATTGCACTGCCGCCTCCCATGCCCTACTCATTCTCGGAGGAGTCTGTGACCTGTCCGTCGCCGGCGCCAGTGGACGTGAGGTCGATGATGGACGTGAACAGTCTGTCACTATCCACCGGCCACGTGTTCTCCCCGAAAGTTGGATGGTGATGCGTAGGACACACAGTTGGCGGCCGGCTGCGTCGGCTCTGTGTTGCGAGCAGCGCGCGTGGCCTCGTAGAGCGCCCGCTGCTCCACAACGAAGTCCAGGCTCGCCGCGTCCATGGCAGCTATGGATGCCTCCCTTGCGCGCTCATTGTAGATTTGGACCACCGTCAACCGGTGCTGCTCGAGGAGGAACAGGTTGTACCTCTGCTCCTCATGTACCTATCGAAACACCGACATAGGAGCTAGCGCGGGCTGCTCCTCATCTGTCATGGCGGCGTCGTAGTGCGCTTGCGCCTGCTCCATGGTCAGGCCGGCATGCACTAGCACAGGGTTCGGCACCGTGCTGTCGTCATAGCCCATAGAGTCATCAGAGACCTTGGGAGGGCTGGCCGGCATGCCATGCTCGATCCGCCAGGCACGGCGGTACTACCAGGAAGCTGTAAGGCGGCCACCTCATGCTTCATCTTCGGCGACAGTCTATCCCACCGAGCGTTCCCGCTCGCCATCGTCGCAATTGCGGCAATCGCCATTGAAGTCACTACAGAGAATGATGACCTCCATCGCCCAGGCCGCATACTACTCGTATAGCCAGTGCTCTGCCTTGACCTACTCCGGGTAGCAGTGGCAAAGCTCCGCCATGTAGTCCTCGTCGGCCTGCTCCGCTGCGATGTGCTCACGGGCCTCCCGTTATTCCCTCCTCTCCTATGCGGAGACCACCCGCTGATCGACAGGCTCCAACCACGGCTTCCCCACGGGAGGAAAGTTGTGGTGGCCACCGGCGAACAACATGATGTCGTAGGCGCCACCAGCTCGACGAAATGGAATGAGCTGGCCCAGATCCTTTTGTGGGTTTGCTGGTTGGTGATCTCACACAATTGTGTTCCCCTTTCCATTGCCGCACGCCGACATATTGCCTTTATGGTGGCTGCGGCTGCGGGAGGTCAGCGAAGCTGGGTAGGCAGCGCGGGAGGAAAAGGCGCCAGCGGTGGGGGAGGAAGAAGCACCACTGGGACCATGGGCTCGACATTACTCGTGGCGGCGCAGATCCGAACTGCGGATGGGAGGCCCGGAGCGGCGGCGGTGTGATCTAGACATATCGGTAGCGAGTCGGCGCCAGAGTTGGTGCGGGCCTGGTTGAGGGCAAACATTCCATGACATTCTACGTGGTCAGTCATCCAAATAGCGTCAAATTTGTATCTGCCCATAAGTGTTGCCAATGTTTTTGGTCATTGATTGGACGGTATTTCAAATAGGTTCAAAACTAATAACTGTGGTTGCGTAAGACTTAGTTTGGTCGCTTTGGGTATGTAGAAATGATTTGGTTTTTAATGAAAAAAATGCTTCTCCTCTACAGGTTATTTTCTGGTGTACGCAATTGCTACGTACATGGTCTATGTTAGAACGACCGGATGACCAACCGTTATTCAAGGCGGTGTGTATGCGATTGGAGCAGGTGGCTATGAAGGTTTTTTCCCAACATGGGTGGCAACATAACCTTTGGATTGATCCACCACCTCCATCGAGATAGGCATAGTGTCGGTCTATAGGGTTCTATTGTTGCCGATTCATCGGTTTTTTTCATCAATTTTTGTCAGACTTTCATATTGGGCCATGAAGAATGGAGCATGGGAGACAGACCGGCACACTTGGGACACAATGCCCTATCGCCTCCCATTCCCTGCTCAACCTCGAGGGAGTCCGTGACCTGTCGGTCGCCAACGCAGATGGACACGAGGTCGATGAAGGATGTAGACGGTCCGTCACTGTCCACCTGTCACGTGCGCCACAGAAAGTTGGATGGTGGTGCGTAGGAGACGCAGGCGCAGCTGGCGACCACATCCGCATCCGGCTGCACCGAACTGTGCGCTTGGCCTTGTAAAGCGCCTGCTGCTCCACAAGAAAGTTCAAGTTCGTCGCGGCCATGGCCGCCTAGCTTGCACGATCTCCGTAGATTTGACCTTCGCCAACCGGTGCTGCTTGAGGAGGAATTGGTTGTACTTCTGCTCCTCCTACGCCTGTCGGAACGCCGACATAGGAGCTGGCGTGGGCTGCTCCTTTGCCATGGCGGCGTCGTAGTGCGTCTGCACCCGCTCCATGGTCTGGCCAGCATGCACCAGCACAGGGTCCAGTGTCGTGTCCAGTGGCGGAGCTTGAGGCAAAAGGTTGGGCGGGCCAAGCTGGGTAATCTATAGAGATTACCCTTTGGTTGTCATTGCACAGCCCAAAACTAAGTGTACAATGAAGAAAATCCTTCTGGGCTTGGCGGGCCGGAGCACGTGTTGGCCCTCACGTAGCTCCGCCCCTAGTCGTGTCGTCGTCCGAGCCCGTAGAGTCATCATCTGATACATCGGACGAGCTGGCCGGCATGCCATTCTCGATCCATTTGGCACGGTGGTACTGCCAGGCAGTTGCAAGGGTGGCCACCTCATGCTTCATCTCTGGCGACAGTCTATCCAACTGAGTTTTCCCGCTCGCCATCGTTGTAGTTGTGGCAGTCGCCGTCGAAGTCACTCGAGAGAACGGTGGCCTCCTCACCCCGGCCGCATACTACTCGTACAGCTAGCGCTCTACCTTGACCTGCTCCGGATAGCAGTGATAGAGCTCCTCCATGTAGTCCTCGCCGGCCTAGTCTGCCGTGATGCGTTCATGGTCCTCCCGTTCCCGTTCTTCCCTCCTATCCTGTGCGGAGACCACCACCCCCCCCCCCCCCCCCCTTCACCAAAGTTGTGGTGGCCGCCAGCATTGTGCAGGCGGACATACATGATGTCGAACGTGCCACCTGCTCGACGAAATGGAAGGAGCCGACCAATAACCTTTTGTGCCTTTGCCGGTCGGTGATCTCGAACACTCACGTTCCCCTGTTCCATTGTCGCACGCCCACATATTGCCTTTGTGGCGGCGGTTGTGGGAGCTCCGGGAAGCCAGGTAGGAAGCGCGGGAGGAAAAGGCCTCAGTGGCTGGGGAGGAAGAAGCACCACTGGGACCATGGGCTCGGCATTGCTCGTGGCGGCGCAGATCCGAACTGCGGATGGGATGCCCGGAGCGGCGGCGGTGGGATCTAGACATATCGATAGCGAGTCGGCGCCGGAGTTGGTGCGGGCATGGTTGAGGGCAAACATTCCATGACATTCACGCTGGTTTAAGTAGTTTTTGGACAAACATGGTCCTAGCATGTTTCGAATATGTTTATTGGATTGACCATCTGAGAATGGCTCTTTCAACTTGTTATCAAGTGGACATTACAGAACCGGTTGTTCCCACAATTTCTGAGAATGAGCTCTGCTTTTCCTTCCTACTCCAGGCTCCAGCACGATAGAGAAATTTTGAAAGAGTACTGCGTTTCCCTCTTGTTGGATGTGATGTACACCCACCTTGCGTGTTTCGCAGGTGTCACATGATCAGGATTGAAAATTGTTAGTTGACTGGTAAACGATTCCACACACGTAGTTCAAGGGCCAAGTGAGAAACCACAGGGGTTGAATTGTCTATTTCCGCGCAGAGGCTCCAACGCTACCTTTTGTCTATGCCAGTGCTGTGCCCAACAGATCTAGTCGTAAAGAATGGGGCAGTGATCTGCGCCGGCGCACCGGCCCAATCGTTGGGCCGGTCAAGGCCCAGCCATCCGATCCGCGAGCTCAAGCCGTCAGATCTGTTCCTCGAGCCCCCTTCCCCCGCGTTGACTTCTTCCTCCTCTTCTTCACCGCGTCCTCACCCCAGCCGCTCCTGTCGCCGGCGACTAGCCCCCTCACCTCGACCTCCTCCACCCCCCCCCCCCTAGTCCCACGCTGCTGGATGCGCTCTCCGTCCCTGACGCCTCCGGCCGCCCTCCCCGTCCCCGTCGCAACATCCGTACTCGCCCCCGGTCCAGGAGAAAGCCCATCGCTCCCTCGTAGCAAAAAATGGCGCCTTCTTGAAGCACACCGCACCCTTTTGTCGCCGCAGCACCTAGCAGCCGCCGTCGTCGCTGGACTGTCGTGTCGCCGACGCAGCTCTCAACGTCGCTGCTCGCTGCCATTGGCGAGTCAGGTTGAAGCTTTTTATCTCATCGGTTGAAGCTTTTCTCTGTGCGTGTTGAAGCTTTTCTCGCGGATTGAAGCTTTCCACCGTGCCAATTGAAGCTTTTTTCACCTGAGCTTGAAGCTTTTTTCACAAAGGGTTGCAGCTTTTTACTCTGCGGTTGCAACAAAAACACAGAGAGACGCCATGGTCGTCGTCGAGGAGGATTTTCTCAATCTCTGTTTGAAGCTTTTTCATCTGTGGGTTGAAGCTTTTTGTCAAAACTGTTGTAACTTTTCCTGTATTTTGTTGTCTGGTTGAAGCTTTTTTATCTACTGGATGTAGCAAAAACCTCCAACGGTAGTAGCAAAAGCCTGCTACGGTTGCAGCAAAAAAGTCATTGTCGTCCTCGCGAGGTCGTAGCTCTGCCGGTAGTAGCAAAATCCAACAATGGTTGCAACTTTCCCTTGTTGTGCAATGCCATTGAAGCTTTCTATGTCTATGGTTGAAGCTTTTTTCAACGGCTATTGAAGCTTTTCTAGGTGACGGTTGCAACACTTGTATACGCGGGAGGATCTGGGCATGGCTGCAGGCAGCCATGGCGGCCGGCGAGGGAGCGCCTGGCCGCCGGCGATGGAGGTCGTGGTCGCCCAGTCGCAACCCGGGGGGAGGGGGAAGGGGGGGAGGGGATGCGCCCGCGTGAAGGCTTGAGGTAGGGGATGGATCTGGCCATGGCCGCAGGCAGCCATGGCAGTCTGCGAGGGGAGCCTGGCCGCCGGCGAAGTAGCTCGTGGTGGCCCAGTCACGGCTCGGGAAGAGGGGAAGGGATGGGAAAGGGGTGGGGAGGAGGGGGCAGAAGAAGAGGGCTTCCGCGCGCCCCATGAAGGAGACACGAGGAAGAGGGAGACCGGCCTAATGTTTCGCCGGTGCCCTGGCCCCAAACGTTTCCCTAAAGAATGGGTGGATCCTGATCTATGCGTGCGAGGCAGAAATCACCAACCACTAAAGTGAAGATTCCGTCTCTTTTAGTATGGCTGGAGTCTGAAAAGAACAGGTGCTGCGTGCATGCATAGTGCATCAAAAGTTGTCCATGGTGTTGTTTCCTCCCAAGGCGTTTGCACTGGATACGGTTGCCTGTCTTTGCTTAAACTAATCCAGAGCTGGAAACGCAAACGGTGATCTAGTCCGTGAGTTTAGCCCAATACATTATTAATCTGGGTCTAGCAATTTGGGAACTAGGGGTATCCAAAGTACAAACCTGATGGTTGTTTGTTATCCCAACCATTCACTTCTCATCGCATCCCGTCGTGAATGTCCTACTCCAGTTTGCCATGCGAGATACTCCCTCAAATCAAAAAAATAAGTATCGCAGTTTTGACCTTAGTTCTATGCTGCGACATTTTTTTATCGGAGGGAGTAATTTTTTATCTTTTTTTTTCAAATAGAAAGACCTAGACAGCTTCGCGTCGTTCCCCCTTCGTGGGCGTTGTCGAGGAGCTTAGATATTCTAGGGTGTTGCATGGGGTCGTTCTCAGTTTCTTCTGTTTTCTCCTTCGGTGGCGTAGTTGTTTGTCTTCTTCGCGTTTCGGGTAGCCTAGGATCTGTTTTGTAAGAGGATTACCTCACCAATTTGTATTGTTTGTGCGATTGCTTTGTTTGATTTGTGCCTTTATTTATAAAGAGGGGCGAAATCATGTTTCGAGAAAAAATAATGACAAAGGTACTTCAAAAAAGAGAAATGGAGAGTGCAGTTCAGCCCATTCACGTGGCTGGGAGAGAGAAAAAAAATGAAATGAGTAAAACATATAATATAATGCCAAATAAGCAAGGTAACATAACACTAATATTGGTATATTGGCATATTGGATAACATGTCTAGTTCAACGTCTACATGCATGAGAAATCCAGACAAGATTACAGCAAAACGCTTGATGCTTCTCCACCAAGATTACATAAATCATAACATCACAAAACAAAACAATATTACAATTGTGAGCTGAGTTCAAAGAGAGGTAATCATGAAGCTTCAGCGGCACAAATGTTTTAAACAGGATTGTCCTCCTTCCAGTGGCATTTGCCATAGCCCCAGATTCGACTACCTCCCTTGGGTAGCTTTGCCCCAAGATGCTCTAAGAATCTCGAGGCGTTCTACCACCTCCATCATTGTTGGCCTAAGATCTGGTCCCAGTTTCGTGCACTCAATTGCTAGCTTCCCGATGTCTTCAAGCAGTATGAGGTCTTTTGCGGCTGTGATATCCTTATCAAACATCGCCGCTCCGCTCTTCTCAGAATCATATGCTTTGTTATACAGGATAACAAGGTCTGTTAGTTCACAATCTTCATCATATGTTGATAGCTTCCTGCTAATGAGTTCCATGAGAATAATCCCGAAGCTGTACACATCGCTTTTGACTGTAAGAAGCCCACATTGTAAGAAGCTTGGGTCGCTGTAGTGCCTTTGAACGACCACAGAGGCATCATAATTGTACTCAATGGTAAGCGCCCTTGAGAGTGAAAAACCTGAGACCTTTGGCGAGAAGTTATGATCTAGAAGTATATTGGAAGGGTTGACACTACCATGTCTGATGCAACCAGAATCAGAGGAGTGCATGTATGCTAATGCTTTTGCAGTTCCGATTGCAATCTCCAGCCGCAATTCCAGGGGGAAATGTTTGCTCCCATTCAGGAGGTCTGAAAGATTGCCTTCAGCAGCATACTCATATAGGAAAATTGGAATACCAACCTCCAAGCAGACGCCGAATAGTTTGATGATATTCGTGTGGATGAGTTGAGCATGGATCATCACTCCATTGACAAAATGAATTATATGCTCCTCATATGCATCAATAGATTTCTTTACTGCCACCACTGTGTTATCCTCTAGAGTGCCTTTGTAGACCTCAGCTAACCAACCTTCACTACATAGACATGAGAAGTTCTGTGTGACTTCAATTAGCTGCTTCTCAGTGAAAAATCGCATGTTGCCAAGCTTTGCTAGTATCTCAGAATTGGCAACATCCATCTCAAAACTGCCCAAACATCTCATTAAGTTGCTTGTGCCAACACTTTCTGTTCTAAAAAAGAACTCCCGTTTTTCTTGTCTCCACAGCAATAAAAGGCGTTTAGCCACATCAGTAATTCTGGGACGTTTATGAATGTCCAATGTCAGGCATTCAGTTGCCAGTTTTCCTATTTCCTCAAGAATCTTTATATTGCCTGCACTAATTATTTCTCTGTCAAAAAGGTCCCTCGACCATTCACCTTTACCACGGGCATTACTGAAAGTCGATATGAGGCTACAGCTACCCTCTTTTACCCTTTTCCTAGCTATTAATTCCAAGAGCACAGCTCCAAAACTATATACATCACTCTTTGGGGTAAGACGTCCCTCTCGAAGATATATAGGATCCATGTAATCTATACTTCCTTTTACATTCCTAGTGTATTGAGTGATGCCTCCTAAAAGAAGCCTCGACAGTCCAAAATCTGATACTTTTGCTGTAAGATTGGCATCTAGAAGTATGTTGGCAGGTTTAATATCGCCATGACATACAAGGTTGTCACCTGATAAATGCATCGAATGCATGTAGCTCAATGCTTCTGCACAGCCTATAGCAATACCCAATCTTATATCCAAAGGGATGGAAGTACTACTGTTGTGGAGTATGTCATCGAGGTTTCCTTTGGAGATAAACTCAGTTACCATTGTTAGGGTACTTTCCCCAATACAATAGCCAATGAGATTCACCACGTTCCTGTGGCTCATTTGACTATGGATGCTTACTTCATCCATAAACTCTTCTCTCAACTCTTGGCGGATATATCTCTTCACAGCAACTAGCTCATCATCAAGGACTCCTTTAAAGACTTCTCCAAAACCACCTTTTCCGATAGGAGTGCTGTAGTTGCTAGTAATTCTTTCAATAGCATCTTCTGTGAAATCTTTTAAATTCTTGTTAATGTATACTGCATGCTTTGTTCTGTCCTGGAACAGGACGAGATTCCCACTCATGATATTTCGAGAAGCTCAGTTCTGTGCCAACAGTATATATATACACAGCGTTGAGGACTAAGCCACTTCCATCAAGAAAGTAATTCACGCCTAGAGACCTGAACATTGAAGACAGGAAATCAAGGGGTTAGATCCTCTACTGTCGACGCAAATTTTGTAAAAGAAAAAAGGATTACAGAAGCGAAGTTGCCAATTACCCTGATTTACTCTCTACACACATAGTTGCATATTTCCCACAACAACATACTATGTAGAAGTACATCGAACTAGAGAAGATATATGCTGGAGAGAAATTTAACATTCATTACCAACAGACATCAAACAACTCGAGTCCTATAAAATGTCCAGTCTCTGTTTGAGATGCTGCTGATAAGTGTGTGACCAATGCTATGCTGATAAATGTGCCTGTTTGAGATGTTGTTGCACACAGGGAGAGGAGGGTTGTGCTTGCATTAGTCACTAGTAAGTACTCCTTCCCAAAATATAAGGCTCGGTTCAATTATTTCAGTCTTCATCATACAACTTTAACTATAATTTTCACTCATTTGTATGTCTACAAATTACCATTTATAAATGTTAAATACATATACTTTGGTATATATTAATGATCAAAGTTGTCCATCAAAGACCGTGCAAAGTCAAGCGCACCTTACATTTTGGGAAAGAGGCAGTACTAACTAAGTACTAAATCCGCGACACTTATTTTGGGACGGAGGGAGTAGCAAAGACTAGTTTTCCCCACAAAATGGATGAAAGGTTCACTTACACTAGGTGTTGAGACTTGAGCTCTTGCTGAGAGGTGGGATTTTTTACAGTCGGTCAGAGATGGTGGAAATCAATACAGCAATTGAGTGCATATACAGGCAGCTTCAGCATTCAGCCCATATTTCTAGCTATGAGCCGTAAAACCCATTGGCATCTGCAAGACCATGGGTGTTTACCATTAGATTCCATTACAAGTATTTGTGTGAGGTGTGGACTAGCAGATATTTGATGAGTTTGTGCAAAGCTAAGTTGCCATCAAAATTAAGTGGTTGGTGTGCTGTAATTTCTCACTTATGCCTGAACTGAAAAGTTGAGTGGGTGATCCTGTAGTTCACTAGTGATTAGGTGTGTCGCTCTTTTCCTTGCGGCTTGCCAGTATTGGGTGAACCTGAAAACGTGTGAATATTTGTGGTGTCGTTCTATTAACGATTGCAAGTTTGCTGGCTGAATCTGAACATGTATTTCCTAGGCCCTGTAGAATGGCAAGTTTTATCGATTTTGCTTAACAAAGTTTGAGTACGCGCAGACTTTTCGATGGTGATACGTACCTGCTGCTCCGTTCCCACTCAAAGATAGTGTAGATGATTGGTGCTTGGTCGGCGGAGATGTGCCGGTCCCTGTGAAGGATAGCAGGGAAGATGGTCCCTGTGCTTGTGTCTGCTGATTGAAGGAGGGGGTTCACTGCTGTCTGAACTGAACTGAACTGAAATATGCCAGAAAAACAGAGGTGCTCTGTAGTAGGTAGGTGTCAGAAATGGAGAAGCGTGTGATGTGAGTCGTGGATCTCACCTCAAACTTCTCTTGGATCCACGGAGGAACGGAGCAGGGACGGAGCGAAGCGTCACACTCGGGCTGAGGGAAGCTCGCCGAGCTCCGACGAGGGGATGGCCGCAAGCACCTGCACCTGGGCGCCGTCGACCTCAGTGAATCCCGAGCCCGACGAAGACCGCTGCGGGATGCGTCGGACGGCGAGAGGTCGGCGGCGGAGGATAACGAGTGGCAGGCAACGCAGAGGAGCGCGTGGGCAGGGGAGCTGTCTTGAGCCAAGCCATCTATGATTCCCACAAAAAATCGTACTAGAATGTTTTTTCTTCCACGGGAAGAACTTTTATTAATTTTTTGAGGGGGAGGGTTTACCGGTGTCTGGTGGGAGTCAAGTCAGAGCGACGAGGGTTTCTAGGCTACGTGGTTTAACGGGCCTTTTGGAAGGATGGGCCGGGCCTAGGCTAACGTGACATCCGTTGTTTAAGCCTATGTTGCTTATAGGTTGTTTAAACCTATAAGCAACCGTCCGGATCACGCTGTTTGGACCGCGGAAGCCATCCAATGCGGTCATGTGTCGGTTAGCGGCGCAGTCTAGACGTGTTTTCTCCCGCAAACCGGAGACAAATGTGGGAAGATTTACCGGAGTCAGGACCGCTATCACGCCCGCTTCTGACTGCCATTCCCGCCCGTCACCAGTTGCCCGCATTCATGCCACTGCAGAGCGCGCCGCTTCACATTGAAGGCGGTTCAGGGCGGATGCAACCTCTCACTGCCTTCGACATTGAAGCAGCGCGCCAGCCGAGGGCGCCGCCCGCCCGGCTGAACACGCCTCCTCGGCGCCTTCAAACGCCGGCATTAAATCCGCGTGCAAGCCGAGAAACCTACTCCGGCCACACGTCCATTTACGAGGGGGGGGGGCATTAAACGCAACCCCGACAAGCTCTTCCCTTCTGCCCTCTATTTAAACGAGGCCCGACGCCAGACAAGAACCGCACCACTTCGCTGCTCCTCTTCTCCACCATCCACTACTTTCTCCATTCTTTCGATGGCATTTGACGAGCGGGAAGAGCGGTTCTCCGGCATAAAAGTCGGTTGGGTGGCGCGCCGAGCCCTGCGGATATGAGTGAGGTAGCTCGCTGCTCCACCTCCCACTCCTAGCCCGACGGAGCATGTTGCCGCCCCAAGCCCGCGTGTGGTTTAGCAACTCGCTGCTCCAAACCAGCTTGCGCAGTAGTGGCGAGTTACTCCAGGCCATCACGTCAAGGAGCATGGCGGCACGGGCACCGTCATTGCCATCGATGCACCGCCATCCACTGTCAACGCGCGCGCAGCTGCGCCATTGAGGCAGAGAAAGAAGCCGGCTGCGTGGATGTCGATGAGGTGGCAACTGGCACATCCGCGCCTACCGCCATCATCGAGGAGAAGTAGAACACGGGAGGCCACCGCTGCTTGGGTCCCAGGAAGGCCATCGGCGGCGACCTGTCTGGTTCTTCTTTATCTCAGACCATCTTGGGCACTCGTTTGAGCTCCACGGAAGCACCCTTCCCCTCCGGCTAAAGCACCCTCCTTGCCACTCTGATGAGCGGCACAGCCAGACATAGGAAAGGTACTTGGGAATAATATGCCTCCGGAACTCCCGACAGTCCGGTTAGCGGGCTGCCGGACATGGGGAACACAAAGGGATCCGACACTGCTGGTCGTAGACAAGTGTACCATACACCCACCATATACCTTCCTCAAAACAGCCACCATACCTACCTATTATGGCATTTTCATAGCCATTCCGAGATATATTGACATGCAACTTTCCACCGTTCCGTTTATTATGACACGTTTCGTCATTGTCATATTGCTTTGCATGATCATGTAGTTGACATTGTATTTGTGGCAAAGCCACCTTTCATAATTCTTTCATACATGTCACTCTTGATTCATTGCACATCCCGGTACACCGCCGGAGGCATTCACATAGAGTCATGTTTTTGTTCTAAGTATTGAGTTGTAATTTTTCGAGTTGTAAATAAATAGAAGTGTGGTGATCATTATTAGAGCATTGTCCCATGTGAGGAAAAATAAAAAAAGGCCAAATAAAAAAAGAGGCCAAAGAAGCCAAGAAAAAAGGAGAAGCACAATACCCCAGTATGTTGACTCATCTTATTGTTTTTATGACTATTATGCACAACTTTTGTTTTGATCTACGATTTTTGTATTCATACAATAAAATATAATTACATGGATAAATTATTAGTTCATCGTACATCATTATTTTACCGAGGATTCAGCTATTTTGGGATGCTTGATACATCTCCAACGCCCGTATAATTTTTAATTGTGCCATGCTATTATATTATCTATTTTGGATGTTTTATATGCATTAATATGTTATTTTATATTATTTTTGGGACTAACCTATTAACCCAGAGCCCAAGAGGTTAGCCGCTTTTTTTGCTCGCTTTTGAGTTTCAGAGAAAGGAATAATAACGGAGTCCAAACGAAATAAAACTTTCGTGAGTGATATTTCTTGGACCAGAAGCAAACCAGGAGACTTAGGGATGAAGTCGGAGGAGCCACGAGGCGGCCACAAGGGTGGAGGCACGCCCAGGGGGTAGGGCGCAACCCCTATCTTGTGGGCCCCTTGTGGGTCTCCTGACCTAATTCTTTCCCCCATATATACTCTTATAGCCCCAAACCATCAGGGGGGCCACAAAATAGCATTGTCAAGAAGTTCTTTTCAGATCATGAGATCCCATCTAGGAGCCTTTCGGCATCCCGCCGAGGATTTGATCATGGAGGGCTTTCATCAACACCATTGTTCTTCCGATGAAGCATGAGTAGTTTACCACGGACCTACGGGTCCACAGCCAGTTAGATGGTTTCTTCTCTCTTTGATTCCTCACATGTTCTCTCGATGTTCTTGAGATCTATTCGATGTAATACTCTTTATGTGTTTGTCGAGATCCACGAATTGTGGATTTATGATCAGATTATATGAATTATTTGATTTTCCTCTGAATTTTATATGCATGATTTGATATCTTTGCAGTCTGTTGTTTGGTTGGCCTACTTGTTTTCATCATGTCATTTTTACTGCTACTCGTTCTTCATGAACCATATTTAGATGCAGTGAGTCGGTCGATCGCATCCAAAGCCTACATATAGAGTATTAAGTTCATAAGAACAGAGTAACGATTGGGCAAGATGACATGATGTAGAGGGATAAACTCAAGCAATATGATATAAACCCCATCTTTTATCCTCGATGGAAACAATACAATACGTGCCTTGTCGCTGCCTCGCTGCCACTGGAAAGGACACCGCAAGATTGAACCCAAAGCTAAGCACTTCTCCCATTGCAAGAAAGATCAATCTAGTAGGCCAAACCAAACTAATAATTCAAAGAGACTTGCAAATATAACGAATCATACATAAAAGAATTCAGAGGAGATTCAAATATTGTTCATAGATAATCTTGATCATAAACCCACAATTCATCGGATCTCGACAAGCACACCGCAAAAAGAATTACATCAAATAGATCTCCAAGAAGATCGAGGAGAACTTTGTATTGAGATCCACAGAGAGAGAAGAAGCCATCTAGCTAATAACTATGGACTCGAAGGTCTGTGGTAAACTACTCACACTTCATCGGAGAGGCTATGGTGTTGATGTAGAAGCCCTCCGTGATCGATTCTTCCATGAGCGCCGAAAAGGCCCCAAGATGAGATCTCACGGGTACAGAAGGTTGCGGCGGTGGAAATAGGGTTTCGTAGTGCTCCTAGATGTTTTCAAGGTATATGAGTATATATAGGCGATGGAAGTCGGTCAGGGGAGCCATGAGGGGCCCATGAGGGTGGGAGGCGCGCCTACCCCCCTAGGGCGTGCCTCCCTGCCTCGTGGCCGCCTCGTTTCTTTCTTGACATCCCTCCAAGTCTCCTGGATTGCGTTTGTTCCAAAAACAACTCTCCCGGAGGTTTCATTCCGTTTGGACTCCGTTTGATATTCCTTTTCTGTGAAACACATAAATAGGCAAAAAAACAGCAATATGGACTGGGCCTCCTGTTAGTAGGTTAGTCCCAAAAATAATATAAAAGTGCTTAGTAAAGCCCATTAAACATCCAAAACAGCTAATATAATAGCATGGAACAATCAAAAATTATAGATACGTTGGAGACGTATCAAGCATCCCCAAGCTTAATTCATTCACGTCCTCGAGTAGGTAAATGATAAAAACAGAATTTTTGATGTGGAATGCTACCTAGCATAATTCTCAATGTAATTTTCTTTATTGTGGCATGAATGTTCAGATCCGAAAGATTCAAGACAAAAGTTTAATATTGACATAAAAATAATAATACTTCAAGCATACTAACAAAGTAATCATGTCTTCTCAAAATAACATGGCCAAAGAAAGCTATCCCTACAAAATCATATAGTCTGGCTATGCTCTATCTTCATCACACAAAGTATTTAATCATGCACAACCCCGATGACAAGCCAAGCAATTGTTTCATACTTTGATGTTCTCAAACTTTTCAATCTTCACGCAATACATGAGCATGAGCCATGGACATAGCACTATGGGTGGAATAGAATGGTGGTTGTGGAGAAGACAAAAACGAGGAGAAGATAGTCTCATATAAACTAGGCGTATCAACGGGCTATGGAGATGCCCATCAATAGGTATCAATGTGAGTGAGTAGGGATTGCCATGCAACGGATGCACTAGAGCTATAAGTGTATGAAAGCTCATCAAAAGAAACTAAGTGGGTGTCCATCCAACTTGCTTGCTCACGAAGACCTAGGCCAATTTGAGGAAGCCCATCATTGGAATATACAAGCCAAGTTCTATAATGTAAAATTCCCACTAGTATATGAAAGTGACAACATAGGAGACTCTCTATCATGAAGATCATGGTGCTACTTTGAAGCACAAGTGTGGTAAAAGGATGGTAACATTGTCCCTTCTCTCTTTTTCTCTCATTTTTTTTATTTTCTTTATTTGGGCTTCTTTGGCCTCTTTTTTTTATTTGGGATTCTTTGGCCTCATTTATTTTTCATAAATTCCGGAGTCTCATCCCGACTTGTGGGGGAATCATAGTCTCCGTCATCCTTTCCTCACTGGGACAATACTCTAATAATGAAGATCGTCACACTTTTATTTACTTACAACTCGATACATAGAACAAAATATGACTCTATGTGAATGCCTCCGGCGGTGTATCGGGATATGCAATGAATCAAGAGCGACATGTATGAAAGAATTATAAAGATGGCTTTGCCACAAATACAATGTCAACTACATGATCATGCAAAGCAATATGACAATGATGAAGCGTGTCATAATAAACGGAACGGTGGAAAGTTGCATGGCAATATATCTCGGAATGGCTATGGAAATGCCATAATAGGTAGGGATGGTGACTGTTTTGAGGAAGGTATATGGTGGGTGTATGATACCGGCAGAAGGTGCGCGGTATTAGAGAGGCTAGCAATGGTGGAAGGGTGAGAGTGCGTATAATCAATGGACTCAACATTATTCATAAAGAACTCAAATACTTATTGCAAAAATTTATTAGTTATCGAAATGAAGTACTACGCGCATTCTCCTAGGGGGATAGATGTTGGAAATATGCCCTAGAGGCAATAATAAATTAGTTATTATTATTATATTTCCTTGTTCACTATAATCTATTATTATCCATGCTATAATTTATTGATAGGAAACTCAGATACATGTGTGGGTACATAGACAACACCATGTTCCTAGTAAGCCTCTAGTTGACTAGCTCGTTGATCAATAGATGGTTACGGTTTCCTGACCATGGACATTGGATGTCATTGATAACGGGATCACATCATTAGGAGAATGATGTGATGGACAAGACCCAATCGTAAGCCTAGCACAAAGATCGTGTAGTTCGTATGCTAAAGCTTTTGTAATGTTAAGTATAATTTCCTTAGACCATGAGATTGTGCAACTCCCGGATACCGTAGGAATGCTTTGGGTGTACCAAAAGTCACAACGTAACTGGGTGGCTATAAAGGTGCACTACGGGTATCTCCGAAAGTGTCTGTTGGGTTGGCACTTATCGAGACTGGGATTTGTCACTCCGTGTGACGGAGAGGTATCTCTGGGCCCACTCGGTAGGACATCATCATAATGTGCACAATGTGACCAAGGGGTTGATCACGGGATGATGTGTTACGGAACGAGTAAAGAGACTTGCCGGTAATGAGATTGAACAAGGTATCGGCATACCGACGATCGAATCTCGGGCAAGTACTATACCGGTAGACAAAGGGAATTGCATACGGGATTGCTTGAATCCTTGACATCGTGGTTCATCCGATGAGATCATCGTGGAACATGTGGGAGCCAACATGGGTATCCAGATCCCGCTGTTGGTTATTGACCGGAGAACGTCTCGGTCATGTCTGCATGGTTCCCGAACCCGTAGGGTCTACACACTTAAGGTTCGGTGATGCTAGAGTTGTTATGGGAAATAGTATGTGGTTACCGAAGGTTGTTCGGAGTCCCGGATGAGATCCCGGACATGAAGAGGAGCTCCGGAATGGTCCGGAGGTGAAGATCGGTATATTGGACGAAGGGTATTGGAGTCCGGAATTGTTCCGGGGGTACCAGGTGATGAGCGTGTCCGGAAGGGGTTTCGGAGGCCCCGACAAGCTTTGGGGGGCCTTATGGGCAAGGGGAGAGGGCACATCAGCCCACTAAGGGGCTTGTCGGTGTCAAAACCGGCGGATCTCGGGTAGGGGGTCCCGAACTGTGCGTCTAGGCGGATGGTAACAGGAGACAGGGGACACGATGTTTACCCAGGTTCGGGCCCTCTTGATGGAGGTAAAACCCACGTCTCTGCTTGATTGATATTGATATTGTGGATGTTTAGAAGAGTGGATCTACCACAAGATCAAGGAGGCTAAACCCTAGAAGCTAGCCTATGGTATGATTGTAAGGGTTGTTGTGATTGTTGTCCTACGGACTAAAGCCATCTGGTTTATATAGACACCGGAGAGGGCTAGGGTTACATAGAGTCGGTTACAATGGTAGGAGATCTACAAATCCGGATCGCCAAGCTTGCCTTACACGCCAAGGAAAGTCCCATCCGGACACGGGGGGAAGTCTTGAATCTTCTATGTTCATAGTCTTGGAGTCCGTCGATGATGATAGTCCGCAAAAGATAGTCCGCCGATGATGGTAGTCCGCTATCCGGACACGCCCTAATCCGGGACTCCTCAGTTGCCCCGAACCAGGCTTCAATGACGATAAGTCCAGATGCGTAGTCTTCGGCGTTGCAAGGCGGGTTCTCCTTTAAGTTCCATGTACCCGCCAACATTGTCCGCTTCCTTATCAATGTTATGCCGTCTGGGCTTCCACGCCCAATAATGACCTTCTTCTTCCACGCTGTCATGAATGTGAAAAGCCAGGTGTCTTTTATGTTTGACCCCTAGTTGTGCGAACAATCTGCCTATAAGGGAGGCAAAAATCCAGATCCAAATCACCATCTTCCTCTCGCAAATACTCATCGGAGCGCTTTCGACCAAGAATCCATTCCATCATGGACCGTCAACGCTGCTCCTCTTCTCAAGGCCCCAGCCCCTTGCCAGAGATTGGAGGAGATGCTCACACGCACAACGAGCTGGTGAAGCTCCAAATGGGGGGATATCCCCCTCCGGCCTTCATGGTTCCGGTTCGAGCCGGGCTTGCCACCTACAATGGTGGGAAGCAAGCAGAGGTTACCCCTAATCCCAACAAAGGGAAGCGGGTCTGCTTCGGCCCCCTATCCGATAAGGGGCTCGGATTTCTGTACATCCATTCCTCCGCTGGCTCACGGAGTTCTACGGACTCCAGCTCCATCACCTCACGCCCGCCTCAATCCTGCATATTGCGGGTTACGTAGTTCTTTGCGAGCTTTTCCTGGGCGTCGAGCCCCACTTCGCGCTGTGGAAGAGGTTGTTTTGCCTTGTACCCCGCTCTCACGAGGGGTCCATATATCAAGTGGGCGGCACCGAAATATGGCGCATTCCGGGACCGGATATCCATCCGGAACCCCTAAGAAGGCGCCCGAAGACTGGCCTTCGGAATGGTTTTATATAGAAGACGCTCCGTTGCCGGACCCTGTTCGGATCGGCCTCCCGGAGTTCAGCCATGCTCCTCTGAAGAAACGCCTTAGTTGGCGTCCGCGGAGCCCCCATCTGGAGGAAGACAAGAGCGTCCATTATTTGATGGGCTGAATAAGGTTACTGGCCCATGCCGGGTTGACCATGATTGGAATCATGGCAACATGCATTACACGGGGGGTGCAGCCACTACAATACAGGGGCCACCCCATGTGGGATTTCAACGGGGAGGACGATGCCACCCGTCATGGCCGCAAAGGGCCGGATTCGGCCGAAGATCTGGCGACGATCTTGTCCGGCCTGTACAAGGGGGAGAAGGAGGATTTCCTTCGGACGAACCCGTTAAATGGGTTTTCCATGAACAATCCCCGGCCTTGGGTAAGTGAACACTCAGCGTGTCCGACCCGTGCCTTTCGAAACTTAAGTTTCTTATATTGTGTCGACGCAGGAACTGTGCCGGACTGTGGAGGGAATGCTAAGTCCGGCTCCGCAGCCCGAGGATCCAGAGAGATCCCGGGATCCGGCCTCCGAAGAGGATCCGGACATAAAGGTGGAGCTAATCGACGGGGTGTTCCACCAGCTCAGCATGGATAATGCTTTAGTCGCCATCACGACTGACTATCCCGGACTAAATCCGGCTCCCTAGGTGATTGCGGCCGAAGCCCTGACACCGTCATTCCTTCCTTGCTTATTTCTGACCACCGTTCATGATGGCACTGTGCAGGAGGCGCCCCTAGGGCGAGAAGCCGAGCCCGTGGCGACTGACCAACAAGGGCCAGTTCGGACCGGTAGGCGGAAGAGGAGCGCGGCGCGGACTGAAACGTCGCCGCAAAGGTGTAGCTCACAATTCATTTTCTTCAGAGCAACGTTCCTAGGAAGCGTTTGAGTGCTCATGACTTTTATAGGGAAAAAGCGTCCCCACGGATCAAGGGCGTGGAGGTTTTCAATCCAACCTCTACCAGCCGGGCTCCCGCACCTGGCCAGGAGGGGGAGGCGAGCGGAAGGCGCAAGCCGGACGTTCCTCCGACGGAAGGTGCCGAAAGACTGTCCGCCACCGAGTCTGAGGTGGAGAGTGCCCTGAATCACAGGCGCCGCCGGACAGTATTTCATGACGCGTGCTTCTCCCCCGAGGCATTGAATGCCTTTAACACGGGGTCGCGCACCTTCGTGCCGCTCAAGATAGTTTTACCAGAGCCACGGAGCAGTATGTAAAAGACATACAGGTAAGAGAATTTAATAGTTGTATGTGCCAGTAGCCCCCGAGACTTAAAGTAGTTATATTAACTGATTTAAGGATCATATTAAATGCAGGATCTTACCGAGAAGAATACCCGACTATCTCAGGAGTTGCAAGAGTGCAAGGCCCAACTTGAGGCCGCATTTTCTGGCGCAGGAGGAAACGCAAGGACCTCTCCTGGTAACGTATTTTTAGAAAGATAAGTAGTGCTTGGTCGTTGCGCAAGTCTGAAAAATGACATTGTAGGTGCTGCCGGACAAGATCCGGACAGGCAAGAACTTCTGCGCCAACTAAAGGCCGGCGAGAGGGTGCTGCATAAGGTGCAGCATGAAAGGAACAAGCTCCAGGATGCCCATGCCCAGCTTGGAGAAGAGCTGAAAGGCGTTCGGGCCGAGCTGTCGGGCTCCGTTAAGGAGAATCAGCGGCTTCGTCACGGCATATATAGTAAGTGCTTGAGCGAACTCCTTTGAAAAGAAGAGTTCGGCGAGGAAGTCAATTTGACAGAATATATCTGTAGGTATGCTCACAGGTCACCCTGCGGAGGAGATGCCCGTAACAACGGGTGATCAACTTCCCTAATTGTTGCAACTGATCGAACGAGTTCGGCAGGCTATGAGCGGCGTCATCCAGGCGTTATGGCCAGCCTTCTCCGCACTGCAGGGTCTTGGGGAGCTTATGGAGAAGCTGCAGGAGGCGGCAGAGCTTCCATGTATGGAAGATTTCGCCTGCCGCCAAGGTGCCGTGGAGGCCTCGGGCCATGGTAAAGACGCGGTACAAGAAGGCGGATCCCAACCACATGGCGAAGTCGACCTGTGGGGCCCGATGGGAAGGAGATCCCTGTGAGTTTAGTATACGGCCAAGTGGAGTTGGACGCAAAATTTTCCCAACAGGACTGTAAATTAGACAACCTGTTAGACGGGATTGAGGAAGAATACAATCAGTCGATTTGACAATGTATTATAAAATGACATACAAAATGCCTTCTAGCCGGATTGTAGATCGCTTGTCTTTGCCGACCTTTTCGCTTCGACCTCGGGACCCTAGAGTCCGGCGTGTCCGAATACCTTCTCGGTTATGAAACAACCAGGGTATGCATGGAGACCAAAGCGTAGGGGTCATCAAGGCTTTATCGCATAAGTGCCCAACTAGTTATGTTATATTACATGGTTAGTAAGAAACATCCTCCAGGAGAATAGTTCCGTTAAGGGTTCCTTTCATTGGGGTGGCGTGCCCTAAAGTGCACGTCCGACCGCGAAAAAGCAGAAAAACATCTGGGGCAGATAAATAAGTGGATAAAACATCTTTTAAGTCACCGACCGAATATTCCCTTATGAACGCTTAGCTTTCGGCTTCACCAGTCTGAGGTACACATCCGCTGAACCGGCAAGAATAATCGCAGAGGTGCTCCTTTACCTCCTAGCCGAACAATCGGGAACGTAGGGGTAAGCACAGAGCCAGCAACCCAGCTTGGCCAAAACTTAAGTCATATCGATGCATATAATGGTGAATAAAAGGTACATGTGGAGGCTTGACACATGTGCGGGGCATGAAGCCCAGATAAATAAGCTTCGTAGAGAAGCCCTGTGTATGATGAGTGCGGTTAGCACATCAATTGCGTGCGAACGTTGCGCAGGTGAAGCCCTTTGAGGCTTGGATGAATAGGGTCGAGGAGAAAAAGGATAAACAAAAGGCAGCTGAAAAAAAAAATTTGGACAGGGGAAAGGGACGAACTTTTAGTCCGACGCTAGGCATAGAATCGTCGGAGGCGGGCTGCGTTCCATGGGTTCGGCTCGAGTCGGTTATCCGATGCATTTCGTAGACGGTACGCTCCGCCGGTCAGGACTTGATCGATGATGAAGGGGCCTTCCCATTTGGGCTTGAGCTTGTCCTTTTTCTTGTCCGGCAGGCGTAGAACCAGTTCGCCAACGTTGTAAGTCTTGGCCCGTACTTCTCTGCTTTGATATCTTCGAGCCTGCTGTTGATAGAATGCGGAACGAGCCTTGGCGACATCGCGCTCTTCCTCCAATTTGTCCAAGCTGTCCTGCCGATCCAACTCGGCTTCTCTTTCTTCGTACATGCGCACTCGAGGTGAGTCATGAATGATATCGCAGGGCAAAACTGCTTCGCGCCGCTTACCATAAAAATGGTGTGAATCCGGTAGTACGGTTGGGAGTTGTCCGCAGCCCCAGTACGGAGTCGAAGCTCCTCTACCCAAAGGTCGTGTCAGATTTCGTAAGGACCGCACTAGTCTGGTTTTGATGCCGCCATTATTAGACCATTTGCTCGTTCCACTTGACCGTTGGTTTGAGGATGATAGACTGAAGCGTAATCGAGCTTGATGCCCATATTTTTGCACCATGATTTAACCTCATCGGGCGATGAAGTTCGTGCCGTTATCGGTGATGATGCTGTGGGGGACACCGTAACGGTGTACTGCCCCGGATATGAAGTCTATCACTGGTCCGGACTCTGCCGCTTTAACTGGCTTGGCCTCTATCCATTTGGTGAATTTATCCACCATGACCAATAGGTATCTTTGCTTGTGGGTTCCCCCTGTAAGTGGTCCAACCATGTCAAGCCCCTGCACCGCCGAACGGCCAGGTAATGGGTATAGTTTTGAGGGCGGTGGGTGGCATATGGCTCGATTAGCAAAGAGTTGACAACCGACGCATCTTTGGACTAGGTCCTGTGCAGATCTGCTCGGGCCGTCGGCCAATAAAATCCTGTACGGAATGCCTTTCCTACAAGGGCCCGAGCTGCGGCGTGGTGTCCGCCTAGTCCGGCATGAATTTCAGCTAGGAGATTTCGCCCTTCCTCTTCGGAGATACACCTTTGAAGGACTCCGGTTGTGCTTTTCTTATAAAGTTCTCCCTCATAGACCTTGTAGGCTTTAGATCGCCGGACAATGCAGCGGGCCTCATTTTGGTCTTCGGGAAGCTCCTGCCTAAGCAAGTAGGCGAGGAATGGTTCTGTCCACGGGGCAATTACTGCCATTATGTCGTGGGCGGAAGGTGTTATGTCATCGGCTGGAGCGCCGGTTGGTGCTGCTTGTTCCGGATTGTTAGTTCCGGAATCCTCTTCCCATAGTACGGATGGCTTGAAGAGCCGTTCCAGGAAGATGTTAGGAGGGACAGCGTCGCGTTTTGCGCCAATGCGTGCCAGTACGTCGGCTGCTTGGTTATTGTCCCGGGCTAGGTGATGGAATTCAAGTCCTTCGAACTGGGCTGACATTTTTAGGACAGCGTTGCGATATGCTGCCATTTTCGGATCTTTGGCGTCAAAGTCTCCGTTTATTTGGGATATTGCGAGGTTTGAGTCCCCGCGCACCTCTAGGCGTTGAATGCCCATGGAGATTGCCATCCGGAGACCATGTAAAAGGGCCTCAGATTCGCTGCGTTGTTAGAGTCCGTGTACATTATCCGGCACGTATTGGACTGTGTCTCCGGTCGGGACGCTAATACGATGCCAGCCCCAGCCCGCTAACATTTTAGAGCCGTCAAGTGCATATTCCAATTGGAGTATGCGCCGTATTCTTTAGGGAGTTCGCCGGGTCCATTCAGCGACAAAGTCAGCCAAAACTTGTGACTTTATAGCTCGCCGAGGTTTGTAAGATATATCAAATGGTAAGAGCTCAATGGCCCATTTTGCAATCCTGCCCGTCGCGTCGCTGTTGTTTATAATGTCGTTATGTGGTACTTCAGAGGCCACTGTTATCGAACACTCTTGAAAGTAGTGTCGGAGCTTCGGGGACGCCATGAACACCGCGTATGCTATCTTCTGATAGCGCGGGTAACGGACTTCTGGGGTCAACACAAGGATACGTAGTATACTGGTTTTTGAAGAGGGAATTTATGCCCTTCTGTTTCTCGTTCGACGACGAGTACCGCGCTGACGACTTGATGCGTAGCTGCGATGTATAACAACATTGGTTCGCCCAGGTTGGGCGCAGCCAGGACCGAGTTTGTTGCCAATATGGCTTTTATCTCTTCGAGTCCGGCGGTGGCAGCATCCGTCCACTCGAAGTGTTCGGTGCGCCTGAGGAGGCGATAAAGGGGTAATGCCTTTTCCCCTAGACGGGAGATAAAGCGGCTTAGAGCCGCTACGCATCCGGTCAATTTTTGTATTTGCTTGAGGTCTTTTGGGATATCTAGCTGTGACAAAGCTCGGATCTTGGCTGGGTTTGCTTCAATTCCTCTACCGGATACGATGAAGCCCAAAGACTTTTCCAGCACGGGTACGCCAAAACACATTTTTCCGGATTCATCTTGATGTCATATGCTCGAGGTCGTCGAATGTGAGCCTCAAGTCGCCTACTAGAGTTTCGACGCAGTTTAGTTTTGACGACTACGTCGTCCACGTATGCCTCTACTGTTTTGCCGATCTAGGTAGCCAGACATGTCTGAATCATGCGCTGATATGTTGCGCCGGCGTTTTTAAGTCCGAAGGGCATCGTGTTGAAACAGAATGGTCCATATGGAGTAATGAATGCCGCTATGCTTGATCCGCTTCTGCCATCTTGATTTGATGATAGCCGGAGTATGCGCCCGTGAAGCACAAAGGAATCGTGTCTGCGGTAGCATCGATGATTTGGTCGATGCGGGGGAGAGGGAAGGGATCCTTTGGGCAGGCCTTATTTAGGTCTTTGAAATCGACACATAGGCGCCAGGATTTGTCCTTCTTTGGTACCATTACCAAGTTTGCTAGCCAATCCGGGTGTTTGATGTCTCTGATGAATCCGGCTTCCAATAGCTTGGCTAGCTCTTCTCCCATTGCCTGTCTTTTGGGTTCGAAAATCGTCGAAGAGCCTGTTTTATCGCTTGAATCCTTTTAGGATGTTTAGGCTGTTCTCGCCAATCTGCGTGGGATTCCGGCATATCCGATGGGTGCCGAGCAAAATGTCCCAATTTTCCCGAAGGAATTCTCGCAGTGCGGCGTCTACATCAGGGTTCAATTATGCCCCGATGGAGGCCGTCTTCGTGGGGTCCGTTGGGTGGACCTGGAATTTGACTATTTCATCCGCTGGTTTAAAAGAGGTGGACTTGGATCTTTTATCAAGTATCACATCGTCCCTGTTTACCGTGGAGCGCATCGCGGTGAGTTCCTCGGCCGCTAGGGCTTCGGATAGTGCCTCGAGGGCTAGTGCGGCTGTCTTATTTTCGGCGCGGAGTGCTATGTTTGGATCACTAGCGAGAGTGATAATTCCGTTGGGACCGGGCATTTTAAGCTTCATGTACCCATAATGGGGTATAGCTTGAAAAATTGTGAATGCCTCTCGTCCTAATAAAGCATGATATCCGCTGCTGAATGGAGCCACTTGAAATGTGACCTCCTCGGACCTCTAATTGTCCGGGCGAAATAACACTACGCCCAGCGTGATTTTTCCTGCAGCATGCTTCCCGGTGGGGATTATTCCTCTAAAGGTTTGCTGCTTCGCTCAATGCGGTTCCAGTCTATTTCCATTTTTCGTAGGGTTTCCTCATAGATGAGGTTTAGTCCGCTGCCGCCATCCATGAGTACCTTAGTAAGGCGAAAGTCGTCTACTATCGGGCTGAGGACCAATGCGGCTGGTGCCCGGGCAGTTCGGAATTTAGGTTCGTCACTGGCATTGAAGGTAATAGCCGTGTCACTCCATGGATTTATTGTTGCTACTTGGTAGACTTCGACAAGGTTGCGGAGTTGTCATTTTCGCATGTTATTGGATGTGAAAGTCTCGAAGACTGTTAACACCGTACTGGTGTTGCTAGGCTGGGATTCTGAAGCTAGAAGCTCTTCACCACTTTTGGCCACCTGCCGTAGTATCCAACATGCTCGAAGGCTATGAGTTGGAGTGGCGCCCTCTGTGCTATGAATTTTGCAGGGTCCGTTTAGCCAGCCCTCCAGTACGGTTCCGTACCCTTTAGGGGGTTTTTGTTTTTTGGTATTCAACCCAGGTGCTCGATGATGATGCACCCTTTGGTTCCGGACTAGGGATGTATCCGGGGCCGGATTATCCCAAAATTTACTTTCGGTTTTCCAGGCGCTCTCCATCGCACAGTACTTTTGTACGATGGTCACCAAGTCAGCAAAGCGTGTAATTTCGCGACGACTTATGGCGTTTAGGATTCCCTTGTCCGTGCAATTATTCCGTAAGATTGAGATTGCGTTTTCCTCTCGGCAGTCCTTTATCCTGTCCATAACCAGGAGGAATCTGGCCCAGTAGTGATGTACTGTCTCGGCGGGCTCTTGCCGAATTAGAGTTAGATCGCATATGTCTGGGCGGGTGGGTGGAACTAAGTCCGGAACCCTGCCCATCTCAAGGCTCGAAGGCCGAGAAGTTTCCAATTCAGGAAGCTTGGCTTTCTGGACGTTGTCCAACGAGTATGGTCCGATGCCTGACTTTAAGTTCAGTGTTTGATCGAAGCCCGTCCCTCCGCGGGAATCCGGCATGGGGGGTTCGGGGATCCGGACATGATTGGTTTTCAATACAGGAGAAGCGTCGCCGCATTGCTCCTCTACCACTGCAACGTGGTGGGTGACCTGGGGAGAGTTAATCTCTCTCAGATCGGTTTTAAGCCCAATCTGATCGTAGTCTCAGAAGCGACTCCCGAGCGGCGATGCGATCCAAGAGCTCGTTTACGGACGAGAGCTCTATTGGATCCAGCCGCTCGGCGAATTCCGAGCTGACGTGAAGATTACTTTTGATGACTTGAGAGGTCATTGTCGGGTAGGGGGTCCCGAACTGTGCGTCTAGGCAGATGGTAACAGGAGACAAGGGACACGATGTTTATCCAGGTTCGGGCCCTCTTGATGGAGGTAAAACCCTGCGTCCTGCTTGATTGATATTGATATTGTGGATGTTTACAAGAGTGGATCTACCACGAGATCAAGGAGGCTAAACCCTAGAAGCTAGCCTATGGTATGATTGTAAGGGTTGTTGTGATTGTTGTCCTACGGACTAAAGCCATCCGGTTTATATAGACACCGGAGAGGGCTAGGGTTACATAGAGTCGGTTACAATGGTAGGAGATATACATATACGTATAGCCAAGCTTGCCATCCACGCCAAGGAAAGTCCCAAACGGACACGGGGTGAAGTCTTCAATCTTGTATCTTCATAGTCTTGGAGTCCGGTCGATGATGATAGTCCGGCAAAAGATAGTCCGGCCGATGATGGTAGTCCGGCTATCCGGACACCCCCTAATCCGGGACTCCCTTAGGGCTGAGTGCCCCTGCCACCCCATCTCACGTAACCTTGAGAGGCGGGGGCGCCACCACTAGGGCAGCCGCCCCTCCCGGCTTGGGGGGCAAGTTTCCTAGGGGGTGGGGGCGCCAAAACCCATCTAGGGTTTCCCCTATGGCCGCCGCCCCTCCCGTAGGGAACCCTAGGGCGCCTCCCCCTCCGCCCTTCCCCTATATATAGTGAGAGAGAGAGGGCAGCTGCACCTTCCCTGGCGCAGCCCTCTCCCTCCTCCAACACCTCCTCCTCCTCCGTAGTGCTTGGCGAAGCCCTGCCGGAGAACCACGAGCTCCATCACCACCATGCCGTCGTGTTGTCGGAGTTCTCCCTCAACTTCTGCTCTCCCCTTGCTAGATCAAGAAGGAGGAGATGTCCCCGGGCTGTACATGTGTTGAACGCGGAGGCACCGTTGTTCGGTGCTTAGATCGGAATCAACCGCGATCTGAATCGCTGCGAGTACGACTCCTTCATCCGCGTTCTTGCAACGCTTTCGCTTAGTGATGTACAAGGGTATGTAGATGCACTCCCCTTTCCCTCGTTGCTAGATTACTCCATAGATTGATCTTGGTGATGCGTAGAAAAGTTTGACTTTCTGCTACGTTCCCCAACAGTGGCATCATGAGCTAGGTCTATTGCGTATATTCTATGCATGAGTAGAACACAAGTTGTTGTGGGCGTTGATTTTGTTCAATATGCTTACCGTTACTAGTCCAATCTTGTTTCGACGGTATTGTGGGATGAAGCGGCCCGGACCGACCTTACACGTACACTTACGTGAGACAGGTTCCACCGATCGACATGCACTTGTTGCATAAGGTGGCTAAGCGGGTGCCGGTCTCTCCCACTTTAGTCGGATCGGGTTCGATGAAAAGGGTCCTTATGAAGGGTAAATAGCAATTGGCATATCACGTTGTGGTTTTGCGTAGGTAAGAAACGTTCTTGCTAGAAACCCATAACAGCCACGTAAAACATGCAAACAACAATTAGAGGACGCCTAACTTGTTTTTGCAGGTATGCTATGTGATGTGATATGGACAAAAGAATGTGATGAATGATATGTGATGTATGAGATTGATCATGTTCTTGTAATAGGAATCACGACTTGCATGTCGATGAGTATGACAACCGGAAGGAGCCATAGGAGTTGTCTTAATTTATTGTATGACCTGCGTGTCAATGAACAACGCCATGTAATTACTTTACTTTATTGCTAAACCGTTAGCCATAGTGGTAGAAGTAATAGTTGGCGAGACAACTTCATGGAGACATGATGATGGAGATCATGGTGTCATGCCGGTGACGATGATGATCATGGAGCCCCGAAGATGGAGATCAAAAGGAGCAAAATGATATTGGCCATATCATGTCACTATTTGATTGCATGTGATGTTTGTCATGTTTTACATCTTATTTGCTTAGAACGACGGTAGTAAATAAGATGATCCCTCATTAAAATTACAATTAAAGTGTTCCCCCTAACTGTGTACTGTTGCGAAAGTTCGTTGTTTCGAAGCACCACGTGATGATCGGGTGTGATAGATTCTAACGTTCACATACAACGGGTGTAAGCCAGATGTACACACGCGAAACACTTAGGTTGACTTGACAAGCCTAGCATGTACAGACATGGCCTCGGAACACAAGAGACCGAAAGGTCGAGCATGAGTCGTATGGTAGATACGATCAACATGAAGATGTTCACCGATGATGACTAGTCCGTCTCACGTGATGATCGGACACGGCCTAGTTGACTCGGATCATGTAATCACTTAGATGACTAGAGGGATGTCTATCTGAGTGGGAGTTCATTAGATGAACTTAATTATCCTGAACATAGTCAAAAGGTCTTTGCTAATTATGTCGTAAGCTCGCGCTTTAGTCCTACTGTTTAGATATGTTCCTAGAGAAAATTCAGTTGAAAGATGGTAGTATCGACTATGCGGACTAAGTCCGTAAACTGAAGATTGTCCTCGTTGCTTGGAAGAAGGCTTATGTCCTTAATGCACCACTCAGTGTGCTGAACCTTGAACGTCGTCTGTGGATGTTGCGAACATCTGACATACACGTTTTGATGACTACATGATAGGTCGATAATGTTGAATGGTTTAGAATTGAGGCACCGAAGACTTTTTCGAAACGTCACGGAAAACATAAGATGTTTCGAGGGCTGAAATTGGGATTTCAGGCTCGTGCCCACGTCAAGAGGTATGAGACCTCCGACGATTTTCTTAGCCTGCAAACTAAGGGAGAAAAGCTCAATCATTGAGCTTGTGCTCAGATTGTCTGAGTACAACAATCACTTGAATCGAGTGGGAGTTGATCGTCCTGATGAGATAGTGATGTTTCTCCAAAATCATTGCCACCAAGCTGCTAGAGCTTCGTGATGAACTATAACATATCAGGGATAAATGATCCTTGAGATAATCGCGATGTTTGACACCGCGAAAGTAGAAATCAAGAAGGAGCATCAATTGTTGATGGTTGGTGAAACCACTAGTTTCAAGAAGGGCAAGGGCAAGAAGGGATACTTCATGAAACGGCAAATCAGCTGCTGCTCTAGTGAAGAAACCCAAGGTTGAACCCAAACCCGAGACTAAGTGCTTCTGTAATAAGGGGAACAGCCACTAAGAGCAGAATTACCCTAGATACTTGGTAGATGAGAAGGCTGGCAAGGTCGATACAAGTATATTGGATATACATTATGTTAATGTGTACTTTACTAGTACTCCTAGTAGCACCAGGGTATTAAATACCGTTTCGGTTGCTAAGTGTTAGTAACTCGAAATAAAAGCTACGGAATAAACGGAGACTAGCTAAAGGTGAGCTGACGATATGTGTTGGAAGTGTTTCCAAGGTTGATGTGATCAAGCATCGCACGCTCCCTCTACCATTAAGATTGGTGTTAAACCTAAATAATTGTTATTTATTGTTTGCGTTGAGCATAGACATGATTGGATTATGTCTATCGCAATACGGTTATTCATTTAAAGAGAATAATGGTTACTCTGTTTATTTGAATAAAACCTTCAATGGTCTTGCACCTAAAAGAATGGTTTATTGAATCTCGATCGTAGTGATACACATTTTCATGCCAAAAGATATAAGATAGTAATGATAGTACCACTTACTTGTGGCACTGCCATGTAAGTCATATTGGTATAAAACGCATGAAGAAGCTCCATGTTGATGGATCTTTGGACTCACTCGAATTGAAAAGTTTGAGACATGCGAACCATGTCTATTGGGTTATATGCATGAAGAAACTCCATGCAAATGGACCGTTTGGACTCACTTGATTTTGAATCACTTGAGACATGCAAATCATACCACATGGGCAAGATGACTGAAAGCCTCGTTTTCAGTAAAATGGAACAAGAAAGCAACTTGTTGGAAGTAATACATTTTGATGCGTGCAGTCCAATGAGTGCCGAGGCACGCAGGGATATCGTTATGTTCTTACTTCATGGATGATTTGAGTAGATCTTGAGTATATTTACTTGATGAAGCACAAGTCTGAATTATTGAATGGTTCAAGTAATTTCAGAGTGAAGTTGAAGATCATCGTGACAAGAGGATAAAATGTCTATGATATGATCATAGAGATGAGTATCTGAGTTACGAGCTTTGTACGCTTATTAAGACATTGTGGAAATTGTTTCACAATTAATACCGCCTGGAACACCATAGTGTGATGGTGTGTCCGAACATCATAGTTGCACCCTATTAGATATGGTGCGTTCCATGATATCTCTTATCGAATTACCACTATCATTCATGGGTTAGGCATTAGAGACAACCGCACTCACTTTAAATAGGGCACCACGTAATTCCGTTGAGATGACACCGTATGAACTATGGTTTGGAGAAACCTAAGCTGTCGTTCTTGAAAGCTTGGGGCTATGACGCTTATGTGAAAAAGTTTCAGGTTGATAAGCTCGAACCCAAAGCGGATAAATGCATCTTCATAGGACACCCAAAAACAGTTGGGTATACCTCCTATTTCAGACCCGGAAGCAAAAGTGATTGTTTCTAGAAACGGGTCATTTCTCGAGAAAAAGTTTCTCTTGAAAGAATTGAGTGGGAGGATGGTGGAGACTTGATGAGGTTATTGAACCATCACTTCAACCAGTATGTAGCAGGGCATAGGAAGTTGTTCCTGTGGCACCTACATCAATTGAAGTGGAAGTTGATGATGGTGATCATGAAACTTCGGATCAAGTCACTACCGAACCTCGTAGGGTGACAAGGATGCGTACTACTTCAGAGTGGTAGAGTAATCATGTCTTGAAGGTCATGCTGCTAGACAACAATGAACCTACGAGCTATGGAGAAGCGATGGTGGGCCCAGATTCCTACAAATGGCTCGAGGCCATAAAATCCAAGAGAGGATCCATGTATGAAAACAAAGTGTAGACTTTGGAAGAACTGCTTGATGGTCGTAAGGCTATTGGGTACAGATGGATTTTAAAAGGAAGACAGACAATGATGGTAAGTATCACCATTAAGAAAGCTCGACTTGTCGTTAAGATGTTTTCCAACAAGATTCATGGAGTTGACTACGGTGAGGCTTTCTCACTCATAGCGATGCTAAGAGTCTGTTGGAATTGGATTTGCAGTTACTGCATTATTTATGAAATCTTGTAGATAGGATGTCAAAACATTGTTTCCTCGACAATTTTCTTGAGGAAAGGTTGTATGTGATACAACCGTAAAGGTTTTGACAATCCCGAAGACGCTAACAAGTATGCAAAGCTCCAGCAATCCTTCTAAGGACTGGAGTAAGCATCTCGGAGTTGGAATGTACGCTTTGATGAGATGATCAAAGATTTTGGGTTTATACAAATTTTATGAGAAACTTGTATTTCCAAAGAAGTGAGTGGGAGCACTATAGAATTTCTGATGAGTATATGTTGTTGACATATTGTTGGTCAGAAATGATGTAGAATTTCTGGAAAGCATATGGGTTATTTCAAAACTGTTTTTCAATGAAAACATGGATTAAGCTGCTTGAACATTGAGCATCAAGATCTATGAGGATAGATCAAAAACCGCTAAATGGTACTTTCAAATGAGCACATACCTTGACATGATCTTGAAGGTGTTCAAGATGGATCACCAAAGAAGGAGTTCTTGCCTGAGTTGTAAGGTATGAAGTTAAGAGTTAAAGCTCAACCACGGCAGAAGAGAGAGAAAGGATGAAGGTCGTCCCCTATGCTTCAGACGTAGGCTCTATAGTATGCTATGCTGTGTACCGCACAGGAAGTGTGCCTTGCCATGAGTCAGTCAAGGGGTACAAGAATGATCCAGGAATGGATCATCGGACAGCGGTCAAAATTGTCCTTGGAGTAAATAAGGAAATGCTTCTCGATTATGGAGGTCATAAAGAGTTCGGCGCAAAGGGTTACGTCGATGCAAGCTTTAACACCTATCCGAGTGACTCTGAGTAGCAAACCGGATACGTATAGTGGAGCAACCATTTGGAATAGCTTCAAGTGGAGCGTGGAAGCAGCATTTACAATATGACCTAGAGATTTCTGAAGTGCATACGGATCTGAATGTTACTGCACCGTTGACTAAAACCTCTCTCACAAGCAAAACATGGTCAAACCCGAACTCATTGAGTCTTAATCACATGATGATGTGAACTAGTTTAGTGACACTAGTAAACTCTTTGGATGTTGGTCACATGGCAATGTGACCTGTGAGTGTTAATCACATGGCGATGTGAACTAGATTATTGACTCTAGTGCAAGTGGGAGACTGTTGGAAATATGCCCTAGAGGCAATAATAAATTAGTTATTATTATTATATTTCCTTGTTCATGATAATCGCTTATTATCCATGCTATAATTGTATTGATAGGAAACTCAGATACATGTGTGGGTACATAGACAACACCATGTCCCTAGTAAGCCTCTAGTTGACTAGCTCGTTGATCAATAGATGGTTACGGTTTCCTGACCATGGACATTAGATGTTGTTGATAACGGGATCACATCATTAGGAGAATGATGTGATGGACAAGACCCAATCCTAAGCCTAGCACAAAGATCGTGTAGTTCGTATGCTAAAGCTTTTCTAATGTTAAGTATCATTTCCTTAGACCATGAGATTGTGCAACTCCCAGATACCGTAGCAATGCTTTGGGCGTACCAAACGTCACAACGTAACTGAGTGGCTATAAAGGTGAACTACGGGTATCTCCGAAAGTGTCTGTTGGGTTGGCACGAATCGAGACTGGGATTTGTCACTCCGTGAGAACGGAGAGGTATCTCTGGGCCCACTCGGTAGGACATCATCATAATGTGCACAATGTGACCAAGGGGTTGATCACGGGATGATGTGTTACGGAACGAGTAAAGAGACTTGCCGGTAACAAGATTGAACAAGGTATCGGCATACCGACAACCAAATCTCGGGCAAGTACTATACCGGTAGACAAAGGGAATTGCATACGGGATTGCTTGAATCCTTGACATCGTGGTTCATCCGATGAGATCATCATGGAACATGTGGGAGCCAACATGGGTATCCAGATCCCGCTGTTGGTTATTGACCGGAGAACGTCTCGGTCATGTCTGCATGGTTCCCGAACCCGTAGGGTCTACACACTTAAGGTTCGGTGACGCTAGAGTTGTTATGGGAAATAGTATGTGGTTACTGAAGGTTGTTCGGAGTCCTGGATGAGATCCCGGACATGACGAGGAGCTCCGGAATGGTCCAGAGGTGAAGACCGGTATATTGGACGAAGGGTATTGGAGTCCAGAATTGTTCCGGGGGTACCAGGTGATGACCAGCATGTCCGAAAGGGGTTTCGGAGGCCCCGACAAGCTTTGGGGGGCCTTATGGGCCAAGGGGAGAGGGCACATCAGCCGACTAAGGGGCTGAGCGCCCCTCCCACCCCATCTCACGTAACCTAGAGAGATGGGGGCGCCACCCCTAGGGCAGCCGCCCCTCCCGGCTTGGGGGGCAAGTTTCCTAGGGGGTGGGGGCGCCAAAACCCATCTAGGGTTTCCCCTATGGCCGCCTCCCCTCCCCTAGGGAACCCTAGGGAGCCTCCCCCTCCTCCCTTCCCCCGATATATAGTGAGAGAGAGAGAGAGGGCAGCCGCAGCCTTCCTCGGCGCAGCCCTCTCCCTCCTCCAACACCTCCTCCTCCTCCGTAGTGCTTGGCGAAGCCCTGCTTGGAGAACCACGAGCTCCATCACCACCATGCCGTCAGGTTGTCAGAGTTCTCCCTCAACTTCTCCTCTCCCTTTGCTGGATCAAGAAGGAGGAGACGTCCCCGGGCTGTACGTGTGTTGAACGCGGACGCGCCGTTGTTCGACGCTTAGATCGGAATCAACCGCGATCTGAATCGTTATGAGTATGACTCCTTCATCCGCGTTCTTGTAACGCTTCCGCTTAGCGATCTACAAGGGTATGTAGATGCACTCCCCTTTCCCTCGTTGCTAGATTACTCCATAGATTGATCTTGGTGATGCGTAGAAAATTTCGAATTTCTGCTACGTTCCCCAATAATAGATTGGTAGGAAAAGACCATCGCTCGTCCTCGACCGCCACTCATAAGGAAGACAATCTATAAATAAATGATGCTCCGACTTCATCACATAACGGTTCACCATACGTGCATGCTACGGGAATCACAAACTTTAGAATAAGTATTTCTCAAATTCACAACTACTCAACTAGCATGACTCTAATATTACCACCCTCATATCTCAAAACAATCATCAAGTATCAAACTTCTCATAGTATTCAATGCACTTTATATGATAGTTTTTATTATACCTATCTTGGATGCCCATCATTGTTGGACCAATTTTATAACCAAAGCAAATACCATGCTGTTCTAAAAGACTCTCAAAATAATATAAGTGAAGCATGAGAGATCAATAATTCCTATAAAATAAAACCACCGCCGTGCTCTAAAAAGGTATAAGTGAAGCACTAGAGCAAAATTATCTAGCTCAAAAGATATAAGTGAAGCACATAGAGTATTCTAATAAATTCCGATTCATGTGTGTCTCTCCAAAATGTGTGTACAGCAAGGATGATTGTGGTAAACTAAAAAGCAAAGACTCAAATCATACAAGATGCTCCAAGCAAAACACATATCATGTGGTGAATAAAAATATAGCCTCAAGTAAAGTTACCAATAGACGAAGTCGAAAGAGGGAATGCCTTCCGGGGCATCCCCAAGCTTAGGCTTTTGGTTGTCCTTGAATTTGACCTTGGGGTGCCTTGGGCATCCCCAAACTTATTCTCTTGCCACTCCTTATTCCATAATCCATCAAATCTTTACCCAAAACTTGAAAACTTCACAACACAAAACTCAACAGAAAATCTCATGAGCTCCGTTAGTGCAAGAAAACAAACCACCACTTTAAGGTACTGTAATGAACTCACTCTTTATTTATATTGGTGTTAAACCTACTGTATTACAACGTATCTATGGTTCATACCCCCTGATACTAGCCATAGATTCATCAAAATAAGCAAACAACACACGAAAAATAGAACCTGTCAAAAACAGAACAGTCTCTAGCAATCTGTAACTTTCGAATACTTCTGGAATCCTAAACATTCTACAAAAATAGGAAGTACTAGGAAATTTCTCTATTAATCTAATGCAAAAATAATCAACTGAAAATCACGTATGTATGATTTATTAAAATTATTCTTGTGCGCGCAAAAGTTTCTGTTTTTCAGCAAGATCAAATTAACTATCATCGTAGGTTATCCTAAAGGTTTTACTTGGCACAAATACTAATTAAGACATAAAACTACATCTAACAAGAGGCTAGATGAATTATTTATTGAATAACAGCAAGGAAAAATATTTGGTTGTCTCCCAACAAGCGCTTTTCTTTAAAGCCCTTTTAGCTAGGCATTGAGATTTCAATGATGCTCAGATGAAAGACAAGATTTGAAGCATAAAGAGAGCATCATAAAACATGTGACAAACACACTTAAGTCTAATATACTTCCTACGCATAGGTTTTTTATAAGCAAACAAATTATCAGGGCAAGAAAAAACTAGCATATGCAAGGAAGAAGACGATAGCAATCTCAACATGAAGAGAGGTAATTTAGTAACATGAAAATTTCTACAACCATATTTTCCTGTCTCATAATAATTACATGTAGGATCATAAGCAAATTCAACAAAATAGCTATCACATAACATATTCTCAACATGATCCATATGCATGCAAAGTTGACACTCTTCCAAGATAGTGGGATTAACATTAACTAAAGTCATGACCTCTCCAAACCCACTTTTATAAAAAATATCATAAGATTGAACATACTCCAAATATGTGGGATCTAAAGTTGACACTCTTCCAAACCAACTTTCAATATTATTGCAAACACTATTATCAATCTCATATTCATCATGGGGCTTAAATAAAATTTCAAGATTATAAGAAGAATCACTCCAATCATGATCATTGCAACAAGTAGTAGAATAGCAAAACTAGCATCCCCAAGCTTAGGGTTTTACATATTATTAGCACAATTGTCATCAAGAGAATTTATAGTAAAATAATTGCAATCATGCTTTTTATTCAAGGAGTTATCGTGAATCTCTTCATAAATTTCTTCATCATAATTTTCAGATTCACGAATTTCGAGCAAAGCTTCATAAAGATAATCTAGTGCACAAAACTCACTAGCAATTGGTTCATCATAATTGGATCTATTAAAAAGATTAGCAAGAGGATGAGGATCAATAGATCTTAGGTTCTCCCTTTAGCAATAAATAAACAACTATTACAACCAAACGAGCAAACGAGCCAAGTAAGACATCAAAGCAAACAAAAAGATGAACAAAAGAAGGGCGAAGAAAAGGCAAAGGTGAAGTGGGGGAGAGGAAAATGAGAGGCAAATGGCAAATAATGTAATGCGAGGGATAAGGGTTTGTGATGGGTACTTGGTATGTCTTGACTTGTGCGTAGACTTCCCGGGAAAAGCGCCAGAAATCCTTCTTGCTACCTCTTGAGCATGCGTTGGTTTTCCCTTGAAGAGGAAAGGGTGATGCAGCAAAGTAGCATAAGTATTTCCCTCGGTTTTGAGAACCAAGGTATCAATCCAGTAGGAGGCTACACTCCAAATCTTGCAACCAACACGATAAAGGTGTTGTCAATCCCTTCACGGCCACTCGCAAAAGTGAGATCTGATAGAGATAATAAATATTTTTGGTATTTTTATGATATAGATTGGAAAGTAAAGATTGCAAAATAAAATAGATCGGAAGCTTATATGATGGAAAATAGACCCGTGGGCCATAGGTTTCACTAGTGGCTACTCTCAAGATAGCATAAGTATTACGATGGGTGAACAAATTACTGTCGGGCAATTGATAGAAAAGTGCATAGTTATGAGAATATCTAGGCATGATCATGTATATAGGCATCACGTCCGCGACAAGTAGATCGAAACGATTCTGCATCTACTACTATTACTCCACACATCGACCGCTATCCAGCATGCATCTGGAGTATTAAGTTCAAAAGAACAGAGTAACGCATTAGGCAAGATGATATGATGTACAGGGATAAACTCAAGCAATATGATATAAACCCCATCTTTTTATCCTCGATGGCAACAATACAATACGTGCCTTGCTGCCCTCATCCTTTGGGAAAGGACACCGCAAGATTGGACCCAAAGCTAAGCACTTCTCCCATTGCAAGAAAGATCAATCTAGTAGGGAAAACCAAACTGATAATTCGAAGAGACTTGCAAAGATAACAAATCATACATAAAAGAATTCAGAGGAGATTCAAATATTGTTCATAGATAATCTTGATCATAAACCCACAATTCATCGGATCTCGACAAACACACCGCAAAAATAATTACATCGAATAGATCTCCGAGAAGATCGAGGAGAACTTTGTATTGAGATCCATAGAGACATAAGAAGCCATCTAGCTAATAACTATGGACCCTAAGGTCTGTGGTAAACTACTCACACTTCATCGGAGAGGCTATCTTATTGATGTAGAAGCCCTCCGTGATTGATTCCCTCTCCAGCGCAGCGCCGAAAAAGGACCCAAGATGGGATCTCACGGGTACAGAAGGTTGCGGCAGTGGAAATAGGGTTTCGTGGTGCTCTTGGATGTTTTCAGGGTATATGAGTATATATAGGCGAAGGAAGTCGGTCAGGGGAGCCACTAGGGTGGGGGCGCGCCTCCTTGCCTCGTGGCTGCCTCGTTTCTTTCTTGACGTCCACTCCAAGTCTCATGGATTGCGTTAGTTCCCAAAATAACTCTCCCGAAGGTTTCATTCTGTTTGGACTCCGTTTGATATTCCTTTTCTGCGAAACACTGAAATAGGCCAAAAAACAACAATATTGATTGGGCCTCCGGTTAGTAGGTTAGTCCCAAAAATAATATAAAAGTGCTTAGTAAAGCCCATTAAACATCCAAAACAGGTAATATAATATCATGGAACAATAAAAAATTATTGATATGTTGGAGACGTATCACTCTACATTGTTGCATTGCCATGAAATCATCAACTATGTCATCTTCACTTACTTTCATGAACATATCCCGCTCAATAAATTTCGCCAAGCAATCATTCAGCAATCATCAGTCATACTAGTCCTAAATTTACTTTTCACTAGATTCATTGCCGAAAATACTCTTTCAACACTAGTCGTTGCCACCGGTAAAATCAATACTAATTTGATGAATAAGTAGACCAAATCATAAAGAGCATGCCTCTTTGTTGCAACAAGCATAATTGAGAGCTCACCAATATTACTTCCATTTATAAACCTATCATCTTGTCTCGTATCATCAATAAAATTGGCAAGTTGAAATTTTAGCCTTATCAAATTTGTGCTTGATATGTCCATGTGATAGAATTCAGCAAGTCTCATTACCTTGAGTGCATCATAAGAAGCAAATGAATTGGGGGGATTCAAAGCCGAGATGCAAATAAGCAACTCCATATTAAGCTCATCAAACCGATTGTCAAGCTCTTGAATGGTTTGATTAATGACACCAAGATATACTTCTCTTCTATAACGATCATCATTTGTTTGTACTTCATAATACCGACATGATCTTCCATGAGGCTCATAAGTACCCTCCAACAAAGGAACTTCATTGCCATGTTTGTTGCAAAATAAGGTCACCTTTGCAAGAAATTCTTCCCAACCATGAGACATCATGTGTTGCATTCTACTCTTTGCCAAACTAACAAATGGCATTTCATTAACAATATATTGATCTTTGTTTTTCATAGATTTGGACAACTCATTTGTATAGCCATGAATAACTAGAAATAAGTGAAGATTGGAAACAAAGTCAAATGATTCAAAGGCATGAGTAACTCCACATATTCTTTTCCACTCACCTTTTTGTGAAAGATCTTTTCCAATAGCATCAAATACTTCAAGGATTGTGGCATACATGCTAACAAATGTGCATAATGGTTTTAAAATGAGAACCCCAACGAGTATCACCGGGTCTAGCTAGTCCATTTTCAATCTCGCCCATTATGCTTTGATTAACATTTTTCTCTTTATTTTGCATGGTCTTAGGAACATATTTTTCTGTGTGATGTGCAGTAGTGACTGCCTTTTTCATCTCCTTGTTTCTAAAGGATGAATACAATATGTAATTCATCTCTAAATGAGGAACAAGAAGGTACACCTTTTTGCCTTTTAGTTGTGTTACACAACTAGTAGTGCCTTACTAAACACCACACCTTATTTTTGGCATCCTCAGTCAAGGTTCAATACCTCACTTCTGTCTCTTTTTTTTGGAAGTTTGTGCCACATATGATTAGTGATGCTTTCTATACCAATATAAAAAAGACCCAAAGGGGCAGATCCCATTAATATCGGTCATCAAATCGTGTCAATCCAACGACCTAGACTGCTTCAATGTCGAGCGCTCAACACGTTTAGCATGCAGTTAATTTCATGCTAAATATAGTGCTAATCACATAATAAGACACAAATAATATCCTACTTAATATCCACATGCACTTAATATACTTCCAAATTAACGTGCATTGCACGTACACATTGTGTTTCCAAATTAACATGCTAATCACCGTGTATGCTTGTTCTTTTTTTTCTCCCCATTGTCAATCTTTTCACCACTGTGTTTTTTGCACTTATCATTTTTTCTTGCCCTTTATTTTGGTGCAAAAATCGTCCCATGCAACACAAGGGTCGCATTCAACTATGGCCGGTGATGTCTGCTCCTTGAGGCATATGAGGGGCTCACATTCGTTGCTGACCTGAAGTGCAGAAAAGAACAAGCATACATAGTGACGACAGCTTCCTTAGCCAATGGAACCTCTTTTTCTCAAAATAATATTGTAGTCCCTCCGATCCTTTTTACTCTACATGTAAGAATTGCCTGAAGTGAAACTTCATAAAGTTTCACCATATTTATATGAAAAAATTTCAACATCTACCATTCTAAAGTTATATAATATGAAAATTCAAGTCATGACGCATCTACTCACATTGATTTCACATAGTGAATGTTGGTATTTTTCTATAAAGTTGGTCAAACTTTACGAGACTTTTTTTTGAAAAAATCTCATATACGAACTAAAATGGATCGGAGGGAGTATCAACTATGAATATGAGTGGTTAGTTATCAGTGTTTCCTTTTCCTCTGCTTACATTTTCTTAGGGTTGTACAATCTAACCCACAATCAGACATCTAGCATGCATAGGTGCAGTAGAAAGTTGCATAGGGGGTTCAATTTTTCAGTCAAGAAACACGAAAAATGCAACTATCTATAACACACAACAAAATTTTTTTGGGTTACACTCTGTCCATCAGTTTTTTGCTTGATGAGCTATCGGGACTCTGATCTAAAGTCACACCGATCTAGCATGTAACACATCATATCACTTTACGGCCTCACACACGGTATTCCAATGGGTACCACCTTACCTGGCCCGGGACCGTTTGCGCCTTTTGGCTCACGTATATGATAGTGTCGCTAGCATCCATATGACAGAGAACCCGGGTCGACATGACTAGCTAGTCGTAAACCCAAGGTGGCACTAACTTACAGGGACATGCATACATGAGCCAGCAACGAACGTGTCGATCATCAACGCATGAACCCAAGTCGTAGCAAACTACAAGGACTTAAAAGAACAACGTGTGACATTTCCCCGAAGGTTCATGCACAGGAACGAACAAGGACACATCACTACAAAAAAATACACTTCCATGATGATACGTGTTTGTCACAGTAGGTCGTGTTTTTTGTCATGCATGTACATCCATGACGATTTTATGACAGAATCAATATAGTCATACATCTTTGTCAGAGAAGTGTTCCATGACATTACCAAAATTATCATCATGGAAATGTCCACTTCCATGACGATAAATCACGCGTCACAGAAGTGCTTTCTTCAAGGGTGACCGACACGTGGCATCCACCGTAACGGAATGCCGTTAAGCTATCGGGTCGGATTTTGGATCCGATAACTCGTTAACAATACGACCAATGGGAAATTTCCATGTGTAAAATTCTAATTGGCGAAGGAACACCTGTCACCGTCGATTGGGCGGATGTCGCCTGTCCATTGGAGGAGACATGCCTATGATACGTCGACACGTGGCTGGGCCCAACAGAGGCCCATATAGGTTAAAAAGGCCGGCCCAGTCAAAGGCCCGTAGTACTTAATCAGGTACTAGTGGGCCAGCCCAATAACGGCCTGCTTAATAAAGGCCCATTTACGGCCCGAAGCCAGATCTGGCCCGTTAATTGTTCACCCAATATTTGGGCCCATTTACGGCCCGAAGCCAGATCTGGCCCGTTAATTGTTCGCCCAATATTTGGGCCCATTTGCGGCCCAAAACCAGATCTGGCCCGTTAATAGTTCGCCGAATATTTGAGCCCAACTACAACCCAGTGACTTTCGGCCTATTAGAGGCCTGATGTAGACATGGGCCCATTTCAGCCCGGTGTGACTTTCGGCCTGGGAATGGCCTGTGCTGCCCATGGGCCATATATGGTCCGACGGGACAACGGGCCCACTAACGGCCCGTGCTAAAGGTGGCAATGATTAAGCCCAACGTGACTTTGGGCCTGTTAAAGGCCTGTCGCATAATTCGCCCGTTGATGCTCACTAAGCTTTCGGCCTCTTAAAGGCCCATGATATCAGTGGTCCAACTAAGGCCCGAGATATGTTTCGGCCTGGTAATGGCCCATGAGATAATTGGGCCCAAAAAGGCCCGGTCTACATTTCGGCCTTCTGAAGGCCCGTCGACGACTAGTGAAAATTGAGGCCCAACATGCATTTTGGCCTGCTAAGGGCTCATGGTTTCATCTCGGCCGTAATAGGCCAGTACAATATTCAGCCTGTTAATGGCCCAACGCTGCATGGGCCAAACTAAGCTCTGGGTCCACAAAAGGCCGGTGTAAGTTTGGGCCTGGCGCAATGTGTGAAGCCACCAATCATTCGGGCCCAAGAAAGATGCAGGCCGGCCCAATTGTGGCCCGCTAAAAACCAGGCCCGTTAGAGTCGAATGTTTCGGCCCGGTCGACTACATCTGATTTTTTTTCAGATAGCGAATGATGGTAGTAACTAGTAGGAATTAAGAACAAACCTACTCTATACAATAAAGAAATTATGCCATAGTAACTAAGAATAAACCTACACTATACAATAAAGGATTTAAGGTATATTACATCCACTGGGCATCAAGTTCGCCACCAGTGATCATAAAGCGCAACGAAGAAGCAGATTACAAAAACTGGGCACCATTGCAGCGTAACAAAATAATACTGAACCGAGACCACTTCCAAGGAAGTTTAAGAAAGGTTAGCCTTGTGGGGGAACTGCTGCAAGCTGCTCAGCAAGGCTATGAGATCGGCCTAGCATGTCTGTCATAGCTTCCAGGTGTAGCTGTTTAGCGATGAGGTTCTCGTTGGTGTTCTCCACAATCTTTCTTAGATATAGGACTTCAAGTCGAAGTTGAGTTGCAGAATGCCTTTCTGCTAGAACTTGGGACTGAAGAAGTCGAACTGATTCAGGCAACGAATTCTGTGAGCTTGTCTGACTGTTAGTTTCAAGTAACTTGAACACTGCATCAAGACAAGACTTCGGGGTTGTCTCGCTATCTTCAAGATGTTTTGCCTTCTTTGCTGCAATATATGTTGGGTTTGTCTCACAGCCTTTAGCAGACTTGTGTATGCCATCAGGCATATCACCCTGAAACAAAGCAGAAAGATGACAGGTTTTGCACGTGTATAAACAAAGACGATAATTGTGCTGTCAATTCCATCCAATTTCAAATTAGAAAATAAAGAGTAAGTTCAAAATATCAATAGCGTACACTAGTGCAGAACCGGCCTTTAGTGCCGGTTCGTAACGGCCTTTAGTGCCGGTTCGCCAACCGACACTAAAGAGTGGGGACTAAAGGTCCCCCCCTTTAGTACCAGTTGGTCATGAACCGTCGCTAGAGTGCCACCACGTGTCACGAGCCAGGCCCGGGTGCGTGTAGGACATTAGTACCGGTTGGTAACACCAACCGGTACTAAATGTTTGGGTGTTTTCTTTTTTAGTTTTTCCTTTAATTTTTTGTTTTAAATTTAATTTAGTGATTGTTTTAAATTATAATGAGTTGTTAAATCATTAGGTGAAAGTACCGCGGATTAGTTTCGACTAGATGCATTGGATCTAGCTACTAGCTAAGTGATCAAGTATATGCCATATCCATATTATACTTGATCACCTAATTAGGTGATCAAGTATAATATATATGGATATGGCATATACTTGATCACTTAGGTAGGATCCATCTAGCTGAAACTAATCTGCGGTTTCTTTCATTAAATGATATAATAACTCATCATCATCATCATCATCATCATCATCATCATCATATTAATATAAAAACTCTTGCATCATATCATCAACATGAGTATATATATATATACTCTAGCTAGCTAGCTAAAAATCATCGTAGTCGTCATTATCACTATTTAATCATCATAGTCATTACCGCTATCTAATCATTTCCAACACTAGCTTAAATAAGAAACATTCACTTCTACCAGAAGCAAAAATATCATCGAGTTCAACATGATGGTCATGATATTATAAGCGTTCATAACACCACAAAAGCAAATCACTCTTTGAGATTAAGTTTAGAACGAAGAACACGGACATGAAAGGACAAGTACTAAGAGCATGAACTAGCTAAATCACTCCTGCTGCTCTCTCTCTCAGGTAAAATAGCATATAACATGTATAGCTCTCCTGATTCATCATACTGGAGCATGCAGATGAACCTGTCTCCTAATCATGGGTTGCGCTTCTCATTCCTGCCCCCTAGTACTTCTCTGCGATCGTTAACAATTTTCCTCCAATCTTTCACTCTCAAGCATTCATCGCTTCTAGAAATCCTGAATGCACTCATGTGCAATGTAGGATATCTTGGCCGTAAGCTAACAATTGACATGCGACCTTTAGTCTCGATCCCCTGAGGCACAACTGTCATCGGGAGTCCCTATTGAAGAACACCATATAGTACTTAATTAATATACTTAGCAATGAAAGTTTAGCAAAAAAATTATGTATGCAAAAAATGCACTAAGGACAAATAGTAAAAATCTTACCATCATTCCTAAATAGATGTGATCGTAGTTCAATACAATCACTATTGGTCGCACGTTTTGAGTATTAGCATTTCTAAGTGCAGGAAGAAAATTTGTCTTGACAGTATGAAGATCCTCAAGCCATGAAACATAATGACTTATCTCCTCGCAGTTTAGTTCAGCTCTGGCACACTAGTCGGTCCTGTCTACCAAGCGTCGGACATGTTTGCTTGAATGGAAATAAGCTGTCAATAGAAATTAGTTGTCAATTATTTTTGAATCAGCAATATCAAAGACAAAAATATAGTTGAGAAGAACTCACATAATGGTAGAACTGGAGGCGTCCGCACATCGACCCATATGTCTCTATTACCTTCAATATCATCTTCCGAACGAATATCAAAGGTGATAACCATATCAGGCTCAAATGCATAAGCCTTGCATAGTGCTTGCCAAGTTTTGCATTCAAAATAGGTGTACGTGTTTGCATTGTATACTTTGACGTTGAAAGTATAACAATGCTCAGTTTTCAGGTAAACTCTCTTTACCTCCATAGTTTCCAAAGCATTGAAACCTATCTTATCCAAGACAAAAATTCTTCCATGGCAGGGGATGCGCTAGTAGAGTAGTGGAAATTAAAAATTATAAGTCAGGCAAATGAAGCATATATAAGTCATGCTTAATTACGAAAACAGACTTGTCGTTGTGACTTACTGTATCGAATTGCAAGGTCTCATCCAGCTTGATGCTGAATCGCCTATCATGAACAAGGAAATTTCTGTCGCACAGGCCGCGCTGGTCTTCACAATATTCGCACATAATGAAATCTTTTTCGTCGTCAGACGACATTTCCTACGTTCATATAGGCGTAACATTAAACACTTACTAATTCAATTAATTCAACTAATTCAACTACTTCTATTAATTCAATTATATTAATTCAAGTAGTTTAAATAATCTAGTTCAACTAGTTCAAATAATCTAGTTCAACTAATTATATTAATTCAACTAGTTCAACTAAGCATTTACTAAAAATAAACTAGTTATATTAATTCAACTAGTTCAAATAATCTCATATACCTAAATTTTCTTACTAAAATAAACTAGTTCTATTAATTCAACTAGTTCAACTAAGCATTTACTAAAAATAAACTAGTTATATTAATTCAACTAGTTCAAATAATCTCATATACCTAAATTTTTTTACTAAAAATAAACTAGTTCTATTAATTCAACTAATTCAAATAATCTCATATACCTAAATTTTCTTACTAAAAATAAACTAGTTCTAATTCATCTAACATTAAAATTCTAACATTCTAAAAATAAACAGTTATATTAATTCATTCATCTAAACAATAGAAAACAGAAAAAAAGTAAAAAAAAAGTGTGTGTGTATATAGTACTGTGTGTGTATGTATGTGTGTACGTACATGTGTGTGTGTAGTGTGTGTGTGTGTGTGTGTGTGTGTGTGTGTGTGTGTGTGTGTGTGTGTATGTGTGTGTGTATGTGTGTGTGTGTGGGTACGATCGAGCGGGCGTACGGGCGGCGGGGCGGCGGGGGCCGCGACGACGACTCATATTGAGTCCACAAATTATACACATAGAGTTCAATGAAGACCAAATGCTTGTGATAGTTTGAGAAGTAACATATTTAAATTGTGCATCTGAATGCAGAAAAATACATTGATCAGTACCGCCTTTCAGCCAAAACGCGCTACTGCTACAGAGAAGTACATAAAAAATTCATTGATCATCAATGATCTTTTTGTATAGAATCTAATTTGTCAATAGGAATCTACCACCGATTTAAGAACCGGTGAAGACTCCTATTGCAGCCACAAATCCTACACATAGAGTTCAATGAAGACCAAATGCTTGTGATAGTTTGACAAGTAACATATTTAAGGTGGTCAAAATCTTGCTAGGGGAGCGAGGTGGGACTAAAAATAGCCCTGCCACAACCTCTTTACTACCGGTTCGTGCCACGAACCGGTACTAAAGATGCTGGTGCCCGGCCAGCACCTTTAGTACCGGTTCGTGGCACGAACCGGTACTAAAGATTCACATTGAGCCAGTACTAAAGATCTCCTCCCGCCTAGTCATTTGAACCGGCACTAATGGACACCGGTAGTAATGTGTCTCAGATTTAACCCTTTTTCTACTAGTGATAATTTGGCATTGTTCATAATGCGGGGAGCTTCACCACACTACTGGATTACCATGTCAACATAACAAGCATAGATGAAGGGCAAAGAAAATCATTGTATCTATTTTGGATAATGTGCATGGCATGTTGTTCATATCATCAGCCACATCAGTAAGATAAAACATGAGATGACAATGTGCAAACGTGGGCTGCTTCACCACATACTGGAATAGATCCAGAAAAACAAGCATACATATAGGGAGTATTAAGTAATGTGCATGGTATGAATAAGGAATTTTGTTTTACAAGTAAAAGTTAGAACTTACGGTTCTTGCGAACATGCATTTTGGTAGAAATAGCAAACTAAACAGCAGTAGACGATAGGGAGTATGAGCAAATTAAACAGCAGTTGAGGATAAAGGCTTTAGAAGGACTAACTTACATTAACAGTTAACACCGGCTTTATAATGCCTGCGACACTCCAAAAATTTTAATTTGGTTTTCAATAAACACTTTGTTTGATTTGAAGGAGGCCATTTAAAATCTTTCCAAAAACCCCTCCTTCTCAAAAAAAAAATTTCCCCCATGGCAAGGATTTTATTTGGTATCTTCCTCAACCTTGGTGTTTGGTTATTTAAAACCTTCCTTCTGATTTTTACCCATCTCAAATAATTCTTTTGGAATTTATTTTCTATTAAAAAGAAACCCTATGGGTTTTGGGGCTATTCTTTTGTTTTGAAACCACCCATTGTTTTACCATGCCTCATGTGGTAATTTCTCCCAAAACCCCTCCCTCCACTTTGGGGCAACCCAAACTTTCTGTTCCAACAAGTTCAACCCATTTTTGAATTTTATTTCATTTATTTTATCCCCAAAAACAATTTTGTCTTTTATTTTAAGCCTAGATGATTTACAAAGGAAGTACCTGATTTCCTTTGAGTTTTGATCTCAAACCAACTCCTCTGGATAGTCCCTAGCACCCCCAACCTAGATCCATCAAGATCCACTCTTCCACAATTCAAAATTTTCAAGTTTCAACCACTGCAAGTTTGGACCAGATTCATCATTTTTGGTGAAATTCATATTTTCTTTTCTCCAAAAATTCCACCAAAAATCAGGAAGCCCCCAGGTGCTTTGAGAGGCCATCACACCAAAGATTAGCCCCATATAAATTCTTCTCATGCCTAAATCATTTCATCAAACACTTGACCGGCACTGTTTCTGTGCATATTCAGAAAATTCAGAGTTTGCAGTTCGACAGTCAGTGTCGTTTTCGTCAGAGACTTGTCATCGATCACCAGTGCACACCCTGGCGCGTTGCGCACGGTCTCTCCTCCTTATCCAGAGCATCGCACGCTCTCTTGGACGGGCGCAGGTGTCGGTGGCGGCGAGCCTCGCTGAAGCCGGCAGCTTCTGCGGCGGCAGAGCCACCCGTGGCGGCCAGCGGGAGCTAGCGCCAGCTTTCTGCACCGTCCAGCGCCGCGCGTTGCACTCGAGGCTTCGGTGTGGCCGTTTGCTTGCCAGCGCACGCCGCAGCACCGTCGCCGTGGCCCGGCAAGCACAGGGCGCGCCCTCTGCCGCCGACGGGCTCACGAAGCTCCGTTCTGTCGAAACCACCAAGTGCGCCTAATCCAACCTAGGTTAGCATCTAAATGGAACCAGTGGATCTCCACGTTGATGCCCAACCCCCTAAACTACCCGACCAACCACTGCACCGCCAGAATCGTCACGGAGATTTCCCGTCATGCCACCGCCTCGGATCACCTATAAAATGAGGTCCCGAGCTCGTTCTCGAGCACGCACCACCACTCCACCTCACCAGAGCCCCGCCAAGCCACCAGGAGGACCTCGAGGAGGTCTCCTCCCCCGACTCCGGCCACCGCGATCCACCTCGGGCTCCAGCTCGATCCACTCAGGTGAGGCCATCCCCGCCTCCCAAACCACGTCAGTAGCCTTCTCATGCACCCAGTACTCTAACCCGAGCTCCAATTTAACCTCCGCAGCCCTCCCGGTGAGATCCAACATCACCCCGAGCCGCCGTCACTTGGAGTAAGGGGCCGCCCGTCGGCGTGGTGCTCGCCGACGACCACCTCCACCACCCACGCACGCGGGAGGGCACACTGATCACGTAGGTACCCTCCGCTCCTCCTAACTTCGCCGTGGATCGCCGTCGGCTCACCACCGCAACTCTCGGTAGCCCGTAGCCTCTGTTTCCCCCTCCCCGTTTGAAAATTCAAACCCGACGGGTGGGACCCCTCGTCAGCCTTTTCTTTTTTTGAACCGTTTTCTGAAAACGCCCTCGGGCAGAATACGTCTTCCTTTGGAGTTGACGGGTTTTTAGCCGAAGCGTTTTCTATTTTTATAAGTAGCCCCTGGAAACTTTTTGTTTCATTACAGACAAGTCCCTGGGCTAAATCTTTAATAACTTTTAAACAGAAAATGATTTTTGATTGATTCTTTTTCTGTCACCTTTATTTTTCTGTCTAGTTTTTTATCATATTTATTTGAAAAATATTTGGAATACTTTTGTGCACCCCACGGTATTTACGTTAGTACGTATTTTCTTATACCGTAGATACTGGAGGAGGTGATGAAACCGCGAACTTCACCAAGCTAAACTCCGACTACTCCAAACCAGGCAAGCATGTTTGAACTTTTGATATGATGAGTGTTTTTGCATGTTTGCATTGAGTAGTTTCATGGCATGTTTATGAGCATTTTGATAAGTGTTATATTACATGCAAAGTTGAGGCAAGTGAGCTTCGAAATTCCATAAGTTGTTGGATATGAGTTTGCATGACCATGTGATGGCATGAGAAGGGGTAAGATGGCAGTGTTGTAGCATGCCAGACTATTTGACTCCAGTGTCAACGTGAATCAAGTCACGCTTCCATCCGTTTTCCCTTCCTGTACTACCACATGTTTTCCACAAGGGATATGGCTTAGTAAGTTGCAAACCTCTTTCCTGGTACACACCAAATAGAGAGGCCGTGATGAAGGTTCCATGGCCCTGGATTAAAGCCAGTCATCCGGTCAGGGGGCATGGGTGTTTTCGGTTGGGACCGAGAGGGGGGCACCTGAGGGAGTCCTGGACTAGGGGGTGTCCGGATAGCCGAACTATCATCTTTCGCCGGGCTCCTGGACTATGAAGATAGAAGATTGAAGACTTCGTCCCTTGTCCGGATAGGAATTTACTTGGCGTGGAAGGCAAGCTTGGCGATACGGATATGTAGATTTCCTACCCTTGTAACCGACTCTGTGTAACCCTAAGCCTATTCGGTGTCTATATAAACCGAAGGGTTTTAGTCCGTAGGACATAACAACAATCATACCATAGGCTAGCTTCTAGGGTTTAGCCTCTCTGATCTCGTGGTAGATCTACTCTTGTACTACCCATATCATCAATATTAATCAAGCAGGAGTAGGGTATTACCTCCATCGAGAGGGCCCGAACCTAGGTAAAAACATCGTGTCCCTTGTCTCCTGTTACCATCCGCCTAGACGCACAGTTCGGGACCCCCTACCGAGATCCGCCGGTTTGACACCGACATTGGTGCTTTCATTGAGAGTTCCTGTGTGTCGTCACCTATAGGCCCGATGGATCCTTCAATCATCAAGAACGACGCAGTCCGGTGAGACTTTTCTCCCGGACAGATCTTCGTATTCGGCGGCTTTGCAATGCGGGCCAATTCGCTAGGCCATCCGGAGCAGATCGAAGCTACGCCCCTCGCCATCAGGTCAGATTTGGAAGCTTGAACTATGCGGCCGATGTCCGCGGAGACTTGATCTTCGACGGATTCGAGCCACGGCCGAGCGTGCCGCACTGTCTCGATGGGTACGATCTAGCTCTGCCGCCGAACAGTGCCCTGGAGGCCGCACCAGTGCCCGCTCCGACCCTTAATCTGGAGCCGGTTTCGCCGATCGAGGACGGTTGGTTGGACACCGCCTCGGGGGCTGAAATCTCTACAACGATTGAGCCGAACACCATCCCTGTCCTTTGCAAAGCTCGTGGACCCAGGTGCCGCACTCCTTTCCGGACTCCGAACCTCCCGCGCCCCTGCCAGTCGAATCCGACTGGGCACCGATTATGGAGTTCACCGCCGCGGACATCTTTCAGCACTCGCCCTTTGGCGATATCCTGAACTCATTAAAGTCTCTCTCTTTGTCAGGAGAGCCCTGGCCGAACTACGGTCAGGAAGGTTGGGATTCGGACGACGAAGAAATTCAACGCCCACCCACCACCCACTTTGTAGCCACTGTCGATGACTTAACAGACATGCTCGACTTCGACTCCGAGGACATCGACGATATGGACGATGACGCGGAGACGACCAGAACCAGCGCCCACAGGCACCGGGCTGGCCACCTCAACTTACGATATACATATGGTGGACACACCTAAGGGAAGCGATAACGAGGAACGACGAGACGCTGTGAAAGAAAATTCTCTCGGGAAGCAGTCAAAGCGGCGGCGTAAGCGCCGCTCAAAATCCCACCTCGACAAAGCTAGCACCCACACAGACCCAGCCTTAGAGCAGGGTGAGCCGGCCGACGACGAACATGCCATTGAGCAACCATCCGAACAGGCCAACTTGGACAAACAACCCGTCCCCGGCAAGGACAACAGTCCGGACGATCTCACACCGGACACGTCATTGGATCAGAAGAACCTCCACAAAGAGCTCCTCGCTATCGCGGCGTAGCTTGAAAAAGCATAAACAGAGGCTCAGAACAGCGGAAGACGCACTCCGAATGAGATGGAGTAAATTACTCAACACTGCAGACAAATATGGCGACAGCCGCCAAGCAAAGAGCTACCCAAAGCGCAAATTACTGCCCGAATTCGATGAGGAGGCCGTAGAGCCCCCATGATCAAAAAACAAAGAGGCCGCCGGGTCGGATAGACGACCACATGGCAAACGTAGAGCGGCAAGCGGCGCCGCACACAAGCCAGCACGCGATCCGCATAAGGATTCGCACCAAAAGGATGGCCCAGTTAGATCTATCTACGGGCCAAGGAAACAAGTTCTGGCGAGCAATACAACACGTCAAATATCCAAACATCACGGCACACCCAAATACAGGCGCGCGCACCCTCTATGTTTCACCGATGAGGTGCCGGATCATGAATTTCCAATGATTCAAGCCCGTAAACATAGAGGCATACGACGGAACAACAGACCCTCGAGTCTGTATTGAGGATTATATCCTCCACATACACATGGCCAGAGGAGATGATCTCCATGCCGTAAAATACCTACCCCTCAAGCTCAAAGGGCCAGCCCGGCATTGGCTTAAAAGCCTCCCCGAAAACACCATCGGTAGTTGGGAAGAGCTTGAGGATGCTTTTCGGGCCAATTTCCAGGGAACCTATGTCCGACCTCCGGACGCAGACGATCTAAGTCACATAACCCAACAGCCCGGAGAGTCAGCTCGAAAATTCTGGAATAGGTTCCTCACCAAAAAGAACCAAATAGTCGACTGTCCGGACGCCGAAGCCTTAGCAGCTTTTAAACACAACGTCCGAGACGAATGGCTCGCCAGACACCTTGGCCAGGAAAAGCCAAGAACAATGGCCGCACTAACAAGCCTCATGACCCGCTTTTGCGCGGGAGAAGATGGCTGGCTAGCAAGATGCAGTACCAGTGACCCATGTACATCCGAAGTAAAGGATGGGAATGGGAAACCACGACGCAGCAAGGACCAGCGCCGGATTAAGGGGAACGGTCCAAAGAGCGCGGCAGTCAACGCCGGATTCAAAAGCTCACGGCAGAACAATAAAAACTGCCCCTTAAGGACAATAGCGATGAGCTATCCAACTTAAACAAAATCTTGGACAAGATATGCCAAATCCACAGTACTCCCAGGAAGCCTGCAAACCATACCCACAGAGATTGTTGGGTCTTCAAGCAGTCCGGCAGACTCAACGCCGAACACAAGGGGCCCGACACACCAAGTGAGGATGATGACGAGCACCACAAGCAGAGCCCCGGAAGACAAAAGGATTTCCCACAAGAGGTCAAAAGAGTAAACTTACTTCAAGTAACAAAAGGGGAAAACAGAGCGGCACCCATTGAATTACACGCCGCACAATCTACCCAATGAGTCCCAACACTGGTTGTCAAAACCAATTACCTTCGACCATCAGGACTACTCCGAAAGTATCTGGAACGCAGGATGGACTGCCTTGATACTAGAACCTATAATCGACTGTCTTCATTTTACGCAAGTCCTAATGGACAACGGCAGTGATTTAAACCTGCTATGTCAAGACACAATCCGCAACATGGGGATAAACCCAAACAGGATTAGCCATAGCAACACTTCCTTCCAAGGAATAATGCCAGGCACATATGCCCATTGTACGGGCTCCCTACTATTGGAAGTTATGTTCGGCTCACCCGACAACTTCTGTCAGGAAAAGTTGGTCTTCCACATCGTCCCTTTTAAAAGTAGCCATCAAGCACTACTGGGACGCGAAGCCTTCGCCCGCTTTAACGAAATACCGCATTATGCATCTCTTAAACTTAAAATGCCCGGTCCACGAGGAATCATTTCATTAAAGGGAAGCTGCGCGTGTCCCTCAAGGAAAGAATGTGAGACTGCCTTAACAGCCTCACGATAATACGGCCTTGCTGGCCAAAAGCGTCTAAAGCAGGTCGTTCAGACCCCGGACACGGTTAGGCGAGTCCGGCATAAATAAACATGATGCTTACTAGCCGCACCCCCTTCTTGCAATGGGCTCCACGCATGTACAACAAGAGACAATAAAGCTCAATTTTACTCATTTTTGAATCATACTCTATTTTATTTCCAATTACATTTTAGCGCGATCTTTTTCAAACTAAGTTCCTCTCTTTTACAGATGAACGCCGTGCTATACCCGTCCAGGATACTCGGCACAACGGAGACACAGCGCAGACGCAGCGAGGACCCATTGCAAGGATTCTTTTCAGATTAAGACCCTGCGTAAACCTTTTTCACTGTCTCTTGTTGTTACTCATCCCCCGGTCTCTTATTATAATCGAGGAGGAGGCTGGCGTTTTGGCATCGGCCGCGTCAGAAGTTTGCACGTACCTGGACACCTGGGGCTTGTTACCAAGGGCATTGTTCGGCCCGCTTTATAAAAGACCGAATACCTTAGGGAGTGTTCGGCGTCTCGAGTTAGGGCCTTATATGCATCAGCTCTGAATCATGTCTTTGGTCAAATGTTGGGTTTGCCCGGCTCCTGTATTTTGCTGCCTTACGTTCGTTTCTATCGGCTAACGCGACACCGTGGAGAACTACTGCGATTGTGCCCGGTTCGCCGGAGAGCACCTCGAGAGAAAGCCGAAAACTGACTGTCATGATATAGCGAGAGACTGGTCAACCACTCGATGACTCACCGGAATGTTTAGAATTCGCTTCGCATTAACGAAGGACCGTTTTCGGTCAGCACATACGCACCCCGAATTCGGGAGAGTGCGGTGCCCCCAGGGGCTATATAGTAGCCCCACCATCGAACTCCTATGGCTAAGTGAAAGTGATAAAGCATTATAGTCCGGTTGCCTAGTTTGCTATGCTACCACCTCCTTTATATGACCAAGACGTTGGATTAAGTGTGAAAGCGCGACTTCTTTGCAAACACCTCCGCACTATGTGCGTGGGGGCTGAAGCCGAAGCCTGCCATCTTTCAGGTTATATACATATATACATCAACGGCCGCATAGGAGGTAGTTTTCTACTTGAAGGCACAAGTATAAAAAGCTCTTACATTAAATTGAAACGTCGTTTCATAAAATTATACATGTCATTCAAACATAACATCCTTCGAGCACTGCGTCTCTATTAAACGAAGCGCCGGAAGAACTTCCTCAAAATAGCGCTCGACTGGTACTCGGCTGCCGTCCGAATCTGGGGACGCAATATCGGTGGCCTTCATCTCAGCCCAGTATGCCTTGACACGGGCAAGAGCCATCCGCGCCCCCTCAATACACGCCGACCACTTCATTGCGTCGATACGCGGTACCGCACCAAGGAACTGCTGCACTAAGCCAAAATAACTCTTCGGCTGGGGTCCACCTGGCCACAAACGAGTCATGACATGCTTCATGGAAAGTCCGGATAATCGATTCAGCTCGGCCCATTCAGCCAACCGATCGGTTAACGGAAGAGGACGCTCCGGACTATGGAATTGTGACCAAAATAGATCTTCCCTTTTGTGCCCCTTCTGGCCTCGGAAGTGCTCAATCGCGTCCGCAGCGCTCGCCGCTAAGTCCAGATAAGCATCCTCCGAACTCCACAACTTGTCCAACCGAGCATACTTCGGATCCGTATATTTCCTCTGCAGCAGAAACGGTTTTCCAGCCGCAATATCCCTGGCCTGACTCAGCTCCTCCTTGGCAGCTCTCATAGCGGAACGGGCATCCTTGGATTAAGCGGTGGCCTTTTTCAGGTCCTCTTGTTCCGCTTGACGTTCTTTTTCAAGAACCTCGCAGCGGTCGGTAGTATTGTTCAGTTTCAGGGCCAAATCGGCCATTTCCTCTTTGCTTCGGCAGTGAGCAGTCGGTTCGGCTTTCAGCTCTTCGGCCGCCTTTAAAGCGGCCGCATTACTCTTTCGGGCTTGCTCTTTAGCTCGGGCAAGTTCCGCCCACAGCCTCTCCACAGCAGCGGCACCGTCTGCATCAAAGCATACAATAGTAAGGCATGGGCATCAAGCTCCCTTACCAGGTGTCCGCGGAGAAGTCGCATACCTTGTGACTCGTCAAACCGTTTATTGACCAGCGTGATGTCCGCATCCGCCTCGTCAAGTTGCCTCTTTAGTTCAGAAAATTCATCAGTCCGGCTAGCCACCGGATGCCCCTCCACCTACATAGGAACGGCGACATGTTAGTACTGAGATTATGATCCTCGGCACGATGTCAGTTGTGATAGCATACCGAGTCTCAAGGGCTACTATCTATACAGGGCGCATTCTATATGCATAGCTGTCAGAAGGTACATCATTTTTTTCGTACCTCAAACCCCGTCAGTAAACTTCTGGCAGCTTCATGCAATCCGCTCTCAGCAGATGCAATTCTTTCAATTACCGTAGCCATTAGCGCACTGTGATCTTCTGAGATATACGCTCGCCCGAGCAGGTCCTTCAGCTCCTCCGACCGCACGCCAGTTGGCGCCGGACCATCGGCCCGCCGGACTCGGGAAACTCTGCAGGACGACACTTCAGGGTCGCCCGCCTCGCACGAAGGCGCGATAGATGGAGGCATTTCGCTCTCTATCATCTCCGGACGAAGATCCCCCGAAGACGAGCTCTGCTGAGAAGAGCTAAGATCCGAACTACAAGGTACAATTTTGGTTATCTTCAGAAATAAATACAGGGATGTTCTTTATTCATAGGACCCCTTCTTTTTACTTACGGCTCGCTGGAGGGCTGATCCCCTTGGGTAAATAGTGCGGCTGGGGTACTTCCCGGCGCCGGACTTTCTGACGAAGACTTCTTTCCCCGTTTGAGGCCTTGGCTACCGGGTCTTCGGAAGCGGTCCTCTTCTCCCCTTGGAGAGGAGGATCCCTGATCCCCTCTTCCTTGAAAGCCTCCTTCGCGGAGGCAGTTGCTTCCCTGCTCCCCCCTTCGCCTTCTTTAAAAGGCGCGGCCTTTAACATCTTGGTCAGCATGGGATCCAAAGATGGTCTCTCGGGAGGGAGCCGGACACCTTATCAACTTTGCCTTGGCTATCCACTCCTGTTCAAGAAACGGCTCCCTTAAAGGGCATATATATGATAAATGAATGAACAGCCCGTCCGGTTACTGAGGTTACTTACTTGAGTATCCGGTGATTGCAGCTTAGACCTGCGTCCTCGGTCAAGTCCGGACACTTCTCTTGTGATCCAAGAACATTTTGTACATCTCCTTGGGCGTCGCGCCCATAAAATGTTGGAGAGCTCGTGGTCCATCCGGATTAAACTCCCACAGATTGTGGGGGCGACGTTTGCATGGCAGATGTCGCCGAATCAGCAGAAACTGCGCCGCCACGACCAGATTGATCTCTCTTTCTTGGAGGTCTCGAATACGGCCCTGCAACAGAGGAACGTCCTTTGGACGGCCCCCAGTCGAGCCCCCGGTTGACCCATGATGCTAGCCGCTGTGGTGGACCTGAGCGGAAGGCGGGTGGCGCCACCCATTTGGTGCCCCTGGGAGCGGTGATATAAAACCACTCCCGTTGCCACAAACCAAGCTCCTCTTGAAAAGAGCCCTCGGGCCACGGGGCATCAGCACACTTGCTTATGACCGCCCCTCCGCACTCTGCTTGTTGCCCCTCGATCATCTTCGGCTCCACCTTGAAGGTCTTGAGCCACAATCCAAAGTGAGGGGTAATGTAGAGGAGGGCTTCACATACGACAATGAATGACGGGATATGGAGGATGGACTCCGGATTCAAGTCATCGAAATCCAGCCCATAATAAAACATGAGCCCCCGCACAAAGGGATCCGTAGGGAAGCCTAAACCCCGAAGGAAGTGAGACACGAACACCATGCTCTCGCCGGGCTCGGGAGTGGGAATGACCTGCCCTGGAGCAGGAAGCCTATGCGAAATCTCGCCGGTTAGATACCTGGCGTCTCGCAGCTTTAGCACATCTTCTCCTGTGATGGAAGAAGACATCCATCAGTCGTGCTAGTCGGAGCCGGACATCGTCGAAGGTCCAAAGCGCCTAAATCTGAAGCTTTGGGTGTTAGAACTCGAAGCGCGAGGCGAATTCGATGAAGGGTGGAAAAAGAAGAGGGCCTTGGTCTCATTATAAAGAGGTTGAATACCAAGAGCCCTCCCGTGGTCGATTGGGACTCGCCTTCGATAGAGGAGGCGTGCCAACGGGCACGGTTGGGTTACCCACGTCCGTATTGATGAGAATCCCGGAATAAGGGGGCATGATCTACGCTTTGATAAGACGTGCCAAGGAAACCGCCTCGCTAAACGCGCTGAGGTGGGACAGTAAAAACGATTCGAATAAAGGCCTGGCCGTGGTGTGATGTCACGCCGTGGAATACGTCAGCAGATCTGTGCAGAAATTATTCTCTCTACGGTGGTATGTGGAACTTATTTTGCAGAGCCGGACACTATCCTTGTGTTCAAAACCTACTATTAAGTATTCGGAGGAGGAACCCGCCTTGCAATGCCGAAGACAATATGCGCGCCGGACTCGTCGTCATTGAAGCCTGGTTCAGGGGCTACCGAGGGAGTCCTGGACTAGGGGTGTCCGGATAGCCGAACTATCATCTTTGGCCGGAATCCTGGACTATGAAGATAGAAGATTGAAGACTTCGTCCCTTGTCCGGATAGGACTTTACTTGGCATGGAAGGCAAGCTTGGCGATACGGATATGTAGATTTCCTACCCTTGTAACCGACTCTGTGTAACCCTAACCCTATTCGGTGTCTATATAAACCGAAGGGTTTTAGTCCGTAGGACGAACAACAATCATACCATAGGCTAGCTTCTAGGGTTTAGCCTCTCTGATCTCATGGTAGATCTACTCTTGTACTATCCATATCATCAATATTAATCAAGCAGGAGTAGGGTATTACCTCCATCGAGAGGGCCCGAACCTGGGTAAAAACATCGTGTCCCTTGACTCCTGTTACCATCCGCCTAGACGCACAGTTCGGGACCCCCTACCCGAGATCCGCCGGTTTTGACACCGACAGCACCCCTTAGAGCGCGCGAATATAAATTTGATCCCATGCTATTCGAGGTTGTGATCTCCCCGTCTCAAAGTTTTTCTTGAACGTTGTCTAGGGTGATTCCTGGCATCGTGACGTGGGATGGGTGTGTACTGGTTAGATGTGTTTCTACCGAAATACCGTAAACGGAACTAGTCCTTCGTGACTACGGAAATCCGTTGGTTGTGGATAATTAGTACAAACTCTGCAGAGTCAAAATCATTCGAATAATCTTATCCATGTCCGAGTACTGTGTTCAACTCATCTTCGTCAGTGTCAGTCTCGGTGACAAAACTCAGGTGAACCACATGAGTGTTAAGTCCGGCTAAATGATTATTCCTGTGGATGGACTAACCCGTTTATTATTATGTGTTGAATATTTCCTGTGAGTGTTATATCTTCTTGAATTTATCGGATATGAATAATGAAACATATGCCCTTTCTGCGATGTCGCTCAGACATCTGACTGTGGCACGCTTGTTATTTACTTTCAATATAATCCCTTTCTGCGATGTCGCTCAGACCTCCGACTGTGGCACACTTGTTATTTACTTTCAATATAAGCCCTTTATGTGACGTCGCTCAGACGTCCGACTGTGGCACTCTTGTTATTTACTTTTCAATATAAGCCCTTTATGTGATGTCGCTCCGACGTCCAACTATGGCACTCTTGTTATTTTCTTTCAATATAAGCCCTTTACGTGGTGTCGCTTAGACGCCCGACTGCGGCATGATAATTTATTTGTTTACCCTTCGAGGCGTCGCTCCAGACATGTCACGCCCGGATATTTAAGCTACAGTGAACCTCTGCTAATGATGCCACGTCACCTTTATAATTGTTACTAATCTCGCGTTAGTTCGAAACTGGTTCGAATTCAAATTCAAAATTAAGCAAACAATAAAAGTTTTCAAACATTGAAACAAAATTGATCGGAGTGTGCAGTTAAATGCCTAGGTAATTATAGTACAGAAAACACCTTTTTAGAAAATGCCTAAATACATTAAAATGAAATAAAATAGAAAAGAAAATAGAGAAAGAAAAGAAAACAAAAAACAAAACAAACAAAAAAAACAAGGAGAAGAAAAGGAAAGCACCCCCATCGGGCAACGGCTCAAAGAGGCCTCCAGATTTAACGGCCACCCACCAGGCCCAATCGACCACCCCCCACTCCCTTATCCTCTCTCGCCTGAAACCCTAAATCCCCACTCCCCCACTCGCTCGCTCCCCCACCCTCGATTTCTGGATCGGGGCAAACCGCCCCGTCCCCATCGCCAATCCCGCCGTCCGTCGCCCCACCTCGCCGGCGTAGAAGGCCACCCCACGCCGGCCTGCCTCCTCCTCCCCGCCGGACTGCTACCTCTCCGTCCCCGTCGTCTCCGGCTTCCTCCCCGTGCCCCGCTGCGCCTGGAACCGGACCACGCCGCCGCCCGACGCCGTTCGTCGCCGCTCGGACCTTCCTCGCCGGCCTGCCCCTCTCCGTCGCAACGTCCCCGGCCTCCGCCTCGACAAACGCTGACTGAACCCCTACCGCTCCAGTGAGCCTCTGCCTCACTCCTCCCATCCCCTTGGTCCCGCGCTCGCGCGCCCGGCGCTCGTCGCCTCGGCCACCGCACGTGTGCGTCCCGTGCACGCCTCCCCGTCCCGCTCGTCGCGCCCGAATGCCCGCACACCGCGCTCTACATGCGCTCACCGCAACCGCCGCCCTCACTCGCCTGCTTGGCAGCGCCATGCCCGCTGACCACCTGCCTTGATCCTCGCCACGGTCATCATGGCTAACGCCCGCCTCCCCTCTTCCCTGCCCGTGGCGACTGACCAAGGCCAGTCGCCGCTCGGTCCGACCGCACATCTCCATGGCCCCGGCGCCCTCCTCCGGTGGCCGCCCGCTTCCTGCAGCACCGCTCACTTGGCCTCGCCGTGGCCATGGCCACCCACGCCTGGCGCCTCCACTGGCCTGTGCAGGCGCCCTATCGGGCTACGGGTTGCGCCCGCACCCCCCTGCACACGACGCCCGTTAGCCCGAACCGATAAGGCCCTGGGCCACTTACACACGGGCCCTAGCGCCCAAAACGTTTTCTAAAAAAAGGGGAATAAAAAACAATAATAAATTAATTAGTTAAACTAATCAATTAACTAAACTAATTAATGAGTTAATTAGTTAATTAAGTAGTCAATGACAGTGGGGCCAGCCCCCTAATTAATCCTAATTAGGTTAATTAAAATGCTTAATTAAATTGTGTCACTGACTAGTGGGACCCATTGGTCAGGTTGACCAATCAACCCCTGTTGACTGCTGACATCAGCATGGCATCATGCTGATGTCATAAATCCATTTTTGGGTTAAATTAAATAATTAATTAAATTCCAGAAATTAATAAAATCTTTAGGAAATCATATCTTTTAATCCGTAACTCGGATTAAATTACTTTCTACATGAAAGTTGCTCAGAACGACGAGACGAATCCGAATACGCGGCCTGTTCGTCCGCCACACGTCCCTAGCATAGTGAACCTGAAACATTTCACCTCCGGTTCATCTGTCCGAAAACGCGAAACACCGGGAATACTTTCCCGGATGTTTCCCCCCTTCACCGGTATCACCTCATACCGCATTAGAGCACGCCTAGCATCACACATTGCTTTGTCATGCACCGTTATGCATCTGTTTGCATTGTATTCATTGTTTCTTCCCCCTCTTCTTCTGCTAGACATCGAGACCGACGCCGCTGCTACCCAGTACGACTACGGTGTTGACGACCCCCCTCTCTTGCCAGAGCAACCAGGCAAGCCCCCCCTTGATCACCAGATATCGCCTATTCTCTTCTATACTGCTTGCATTAGAGTAGTGTAGCATGTTACTGCTTTCCGTTATTCCTATCCTGATGCATAGCCTGTCCTTGCTACTACTGTTGTTACCTCTACGTGCAATCCTACATGCCTAGTACAGAATGCTAGTTTTCCATCAGTGGCCCTACATTCTTGTTCGTCTGCTGTGCTATACTATCGGGTCGTGATCACTCGGGAGGTGATCACGGGTATATACTATATACTTTATATATGATACATGTGGTGATTAAAGTCGGGTCGGCTCGAGGAGTACCCGCGAGTGATTCACGGATTGGGGGCTGAAAGGACCTTTGTCCCGATGGCCCTCTGGATGGATCTTTGTGGCGGAGCGACAGGGCAAGTTGACACTACCTGTGTGAGAGGTGGGCCTGGCCCTGTCGGCGTTTGCGGTAACTTCAAATAACACGCTTAACGAGATCTTGGTATTTGATCTGAGTCTGGCTACTAGCCTATACGCACTAACCAACTACCTGGGAAAGATATGGGCACTCGGCGTCGTGGTATTAGCCGAAGCCTTCGTGACGTCGGGCCGATCGAAAGCGGCGCCAGATTGGACCGCGTAACGTGACTTCCTTTGTAATGGAGGTTGCTAGGTCTGCTTCCGGCGCGTTACTTAGCGTGCAGGTGTGCTAAGGGCGATGGGCCCAGACCCCTGGGCGCCTAGGTTTAGACCGGCGTGCTGACCGCTCTGTTGGACTAGGTCGGGCTGCGACGTGTTGATCTTCCGCGGCTGTGCATGACCCAGAAAAGTGTGTCCGGCCAAATGGGATCAAGCGTGTTGGGTTATGTGGTGCACCCCTGCAGGGAAGTTAATCTATTCGAATAGCCGTGATCTTCGGTAACAGGACGACTTGGAGTTGTACCTTGACCTTATGACAACTAGAACCGGATACTATATAAAACACACCCTTCCAAGTGCCAGATATAACCCGGTGATCGCTCTCTAACAGGGCAATGAGGAGGGGATCGCCGGGTAGGATTATTGCTATGCGATGCTACTTGGAGGATTTCAGACTACTCTCTGCTACATGCTGCAAGACGGAGGCTGCCAGAAGCGTAGTCTTCGACAGGATTAGCTATCCCCCTCTTATTCTGGCATTCTGCAGTTCACCCACCGATATGGCCCTTTACACATATATCCATGCATATGTAGTGTAGCTCCTTGCTTTAAGTAGTACTTTGGACGAGTAGTCACGGTTGCCTTGTTCCCCTTTTTCCCTATCTCTATCCGGTTGCTGCGACCGGACGATGGAGCCTGTGAGCCAGACGCCACCGTCGGCGGCATTTACTACTACACTGGAGGTGCCTACTACTACGTGCAGGCGCCGGCGACCACTGTGAGTAGTTTAGGAGGATCCTGTGCAGGAGGCCTGCGCCTCATTCGATCTGTATCCCAGTTTGTGCTAGCCTTCTTAAGGCAAACTTGTTTAACTTATGTCTGTACTCAGATATTGTTGCTTCCGCTGACTCGTCTATGATCGAGCACTTGTATTCGAGCCCTCGAGGCCCCTGGCTTGTATTATGATGCTTGTATGACTTATTTTATTTTAGAGTTGTGTTGTGATATCCTCCCGTGAGTCCCTGATCTTGATCGTACACGTTTGCATGTATGATTAGTGCACAATTGAATCGGGGGCATCACAAGTTGGTATCAGAGCCGACTGCCTGTAGGAATCCCCCTTTCCAACTCCTTGGCCGAAGTCGAGTCTAGACATTGCAAAACTTTTACTAACATGGGTGTGTGTCTTACAGGCACACGTTGCCATTGGGTGGTAGTAGGATCTTTTATTCCTCATCCTATACTCTGGGACTCTGATCTCTCTTCTATTCGGGCTAAATGAATTTTACTAAATCTAACATTAGGATCTCGTATCACTTTCACCCGGAGAGCCTCTTATTACTGATGATCGTCTGCTGCACGTGAAGACCCTGAAGATACTCTCTGATATTCTCTCGAGACCTTGTGCCTGTCGCTTTTGCAATTCCCTACCACCGAAATGTCACGACCGGTTTTTCAATAAAAATATTTATTGAACAACCGACCTATGAAGTCCAATATGAGGAAAATCCTTCATACCGGTTGACAAAACTTTGATACAAAAAGCCAGTAGCATTACAATATTACAGGGGTCGGACTGAAGATGCCCAACCAATTATTACAACACGCCAATAATTATACATAGTGGCGGATATGACTCAAAGGTGTGGGGTGGAAATACTACTGACTCGAGATATGAGTGGTTGGCGGAATAACACAGCGGGGTGGTTAATAAGTCTACTGCACTGGCGGCTCATCGAGCGTCGAGGTGAGGCTCGATGAATTTATTTGGGTAGCGGAAGCGGATATATCACAATGACTAATCCACGGGTCGCACGAGACTGACTCGGATTCCTCTAGGCGTCGGACTCGCTATCGAATTCTTCATCCATGAGATCGCCTTCGTCAGCATCTGGCCAAATCAACAAGCCAGGTGAGTACTATGAAATTACTCGCAAGAGAGTTCGGACAAAAGATATACCAAATGAATGCATGAATGTGACATGGTTAATCTTAACAATTGCTCAACTAAAACAGTATAACAAAATGATTAAGAAGGGAATCGGCGGTAGTCCGCTCAAAAACCCAAAGAAGATAAACTCAAAACTGATCGGGTGTCTGAAGCGATGCCTCGAAAGGTGAATAAATAAGCGAAACATGCCACAGTCGGGCGTCTGAGCGACACCTCATAAAGGGCTTATATTGAAATAAAAATAACAACAATGCCGCAGTCGGACGTCTGAGCGACATCACAGAAAGGGCTTATAATGAAAATAAATAACAAAAATGCCGCAGTCGGACGTCTGAGCGACATCACAAAAAGGGCTTATAATGAAAATAAATAACAACAATGCCGCAGTCGGACGTCTGAGCGACATCACAGAAAGGGCTTATAATGAAAATAAATAACAACAATGCCGCATGTTGACGCCTGATTTTGGCAAGATACAGAGTGAAAGGGTTTTCAGCATGAAAAGTTCCACATCACCGAATGGAACAACTTTAATGTTTGGACCATAATTATTCGGCATCATATCAAAAGACCAAAACTACACTCAGATTGTCATGTTTAGGTGTTCTGAGTGCTTTTTGGTCAATTAAGCCTCCAGGACAACCTCGGATGGAGGAATGCTCTACATGAATTGTCTTCGTCTCGTCAAATTGGTCGATTTTTATATACAAATCATCTCAATCCGAGTTCGTATGCAAAAGTTAGAGCTATCTGAATGCAGCCCTGTCAAGAGGCGAAATATGACGCGGGAGACCAGACATGTCTTGGCAAGTGTCTGACGTAATGCGTGAGTGTTTTGCCCCAGAAGATGGCCTCGAATCGGAAAACGTTCAACATAAAAGTTGTTCGTCTCGTCGAAACGATCAAGATTGCTTTTGGGCTAGTTTCCATCCGAGATCGTTTACCACCACAAAAAAGACCCGCAAGGTGCAGCCAGTTTAAACCGGGCAGTTTTGGAAAGTTCGGAAAAAATCGATCCGAATTTGACTACGGTTTTGGACGTGAATCCAAGCCTTTTCCTTGCACGGGAAGTCCAGCCGCCTCTTATATACCCAAGGGGTGACGGCTGATTGAACAACACACAATCGAACAATCAATCTACTTTTTACCCTAGTTTTACATCTCTCCCTTGTTCTTTCTCTCTCGTTCTTCGTTCGTTCTTCGTGTTGAAGGGCAGCGATCCTCGAGGCTCTAGGGGCGGGCGAACCGACCTAGGGCAGCCCATAGCCGCCGCTGGCCCAGACGGGTCCCTCCCGGCGCGTGGGGTTTCGGTGCTCAAAAGCGCCCGCCGGATTGCTTATGCATCGCGCTTCCGGACGGGTCTCCTTCGGCGCGAGCTGCGGTGCATCACCCTCGGCTTCGGAGGTACACGGTGACGTGTTCGTGTGTGAACACACTTTTTGGCGACTCCGCTGGGGAAGAAAGATCAAGAATCATCATCAACCATGTCTAATCTCCCCAAGCCCTCAGAAGTTGACACCGATAACATCATTAAGCCCGGTCTTGATGAGCTATCGGATGAACATCGCCAAGCCTACGAAGCGCACAAGAAGCAGCGTGAAGAGGCTTTTGAGGCGCTCAAGAAGAAGCGAGGAGGAGGATTTGGAAGCGTTTCTTTCAAGTTTCAAGAAGGACCGTCAAGGCAACATCACTCCAGTTGGAAACGCGTCAATTTTCCTCCCTCATCGATTTAACAAGATGTAATCACTGTGAGTAAAGTTTTTTCTCCGGAGCAAGTGGCTGTGATTGAAAGTCTTGTTAGTAAGGGTAATGTGATGGCATACAATTCTTTTGTGGCTAGTGCTAATGCTCAGAAAAATATGTCTCCGTCATCTAGTGGTACTGTCGGTGTATCTGAAAACGCTAGTCCAACTTACCTATTTCATCGGCACCTCCTATACAACAACAATATAGTATGCCATTGAATTTTTGCCCTAGTCAAACCAACCAGCTTGTGACTACACCTACATACCCTAATCCTATTATGAGTGTGCCCAATTCGGCGTCAACGCCGAATCACTTTGTCACACCACCCATAGGCGCAAGCATGTTTGGTCTTCCGCCGAATTATGGTTCGGCGCCCATCCCACAAGTTGCACCAATAGCTAGTACTCAGGTTGCTCCTATGTCATTGCCACAAACATCTTCATCTACCTCAGATCCAATTTTAGCTAAATTAAGGGAGGATTTGCATAAGATGTTTCAAGAAACTTTCGGAAACGAGCCGAAAGTAAAGAGTCGTGTGTATCAAAAGCCTTATCCTGAACACTTCGATGCAATTTCTTACCCTCAAGGTTATAAGGTTCCTGATTTTGTTAAATTTAGTGGTGAGGGTACGAAAACAACTTGGGAGCATGTGAGTCAAGATTCAGCACAGCTGGGTGAAGCAGGTTCCGTAGAAGAGTTGAAAGTGCGTTTATTTCCCTTGTCTTTAACTGGCACCGCATTTTCATGGTTTGCTGCTTTACCACATGGCTCAATTCTCTTATGGTCGCAATTAGAGCAAAAGTTTCATGATCATTTTTATAGCGGCGATAATGAGCTGAAGTTGTCACATCTTACATCGGTTAGGCAGAAACATGATGAATCGGTCACCGATTATGTCAAGAGATTTAGAGATATAAAAACCGATGTTATAGCTTAGTGATAACTGAGAGAGACTTGGCAGATCTTGTTCTTAATGGTTTGAAAACTCACATTAAAGAGAAGCTAGAAAGTTAAGAGTTTTTGAGCATTAATCAAGTCTTACAAAAAGCTTTGGCCCAAGAGAGTCGAAGTAAAGAGGTCCATAGGTCTACAACCGATCGTCCTAGAATGCATATGGTTGAACACAATGATGATAATTCGAACGACGAGGTTGATGTCTATACTACTGAATTTGTTTGGTCCTGAAAGGCCAAACTTATATGTGCAATGCTCTTAAGCCGATTCGCAAGAATCGTGATGAGGAAGTGAGGTTTACTTTTGATATATCAAAGTGTGATAAAATATTTGATGCATTCTTGCAAGATAAGATGATTAGAATATCACACACCATACCGCCGTTTGAGGAGCTGAAACGGCGTGCTTATTGCAAGTACCATAATTCATTTTCTCATTCTACTAACGATTGCAATGTTTTCCGACGACAGATACAATCGGCCATTAATGACGGACGATTGAATTTTGCTGAGATGCAAGTTGATAAACAGCCCTTCCCGATAAACACCATGGACTTGGAGGGAAAGAAAATGTTGATTCGTCCTAGCATAGCCGAATCTGCTAATAAAGATAATGTTGTTATTGGTGAACCCAGGAATAGCAAGGAGGGCGACAAGGTCTTGGGAAGAAAGATTGTGCTTGAGAAGCAAACAGATGGCAAGGAAGTGTTGAAGATCACTATAAAGAATGCCACACTCGGGGGGCAACCGCAAGTACAAGAGGATGCTCATGTTGAATTGATCAAGCCCAAGAATTCAGAAGTTGGCAAGTGGAAAAGAATGAAACTAAGAACAAAAGAATCAAGCCAACTTTTGATATGTTGCTATCCAAATATGCAAGTCAAGCGGCGGTTCTAGCTCTAATCGGCCATCACATTCAAAGCGTTCGAGATTGCCTCCGAGCAAGAGTTTCAACGATATGCAAGGCTATATGGGTCAGGCACCGACACCATGGATGTCACAACCCTCCTATGCGCCATATTACATGAGAGGCTTCTGGAGGATCGGGGCAGCCCCAATGGCTCCTTATGCTTTCCATATGGGGTGGGCAGCACCTAGAAGGCCTGCTCGTGAGAGGCTTTATTATCCCACACAAGGCCGTTTGAGATATGGTGCTAATCGGCCAACAAAAATTTCTCCAAGTAAGGCCAATAAAAAAGTGTGGCGTCTTAAGTCATCTAGTGCGGAAATTTCAGAATGCGACAAGCAAAAGGAGATCAAAAAGCCGGTTGTTGGTAATCTGGCTACTTCTAATGATGATATTGTTATTTTTCAGCAGGGTTCCATGCTTAGTTATCATGAGGCGAGCACAAGCAAGGCCAAACCAAGGGATCCCAAATATACTCAACCTAAGTGGTGTCCTCCCGGTTTAACCAAGACCATGAAAAGGAGATTACAACGCATGAGGAACCACGAGAAGGTAGAGCACAACGAGGAGAGGCAAAGGGATGAATTGTTAAGTGAAATTGACCCATGGCACTCACAAAACAAGTGTGGAGGCCTAAAGAAAAGAAAACGCAGATGCTTCTACATTAGCTACAACAACAGATTCACCACCAAAAGAGGATGATGCAACCCCTATTACATCATCCACACCACCTGAAACATCCCCTTCAATTGAGGAATCTTTGAGCCCAATATTCACATTGGGAGACGAAGATGAGATGGTGGATTATGAATATACGCCGGTTCGGGAAGGTATGGATATTAATATGGTATATTACTTACCTGCCGAGTTTCGTGCTATAGGTGAAGAAGGGAGGAAGCCCAGCTGAATTTTGGTCCTAAGAATGCTATTTTCGAGAAGCCAAGAGAACCGGTGAAACACTTGAAGCCATTGTACCTCAAAGGTCATATTAATGGATCGCCGGTTGCTAGGATGCTCGTTGATGGTGGTGCTGTGATAAATCTTATGCCCTACTCGATCTTCAAAAAGTTGGGGTTAGATGATGATGCATTGATGAAGACCAATATGGTACTTAATGGATTCGAGGGTAAAGAAAAGACAGAGGCCAAAGGTGTGATGTGCATGGAACTCACCATGGGAAGCAAAACTTTGGCCACCACATTCTTCATCGCCGAGGTGCAAGGTAACTATAATGTTATATTAGGTCGTGATTGGGTTCATGCTAACCAAAGTGTGCCATCTACCATGCATCAATTTTTAATACAATGGATCGATGATGAGGTAGAAATCATTCACGCGGATAATTCGTCTTGTGTTGCTTTGGCCGATGCATCGGTGGATTGGAATCATCCCGATGTTACTTGCTTAACAGGGCGTGACCTCTCGGAGTTTGATTTCCTTAGTGCTACAAGGAACGGGTTCATTCCCATCTCTTTAAAACCGATTGGTGGTAATCGGTTACAAGGTATGATGTGAACCAGAAGTTAAAATCAATGGCCGATATAAAGTTATCGGCCTAAGCATAAACATGGCCGATATAAAGTTATCGCCCTAAGCATAAACATGGCCGATATAGAGATTATCGCCCTAAGCGCATATAAATGGCCGATGGAGTGTTGACATCGTCCTTAGACAAACGTTTTGCAAGTTATTTTTCGGCGCGCTAGCTTTGCCGAAAAACAGGGGGGCATGTGTTGATGCCTGATTTTGGCAAGATACAGAGTGAAAGGGTTTTCAGCATGAAAAGTTTCACATCACCGAATAGAACAACTTTAATGTTTGGACCATAATTATTCGGCATCATATCAAAAGACCAAAACTACACTCAGATTGTCATGTTTAGATGTTCTGAGTGCTTTTTGGTCAATTAAGCCTCCAGGACAACCTCGGATGAAGGAATGATCTACATGAATTGTCTTCGTCTCGTCAAATCGGTCGATTTTTATATAAAAATCATCTCAATCCGAGTTCGTATGCAAAAGGTAGAGCTATCTGAATGCAGCCCTGTCAAGAGGCGAAATATGACGCGGGAGACCAGACATGTCTTGGCAAGTGTCTGACGTAATGCGTGAGTGTTTTGCCCCAGAAGATGGCCTCGAATCGGAAAACGTTCAACATAAAAGTTGTTCGTCTCGTCGAAACGGTCAAGATTGTTTTTGGGCTCGTTTCCATCCGAGATCGTTTACCACCACAAAAAAGACCCGCAAGGTGCAGCCAGTTTAAACCGAGCAGTTTTGGAAAGTTCCGACAAAATCGATCCGAATTTGACTAGGGTTTTGGACGTGAATCCAAGCCTTTTCCTTGCACGGGAAGTCCAGCCGCCTCTTATATACCCAAGGGGTGACGTCCGATTGAACAACACACAATCGAACAATCAATCTACTTTTTACCCTAGTTTTACATCTCTCCCTTGTTCTTTCTCTCTCGTTCTTCGTTCGTTCTTCGTGTTGAAGGGCAGCGATCCTTGAGGCTCTAGGGGCGGACGAACCGACCTAGGGCAGCCCATAGCTGCCGCGCGTCCAGACGGGGTCCCTCCCGGGCGCGTGGGGTTTCGGGTGCTCAAAAGCGCCCGCCGGATTGCTTGCGTACCGCGCTTCCGGACGGGTCTCCTTCGGCGCGAGCTGCGGTGCATCACCCTCGGCGTCGGAGGTACACGGTGACGTGTTCGTGTGCGAACACTGCAGTCGGACGTCTGAGCGACATCACAGAAAGGGCTTATAATGAAAATAAATAACAACAATGCCGCAGTCGGACGTCTGAGCGACATCACAGAAAGGGCTTATAATGAAAATAAATAACAACAATGCCGCAGTCGGACGTCTGAGCGACATCACAGAAAGGGCTTATAATGAAAATAAATAACAACAATGCCGCAGTCGGACGTCTGAGCGACATCACAGAAAGGGCTTATAATGAAAATAAATAACAACAATGCCGCAGTCGGACGTCTGAGCGACATCACAGAAAGGGCTTTCATCACAAGAAAATAGTACTCATAATAAATATTCAACACAGGAATATAAACGGGTTAGTCCATCCACAGGAATAAACATTTAACCGGACTTAGTACTCATGTGAATCTCCGGAGTATCTGTCACCAAAACGGACACTTGTCAGGATAAGATAATACAGAACTTGGAGATGGATAAGATGATTCGAGGAATTATGACTCTGCAGAGTTTGTACTAAAATTACTCACAGCCAACGGATTTCCGTAGCCCTAAAGGACTAGTTCCGTTTACGATATTTCGGAAGAAACACAGCTAACCAGTACACACCCATCCTACCTCACGAATGCCAGGAATCACCCTAGACATCGTCCAAGAAAAACTTTTGAGACGGGAAGATCACAATCTCGAATAGCATGGGATCAATTTTATATTCGTGCGCTCTAAGGGGTGCCCCCCTCTCGGTCCCAACCGGAAACACCCATGCCCCCTGACCAGATGACTGGCTTTAATCCAGGGCCATGGAACCATCATCACGGCCTCTCCATTTGGTGTGTACCAGGAAAGCGGTTTGCAACTTACTAAGCCATATCCCTTGCGGAAAACATGTGGTAGTACGGGAAGGGAAATGGATGGGAACCGAACTGATACGGGTTGACACTGAAGTCAAATAGTATGGCATAAGACTGGCATGCTACAACACTTCCATCTTACCCATCCTCATGCCAACACATGGCCGTGCACATTCACATCCAACACGTATGGATTATCGAACTCACTTGCCTCAACTTTGCATGAAAATAACATTCATCGGTATGCTCACAAACATGCCATGAAACTACTTAATGCAAACCTGCCAGAACACTCATCATATCAAAAGTTCAAACATGCTTGCCTGGTTCAGAGTAGTCGGGGTCTAGCTCGGCGAAGTTCGCGGTTCCGTCACCTCCTTCGGTATCTACGGTAAACAAAAACACACGCGCTAACGTAAATACCGTGGAGTACAGAAAGTTGGTCCAAATTTTTTTCAAATAAATACCATAAAAAACTAGACAAAATTATAAGACTGTCAGAAAAAGAATCACTCAAAAATCACTTTTTATTAAAAAGTTATAAGGGTTTCTGTCCAGGGACTCATCTGTAATGAAACAGAAAAGTTCCAGGGGTTTAACTGAGAAAATAGAAAACGGTTCGAATAGAAACGCGCAAGCCCACAGGGAAAACGATTTCTGCCGAAGGCGCGCCAATGGAAAAGCGGTTCGGGAAAAGAAGAGGGCTGACATGGGGGTCCACATGTCAGGTTTGAAAGACCTCGCCGGCTCAAGGCTGCGGTGGTCGTTGGTGTCGAACCACGGCGAGTCGTGAGATCGGAGTGTACCAAGAGTATCAGCGTGTCCTTCCGCGTCGGTGGGTGGTGGACTTGGGCTTCGGGGAGCACCACGTCGACAGCGACACTTTCTCCGGCGGACGGCGGCTCGGGCGATGGTGGATCTCGCCGAGGAGGGCTGCAATGATCGAATTGAGGTGGGGGTTAGAGCACTAGGTGTAAGAGAAGGCTGTGGATGAGGTTTGGGCGCCGGAGATGGCCTCACCGCAGTGAATCAAGCTGGTGGCCGAGGCGGATCGAGGCGGCCGGAGTTGGGGGAGGAGACCTCCTCGAGGTCCTCCCAGTGGCTAGGCAGGGTCTTGGTGAAGTGCAGGGGTGGTGTGTGCACGAGAGCGAGCTCGGGGCTCCTTTTTATAGGCGATCCGGGGCGGTGGCCATGAACGGACTTCTCCGGTGATGGTTACGGCGGCGCAGAGCTTGGTCGGGGAGATTTAGGGAGTGGGGCGTCAGCGTGGAGTTCCACTGGTTACGTTTTGACGCTAAAAAAGCTTGGATTAGGAGCCCTGGGTGGATTCGACGGAACGGGGCGGCGCGGGCCCGTCGGCGGCAGAGAGCACGCTCTGTGTGTGCCGTGCTACGGCGACGGTGCTGCATGCGTGCGCTGGCGAGGAAGTGGCCACGCGGAGCCACCAGGGGGTTTGGGCGGCGCCGAACGGCGTTACGCCGCCGTTCTGCTCCCGGTCGGCCGCTACGGTGGTTCGGCCACCGCAAGACACGCCGGCGCAGGCGGGCCAGGGCGCCACCGACGCCAGGAACGCGCCAAGCACGCGTGTGAGGCTCCGGACAGGCACGCTTAGGTCAGGAGCAACGTGCCAAAGGCACTGTGAACATGTGACTGAATTCTTGGCGAAGATCGACATGAAACTCTGAACTTTCTGAATTTAATCAAGATGCATGTAAAGCAAAGGCATGCAAGGTGCTCGACAGAATGATTCTGGTATGTAGGGATTTTTCCTTGAGCTGGTTTTTGGTGGAGTGGTCTCTCATTGCATCTGAGGGCTGCCTGAATTTTGGTAGAATTTTTGGGGAAGAGGAGATATGAATTTCACCAAATTTGGCAAATCTGGTCCAAACTTGCAGTGAGTGAAATTTGAAAATTTTGAAAAGAAGAAGAGTGGATCAAGATGGTTCTGGGTTGTGGGTACCAAGGACTATCCAAGGGAGTTGGTTTGAGTTCAAAAGTCAAGAGCATTAGGGTACTTGCTTTGCAAATCACTTAGGCTCAAAAGAAAAGACAGAATTTTTTGGGAGAGAAATAATTGTAAATAAAGTCCAAAAATGGATTTAACTAGTTTGGATAGAATGTTTGAGTTGAACCAAAGTGGAAGGAGAGATTTTGGGAGAAATTTACCACAAAAGGCATGGTAAACCCAAGGATGGATCAAAACCAAAGAATAGCCCAAAACCAAAAAGGTTTCTTTTTAGAAGAAAACAAATCCAAGAAATGCTTTTGAGAATAAAAATTCAGAAGAGAGGTTTTTAAGAAGGGTTTAAATGGCCTTCTTCAAACCAAGCAAGGCTTTTGCTGAAAACAAAATCAACAAAAAATTTGGAGTGTCACAGCACCTACCCCCTTAGGAAAAATCTCGTCCCCGAGATTCCAGTTGATTTTCAAATAATTGTGGGTGCTCTGTTCGAAGGAAATCCTCTCTTTCCCAAGTGGCTTCACTTTCGGTGTGGTTGCTCCACTGAACCTTGAAGAACTTGGTGATTTTCTGTCGGGTTCTCCGTTCTGACTCTTCCAAGATTTTTATCGGATGCTCCCGATATGTAAGATCTGGTTGCACGTCAATGTTTTTGTGGGGTACTTGTTTCTTTGGGTTGCTTACGCAATTCCTCAATTGGGAGACGTGGAATACGTCGTGGATGTCGGATAATTCTTCGGGTAAGTCTGAAGGAAATATGCCCTAGAGGCAATAATAAAGTTATTATTTATTTCCTTATATCATGATAAATGTTTATTATTCATGCTAGAATTGTATTAACCGGAAACATAATACATGTGTGAATACATAGACAAACAGATAGTCACTAGTATGCCTCTACTAGACTAGCTCATTAATCGAAGATGGTTATGTTTCCTAACCATAGACATGTGTTGTCATTTGATTAATGGGATCACATCATTAGGAGAATGACGTGATTGACATGACCCATTTCGTTAGCTTAGCACTTGATCGTTTAGTATGTTGCTTATGCTTTCTTCATGACTTATACAAAGTTCCTACAACTATAAGATTATGCAACTCCCGTTTACCGGAGGAACACTTTGTGTGCTACCAAACGTCACAACGTACCGGGGTGATTATAAAGGTACTCTACAGGTGTCTCCAAAAGTATATGTTGAGTTGGCATGAATCGAGATTAGGTTTTGTCACTCCGATTGTCGGAGAGGTATCTCTGGGCCTTCTCGGTAATACACATCACATAAGCCTTGCAAGCATTGCAACTAATGAGTTAGTTGTGAGATGATATATTACGGAACGAGTAAAGAGACTTACCGGTAACGAGATTGAACTAGGTATTGGATACCGACGATCGAATCTCGGGTAAGTAACATACCGATGACAAAGGGAACAACGTATGTTGTTATGCGGTTTGACCGATAAAGATCTTCGTAGAATATGTAGGAGCCAATATGGGCATCCAGGTTCCGCTATTGGTTATTCACCAAGAATAGTTCTAGGTCATGTCTACATAGTTCTCGAACCCGTAGGGTCCGCACGCTTAACGTTTCGATGACAGCTCATTATGAGTTTATAAGTATTGATGTACCGAAGGTAGTTCGGAGTCCCGGATGTGATCACGGAGATGACGAGGAGTCTCGAAATGGTCGAGACATAAAGATTGATATATTGGAAGCCTACATTTGGACATCGGAAAGGTTCCGAGTGAAATCGGGAATTTACCGGAGTACCGGGAGGTTACCGAACCCCGGGAACTATATGGGCCATAGTGGGCCTTGGTGGAAAAGAGAAAGGGCCAGCCCTAGGTGGTCAAGGCCTCCCCTTTCCCTAGTCCTATTAGGACTAGGAAAGGTGGGCCGGCCCCCCTCTCTCTCTTTCCCCCTCCGGGAATCCTAATCCAACTAGGATTGGAGGGGGAGTCCTACTCCCGGAGGGAGTAGGACTCCCTGGCGCGCCCCCTCTTGGCCGGCCAGCCCCCTCCCCCTTGGCTCCTTTATCTCCGGGGGCAGGGGGCACCCTAGAACACACAAGTTGATCTACGGATCGTTCCTTAGCCGTGTGCGGTGCCCCCTTCCACCATATTCCACCTCGGTCATATCGTCATGAGCTTAGGCGAAGCCCTGCGCCGGAGAAGTCATATCGTCGCGGAGCTTAGGCGAAGCCCTGCGTCGGTGGAGCATCATCATCGTCACCACGCCGTCGTGCTGACGGAACTCATCCCCGACACTTTGCTGGATCGGAGTCCGGGGATCGTCATCGAGCTGAACGTGTGCTGAACTCGGAGGTGCCGTACGTTCGGTGCTTGGATCGGTCGGATCGTGAAGACGTACGACTACATCAATCAACCGCGTTGTTATAACGCTTCGCTTTCGGTCTCACGAGGGTACGTGGACGGACACTCTCCTCTCGTTGCTATGCCATCACCATGGTCTTGCGTGATCGTAGGAAATTTTTGAAATTACTACGTTCCCCAACAAAGTGGCATCCGAGCCTGGTTTTATGCGTTGATGTCATATGCACGAGTAGAACACAAGTGAGTTGTGGGCGATATAAGTCATACCGCTTACCAAAGCATGTCATACTTTGGTTCAGCGGTATTGTGAGATGAAGCGGCCGGACCGACATTACGCCAGACGCTTACGCGAGACTGGTTTCACCGCCCGAGCACTAGTTTCTTAAAGGTGACCGGCGGTGTCTGTCTCTCTCACTTTAGTTGAACTGAGTGGCTACGCCCGGTCCTTGCGAAGGTTAAAACAGCACCAACTTGACAAACTATCGCTGTGGTTTTGATGCGTAGGTAAGAACGGTTCTTGGTCAGCCCGTAGCAGCCACGTAAAACTTGCAACAACAAAGTAGAGGACGTCTTTAACCTTCTCTATCAGGGTAGGCTGTACTTCTAAGTTTGACACACTGCCTTCGGTGACCACCATCAGGTTGAGCCTTGCGAACTCCTGCTGGAATTCAGGTCTTAAGTCTGGCATGCTGTCGTTGTCTGGACTGGGGTTCCGACTCAGAGCGTCTGCTACAACATTTGCTTTGCCCGGGTGGTAGTGGATCCCAACATCATAATCCTTTACTAATTCCAGCCAGCGTCGCTGCCGTAAATTTAGTTCTGGTTGTGTGAAAATATACTTGAGGCTTTTGTGGTCCGTGTATATTTCACAACGATTACCAAGTAGAAAGTGTCTCCATTCCTTGAGTGCATGTATCACTGCTGCTAATTCCAGGTCATGGGTAGGGTAATTTTCCTCATGCTTGCGAAGCTGTCTGGAAACATATGCGACAACCTTGCCTTCTTGCATTAATACGCACCCGAGGCCCTTTCGAGATGCGTCACAAAATACTTCAAAATTCTTGTGTATATCTGGCACAATTAGTACTGGTGCTGTCGTCAGTTTCCTCTTTAGTTCTTGGAAACTTTTCTCGCAGGCTTCCGTCCATTCAAACTTCCTGTCTTTCTTGAGTAGTTGCGTCATTGGCTTTGCTATGGTGGAGAATCCTTCAATAAATCTTCGGTAGTATCCTGCCATTCCCAAGAAACTTCGTACATCCGTCACATTGGCTGGTGGCTTCCAAGTAAGTACGGCCTTGACTTTTTTCCGGGTCTACGGCGATACCTTCTTGAGTTAGTACGTGGCCCACAAAACCTACTTGCTTTAGCCAAAATTCACACTTGCTGAATTTGGCGTACAACTGATGTTTTCTGAGTTCTCCTAGTACAATCCGGAGATGTTCAGCGTGTTCTTCTGGTGTTTTGGAGTATACCAGAATATCATCGATAAATACCACAACAAACTTATCCATAAACTTCATGAATACTTTGTTCATGAGGTGAACAAAATATGCGGGGGCGTTTGTTAGTCCGAATGGCATCACGGTGAACTCGTACGATCCGTATCTGGAGGTGAAGGCGGTCTTGGGAATATCCTCAGTTCGTACTTTCAGTTGATGATATCCCGATCTCAAGTCAATCTTTGAGAACACCTTGGCCTTAGCGAGTTGATCGAATAAATCATTTATTCGCGGCATCGGATATTTGTTCTTGATTGTGACCATGTTTAGCGCTCGATAGTCTATGCACAATCTCAGTGTTCCATCCTTCTTTTTGGTGAATAAAATTGGTGAACCCCAAGGTGAGGAACTGGCTCATATGTACCCTTTTTCCAATAGTTCCTTTATTTGCTTCTTCAGTTCCACCAATTCGGAAGGTGCCATTCTGTATGGTTTCTTGTATATGGGAGCGGTTTCGGGTGCCAGCTCAATGCTGAATTCTATCTCTCGATTTGGTGACATGCCTGGTAGTTCTTCGGGGAATACATCTGGAAATTCACACACTACTGGAACTTTGCTCAATTTAGAAATATCCACCTTGTTCAATCTCGGTTGTCTGGATATTTTTCTTTCCTTGGCTGAGACCTTTATGGTCTTCCCATGGTGATGGGTGAGAATTACGGTCCTGTTGAAGCAGTCAATAAAACCTTTGTTGGTGGTTAACCAATCCATCCCTAAGATGACATCCAGCCCTTTATTCTCCAATACGATAAGATTTGCGTGAAACTTCAACCCTTCAAACTCGATAACCACATCCTGGCAATAATTCTGGGTAACTTGTTTAATTCTGTGGACTTGACGATCATAGATTTTCCCAAGGGAAGCATCGAAAAATTATTTTGCAAAGCAAAACTTTTCGAAACGAACGAGTGAGAAGCTCCAGAATCAAACAAAACCATGGCAGGTATTGTGTTGACAGGAAACGTACCGAGTACGATATCTGGGGCATTTTGTGCTTCCTCTTTGGTCACGTGGTTCAGATGACCCTTCCTGTGGTTGTTATTCGGGTTGAAATTGTTGCGCTTTGGTGCTGAATTATTGCTTCCGTTGTTCGGCTTTGGGGTCGAGTTCCTCGGCTTGGGGCACTGCTTGGTATAGTGCCCTTCTTCTCCACAAGCGTAACAGGTAACGCCTGGGCTGTATGTGAACTCCTTGTCCCTTGCGTGGAAATTCTTGATTGGGCGTGAGACGCTTGTCGTGGGTTTGGGTGTCCAGTTCTTCTGAACATCTGTCTTGCTGCGGTGGTTGCGGGTGTGTTTAATCTGGTCCCTCTTCCGCTTGCGGAAATCTTCTAAGCTGCGTCTCTCATTTTCCAAGGTAATGGCCTTATCCACCAGCGTCTTAAAATCTGGAAATGTGTGTACGACCAATTGACATTTAAGCGCGGGTGTCAGACCGTCTAGGAATTTCTCCATCTTTTTGTTTTCTGACATACGCTCCTCGTTGGCGTAGCGAGATAGCAGGGTAAACTGACTGTTGTATTCTGACACTGTCATTGTCCTTTGCTTGAGGTCATCAAATTCTCTCTTTTTGATCTTCATAAGACTCTTAGGAATATGTGCCCCACGAAAACCTTCTTTAAATTCCTCCCATGATATATTATTTTCGTTGGGGTGCATGTGCAGGAAAGTTTCCCACCACGATGCAGCTGCTCCAGTGAGATAGTGCAGAGCATAATGTACTTTCTCAAGGTCTGAACACTGGGCGATAATTAATTTTCTCTCTATGTCTCGAAGCTAGTCCTCGGCTTCCAGAGGTTTGTCCGTGTGAGAAAATGTTTGGGGACGCGTCTTCTGTAGCTCAGATAACTTGGATTGTTGCTGATATGGTCCACGGTGACTTCCCATATTGATGACCTGGTTTAGTATTTCCTGATGTTGTTGCTGACTTTGTTCATGAAGACGGCACATTTGGGAAAGTGTTGTTTCACTGTCCTGCTGACTTGTCTGTCCCTGTGTGAAATTGTTGCCTGGGGGTGTGCCATAATTTTCCTCTGTCGGAGTTGGCATGGAGCGCGTCCAAGGACGAGACATAGTTCACTCTGGGGATATATTTTGGTACACTCATAAGAAAAGGAATTGAGCCGCATAAAAATCAATAAATTCAAGAAGATGCAAAGTTGCAAATGCTCCAAGATTTTTCAAGAGAAAAATACGCTTATGCATACGGAGAAGGACCGTTCATTACATATCTTACACGCAAGCAGTAATTATACAATACATCACTCAGGATATGCGTACATAAATCCTGACATGTTATTTGGTCTAGTGCACTTCTCCAGATCCTACATGATGCGCAAACAAACTACTTCTCACAGCCTATTTACATATAAACACATCGCACAAGTCGGTACATCGCATGGCGGCTAAGCGTACTTAGTCGGAGATGGTAAGGATTTCCCTTGGCCTGCCAAGGGTGAGGCGTAGAGAGGCTGGGGACTCAACCTCCTCCTCAGAGATAGGTTCCAGACGAGAGGTGCTGCGCGGAGCTGGTGGAGCAGGTGCCCTGTGCGGGACAACTCGAATCTGAGCAGGCACGAGGGGTGGTGCCGAACGAACCGGAGTAGGCGCAATGACGTGGTTGAATTCCTCCGTGGTAGGCAGGCGACGAGTAGCGGTCGCGAGCAGGAGGAGCGAACGATGTTGATGATGAGACGAAAGTCAGTGGTGGTGCAGCACGCATGAGCTCCCTCCTGTTGGCGGTACAGCCATGGACTGAGTCCATGCGGGCAGCTACAAAGTCGTCCACCAGGTTGTCGAAGGCTGCCTCCAAAGCCCGAAGATACTCGATGAGCATCTCAAAAGCTTCGTGCCGTTCCCCTCTGGGGCAAGAGAACGCGTAGTGGCAGGTGTATGGCACGTGACATGGCAGGTAGCGGTAGCGACGAGTCTTCATCGAAGGCAGGATATCCCTGAGACGTGCTATCGCCTCACGGGCTGCCATCTGTAGCGTGCTTCTCTGTGGGCATGGCTCTCCCCACGAACCGGTAACGCTCAACTCGTCCTCTCTTGAATTCCACCGCGGCTTGGTGCATGGTTAGACGGTCATTGACCTTGTGCTGAGAGAGAGAGAAGACTGGGCGCACATCTGGCCCCATCGCGACTTGGACGATGAAGGAGAGAAGTTTGACAAACCCATCGGGCATGTTGGCGAACATTTGTGACTCGCAGTCGATGCTGGCCATCTACAAATGTAGGCAAAAATCCTGAGAAGTCAAATCATAAATTTATGCTGACTGTCAGAAATTGACTACATTTGTAAAAACAACAAATAGCTCTACTATGCTAATAACCGATTAGCGATCGTACCTAGTGGCTTCCTACAGTCAGCCTGGCTCTGGTACCAAGCTTGTCACGACCGGTTTTTCAATAAAAATACTTATTGAACAACCGACCTATGAAGTCCAATATGAGGAAAATCCTTCATACTGGTTGACAAAACTTTGATACAAAAAGCCAGTAGCATTACAATATTACAGGGGTCGGACTGAAGATGCCCAACCAATTATTACAACACGCCAATAATTATACATAGTGGCGGATATGACTCAAAGGTGTGGGGTGGAAAAACTACTGACTCGAGATTTGAGTGGTTGGCGGAATAACACAGCGGGGTGGTTAATAAGTCTACTGCACTGGCGGCTCATCGAGCGTCGTGGTGAGGCTCGATGAATTTATTTGGGTAGCGGAAGCGGATATATCACAATGACTAATCCAGGGGTCGCACGAGACTGACTGGTATTCCTCTAGGCGTCGGACTCGCTATCGAATTCTTCATCCATGAGATCGACTTTGTCAGCATCTGGCCAAATCAACAAGCCAGGTGAGTACTATGAAAGTACTTGCAAGACAGTTCGGACAAAAGATGTAACAAATGAATGCATGAATGCGACATGGTTAATCTTAACAATTGCTCAATTAAAATATTATAGCAAAATAATTAAGAAGGGAATCATGTAGTCCGCTCAAAAACCCAAAGAAGATAAACTCAAAACCGATCGGGTGTCTGAAGCGACGCCTCGAAGGGTGAATAAATAAGCAAAACATGCCACAGTCGGGCGTCTGAGCGACACCTCATAAAGGGATTAAATTGAAATAAAAATAACAACAATGCCGCAGTCGGACGTATGAGCGACATCACAGAAAGGGCTTATAATGAAAATAAATAACAACAATGCCACAGTCGGACGTCTGAGCGACATCACAGAAAGGGCTTATAATGAAAATAAATAACAACAATGCCGCAGTCGGACGTCTGAGCAACATCACAGAAAGGGCTTATAATGAAAGTAAATAACAACAATGCCACAGTCGGACGTCTGAGCAACATCACGTAAAGGGCTTATAATGAAAATAAATAACAACAATGTCATGATGGACGTCTGAGCGACATCACAGAAAGGGCTTATATTGAAAATAAATAACAACAATGCCGCAGTCGGACATCTGAGCAACATCACAGAAAGGGCTTATAATGAAAATAAATAACAACAATGTCATGATGGACGTCTGAGCTACATCACAGAAAGGGCTTATAATGAAAATAAATAACAACAATGCCGCAGTCGGACGTCTGAGCGACATCACAGAAAGGGCTTTCATCACAAGAAAATAGTACTCATAATAAATATTCAACACAGGAATATAAACGGGTTAGTCCATCCACAGGAATAAACATTTAACCGGACTTAGTACTCATGTGAATCTCCGGAGTACCTGTCACCAAAACTGACACTTGTCAGGATAAGATAATACAGAACTTGGACATGGATAAGATGATTCGAGGAATTATGACTCTGCAGAGTTTGTACTAAAATTACTCACAGCCAATGGATTTCCATAGCCCTGAAGGACTAGTTCCGTTTACGGTATTTCGGAAGAAACACAGCTAACCAGTACACACCCATCCTACCTCACGAATGCCAGGAATCACCCTAGACATCGTCCAGGAAAAACTTTTGAGACAGGGAGATCACAATCTCGAATAGCATGGGATCAATTTTATATTCTCCGGTGATGGTTACGGCGGCGCAGAGCTTGGTCGGGGAGGTTTAGGGAGTGGGGCGTCAGCGTGGTGTTCCACTGGTTACGTTTTGACGCTAAACAAGCTTGGATTAGGAGCCCCGGGTGGATTCGACGGAACGGGGCGGCGCGGGCCCGTCGGCGGCAGAGAACATGCTCTGTGCGTGCCGCGCCACGGCGACGGTGCTTCATGCATGCGCTGGCGAGGAAGTGGCCACGCGAAGCCACCAGGGGGTTTGGGCGGCGCCGAACGGTGTTACGCCGCCGTTCTGCTCTCGGTCGGCCGCTACGGTGGTTCGGCCACCGCAAGACACGCCGGCGCAGGCGGGCCAGGGCGCCACCGACGCCAGGAACGCGCCAAGCACGCGTGTGAGGCTCCGGACAGGCACGCTAGGCCGTGAGCAACGTGCCAAAGGCACTGTGAACATGTGACTGAATTTACTGACGAAGATCGACACTGAAACTCTGAACTTTCTGAATTTAACTGAAGATGCACAGAAACAGTGCATGCAAGGTGCTCGACAGAATGATTCTGGTATGTAGGGATTTTTCCTTGAGCTGGTTTTTGGTGGAGTGGTCTCTCATTGCATATGAGGGCTGCCTAAATTTTGGTAGAATTTTTGGGGAAGAGGAGATATGAATTTCACCAAATTTGGCAAATCTGGTCCAAACTTGCAGTGAGTGAAATTTGAAAAATTTGAAAATAAGAAGAGTGGATCAAGATGGTTCTGGGTTGTGGGTACGAAGGACTATCCAAGGGAGTTGGTTTGAGGTCAAAAGTCAAGAGCATTAGGGTACTTGCTTTGCAAATCACTTAGGCTCAAAAGAAAAGACATAATTTTTTTGGGAGAGAAATAATTGTAAATAAAGTCCAAAAATGGATTTAACTAGTTTGGACAGAATGTTTGAGTTGAACCAAAGTGGAAGGAGAGATTTTGGGAGAAATTTACCACAAAAGGCATGGTAAACCCAAGGATGGATCAAAACCAAAGAATAGCCCAAAACCAAAAAGGTTTCTTTTTAGAAGAAAACAAATCCAAGAAATACTTTTGAGAAGAAAAATTCAGAAGAGAGGTTTTTAAGAAGGGTTTAAATGGCCTTCTTCAAACCAAGCAAGGCTTTTGCTGAAAACAAAATCAAGAAAATTTTTGGAGTGTCACACGAAACATCCCTATGGATAAATACTTACACATGTCATTCTTACTTTTATTCCCAGTTGATCTTGTTATTACAAGATACTCCGAAATTCTCTCTAATGTTCCGAGAATACTTTGTGCCTATTGCCTTGCAGTTCTTTACTACATGAATACCCCTACGGATAATTTCGCACACTTACCGAGTATCCACTCATCCCCAGTTGATTCATGTATGTCACCAATCCTCGAAATACCATTCGATCTTCCGAAAATCCTGAGCATCCTATTGCTCTTGAAATTCTTGATTGCTTGCATTATGGTTAATCCCATAAGTCTCGTAGTCTTATTGACATTCCTTGTCATTATCATTTTGAGTCTGTTGACTCAATATGTTTGCGAATACACGCAATCATCATTGATCCTTATAAATTACTTTTCCGGCTGAGCTGCCATTCTTTTAACTGGAATTGGTTCTCGACCAATCCAATTGTCGTTGATTGTACCCTAAGGCTATTGAACTTATCCATCCCTAATCAGAGCACTGCTTCTGATCCCTTGATTTGGAAATCATAATTCCTTTGCATTTGACAATTGATTTAGTCAGTTGTTTCTATAATCTGATCTCCTTGCATTCTTCTTCCTCTAGTTGAGTACCGATGCTCACGTCAGATCCCTTGTGGACCACCAGATCCTTTGTTGGATTTTATCTGACAACGCCCTTCATATTCAATAACTTTGTGAGACCTTCCCCTGATACATAATGCCTTTGGTAAATTGTATCCTCTGCTTTGTCAACCATGCTCTACCTCCGAGCTTGAGTTATTTACCCCTGAAGTTGATGGTATACGTTCCTAAGATGCCTTGATGGGTTGAACCTATGCCCTCCTTAATATGTGTGAACTCGAAAATTTTCATGAGTCATACTCTTCCAATGTTTGCTGGATAAAGTTTAAACATTACAACTTCTCCGAAAAATGAGAAGTGAATGGAAGGTTATGCATTGAGGAAGTGGGAGTCGACCTTGAACCATTGTGCTCATGCCCATGGACACGATGTAGATCCTATCATGGAAGCTTCTTGAAATAATAACTATTCCCTTGGTATAAGTTCATCTTATATCTGGGATTTGATCATTTATAATCGTGGTTCCGGCCATGTTCTCCTTTTAAATACCATTTCTCGGACAAGTTGAAGTACTTGTCTTCTGTAGATCCTTGCACTTGTCCAACCTTTACTTTGATCTACCATCGAGTAGTACACTCTGGTATCTTGAAAATATCATGGAATTGCATAACTTCTTATGGGTTCTTCATCAACTGATATTTCTCACCGATTCCAATTTTCCTGGGTTCTAGGTTGTCGTCAACCGAGAACACCGATAAGTGAATCGATTCCGCACTCCGATTCAATCTTATATTTACTAATTGGAGGCACCATTAAAGCCTTCACATTAATCCACATCATCAAAATTAATTACACCGTTGGATTATAAAATATACGTCCAAGATGAAAGAAAAACTTACGTAACATAGATGGTCGTCCCATCAAAAAATAAAACATCCGACACATTCAATGTAAAAAAAACATCCATGGTTTCTTAAAAACTCCACGCATGGAAAGGAGCCAAAAACGGATTGCATCTGACACGTTCAATGTTTGTGCTTTTAAAAAACAAAAAAACGTGGGAGAAACAATACAAGGAAAGCATTCCACAGTTCCTCTTTCAAGGATCGCCTCCTTCCATATAAACGTCATGGATGAAAAGAAAAAAAAAGATTGTATCCACAGATGGAGAGAAAAAAAAACCAGATTGCGTAGGACACATTCAACGTTCATGTTTTTTTTTTGAGAATACACATTCAATTTCGGTGAGAAAAAATAAGGAAAGAATCAACGATTTCTATTTTAAAGATATCCTCCTACCATATAATGTCCATTGATGAAAATGAAAAAGAAAGATTGCATCTGATGTTGGTGAACCAAAAGGAAAGAATCCACCGTTCCTTAAAAATGGATAGCCTCCTTCCATAAATACTACAGCTATGAAAAGAAAAAAAATCGATTCGTTTGATGACCATTGAAAGTCCGGTAATTCAAAATGAAAAAAAAAATTGCATCTGACGTTGGTGAACCAAAAGGAAAGAATTCACCGTTCCTTAAAAAAAGGATCTCCTTCCATAAATACTGCACCAATGAAAAGGAAGAAAAAAAGATCCGTTTGATGACCACTGAAAGTCCGGTAATTGAATGGTTTCCCGATTCAAAGTTTTTAGACATTCACGCAAAAAAAGGAAAAAAATTCTAACTCTACTCCTGGCAGCTGGAACGTTACATATACTAGATCGTTCTGTCCAAAAAACAAAAATGACACGTACAGTTGGTGTTCGAAAAACAAGAAAATCATCCATCGGTTCCTTGAAAAAAGGATGAACTCCTTCCAGAAAAACTCCAGATAGATCCATTTGCTGTCCAATGAAAGTCCATAAAAAAATTCTTCTACCAATAGACAATGGAAAAAATACTCACGCAAAGAAGGGAAACCATCTCTCCCTACAAAAATGAAATCTACGTAACATGTAATCTAGCCTTGGATTCATATGATTCTTTGGAGGTGATGATTGCTAATACATATTTGCATAAGCATATATAGTACGTCTATGCATATCTTTTGTTTTGTTCCTATAACAGAGAGAAAAATTAGCTAATGAAACATCTTTGTATACGTATTAATCAGTGCATAAAAAAAAGAATCTGGAGGTATCATGCGCCACATAAATCTAATATGAACGCATGATATTTTGTAGTAAAATATAAACACATGATTGTCTATGCGATATATTAGATATGTATAAGAAGGATAGAAAATTTTAAATTTTCCATCCACGTTAATCATAACACAATTTTTTGAGAATTCGTTGGTAGAGAAAAAAACCTTCTAATGTGAATAATATTTGGTTCTTATATAGTATAATGAGAATACACAACTTCCACTTTTAAAATACGTTATTTTGTACAATATCATGTATGTTCACAAAAAGTAATGCATGCATGTGTCCATTATTGTATAGAAACAAAGTATTTATAATTCTACCGTTCTTCCTTGGCAAAAAGAAATATGTATTTCTTCTTTTAGGTTAACTAAGAAAGGAAGATAAATGCTACACTAGAACACTTGATTTTGTACTGTCATGTATGTTGACACAAATTCATGCATGCGTGTGTCCATTATTGTATATAGAAACAAAGTATTAATAATTCTACCATTCTTCCTTGGCAAAACGAAATATGTATTTCTTCTTTTCGGTTCTCTAAGAAAGGAAGATAAATTCTACAATCGAACACTTTATTTTATACCTCTTAGAAACTTATAGATCACACATACGATAACTTTTGCATCTGTAATCATGTTTTCTACCAACATAACTAATATACACTTATATAACCTTCATAAAGAAGCACATCCCTATTTCCACATATGTTCTACAAATCCAACGTGATTCACCATCACACAGCGATATTATTTATATCATTGTGACACAACCGGACTTAAACAATGTAATCATGAAATAGTCAAAGCAATGTAAGTTCATTGGATCCAATGTGCATGTGTAATAATAATAACCCATATCAATATATTCATATGATTTTTTGACATTTCTAATTTGCCAAAACCACGTAATATCTAATATTAAAATTGCTAGCCCGTGCAGGTGCACGGGTTGTCGACTAGTAACTCTTAAGTAATTTTCGTTGCTTATGGGTTTAATAATCCTTCAAGTCATTCCTAGCCTGATTGGCTATACCATTATCGTGCCTAATTCTAACTATGCTACCTGGTCCTTCTTCCCGGAGCACAAATTTTCGACGATGAGCTAAACTTACGTCGATCTTCCTCGTCATATCAGTTCGCCTTGAACAACAAGCTTTATTTCAAGTTTGTGTCCTACCCATGGTTCCAATAACCTTCCGCTTCATCATTGCTTTGACTTGATGTCGTCACTGATTGATTACATCTTCATGAAATCTCTCGACAAATGTGTCGTGAGCATCATCAACCTTATGAGCTCTTCTAGGGTATCCATTGAATTCATGATGAGAAATACCATCCTTTCCCTCGATGATTTGTATTATCATTGACCACTTTATTGCCTTCCGTTCAAAATAAACTTGTTCGTGTTTGGTGTTACACGTTGAAATCCTTGCTACCCAGCAGTTGTTCTTCTTTACCTCGGAAGTATTACCATCTCTTTTGTCAAGAATGTGGTGAGAATTTCACGACCTCTTAAGAATTCTTGATATAATAATATTTCTCGCCATCTCCGTTCATTCCTTGGTCCCCGTATTGTTTTTAACCAGAATACCGACAATTGAGTTATGTCGTGTGAATTCAAAACTTCTGGCAACCCTATTGCTTTGAAGTGAATGGGCGATAGTTTCATTCTAAGTCTTTCGATAATTGAATCCCCATTCTAACATTGGTCGTGCAACCCAACCCATATTTCGTGTGCACCTTTCAACCAATGTTTAATTATGTATGTTTTCCTCGAGCATACCTCACTATATCATTTGACCTGACAAAGGTTATCTCCTTGTTCAGATAATCGTGGAAATCCATCTTTTGAAATCTCAATGGAATGTCGCTGTCCATCAGCCACCTCCTCACCCTCTCCTTGGTTTAATGATGAACCCTTGTTCGAAACTCGCTTCCATAGTTCATTTCCCGAGAATCATATAATGTCATCTTGTCAATTTGTTTCGCACCTTTTCTTCTCAGGCATCCTGAGTCTGAGGTATCCTGACCCCAATCAGATCTGAACCTCGGTCAGATATGATGGTTGGAACATATTTTCAAGAGTTATAACATTGGTCTTTATGTGACCCGGTAAGGTGATGTCATGCCTAGCACACCTGGCCGGAGGACCTATTGTTATAGTTTCCTTTTTAGCAAGCTTAGCGATTCTTCCATGAGGAAATCGTAAGACTTATCTATAAGTTGTTCCTGATGGATCCTTCATGTATCCAGAGTCTGACCTTCGCTTGAAGACCTTGTCAATGCTATCTCGAAGCATGTAACTGGTACTCCGATTTTCAACAAGAACATTTGAAGCCCAATGCTAAATGTTTCCTGCTCAATTATCCAAACACCGCTGTATGGGTAATGTCATGAAATTTCTTTCCTCTTATCAAAAGGGTTTTCTACTTGCTATCCTGTCATGGATATCATGCTCTGCTTGTCCTTGGGAAGGATATACCCTTGAAATATGTGTTTAAACACATTTTTCCTTTCCATTGTTCTGTTTAACCTGATGATCACATTGTCCTTTCCATTGGTTTGTTTGACCTTTCTTGTGATCTATATAATCTAAGCAGTAATAATTCACTGCTTATGTAAACACCTCGGTGTACAACTCTGTCAGCAAGACCCTGTTACCATTGTTGATGACATTCCAGTAACCACCGATGGACGAGAACTTTGCCTATTGGTCCGCCTCGTTTCAACGAGCAGGTAAATGGTTCTCTTCGTCCCTCGCCCTTGGTATCGATGTTGTTGCCGACATAACTGACAGGCTAGCCTCTGACATGCCTTGCTATCGTGACCGTGCAAGATGTCAGCCTCCTTCCTACTTTCAACCCACATGGTGGGCCCATAACCCACAGTTCCACAGGATCGAAACTTGCCTGTTCCCAAGGTTCTTCCTCGCTTGTGACCTCGTATGTAATTCACGAGCCAACTTCCGAGAGATCATCAAATCTGTTACCGGGCGCAATACTTAATCCCGATTGCTTTAAGCCACTTTCAAGCCCTGTTTCAGGCATCGAACGTTTGCCTGCTCGCTCGAAACTTCCCATGAAACCTCATTACTTGCTCTCGATATTTTCTTAAGTTTCAATTCGAGAGTTACTTTCCGCCACCTTCCCTGATGTTATCGACCAGATAGTCAACCTTGTAGAGGTTCGTTCTCCCGAAATAACCCCCTTATTCTTTCGTAAGTACGATGGAACCCCCAAAGAAAGGATGTCGACTTCATCTTGATGATCTGAAGCAGAAAAATGAAGACATCAATATAATGGATCGACCACTTCGAGAGGAGCAACCAAGAACGAGAAGATTCGTTAGAATTTCGTAACCAAACCTTTCCCCCTTAGGCCTGTCTTAAATCTCGGGACGAGATTTCTTGTAGTGGAGGAGAATTGTGACGCCTGGATATTTACGCTACAGTGAACCTCTGCTAATGATGCCACGTCACCTTTATTATTGTTACTAATCTCGCGTTAGTTCGAAACTGGTTCGAATTCAAATTCAAAATTAAGCAAACAATAAAAGTTTTCAAACATTGAAACAAAATTGATCGGAGTGTGCAGTTAAATGCCTAGGTAATTATAGTACAGAAAACACCTTTTTAGAAAATGCCTAAATACATTAAAATGAAATAAAATAGAAAAGAAAATAGATAAAGAAAAGAAAACAAAAAACAAAACAAACAAAAAAACAAGGAGAAGAAAAGGAAAGCACACCCCCACAGGGCCACGGCCCAGCAGGCCTCCAGGCCGAACGGCCGGCCCACCAGGCCCAATCGGCCACCCCCCACTCCCTTATCCACTCTCGCCCGAAACCCTAAATCCCCACTACCCCACTCGCTCGCTCCCCCACCCCCCCCCCCCCGATTTCTGGATCGGGGCAAACCGCCCCGTCCCCATCGCCAATCCCGCTGCCCGTCGCCCCACCTCACCGGCGTAGAAGGCCACCCCACGCTGGCCTGCCTCCTCCTCCCCACCGCACTGCTACCTCTTCGTCCCCGTCGTCTCCGGCCTCCTCCCCGTGCCCCACTGCGCCTGGAACCGGACCACGCCGCCGCCCGACGCCGTTCGTCGCCGCCCGGACCTTCCTCGCCGGCCTGCCCCTCTCCGTCGCAACGTCCCCGGCCTCCGCCTCGACAAACGCTGCCCGAACCCCTACCGCCCCAGTGAGCCTCTGCCTCGCTCCTCCCATCCCCTCGGTCCCGCGCTCGCGTGCCCGGCGCTCGCCGCGGCGGCCACCGCACGCGTGCATTCCGTGCACGCCTCACCGTCCCGCTCGTCGCGCCCGAACGCCCGCACACCACGCTCTACGTGCGCTCACCGCAACCGCCGCCCTCACTCCCACAGCAGCGCCTTTTCGCCGCGCGCCCTTGCCAACCACTGTGCCCTTGATCCTCGCCCACGGTCACCGCTAACGCCCGCCTCCCCTCTTCCTCGCCGTGGTGATCGACCAAGGCGATCGCCCGCCGTCCGGCCGCACATCTCCATGGCCCCGGCGCCCTCCTCCGGTGGCCGCCCGCTTCACCACAGCACCGCTCCGCCCGTGGCCTCGCCGTGGCCACGGCCACCCGCGCCTGGCGCCTCCACTGGCCTGTGCAGGCGCCCAATCGGGCTACGGGTTGCGCCCACACCCCCCTGCACACGACGCCCGTTAGCCCGAACCGATAAGGCCCTAGGCCACTTACACACGGGCCCGAGCGCCCAGAACGTTTTCTAAAAAAAAGGGGAATAAAAAAACAATAATAAAAATAATAATAAATTAATTAGTTAATTAATTAATTAATTAACTTAGCTGATTTTGATTAGTTAAACTAATCAATTAACTAAACTAACTAATGAGTTAATTAGTTAATTAAGTAGTCAATGACAGTGGGGCCCAGCCCGCCTAATTAATCCTGATTAGGTTAATTAAAATGCTTAATTAAATTGTCTCACTGACTAGTGGGACCCATTGGTCAGGTTGACCAGTCAACCCCCGTTGACTGCTGACGTCAGCATGGCATCATGCTGATGTCATAAATCCATTTTCGGGTTAAATTAAATAATTAATTAAATTCCAGAAATTAATTAAATCTTTAGGAAATCATATCTTTTAATCCGTAACTCGGATTAAATTACTTTCTACATGAAAGTTGCTCAGAACGACGAGACAAATCCGAATACGTAGCCTGTTCGTCCGCCACGCGTCCCTAGCATAGTGAACCTGCAACATTTCACCTCCGGTTCATCTGTCCGAAAACGCGAAACACCGGGAATACTTTCCCGGATGTTTCCCCCCTTCACCGGTATCACCTCATACCGCGTTAGGGCACGCTTAGCATCACACATTGCTTTGTCATGCACCGTTATGCATCTGTTTGCATTGTATTCATTGTTTCTTCCCCCTCTTCTTCCGCTGAACATCGAGACCGACGCCATTGCTACCAAAGACGACTACGGAGTTGACGACCCCTCTCTCTTGCCAGAGCAACCAGGCAAGCCCCCCCCTTGATCACCAGATATCGCCTATTCTCTTCTATACTGCTTGCATTAGAGTAGTGTAGCATGTTACTGCTTTCCGTTATTCCTATCCTGATGCATAGCCTATCCTTGCTACTACTGTTGATACCTTTACCTGCAATCCTACATGCCTAGTATAGGATACTAGTTTTCCATCAGTGGCCCTACATTTTTGTCCATCTGCTGTGCTATACTATCGGGCCGTGATCACTCTGGAGGTGATCACGGGTATATACTATATACTTTATACATGATACATGTGGTGATTAAAGTCGGGTCGGCTCGAGGAGTACCCGCGAGTGATTCACGGATTGGGGGCTGAAAGGACCTTTGTCCCGACGGCCCTCTGGATGGATCTTTGTGGCGGAGCGACAGGGCAGGTTGAGACTACCTGGGTGAGAGGTGGGCCTGGCCCTGTCGGCGTTCGCGGTAACTTCAAATAACACACTTAACGAGATCTTCGTATTTGATCTGAGTCTGGATACTAGCCTATACGCACTAACCAACTACGTGGGAAAGATATGGGCACTCGGGGTCGTGGTATCAGCCGAAGCCTTCGTGAAGTCAGCGACTGAGCGGCGCGCGCCAGATTGGACCGCGTAACGTGACTTCCTTTGTGCTAAGGGCGATGGGCCCAGACCCCTGGGCGCTTAGGTTTAGACCGGCGTGCTGACCGCTCTGTTGGCCTAGGTCAGGCTGCGACGTGTTGATCTTCCGCGGCCGTTCATGACCCAAAAAAGTGTGTCCGGCCAAATGGGATCAAGCGTGTTGGGTTATGTAGTGCACCCCTGCAGGGAAGTTATTCTATTCGAATAGCCGTGATCTTCGGTAACAGGACGACTTGGAGTTGTACCTTGACCTTATGACAACTAGAACCGGATACTTGATAAAACACACCCTTCCAAGTGCCAGATATAACCCGGTGATCACTCTCTAACAGGGCAATGAGGAGGTGATCGCCGGGTAGGATTATTGCTATGCGATGCTACTTGGAGGATTTCAGACTACTCTCTGCTACATGCTGCAAGACGGAGGCTGCCAGAAGCGTAGTCTTCGACATGATTAGCTATCCCCCTCTTATTCTGGCATTCTGCAGTTCAGTCCACCGATATGGCCCTTTACACATATATCCATGCATATGTAGCGTAGCTCCTTGCTTGCGAGTACTTTGGATGAGTACTCATGGTTGCCTTGTTCCCCCTTTTTCCCCTATCTTTATCCGATTGCTGCGACTAGACGATGGAGCCCAGGAGCCAGACGCCACCTTCGACGACGACTACTACACTGGAGGTGCCTACTACTACGTGCGGGTCACCGGCGACCAGGAGTAGTTTAGGAGGATCCCAGGCAGGAGGCCTGCGCCTCTTTTGATATGTATCCCAGTTTGTGCTAGCCTTCTTAAGGCAAACTTGTTTAACTTATGTCTGTTCTCAGATATTGTTGCTTCCGCTGACTCGTCTATGATCGAGCACTTGAATTCGAGCCCTCGAGGCCCCTGTCTTGTATTATGATGCTTGTATGACTTATTTTATTTTAGAGTTGTGTTGTGATATCCTCCCGTGAGTCCCTTATCTTGATCATACACGTTTGCGTGTATGATTAGTGTACGATTGAATCGGGGCCGTCACAAGACACCCGATCGGTTTTTAGTTATTTTATTGGGATTTCGGGAGGACTACCGCCTGACTTCCTTTTTTCTTATCATGTCGTGCGAAAATTTATTATTTGAGTGTGCATTACTATTTGCTCATGGCGCATTCATGCTTGCATTTGTTATATCTTATGTCCGAACTGTCTTGCGAGTACTTTCAAAGTACTCACCTGGCTTGTTGATTTGGCCAGATGTTGACGAAGGCGATCTCATGGATGAAGAGTTCGATAGCGAGTCCGACGCCTAGAGGAGTCCCAGTCAGTCCTGTGCGATCCTGGATTTTGTCACTTGTATTATATCTGCTTCCGCTACCCGCATAAATGCATCGAGCCTCACCTCGACGCTCGATGAGCTGCCAGACTAGGAGTCATGTCGATCACTCCACTGTGACATATCCACCACCACTTTTATCTCAAGTCAGTAGTATGCCACCACACCCCTGTGTCATAGCCGCCCTTATGTACAATATTGGCGTGTTTGTAATAAAATTGTTGAGCAGCCTCAGCTCAACCCTGTAATATATTAATGCTACTGGACTTCTGTATCAAGTATTTGTCTACCAGTAAGGAGAATTCTTCCTATACTGGAATCAAAAAGATCGGTTTCTCAATAAGTATTTTATTGAAAAACCGGTCGTGACAAACTTGGTACCAGAGCCAGGCTGACTGTAGGATGTCACTAGGTGCGACCGCTAATCGGTTATTAGCATGATAGTGCTATTTTTAATCTATTTTTCAGATGTAGTCATTTTCTCACAGTCAGCATAAATTTATGATCTGACCATTCAGAATTTTTGCCTACTTTTGTAGATGGCTGGCAACGACTGTGAGTCACAGGTGTTCGCCAACGTGCCTGAGGGGTTCGTCAAGCTCCTCTCCTTCATCGTCAAGATCGCGATTGGGCCATCAGTGCGCCCAGTATTCACACTCTACCAGCACAAGATCAACGACAGTCTGTCCATGCACCAGGCCGCGGTGCAATTCAAGGGAGGGCGTGTTGAGTTACGCCGCTTCCGGTTCTTGGGGAGAGCCATGCCTACGGAGAGGCATGCTATGCAGATGGCCGCCCGTGAGGCGATAGCTCGTCTCCGAGATATTCTTCCTTCGATGAAGACTCGTCGCTACGCTACCTCCCATGCCACGTGCCATACACCTGTCACTATACATTCGCTTGCCCTAGGGGAGAGCGAGATGAAGCTATTGAGATGCTTGTTGAATACCTCCAGGCTCTGGAGGCAGCCTTCGACAACCTTGTGGACGACCTTGTGGCTGCCCGCATGGACTCAGTCCATGGCTGTGCCGCCAACAGGAGGGAGCTCCTACACACCGCACCACCACTGACCTTCGTCTCGTCCTCAGCATCTTACTCAGCTACCATCCTCGCCACCGGTCGTCGCCTACCTACCACTGAGGAGTTTGACCAAGTCATTGCGCCCACTTCAGTCCGTACTTCACCACCTACTGCGCCCACTCCAGTACGTGTTGCTCCACCTATGGCGCCCGCTCCATCGACTCAGCGCAGCACTTCACGTCTGGAGCCTATTAGCGAGGAAGAGGTTGAGTCCCCAGCCTCACTGGGCCTCACCCTCGGCAGGCCGAGGGAGATCCTTACCATCTTCGACTAAGTGCGCTTAGCTGCCATGCGATGTACCGGCTTGTACGATATGTTTATATGTACATAGGTTGTGAGAAGTAGCTTGTTTGCGCATCATGTAGGAACTGGGAGAAGTGCACTAGCCTAAATAACATGTCAGGAATGTGTACGCACATCCTGAGTGGTGTTTTGTATAATTACTGCTTGCGTGTAAGATATGTACTGAGCAGTCCTTCTCCATGCGCAATCAATTGTTCTCTTGAAAAATCTTGGAGCATTTAAAAAAAAATCCAGTCTTTATAAATTTATTGATTTTTGTGACTCAATTTCTTTTTCTTATGAGTTTTACAAAATATATCCCAGAGTGGAAAATGTCTCGACCTTTGACTCGCTCCATGCCAAATCCGTCAGAAGAAAATTATGGCACCCAAACAAGCAACAATTTCACACAGGGGCAGTCAAGTCAACAGGGCAGTGAAACAGCATTTTCCCAAGTATGCCGCCTTTATGAACAGAGTCAGCAACAACAACAGGAAATGATGAACCAAGTCATTAATATGGGAAATCACCGTGGACCGTATCAGCAGCAATCCAAATTGTCTGAGCTACAGAAGACGCGTCCCCCAACATTTTCTCACACGGACAAACCTCTTGAGGCCGATGATTGGCTTTGGGACATGGAAATGAAATTAATTATTGCACAATGTTCAGACCGTGAGGAAGTACTATATGCACCGCACTATCTCACTAGAGCGGCTGCATCATGGTGGGAAAATTTCCTACACATGCACCCCAACGAAAATGATATAACCTGGGAGGAGTTCAAAGAAGGTTTTCGTGGGGCGCACATTCCAAAAAGTATTATGAAGATCAAGAAGAGGGAGTTTGATGACCTCAAGCAGAGGACCATGACGGTGACGGAATACAACAGTCAGTTTACTCTATTGTCTCGCTACGCCAACAAAGAGCGTATGACTGAAAGCAAGAAGATGGAAAAATTCCTGGACGGTCTGGCACCCGCGCTTAAATGCCAGCTGGTCGTGCACACCTTCCCAGATTTCAAAACACTGGTGGATAAGGCTATTACCTTGGAAAATGAGCGACGCAGCTTGGAGGATTTCCGCAAGCGAAAAAGGGACCAGACTACTCTTGCTCGCAACCACCGGAGCAAGACGGATTTTCAGAAAGGTGGGGCACACAAACCCATGACAAATGTTTCACACCCAATCAAGAATTTCCATGCAAGGGACAAGGAATTCACATATCACCCAGGCGTTACTTGCTACGCCTGTGGAGAAGAAGGACACTATGTCAAGCAGTGCCCCAAGCCAAGGAACTTGACCGCAAAGCCGAACAACGGTGGCAATAATTCAGCGCCCAAGCGAAACAACTTCAACCCCAATAACAACCACAAGAAGGGTCACTTGAACCACGTGACCAGAGAAGAAGCACAGAATGCCCCGGATATCGTACTCGGTACGTTCCCTGTCAACACAATACCTGCCACTGTTTTGTTTGATTCTGGAGCTTCTCACTCGTTCATTTCGAAGAGATTTGCTTTACAAAATGATCTTTCGATGCTTCCCTTGGAAAAATCCATGATCATCAAGTCCCCTGGGATTAAGCAAGTTACTCAGAATTACTGCCAAGGTGTGGTTATTGATCTTGAAGGATTGAAGTTTCATGCAAACCTCATCGTATTGGAAAATAAGGGACTGGACGTTATCCTAGGAATGGACTGGTTAACCACCAACAAAGGATTTATTGATTGCTTCAACCGGACTGTAATTCTTACTCATCATCACGGGAAGCAAATAAAAGTTTCAGCTCAAGAAAGACAAATATCGCGGCAACCAAGGTTGAACAAGGTGGACGTTTCAGAGTTGAACAAAGTCCCAGTGGTGTGTGAGTTTCCAGACGTATTTCCCGAAGAACTACCAGGCATGCCACCAGACCGGGAAATAGAATTCAGCATTGAACTAGCACCCGGAACCACCCCCATTTACAAGAAACCATATAGAATGGCACCATCCGAGTTGGTAGAATTAAAGAAGCAAATAAAAGAATTACTGGACAAAGGATATATACGAGCCAACTCCTCACCTTGGGGTTCACCAATTTTATTTGCCAAGAAAAAGGATGGGACACTGAGATTGTGTATAGACTATCGAGCACTTAACATGGTCACAATCAAGAACAAATACCCGATGCCACGGATAAATGATTTGTTTGATCAGCTCGCTCAGGCCAAGGTTTTCTCAAAAATTGACTTAAGGTCGGGATACCATCAATTAAAAGTACGAACAGAAGATATCCCCAAGACAGACTTCACCTCCAGATACGGACTGTATGAGTTCACAATAATGCCGTTTGGACTAACAAACGCCCCCGCATATTTTGTTCACCTCATGAACAAAGTATTTATGAAGTTTATGGACAAGTTTGTTGTGGTATTCATCGATGATATTCTGATATACTCCAAGACACCAGAAGAGCACGCTGAACATCTCAGAATTGTACTAGGAGAACTAAGGAAACATCAATTGTACGCCAAGTTCAGCAAATGTGAATTTTGGCTAAGACAGGTGGGTTTTCTGGGCCACGTACTGACCCAAGAAGGTATTGCCGTAGACCCGAAAAAGGTCAAGGCCGTACTTGGCTGGAAACCACCAGCCAGCGTAACGGACGTACGAAGTTTCTTGGGAATGGCAGGATACTACCGAAGATTTATTGAAGGATTCTCCACCATCGCAAAGCCAATGACGCGGTTAATCAAGAAGGATAAGAAGTTTGAATGGACTGAAGCTTGCGAGAAAAGTTTCCAAGAACTAAAAAGGAAATTAACGACAACACCAGTATTAATTGTGCCAGACATACACAAGAATTTTGAGGTGTATTGTGACGCATCCCGGAAGGGCCTCGGATGCGTATTAATGCAAGAAGGCAAGGTAGTCGCGTATGCTTCCAGGCAACTTCGCAAGCATGAAGAAAATTATCCTACTCATGACTTGGAGTTGGCAGCAGTCATCCATGCACTCAAAGAGTGGAGAAACTTTCTACTTGGAAATCGTTGTGAAATATACACAGACCATAAAAGCCTCAAGTATATTTTCACACAACCGGAACTCAATTTACGGCAACGACGCTGGCTGGAATTAGTGAAGGATTATGATGTTGGTATCCACTACCATCCAGGAAAAGCAAATGTAGTGGCGGATGCTCTTAGTCGGAACCCCAGCTCGGACAACGACAACCTACCAAGTCTGAGACCTGAATTTCGGCAGGAGTTTGCTAAACTCAACTATATAATGGTCACCGAAGGCAGCGTGTTGAATTTAGAAATTCAGCCTACCCTGATAGAAAAGATTAAGGAGGCTCAGCATGGACACCCCAGCATTGAAGGCATAAAAAGGAAAGTGAGTTTGGGCAAGGCCTCATAATTCATCATAGACGAGCAGGGAATATTGTGGTATGGAGATAGGCTTTGCGTACCAACTATCGAGGACCTTAAACAACAAATTCTAGCTGAAGGCCACACCGCTCCGTATTCAATCCATCCTGGAGGAACAAAGATGTACAAGGACCTTCAGGAAAAATTTTGGTGGCACGGTATGAAAAGGGACATAGCCACGTTCATTGCATGTTGTGATTCATGTCAACGCATCAAGGCCGAGCACCAGAAACCGGCCGTACTATTACATCCAAACAAGATACCCGAGTGGAAATGGGACGAAATTGGAATGGATTTTATTGTTGGACTACCTCGGTCACGACACGGGAATGATGCCATATGGGTCATCACGGATAGACTGACAAAGGTGGCACACTTCATCCCCGTGAAGACAACCCACACCACTCAGAAACTTGCCAGGCTTTATCTTTCCCGTATCATCTGCTTGCATGGAGTTCCAAAGACTATAATATCGGACAGAGGCACTCAATTCGTCTCCCGATTTTAGGATCAATTACAACAAGCTCTGGGAACTCAACTGGCGTTTAGTACCGCATACCACCCCCAGACTGATGGAAAAACTGAACGCGTAAACCAAATTCTAGAAGACATGCTGAGAGCACGTGTCCTCACCTATGGAACCAGTTGGGAAGAAAGCTTGCCATACGCAGAGTTCGCATACAACAACAGTTACCAAGCGAGCCTGCAAATGGCACCATTTGAAGCTCTGTACGGGCGAAGATGTCGTACCCCGCTTAATTGGTCAGAAACCGGAGACAGCCATATCTTCGGCCCAGACATGCTCAAGGAGGCTGAGGAGAAAGTTAAGATAATTAGGGATCGACTCAAGACAGCTCAAAGTCGACAGAAGAGTTATTACTATCAAAAGCATCGGGGAGTCAGTTTTGAACCCGGTTAGTATGTGTACCTATGAGTATCTCCTATGAGGGGCCTGCAACAATTCAAGGTTAAGGGAAAGCTAGCACCAAGATTCATCGGACCCTTCTGTGTAGTAGCACGAAGAGGCACAGTAGCCTACCAGCTAGACTTACCCGGAGAATTATCTGACGTCCACGACGTGTTCCACGTCTCGCAGTTGAGGAAGTGCGTGAGCAACTCAGAGAAGCAAGTATCCCATGAAGACATTGACGTGCAACCAGACCTCACCTACCGGGAACGTCCAATAAAAATATTGGAGGAGTCTGAAAGGAGGACCCGTCAGAAAACAATCAAGTTTTTCAGAGTTCAATGGAGCAATCACACCGAGAATGAAGCAACTTGGGAAAGAGAGGATTTTCTTCGGACAGAGCACCCACACCTATTTGAGGATCAGCTGAAATCTCGGGGACGAGAGTTTTCCTAAGGGGGTAGGTGTTGTGACACTCCAAAAATTTTAATTTGGTTTTCAACAAACACTTGTTTGATTTGAAGGAGGCCATTTAAAATCTTTCCAAAAACCCCTCCTTCTCAAAAAAAAATCCCCCATGGCAAGGATTTTATTTGGTATCTTCCTCAACCTTGGTGTTTGGTTATTAAAAACCTTCCTTCTGATTTTTACCCATCTCAAATAATTTTTTTGGAATTTATTTTCTATTAAAAAGAAACCCTATAGGTTTTGGGGCTATTCTTTTGTTTTGAAACCACCCATTGTTTTACCATGCCTCATGTGGTAATTTCTCCCAAAACCCCTCCCTCCACTTTGGGGCAACCCAAACTTTCTGTTCCAACAAGTTCAACCCATTTTTGAATTTTATTTCTTTTATTTTATCCCCAAAAACAATTCTCTCTTTTATTTTAAGCCTAGATGATTTACAAAGGAAGTACCTGATTTCTTTTGAGTTTTGATCTCAAACCAACTCCTCTGGATAGTCCCTAGCACCCCCAACCTAGATCCATCAAGATCCACTCTTCCACAATTCAAATTTTTCAAGTTTCAACCACTGCAAGTTTGGACCAGATTCATCATTTTTGGTGAAATTCATATTTTCTTTTCTCCAAAAATTCCACCAAAAATCAGGCAGCCCCCAGGTGCTTTGAGAGGCCACCACACCAGAGATCAGCCCCAGATAAATTCTTCTCGTGCCTAAATCATTTCATCAAACACTTGGCCGGCACTGTTTCTATGCATATTTAGAAAATTCAGAGTTTGCAGTTCGACAGTCAGTGTCGTTTTCGTCAGAGACTTGTCATCGATCACCAGTGCACACCCTGGCGCGTTGCGCACGGCCTCTCCTCCTTATCCAGAGCATTGCACGCTCTTTTGAATGACGGCGCGAGTGTCGGTGGCGGCGAGCCTCGCCGACCCGGCAGCTTCTCTTGATGGCAGAGCCACCCGTGGCGGCAATGAGGAGCTAAGCGCCGACTTTCTGCGCCCGTCGATTGCCGCCCATTGCACTGAGGCCTCCAGCGTGGCTGTCTGCTTGCCGGTATGCGCCACAGCAACACCGTCGCCGTGGCCCGGCAAGCACAGGGCGCGCCCTCTGCCGCCGACGGGCCCGCGAAGCTCCGTTCTATCGAAACCACCAAGCGCGCCTAATCCAACCTAGGTTAGCATCTAAATGGAACAAGTGGATCTCCACGTTGATGCCTAACCCCCTAAACTACCCGACCAACCACTGCACCGCAGTAACCGTCGCCGGAGATTTCCCGTTCGCGGCCACCGCCTCGGATCACCTATAAAATGAGGTCCCGAGCTCGTTCTCGAGCACGCACCACCACTCCACCTCACCAGAGCCCCGCCAAGCCACCAGGAGGACCTCGAGGAGGTCTCCTCCCCCGACTCCGGCCGCCCCGATCCGCCTCGGGCTCCAGCTCGATCCACTCAGGTGAGGCCATCCCCGCCTCCCAAACCACGTCAGTAGCCTTCTCAAGCACCCCAGTACTCTAACCCGAGCTCCAATTTAACCTCCGCAGCCCGCCCCGGTGAGATCCAACATCACCCGAGCCGCCGTCCGCCGGAGTAAGGGCCGCCGTCGACGTGGTGCTCGCCGACGACCACCTCCACCACCCACAGACGCGGGAGGGCACACTGATCACGTAGGTACCCTCCGCTCCTCCTAACTCGCCGTGGATCGCCGCCGGCGACCACCGCAGCTCTCGGGCGCCGTCGCGCTCTGTTCCCCCACGTTTGAAAATTCAAACCCGACGGGTGGGACCCTCGTCAGCTTTTTCTTTTTTTAAACCGTTTTCTGAAAATGCCCTCGGGCAGAATACGTCTTCCTTTGGAGTTGAAGGGTTTTTAGCTGAAGCGTTTTCTATTTTTATAAGCTAGCCCCTGGAAACTTTCTGTTTCATTACAGACAAGTCCCTAGGCTAAATCTTTAATAACTTTTAAACAGGAAATGATTTTTCATTGATTCTTTTTCTGTCACCTTTATTTTTCTGTCTAGTTTTTTACCATATTTATTTGAAAAATATTTGGAATACTTTTGTGCACCCCACGGTATTTACGTTAGTACGTATTTTCTTATACCGTAGATACCGGAGGAGGTGACGGAACCGCGAACTTCACCAAGCTAGACTCCGACTACTCCGAACCAGGCAAGCATGTTTGAACTTTTGATATGATGAGTGTTTTTGCATGTTTGCATTGAGTAGTTTCATGGCATGTCTATGAGCATTTCGATAGGTGTTATATTACATGCAAAGTTGAGGAAAGTGAGCTTCGAAATTCCATAAGTTGTTGGATATGAGTTTGCATGACCATGTGATGGCATGAGAAGGGGTAAGATGACAGTGTTGTAGCATGCCAGTCTTATGCCAGACTATTTGACCCCAGTGTCAATGTGAATCAAGTCACGCTTCCATCCGTTTTCCCTTCCTGTACTACCACATGTTTTCCGCAAGGGATATGGCTTAGTAAGTTGCAAACCTCTTTCCTGGTACACACCAAATAGAGAGGCCGTGATGAGGGTTCCATGGCCCTGGATTAAAGCCAGTCATCCGGTCAGGGGGCATGGGTGTTTCCGGTTGGGACTGAGACGGGGGCACCCCTTAGAGCGCGCGAATATAAATTTGATCCCATGCTATTCGAGGTTGTGATCTCCCCGTCTCAAAGTTTTTCTTGAACGTTGTCTAGGGTGATTCCTGGCATCGTGGCGTGGGATGGGTGTGTACTTGGTTAGATGTGTGTTTCTACCGAAATACCAGAACGGAACTAGTCCTTCGTGACTACGGAAATCCGTTGGCTGTGGATAATTAGTACAAACTCTGCAGAGTTAAAATCATTCGAATAATCTTATCCATGTCCGAGTACTGTGTTCAACTCATCTTCGTCAATGTCAGTCTCGGTGACAAAACTCCGGTGAACTACATGATTGTTAAGTCCGGCTAAATGATTATTCCTGTGGATCGACTAACCTGTTTATTATTATGTGTTGAATATTTCCTGTGAGTGTTATATCTTCGTGAATTTATCGGATATGAATAATGAAATATAAGCCCTTTCTGCGATGTCGCTCAGACGTCCGACTGTGGCACGCTTGTTATTTACTTTCAATATAAGCCCTTTCTGCGATGTCGCTCAGACGTCTGACTGTGGCACACTTGTTATTTACTTTCAATATAAGCCCTTTATGTGACGTAGCTCAGATGTCCGATTGCGGCACTCTTGTTATTTACTTTTCAATGTAAGCCCTTTATTTGATGTCGCTCCGACGTCCGACTGTGGCACTCTTGTTATTTTCTTTCAATATAAGCCCTTTATGTGGTGTCGCTTAGACGCCCGACTGTAGCATGATAATTTATTTGTTTACCCTTCGAGGCGTCGCTCCAGACACCCGATCGGTTTTCAGTTATTTTGTTGGGATTTCAGGAGGACTACCGCCTGACTTCCTTTTTACTTATCATGTCGTGCGAAAATTTATTATTTGAGTGTGCATTACTATTTGCTCATGGCGCATTCATGCTTGCATTTGTTATATCTTATGTCCGAACTGTCTTGCGAGTACTTTCAAAGTACTCACCTAGCTTGTTGATTTGGCCAGATGTTGACGAAGGCGATCTCATGGATGAAGAGTTCGATAGCGAGTCGGCGCCTAGAGGAGTCCCGATCCAGTCCCGTGCGATCCTGGATTTGGTTACTTGTATTATATCCGCTTCCGCTACCCGAATAAATGCATCGAGCCTCACCTCGACGCTCGATGAGCTGCCAGATTAGGAGTCATGTCGATCACTCCACTGTGACATATCCACCACCACTTTTATCTTGAGTCAGTAGTATGCCACCACACCCATGTGTCATAGCCGCCCTTATGTACAATATTGGCGTGTTTTTAATAAAATTGTTCAGCAGCCTCAGCTCAACCCTGTAATATATTAATGCTACTGGACTTCTGTATCAAGTATTTTTCTACCAGTAAGGATAATTCTTCCTATACTGGAATCAAAAAGATCAGTTTCTCAATAAGTATTTTATTGAAAAACCGGTCGTGACAATGCCCTTCTCCATGTCAAGGGAAGGATAACTCAAGAATTTCAGCACAGAATCTTCTTCATAAGCATTGCCTGTACTCTACATTTTGTAGAGAGTAATGATAGATATAATAATACTGGAAGGGGTAGAGGATAATGAAGATAAGATGCAGATTGATGCTACATAATCAACTACCAATCCCTGGAAGTACAAGCGTTACAGGACAAAATGTACTGACAAGAGCAATGGGCTACACTTATGCCTTTGGCATTGTGCATGTATTCTACTTGTTGGTAAGATTAAATATAGATCTGGTCTTTTTTAGTAAATGGTGGGCGAGGGAGATAAGATGCAGAATGCTACAAAATGAACCAATCCCTCTTCCCATAATACAAGAGTGTTTTGAACACTGGTGTACTGTACAAAACGTTCTTATATTATGGGACGGAGGGAGTAGCTGTTAATGTAAGTACAGTGATAGACCACGTTCAGTCCTTACAAGAGGACTGCAGAGCTAAACCTCTTCAAAAGCATTGGGTTGATTCTAAATTTATGTAAGAGTCCATACGGATCTTATAATGTCCACCAAATGGACGATTACGAGGCTAACATGTGCAGTGATGCTACATAATCAAACAGCTATGAAAGTAATTATGGTCATACAGGGCAAGAGGTACTCACAAGAGCAATGCAATGTGCAGTACAGTTGCGAGATTCTGTGGTCCCTTGAGAACGAATTTTCTTCAGCTAACAGCTTTCGTACAAGTGAGACATTAAGGCAAATGCAGAAATGTAGTTCAAATTGTGATGTGATATCATAGACAGTACCTTACGCTGCAGCCGAGACCAATATGTAACAAGATTATTACAGTCACCGTCGGATAAATGTAGCACCGGAGACTTTACAGAAATTTCGTTCAGAGGCTTGCCATCGAAGTGCGCTTGCCTCAGGTAGGAACGTTAGTTCATCAACGAGTGCTTGAAAAGCGCAACCAACCCTTGCTCGTCATCACAATCCAGTTTGCTTCTTGCCTATTTAAAAGAATGAAATCTTGTGTCTTTTGTCAGCAGAAACATATGCAGTAATAACCATGAATAACATTAGTACTTTACTTACGCGTAAGTTGCGGAGGAAGACTGGAAATTGTTCTGTGTTTGCGGTATAATCTTTCGATGAAGGAAAGATGCGCACAATGTTCCTGACAACAACATAAGCTTCGTCTTCTAAACTGGGAAGAAATGGAACAAGGGCCCTATTTGCTGCAATTGGGGCTCTCTCTGGTTCGAAAAGGGATTTGGCAACTGGATTTGGTGTACTCTTTGCTGGAATGGGGGTTTTGCGTCGTACAGCTGGTGCTATGTCAACTGGCATAATCATACTGTTTGCTGTAGTTGGGGTCTGCTGAGTTGGGGCATCAGAAATGACCAGTGTAGTAGGGCTAGAGTCTGCTAGAGTTGGGGTGTTTTGTGGGTCAGGTGATATTACAACTACACCTAATGTGCTATTTGATTTATCAGGTGCCACTACCTTTCCCAAATACTTTGCTTGTGCTCCTCCACGATCAGCAATCGCCCTCTTCCTTTTGAACGTCTGATACACAAGAAAAACATTTGAATGGATAAATATGGTATGATGACAGATGGAATATGTACTGAAAATGGATAGGCAGGGCGTATTCACATACACGATGTGTAAACTAAGCTAATGGCAGTTCAACAAAGTAGAAGCAATGCCATGCATCAGTTGCAAGATATGTGCGAGCAATGTAACCTTGGAAAGTTAGAGCAAGTACCTTGATGGGTGAATGAGATAGGGCATCTTCCTTCGACACCTCCACTAGGGAGCTACATTGACTTAGGTCTCCCTCTAGCTCAGAATCACTATTAGGATCATATTCTGAGCATGAATCTGTAGGTGGAGAGCGTTTGCATTGCATTTCATCCAGACTTGATTTCAGTCCTTAATGCCAAGTTTGACAGCCATGGCATTGTTCTGCTTTATTCTTTTCATGCGCGCAAGCTCATAATCATTATGATGTTGTTCAGAATCTGAGATTCATGAAAAAATAAGAAGTAGTCAGAATTGTAACTGCAGTAAGAGACCACCCTAAAAGAATATTGACAACAAATATGACAAGGCAAGCATAGATGTAGTGAATCAATCATTTACTTGTGAGCTTACTAGGATAAGTATGCAGAATTGTAACTGCAGTAAGAGGCCGTCCAAAATCTGAATGAAGAAATTTGTCTAGCATTTATTGTTTGCAACTAATCAACGTGAATAATTGGATATTATATGAATGAGTAAGAAAGACAAGTAAAATTGTCAACAAACCTGGCTTGCAGTAGTAATCTGGGTCAATGTCACTATGACCAACAATCCAAAATGACTAGTGTATGTTCCAAGGGCCGGAATTTTGAAAAGCCTGTGAACTTTAGAGGTACTAAAGATTACTGGAATACATCTAAACCATTAAGTGTAGGTAGCACTAAGCACACAACAAACCCTAATGACAGTCATGCCTAATGAGTAATGAATCAATTAGAAAATGGGTGATGAGGAGTGGATGCTGAGTGTTGAGGACGTATCTCGGGATAAATCGGGTTGGCTTGGTGGGTGTTCCACGCCTGAGCCCTGAACGAACTGGGAAGGTAGGCACGGCGGCGCGCCCGGGCAGCGGTGACGCTGTTGGGCGAGCGGCTCCTGGCCTCATGTTAGTCCGGCGTCTCCTCCTAGAGTCATGCGTCTGGGACGGCAAGTCGCCTCATGAGGCAGGCGGCTCGAAGCAGTAGAGATCGGAAGCGCTGCAGAGCAGAGGGAATCGGCGCTGGGGCGACCCAAAATCCCAGGTGGGCCGACCCACCGCCGGCATCCTGTGAGATACACACCCGGCGGCGAACATGCATTTTGAAACTAATTTAGGAACATTTAGCTGACCAATTAAACAACTCTATTTAAATAATATCAGATTCAGATTTGAACAACTAAGCTTGTTTAGCTTGATGGGTGGAGCGGTGTTATTATGACACGAAGCACGATTACGATCGTATAGTGATCATAAAAGGGGAAACTCTAAGCATATTTTTTTTAGCAAAAGAGGGTTTCCCCTCCTATTTCTATTAAAGAAACCACCACGGAACCAACATGATCAATTAAACCCTAAGCATGATCAATTAAACTGTATTATGGTTGTGCCATGGCAGATTTGAAGCTGCAAACCAGAGAGATGATATTTAGCATCCATTGTTTGCTTCGAACTAAGAACTAAATTCTAAGAGCTGAAAAGAAAGTAGAGTAACCAAGTTGAGATCTATTTTCTGGTTGAGATCAAAAAGTTGAGGAGTATGAAGTACCACCTCTCTTGCGGCGCCGTGTAGGCATCGGGGGTTGCAATGGCTGTCGGTGGCGTTGAAGTAGATCTGCGACGGTAGACGGGTACTTCGGGGGATAAGTCCCGTTGCGGTGGAAGAGAAGGTCGTGTGAGCGGCCCCGACAAAGAGGACGACGACGCCGATGAAGCGAGAGGATGCAATGCAAGGCTATTGGTCCGTCGCCGTGGATGAGAAACGTCCATATCTAGCAGTGGACGACACGGTCTTGGTAGGGGTTCCAGCATGGTGGAGGACGGTGGCGATGGATGTGGTGGAGGACGGCGGCGATGGATGGGGTCGCGGACGGAGGCTGGTGTGGGGATGGGATGTTCTAGCGCGGACGGTGTATGAATGGGAAAATGGAGGGAGAGGTACGGGGAACCATGTTTTTGGGACGCGCCTGTCTGAAATATGGGAAAGTTACGAACTTAGCACCGTTTAAAATTTGTACGTCTCATCGGTTGGGGATAGGACGGTAATCTAGCATCTCGCCAATATTTTCCCAGAGCAATTTCGGGCGAGGAGAGGGTGGTTGGCGCCCATGGTTGGCACCCACGATGTATGAACGGGGCTGACAAGTAGGTCGGTTGTGTCATGTCTGAGTGAAGTTACAAACCTGCCCCTATTGAAAATATTTGCCTACATCGATTTCGGCCGAGTCGAGTTTGTTTTGCCGCCCACCATGTATGAATGGGGAATGAAGGGAGAAACAGAGGTCTTTCGGCCGAGCTTGAATCAAATGTGTTTTGCTGCCCATGTTTGACGCCCACCGTGTCGGAATGGGCTCAGAGGTGGTCGTGTTACGTCTAATTGAAGTTACTAACCTACCCATATTTAGAGCAGAGGAAATCGGGCCGATGGATTGTCCGTGTAATGGGTAGACAGTAATTTCCATCTCCGAAACACTTGGCTTCGGGCAGCCGACGTGGGAGTGGACATTTTGCTGCTTCTTTCGAATTTTGGGACATTAAGCATCCATGTTTACCCTGGCAACTAAATTCAAATCCATTTTGTATTCCTATATGAATCTTTGTAAATCATTCTATGTGTTTTTATATATCTTCAAAAGGACGACAAAGATGTATTCCTTGTCATATATGAATATGGTTTACAAATGCCGATACTCAAATTCAGAAGCTAGAATCCAGTTTAAGGTGAATTCATATAGTTGGAACACTTCATGTCCAACTCAAATGTCACACGCAGCATAATGTGTACTCCCATTTAGATATGTACACAAGCGATGTATCAAGATTCAAATACCGAGTCAATCAACCAAGAATGTACAGAACTAACAGACATATAAAAACTTATTGAGTATATGGATCAATAATATCAACTAACATACATAAGCCAGGCCGCTGTACTTTTTTTGGCTACAACAGCATCCTTTTTTTTGCCAGCATCTTGGCCCTTTCCGATGCATGCCACTTATGGTCCATCTATACTACTACTATTGTTGAATGCACATTCAGCCCGATTGGCATATTTGTAGGTCTGGCATAGCAATCCAAATGAAATGTCTCCGAGTCTTATCAATTAATACAGACTTGTGCTCAAATAAAATTACAAACCAAAAAACAAAAAAAATAATTATTACATGATCTCTAAAACAAATGGTTTGATTGGTTACATGAACAGACAACACAAAGGTTATTCAACTATGGAAAGAACATTTCACCTATGATTTACCAAGTAGGAATTTAATTTCCTTTTTTCCTTCAGATCTTAACAATCTGGTCAGTCTCAGCTTGCTTCGTTTTGAAATCCACCAAATATTTAATGGTTGTCTTGAGTACTACTTGTGATTGTGCTGTTTGCTTCCTCAACATGTCAACTTCATCTCTAAGTGCGGAAGCAGAATCTCTTTCTACCACTAGTTTAGCCTCTAGAGCATCAGCAGTTGTCAATTGATAATGCACGATTGGGCCGGTGCCACTGCTGTGGGATGATGCAACGTCCATGGGGACCTCGCTCTTTGATCTTGGGCTAACCTGTTTTGCCATTAAAGTTCCGATTGGATTCAGAAAAGTTGAAGTTAGCAAAACATCTCAACTAGGAGTTATAACAGCAAACCAGTTAAACAAACAAGGAATTAAAGAGTTTCAACTGGATGTTGAAAAGTAGTTATTAACATCATTGTAACCCGTTGTTGCAGCAGCAAAGCAGTTAAACAAACAAGTAGATATTTAAGTTAAGGCAAATAGGTAATTCTTAACATTAAGTATCAAACACATAGATAGGCATAGTCTACAATATGATTAACAGGCTGTGGCATTATGTAATCAGTAGCAAACTAAATTAAGCCAAGCAGTGGCTAACTAAAATTCCGAGAAGCAGGTAAGTGAACTTATGCTAGTTCTTTGTACAGGCACACTGCAACTTCTTTTTCTCTTACAAGGTTGTACAAAGGAGTCCATGGCATCAATTGCTTGGATACGCAGTCCCAATACTTCTTTCTTCCCACACTGCATTGGTAAGTCGAATGGTTAATCTGGTAAGATGGTGCGTCCTGATATGTTATATGAGGACGTGTAGTCAAACTAGTTGTAGCCACACACATCACACTGGCTTTTACTGTAAATTTCATGCGATTACTTTTGGCATATCGAGATCTAAGCAATCTACAATAGGATGAAAAGACTGGCATCCTTCACATTATTGGTGAACTCAGTTCATAGAAACAAGCAATTCAACCATTCTGTGGGTAAATCAAAAGCGCCCTTGGAATATTTTTTCACTATCCAATCATACACGTAAAAGGGGCGACGCCACCATAGGGGCTGGTATGGGCGGCCGCCTCGTGGCTGGAAAGTGTGCACCTAGTTTGAGTCGTCGAGTTGGCCCATGCTAGTTTTGTTCGTCCCAACACACGAGCGGTGCAATGTAAAAATGAAGAAAAATGTTTCAATTTGGATGGGCCAATAACATAAGTGCAAGGCAGGCCCTATAGCAGGCTCATGGCCCAAACGTCGCCTCCCATATCGATCAACAGCAGGAAAAATCCCAATTCATCCGCTCCAGCCTCCAATCTGGTTCGCTCCTAACCTAGCCGCCGCTGGACAGACCGACACAGCACTTCCTCGCGCCCTCGTTGGAGGGCGGTCGCCGGGCTTCAAGCGAACGGAAGGACAAGAAGATGAAGATCCAACCCTGGGTGTAGCCTGCATGGGAGGCAGCAGCGGCAGCACGGGCATGGCATCGAGATTGCGCAAACGGACAATCGCATCTTGCAAGAGTAGCATGTGCAACGAGTAGGTACATCACATCCCTGATTATATCTAATTCAACTCTTCAATTTCTGGCCAATAGTTAAACATGACTGTGTTGTAAAACTTCTTGTATGTAGGGATGAGAAAATGAAACCAATTTCTACTTATTTTATAACTCCCCCAATCAATACTGAACTGACTGAATCTGATGTATCTAATCAAGTTTCCGGTGCAAACATACAAGCTCATGTTGTTCTTGAGCCTGAAGTGTCTAATGAATAGACTGCTAATGAAGGATTTGATGCAAACATTTTACATGCTCCTGGTGATGAACATATAGTGTCTAATTAGGGATCTAATGCAAGCATTTTGCAAGCTCATTGAAGGATTTAGTGTCTAATGATGATCTACTATGTTGAGAGAGACAGAGATTTGCAGGCATTGATGACAAGCAAATTATAGTGCATTTTCATAGCTTGAGGAAACGTCGAGGCCATCTACCAGAAAGTCCCCGTATCATGACAACATAGCATAAATACTTTTCTAATATATTGTTTGAAATGATTGGCATACTTGTGCAGGATAGATATATTGATATGCAGTTTGCGCACTGGTTATAGGTGCAATTACACTTCGATATTTTCAGCCAGAGAACGAATAATTCAAGTAGGTACAGACCATGTTTGTAGTCCTTGCACACCATGATGCATTTTGTGTTTTTTGGTGCTTGCATCATTTAGTGTTTATAATCTGAACTACTTTGGATCATTAGCTGTTTTTCAAAGTGCATGTAGCTTCACATTGCTCAAGTTATGTTGATTTTCGGAGTGCAAGTGCCTTAGTATTTTTTAAGTTAAATGTTCACCCCTGGTAACTTGAATTTGTGGATCCTCCACTGCACACAAATCATACATGAATGCCAATACGAATTAAATGAAATGTAGGGACTTACGCTAGCTCGTTGTACAGGCTCACTGCAGCTCTGCTTGCGCTTGGGATGTTCCATGTACAAGTCCATGTTACCACTTGCTTGGATGTGCAGGCCTTGTGCTCCTTGCATCCCCCTATGCGTTTTTGACACGGCGAATGGTTGATCAAATAAGTGGAATCGACCTTGATGTTGTACCGGAGGACAGATACTTACAAGGTTATACGGGTGTGCAGGATGTGTACCAGATCCCGTAGCACCGTCATGCTTCGCTAAAAAATGGATTTGCTTGTTTCAGATGATATCTCCAGAAGAAATAAGAGTTAAAGTCAGAGTTGCATAGGTGTGTAAGCTAAGAGAGAAGTGGAAGGATATCCAAACATCGTCGGAACAGTGCACAAGGGAGTGATGTGTGGATACCTAGTTCAGGCCGGCGTTTGGCATGCTCGCCAAGCTAGAGTGCGGGTCACTCCAGAGCCGTTGAGGGTGATGCGCTGGCGTTGGCTGGCCGCGCATGGATACAGATCTTGAGTGGCAGCGGAGCACTACGATCAGTGGTGGACGAGACCGTTGGTGAAGCCCCAACGGCCTCGAAGCGGAGGTGCGACGATGTGCTCGGTGAAGTAGCCCCGGTGAGCTGGGAGACGGCATCGATGAAGCGCACCTGATATGGTGGAACTCGGTGTCTGTGAGGCACGTCGGTTGCGGCGGCTGGCATGGTCGGTGGACCACCCGGTGCGGTGGACGAAGGCGTAGATGAGGTAGCTCCGGTGCGGTGGTGAAGCGCGACCGTCGTCTTCGTCGTCGTCGTCCGGCACAGAAGTGGGGAAAGAGACGAGATGAGGGGCGATTCGAACTTTGCTTGGGTTGCCGGCGAATTATGGATTTGAGCAATCTGGGCGCGGTAGGGGACGGTGGAGAAGAGAGATTTTGTAGGGCTGGAATTGGGGCAGCCGGATATTTCAATCCGAAACGTGGAAGGGGGGTGGGTGGCTGGGTGCTACACGTCCGTCCGACACACGCGACCACCCCGACAGGACTATGCTTCGGTGCCTTAAGGCACCTGCCTTTGTGTCCAAGACACGTGGGCCCAACAGGTGGCTAGCCCACATGTCAGTGACCCAAAGGCAGGTGCCTTTAAGGCATCGAAGGAGCGTCCACCCTGACATGACCCTGGTCTGCCTGGTGCGCCTACATTTGAGAATGCAAACGAACCTTCTTTCATTTGCAAATGAATCTGTATGTATTACCATGCCCGTGTTTTCCTTGCAATAATTAGTCATTTGAAACGAGATACTCCCTCTGTTCACTTTTGTAAGTCATTTCAGACAACTTAAAATGAACTGTTTCGCACATTGTCTGAAATGTCTTCAAGGTCTTATAAAAGTGAATAGAGGGATTACTATAAATTAATTAATGAGGAGTTATTTGAAAAAAATTCGAAACGGTATCCACGCTAATGTGGATTAGAGTGTGTGTCACATAATTAGTTATTTGAATTAGAGTGTGTGTCACGTAGCGATCTCCAATTCTAACATGGATTTCGCATTTCACTATATCCATGCTACTTTTTTAATACAAATTCATATGTATATGATGAACACCATGGTAGTGAGAAAACTTTTGGATGGATTCAAACATATGACCTAAAAAAGCACAACATATTGAGTCAATGTCAACTTTTCGAAACAAAGGATGGCACGAATTCGAAATAATACCCGTATGCATGGTCCTCGGTTCAAATCTTACAATGTACACCGAATTGAAACATCGACTTTAAGTCTCGTACTATTTAAATTCAAATTTTTTTTTTATCCCCCCCCCCCCCCTCACACAAACGCTACATACTTCCTGTATCGGTCAATCTTCCTCTCCTAACCACCTTAGGAAGCTATCGGTTTCCAACACACGTTCATTCTTTCTCTCCATGTTTCGATCTCTAAGTCTCTCAAATACACAACCCCTTTTTCCACTCTGTTACCAAATGTATTTACCTCACACACCCGCCATTGCACCCCATGCTGATCTCTCTCTCTCTCTCTCTCCCCCCTCTCCCTCTCACCCTCTCGCGCTAAATACACGCATTGCCTATCTAGACCCCCCCCCCCTCTCAGCCTCTCGTGTGCATGCACACACGTTGTATATCTAGGTCACTCCCTCGAGACTATCTTACTCTTTCTTCCGCACGGCGGGACACACTCGCCCAATCTCGCTCTCTTTATCTGAGTCTCGTTTAACCTCGTTTTCTTTCACACACAAATGATATATCTCCCTGTTCAGGCCTTGATCGACACACTCTATACTCTCTCATGCAGATTGTCTATCTAGGTCACTCAATCCAAGCCGCCGCCACTCTTTCGACCTCATGGTGGGCCACGCTCACTCAATCTCTCTCTCTCTCTCTCTCTCTCTCTCTCTCTCTCTCTCTCTCTCTCTCTCTCTCTCTCTCTCTCTCTCTCTCTCCCTCTCTTTGTATGTCTCGATTGACCTCGCTCTTTCTCGGACAAAAACGATATATCACCATGTTTGATCCCAATTCGACCTATTCACATTGTATACTCTCTCACGCACATTGTCTATCTAGGTCACTCTCTCCAACCCGTCTCACTCTCTCGATCGCACGGCGACCCTTTGTGATCGGTTGACCTTGCTTCCTCCCACGCACAAAATATATTTGCACGTCTATGACTGGATCATCTCTCAAGCTCTATCTTACAGCCCTCACCCTTGCCAAAAGCTCAATCGGACAATATCTCTCCAGAGCATATATATTTGTTCAATGAATGTCGGACCACACTCACTTTGTCTCTCCATCTATATGTCTCTCGTTTGACCTTGCTTTCTCACACCGTATCTTCCACGCATTGAAGCTACTACCTCTCCATCCCTCGCAAAGACGGAGCTATTTACATTGCGAGGGGCACTCCAACCTTGGATTAATTTTTGTAGGTATTTATTCCGGTCGGTTTAGATTATATTTTCATAGCATTCGGCCCACAACTACTCCAAACACCATTGCAACCCACGCAACTCCCCTAGTTGATTTCCCTCTGACTCGGTCATCGCTCTCTCGCATGTCCTTTCTCGCCTTCAATGTCGCACCATGGTATTATTGAAAAAACTATGTTGTTCTCTTCAATTATTATAAATAAGCTACAAAACTACACACCGATAGTCCACTTGGAATGGAACAAATTTCGACCCACAAATTAAAGTGCTACAAACTACACACTGAGGGGCCCACATGTCATGAAACAAATTTGGACCCATATACAAATTAAAAAATAAAGGACGAGGATCGAACATGCGGCCGGGCCTTGAAACCGCACGTCAATAGGCACCATACGTAGAACAGCAATGTTTGTTGTACCCCCCTTTGTTCACATAATGTTTTTATATTACCACAGCCTAATTAATGGTTAACATGTAATATTATTTTTAGTACTATTATCCTTCACTTACTGGTGGGTTCCATGTGTGCTCTCTCTCTCTCCTCCCCTTTTGCGCTTAGACGCACGGGCAAACACAAAGAACTCGCGGGCGATGTTGCCGTTGACCATATCTGGACGCGTTCACAAGTCACGGCACCAGTTTCACATACTAGCAGCACTAGTCAGTGCACGTTAATTTGGAAGTATGTTAAGTGCATGCGGATATTAAGTACTAGGATATTATTTGTGTGTTATTATATGATTAGCACTATTTTTGGCATGAAATTAACTGCACGCAAAACGTGTTGAGCGCTCGACATTGAAGCAGTCTAGGTCGTTGGATGACAAGGAATACATGGGGCTTGATGATGTTTTATATTTAATTTGATACGGCTCTAGCAATACATTCAATCGATCAAACCATAGATTTCGTTCAGTTTGACTCCGACTTTAAATTATAAGATGATTGATATAAAATAAACAGAAATGGTAAACATTCGGATTTTAAGCATAGCAATCCGAACGTTTTTCATGGCAAATTTAGATTACGCGGGGGCGGCGGGGGCGTCTCGCGGTTGGAAGCGGCTCCTCTGCCGTGCTCTGTGTGTCATCGGGCCACTGACCGACGGCGACGGCGGCGTCTTGCGCCGTTGTTGGAGTACTCCTGGACGTTGGCCTAGCTTCAAGGAAGGCCAAAATGTTCTAGACTTCAGAGCGAGTCAACTGGCGGGAGGAGGCGACTGGCGTTGGTGCAAGGAAGCGGTCGACGGCGTCCATCCATGCCGCCGAGGGGGGCACTGGCACCCGCGCGGGGACAGGCGCTGTCAACGGCGCGACGGAGACATTCGTGTGCACGGGCACCGGCACGGGCACGCAAGTCAGTGCACACGCAGGCACATGCGCTAGCAGGTGTTGGGGAACGTAGCAGAAATTCAAAATTTTCTACGCATCACCAAGATCAATCTATGGAGATTCTAGCAACAAGAGAGGGAGAGGATGAGCATCTTCATACCCTTGAAGATCGCTAAGCGGAAGCGTTAAGAACGCGGATGAAGGAGTCGTACTGCGGCGATTCAGATCGCGGTTGATTCCGATCTAAGCACAGAACAACGGTGCCTCCGCGTTCTACACACGTACAGCCCTGGGACGTCTCCTCCTTCTTGATCCAGCAAGGGGAGAGGAGAAGTTGAGGGAGAACTCCGACAGCACGACGGCATGGTGATGATGGAGCTCGTGGTTCTCCGGCAGGGTTTCGCCAAGCACTACGGAGGAGGAGGAGGAGGTGTTGGAGGAGGGAGAGGGCTGCGCCAGGGGAAGGGTGCGGCTGCCCACTCTCTCTCTCTCTCTCACTATATATAGGGGGAAGGGAGGAGGGGAGGCGCCCTAGGGTTCCCTAGGGGAGGGGCGGCGGCCATAGGGGAAACCCTAGATGGGTTTTGGCGCCCCCACCCCCTAGGAAACTTGCCCCCCAAGCCGGGAGGGGGTGGCTGTCCTAGGGGTGGCGGCCCCACCTCTCCAGGTTATGTGAGATGGGGTGGGAGGGGCGCTTAGCCCCTTAGTGGGCTTATGTGCCCACTCCCCTTGGCCCATAAGGCCCCCCATAGCTTGCTGGGGCCTCCGAAACCCCTTTCGGACACGCTGGTCATCACCTGGTACCCCTGGAACAATTCCGGACTCCAATACCCTTCGTCCACTATACCCATCTTCACCTCCGGACCATTCCGGAGCTCCTCGTCATGTCCGGGATCTCATCCGGGATTCCGAACAACCTTCGGTAACCACATACTATTTCCCATAACAACTCTAGCATCACTGAACCTTAAGTGTGTAGACCCTACGGGTTCGGGAACCATGGAGACATGACCGAGACGTTCTCCGGTCAATAACCAACAGCGGGATCTGGATACCCATGTTGGATCCCACATATTCCACGATGATCTCATCGGATGAACCACGATATCAAGGATTCAAGCAATCCCGTATACAATTCCCTTTGTCTAGCGGTATTGTACTTGCCCGAGATTCGATCGTCGGTATGCCGATACCTTGTTCAATCTCGTTACCGGCAAGTCTCTTTACTCGTTCCGTAACACATCATCCCGTGATCAACCCCTTGGTCACATTGTGCACATTATGATGATGTCCTACCGAGTGGGCCCAGAGATACCTCTCCGTCACACGGAGTGACAAATCCCGCCTCGATTCGTACCAACCCAATGCAGACACTTTCGGAGATACCCGTAGTGCACCTTTATAGCCACCCGATTACGTTGTGATGTTTGGTACACCCAAAGCATTCCCTACGGTATCCGGGAGTTGCACAATCTCATGGTCTAAGGAAATGATACTTAACATTAGAAAAGCTTTAGCATACGAACTACACGATCTTTGTGCTAGGCTTAGGATTGGGTCTTGTCCATCACATCATTCTCCTTATGATGTGATCCCGTTATCAACGACATCCAATGTCCATGGTCAGGAATCCGTAACCATCTATTGATCAACGAGCTAGTCAACTAGATGCTTACTAGGGACATGGTGTTGTCTATGTACCCACACATGTATCCGAAGTTTCCTATCAATACAATTATAGCATGGATAATAAACAATTATCATGAACAAGGAAATATAATAATAATAACTAATTTATTATTGCCTCTAGGGCATATTTCCAACAGTCTCCCACTTGCACTAGAGTCAATAATTTAGTTCACATCGCCATGTGATTAACACTGACAGGTCACATTGCCATGTGACCAACATCCAAAGAGTTTACTAGTGTCACTAAACTAGTTTACATCATCATGTGATTAAGCCTCAATGAGTTCTGGGGTTTGATCATGTTTTGCTTGTGAGAGAGGTTTTAGTCAATGGGTCTGCAACATTCAGATCCGTATGCACTTCGCAAATCTCTAGGTCATATTGTAAATGCTGCTTCCACACTCCACTTGAAGCTATTCCAAATGGTTGCTCCACTATATGTATCCGGTTTGCTACTCAGATTCACTCGGATAGGTGTTAAAGCTTGCATCGACGTAACCCTTTACGCTGAACTCTTTATCTCCTCCATAATCGAGAAACATGTCCTTATTTACTCCAAGGACAATTTTGACCGCTGTCCAATGATCCATTCCTGGATCATTCTTGTACCCCTTGACTGACTCATGGCAAGGCACACTATAGAGTCTACGTCTGAAGCATAGTGGACGACCTTCGTCCTTTCTCTCTCTTCTGCCTTGGTCGAGCTTTAACTCTTAACTTCATACCTTACAACTCAGACAAGAACTCCTTCTTTGACTAATCCATCTTGAACACCTGCAAAATCATGTCAAGGTATGTGCTCATTTGAAAGTACCATTTAGCGGTTTTTGATATATCCTCATAGATCTTGATGCTCAATGTTCAAGCAGCTTAATCCAGGTTTTCTATTGAAAAACACTTTTCAAATAACCCTATATGGTTTCCAGAAATTCTACATCATTTCTGATCAACAATATGTCAACAACATATACTCATCAGAAATTCTATAGTGCTCCCGCTCACTTCTTTGGAAATACAAGTTTCTCATAAACTTTGTATAAACCCAAAAATCTTTGATCATCTCATCAAAGCGTACATTCCAACTCCGAGATGCTTACTCCAGTCCTTAGAAGGATTGCTGGAGCTTTGCATACGTGTTAGCGTCTTTCAGGATTGTCAAAACCTTTTTGGTTGTATCACATACAACCTTTCCTCAAGAAAATTGTCGAGGAAACAATGTTTTGACATCCTATCTGCAAGATTTCATAAATAATGCAAGAATCGCTAATCCAATTCCAACAGACTCTTAGCATCGCTATGAGTGAGAAAGCCTCACCATAGTCAACTCCTTGAATCTTGGCGGAAAACATCTTAACGACAAGTCGAGCTTTCTTAATGGTGATACTTACCATCATTGTCTGTCTTCCTTTTAAAATCCATCTGTACCCAATAGCCTTACGACCATCAAGCAGTTCTTCCAAATTCTACACTTTGTTTTCATACATGGATCCTCTCTCGGATTTTATGGCCTCAAGCCATTTGTCGGAATCTGGGCCCACCAACGCTTCTCCATAGCTCGTAGGTTCATTGTTGTCTAGCAACATGACCTTCAAGACATGATTACTGTACCACTCTGAAGTAGTACGCATCCTTGTCACCCTACGAGGTTCGGTAGTGACTTGATCCGAAGTTTCATGATCACCATCATCAACTTCCACTTCAATTGATGTAGGTGCCACATTTAAAGTGAGTGCGGTTGTCTCTAATGCCTAACCCATGAACGATAGTGGTAATTCGATAAGAGACATCATGGTACGCACCATATCCAATAGGATGCAACTATGATGTTCGGACACACCATCACACTATGGTGTTCCGGTGTATTAATTGTGAAACAATTTCCATAGCGTCTTAATTGCGTGCCAAAACTTCGTAACTCGGATATTCATCTCTATGATCATATCATAGACATTTTATCCTCTTGTCACGAAGATCTTCAACTTCACTCTAAAATTACTTGCACCATTCAATAATTCAGACTTATGTTTCATCAAGTAAATATACTCAGTATCTACTCAAATCATCTGTGAAGTAAGAACATAACGATATCCATCACGTGCCTCGTAACTCATTGGACTGCACACATCAAAATGTATTACTTCCAACAAGTTGCTTTCTTGTTCCATTTCACTAAAAACGAGGCTTTCAGTCATCTTGCCCATATGGTATGATTTGCATGTCTCAAGTGAGTCCAAACGGTCTATCTGCATGGAGTTTCTTCATGCATATACACCAATAGACATGGTTCGCATGTCTCAAACTTTTCAAAAACGAGCGAGTCCAAAGATCCATCAACATGGAGCTTCTTCATACGTTTTATACCAATATGACTTACATGGCAGTGCCACAAGTAGGTGGTACTATCATTACTATCTTATATCTTTTGGCATGAACATGTGTATCACTACGATCGAGATTTAATAAACCATTCATTTTAGGTGCAAGACCATTGAAGGTATTATTCAAATAAACAGAGTAACCATTATTCTCCTTAAATGAATAATCAGTATTGCGATAGACATAATCCAATCATGTCTATGCTCAACACAAACACCAAATAACAATTATTTAGGTTTAACACCAATCTCGAAGGTAGAGGGAGCGTGCGATGCTTGATCATATCAACCTTGGAAACACTTCCAACACATATCGTCAGCTCACCTTTAGCTAGTCTCCTTTTATTCCGTAGCTTTTATTTCGAGTTACCTGCACTTAGCAACCGAACCGGTATCTAATACCCTGGTGCTACTAGGAGTACCAGTAAAGTACACATTAACATAATGTATATCCAATATACTTCCGTCGACCTTGCCTGCCTTCTTATCTACCAAGTATCTAGGGTGGTTCTGCTTTAGTGTACATTCCTCTCATTACGTAAGCACTTAGTCTCGGTTTGGGTTCAACCTTGGGTTTTCACCGAGCAGCAACTGTTTTGCCGTTTCATGAAGTATCCCTTCTTGCCCTTGCCCTTCTTGAAACTAGTGGTTTTACTAACCATCAACAATTGATGCTCCTACTTGACTTCTACTTTCGAGGCGTCAAACATCGCGAATACTTCAAGGATCATCATATCTATCCCTGATATGTTATATTTCATCACGAAGCTCTAGTAGCTTGGTGGCAATGACTTTGGAGAAACATCACTATCTCATCTGGAAGATTAACTCCCACTCGATTCAAGTGATTGTTGTACCTAGACAATCTGAGTACAAGCTCAACGATTGAGCTTTTCTCCCTTAGTTTGTAGGCCAAGAAGCTCGTCGGAGGTCTCATACCTCTTGACGTGGGCAGGAGCCTGAAATCCCAATTTCAGCCCTCGAACATCTCAGATGTTTCGCGACGTTTCGAAATCGTCTTCGGTGCCTTAACTCTAAACCATTTAACATTACTGAACTATCACGTAGTTATCAAAACGTGTATGTCAGATGTTCGCAACATCCACAGACGACATTCGAGGTTCAGCACACTGAGTGGTGCATTAAGGACATAAGCCTTCTTCCAAGCAACGATGACAATCCTCAGTTTACGGACTTAGTCCGCATAATCGCTACTATCATCTTTCAACTGAATTTTCTCTAGGAACATATCTAAACAGTAGGACTAAAGCGCGAGACCTTTGGACTATGTTCAGGATAATTAAGTTCATCTTATGAACTCCCACTCAGATAGACATCCCTCTTAGTCATCTAAGTGATTACATGATCCGAGTCAACTAGGCCGTGTCCGATCATCACGTGAGACAGACTAGTCATCATCGGTGAACATTTTCATGTTGATCGTATCTACCATACGACTCATGCTCGACCTTTCGGTCTCTTGTGTTCCGAGGCCATGTCTGTACATGCTAGGCTCGTCAAGTCAACCTAAGTGTTTCACGTGTGTAAATCTGTCTTACACCCGTTGTATCTGAACGTTAGAATCTAACAGACCCGATCATCACGTGGTGCTTCGAAACAACGAACTTTCGCCACGGTGCACAGTTAGGGGGAACACTTTCTTGAAATTTTAATGAGGGATCATCTTATTTACTACCGTCGTTCTAAGCATATAAGATGCATAAACATGATAAACATCACATGCAATCAAAAAGTGACATGATATGGCCAATATCATTTTGCTCCTTTTGATCTCCATCTTCGGGCTCCATGATCATCATCGTCACCGCATGACACCATGATCTCCATCATCGTGTCTCCATGAAGTTGTCTCGCCAACTATTACTTCTACTACTATGGCTAACGGTTTAGCAATGAAGTAAAAGTAATTACATGGCATTATTCGGTGACACGCAGGTCATACAATAAATAAAGACAACTCCTATGGCTCTGCCGGTTGTCATACTCATCGACATGCAAGTCGTGATTCCTATTACAAGAACATGATCAATCTCATACATCACATATCATTCATCACATTCTTTTTGGCCATATCACATCACATAGCATACCCTGCAAAAACAAGTTAGACGTCCTCTAATTTTTGTTTGCATGTTTTACGTGGTTGCTATGGGTTCCTAGCAAGAACGTTTCTTACCTATGCAAAAACCACAACGTGATATGCCAATTGCTATTTACCCTTCATAAGGACCCTTTTCATCGAATCCGATCCGACTAAAGTGGGAGAGACTGGCACCCGCTAGCCACCTTATGCAACAAGTGCATGTCGATTCGGTGGAACTCTGTCTCACGTAAGTGTACGTGTAAGGTCGGTCCCAAGGCTTCATCCCACAATACCGTCGAAACAAGATTGGACTAGTAATGGTAAGCATATTGAACAAAATCAACGCCGACAACAACTTGTGTTCTACTCGTGCATAGAATCTATGCAATAGACCTAGCTCATGATGCCACTGTTGGGGAACGTAGCAGAAATTCAAAATTTTCTACGCATCACCAAGATCAATTGTAGCATCCCAAATTTTCAATTTGGAAAGTTATACATAGAGCATCATTGCATATCATATTTTCTTTGCATTTTTGCTCGATCCTAGAAATTTTACACAACTCAAGGACCCTCGGAGAGAGTTGGGGATTTTCGTTATTTTCATATTTGAGTTTTCTCAAATTTTGAAAATAGGATCATTTGATTATAATTATTTTATCTTCAATTATTTCTATTACAAAAATATGAGAGAGGGAATAAAATGACTTTCCCAAAATAAATAAATAATGAAGATTTAATAATAAAATGAAATAAGATTTTATTTTGGAGTTTTTCGCCTTTTTATTTGAATTTAGGAAAAATGCCCGTTTTTCAAAATTGCATTTAGGCCCCAAATAAATGTTCTTTAAATCCGGCTTGATTTTAGAAGCCGGGGAAATTTCATTTCGGGATTTTTGGAGTCCGTTTAGTACTTCTTTTGATTTTTTTTCTACGTGTTATTATTTTAAAAAAAACGCGCACCGCCTTACCGGGCCATACCCGAGCGGGACTCCGCTCGGGGGCGCCTTTATAAGCGGACCCGCCCGAGCTCCCAGCCCACCCAAGCCGGGCCCGCCTCGCCCTAAATCCCTAGCAGCCGCCCGCCACGAGGCCAAGACGCCGCCCGAGGTTCGCCGATGCCTCGATTTCCGCGCCGTTTTTTTTTATAAAAACCAAGCGGTTTTTATTCGGTTTTATTTCGGGTTTTTTCGGTTTTATTTTTTTATTTTTTTATTTTTTTTATTAGTTTCGGTTTTTTTTGGTAGGTTAGTTAACGAACGTCCGTTCGTTAACCCGTTCGTCGTTTTTCTTTTTCTCGGATTTCCGCGATTTTTCTGATCGCGATTCCAGATCCGATTTTCGTTTTAGTATAACTTTTCGCTCGTTTATCGGAATCAGGCGATTCAAGCGCCTGGAGTTTCGTCTCGATACCCTCTTTCCGTATAATCTACTTAAACAAGTTTTTGCATCTCTAAAATTTGACTTAGATCCAGATTAGTAAAATGAAGCTGTTTTCTTCCGCCGTTTGACTTTCGTTGCTTCGTTTGATTTGATTTTTTTTTTGCAAACCGGAGTTCTTAAGTTGAACTATCTGGTTAGATCTATTCGAGTTTTACCTGTGCATTAGATGAGTACTTATTGTATGCTTGTTTGTTTTGTCTGCGATAGATTACCCGGAGTGCGCCGCCTGTTACTTCGAGTCTCTAGGTTTCGCGGATCATCAGCAAGGCAAGTAACACCTTGATCATACTTTTCTACTACCCAGTTTTTATGCATTAGATCAATCCTCAAACACTTGCATGATTAGGATCTAATTAAATTGTGGGATATGGGAAGTAGATGAGGTAGTACCTATTACCTGTTTTATTATCAAACCCTTGGGAGTTACTTCTACATTTGCTTATTATGCCATGCTATGCTAGTAGACGTGGATTGGGTGAGTGAATCCATGACAGATGTTAGATTGTTATTTAATGGTTTATTTAAGGTGGCAACTTAAACACACATCTGGGTGGATTGAGGCACCTGGTTTCTATCGAGGACTTACTGTATTTCTTGATCCACCACCCAGGCTCAAAGGGATCATGAGATTATTCAAACTAGAAACTTCCTTGTGCAGCCACAAGCCATTATGGGCTCTTGCATAGTTGACTAAGTTGTGCGAACTCTTACGGGTAGACTAGCAGATGTAGGGGAAAGTAGGTGTACCGGTCTACCCACAAGTAAGGTGCTAGTGCTTCTGAAAGACTATGTCTCGGTCATCCGTTTCTCAAACATCATGTAATGCGAGAAATCCAACGGAGGCGATCGAGTCTTGTGGGGAAAAGTGCGCAAACCTCTGCAGAGTGTATAAACTAATCATGGTTAGCCGTGTCCCCGGTTATGGACATCTTGAGTATCTAGTACTTGGATATCATGTGAATCTCATCATGTTACTTCTAATTAATATTGTTGGGTTTGTTAATGAGTACTTTTAATTGGGATTGAGAATGCTGTCAACCATTCTCAATGTTTCACAACCACCATGATAGTTAAATAAATTTATTCCTTTGCAGTAGGGAAAAATTGGCTTTATGCAAAAACTGTAACCATAGAGCTTTCCACCATCCATATATGCATGTAGTATAGGCTATTCATTCCATTATTCTCTATGTGTTACATTGCCAGCATATTCCATGTGCTGACCAGTTTTCAGGCTGCAACGTTTCATGTTGCAGACTTTTCAGACGACGAGTAAGGTGCTTAGGTCGTGGTTCTATACTCAGTGATGCCGTTGGAGTTGATTGACTCGCTTATTCTTCCAAGCCTTCCGTTGTTATCGTCTTAGATGGCCTTAAGCCATATTTATTTTTTATTAAGTTCTCTCTTGAGACATTCGATTGTAATAAGTGTGTGATTGCTACTCTGTTATAAATCCTTCGAGTATTGTGTGGTGTCAGCATTACTGATCCAGGGATGACACTGAGCACAGAGATCAGACTGTTTGAGGTCTGGTCGCTACAAAGATGGTATCAGAGCACCACTGTTGTAGAGACACGACTATTAAGCTAAAGCCCTAGATCACTACTCTCTCTTCTCATTTCTGACTCCTCATCTTTTCTACTCTTTTAGGATGACGGAAGCAAGGATCAAGTTCACTCAGCCGGATGAAGATACACCCTTTGGACGACACATGAAGGAAGTCACTAAGTACCTAAACATAGGATTACCAAGCTTCACCGGGACTTACAATTCCACTTTACCCGAAGAGAAGTGCTGGAAGATTCAAGCTCAAGTTCCCGGAAGGACGTTTGCGCCAATCACGGAGCCTATAGAGTGTGTTTTCAATGCACCAACCTGGAGTCTGGGAAAGAGCATGGCAGCTCACATAACCATGGGACGCATTGGAGAAGTTTATAAAGAAGACCTCAAGGATACTATCTACCAGATTTGCGGACGCCGAGATGAACAATGGGAGATAGTTGGCACTAAGAAGGATCGATCCATTGCAGCTTTCATCCAGAGTTAAATCAGCACATTCGACGCCAGAGAACCGGATGTCTTGTGCAGACATGATGGAGTTGAAGACAGCAAAAGCCAAGATTATCAAACTAGAAGGAGAACAGAAAGCCACTCGCAAGGACTACATGGAGGAGATTGTAGCTCTAGTGGGACAAAACGGCGATCTTAAGGAGAAGATTGAAGAACTCATGGGAAATTCAGCACCCGGAGGAGAACATGAAGATAGCACCTGTCCAGAGAACTACATCATCATCGACGACACCGATTCCGATCCTAGTGATGATGATTACGAAGATGAAGCTGGGGCAGATATCATGGAGTCTTCTTCGGAGCAGTTTTTCTAGTTGACCACCATAACAGTAGTAAATTTCCCCCAGTTTATATTAGTTTTAGTTCCAGCACTTTGTAGCGATAGATAGACCGTTGTATGCCCTTGTTTGAATTGATTGGAGTGATATTGTGTGATTTGTCTCATGTGCATATGGGTAGTGTTTCTCTCTAGACCTCATTCTATTCTAAATTCTCATCTTTTCTTAAACCCCTCAGATGCCTCCGAGACGCCGACCGGATTTGTTTTCCGGCGGAGATCACTCAGTTGATTCAGCAGCAGAATGCCTTGATTCAAACATTGGTACAGAACCAAGGCAACAACAACAACAACAACAACAACAACAACAACAACAACAACAACAACAACAACAACCCACCGCCACCACCACCTGTTGACCATTTTACCTGTTTCTTAAGGCTGAATCCGTCGGTGTTTTCCGAGCACCGAGCCGATTGTTGCAGATGATTGGCTCCGTAAGATAGGGAGGAGTTGACCACTGCAGGATGTACGAGATGGAGAAAGAGTGAAGTTTGCCGCACACCAGCTTGAAGGACCCAAGACGGCATGGTGGGAGAATTTTACAGACCACTTACCACAGAGACTTTGTCACATGGGATCGGGCCAAACAAGCTTTCCAGACGCCCATGTTTCAGCAGGAGCTATGGCCATGAAGAAGCGTGAGTTTCGCAACTTGCGCCAAGGAGGACCAGACAGTTGGCGAGATGTAGATGATTTCAGTAAGCTAGCACGTTATGCCCCGGATGACGCGTTACTTTCTGCACTAAGCGGGAGAAGTTTCTAGAAGGACTGAATGATGAGCTGAGCATGCAGTTGATGGTAGCCACCTTCAATAAATACCAGGAGTTAGTAGATCGTGCTCTTATGATTGAAGGGAAGCAGCAGTAGATTGACAATCGCAAGAGGAAGTATGGACAGCGGAAGAATAACTCTGGAGCTCAGCAGAAACTTCGCTTTACCCCGAAGGCAGGAGGACAATTTCAGCATACCCATGGAGGAGGTAGCTCGCACAACCAGAATGGCACCAAAAATGGGAACGGGAATGGAGGAAGCAATGGACAGAACCGCACCAACCCGTCAACACCATCCAAGGTAGACTGAGCCACATAACTTGCTTTAAGTGCCGCAAGATCGGGCATTATGCAAACGATTGTCCAGATGGCGGTAATGGAAATGGCAATGGAAGCTCGGGAAAGAAGCCGAACCCTTTCAACAAAGGACAAGTGAACCACGTTACCGTGGAGGAGGTTGAAGCTTCGGCCCGGATCACGATGTAATAGGTAAGTTTCTGGTTAAGTCATTTACTGCAGTTGTTCTTTTTGATAATGGTGCATCGCATTCATTCATATCAAGGGGATTTGCGGATAAGTTTAGCCTACCCACTAAAACTCTTAATACACCCATGTTAGTAAGCTCACCGGGAGCGGAGTATATGGCCAGTCAAGGATGTTTTCAAGTGCCATTAAGTATAGGGAGGCATGTTTTCCCAACGGATTTAATCATATTGGAATCCCAAGGTTTGGATGTAATTCTTGGTATGGATTGGTTGTCGATGTATGGAGGAAACATCGATTGCGCCCGATGAAGACAATTTTGCTTACCACCCCAGAAGGAAGGAGAATCAAGTATGTATCACGGCATGAGCTGAGGAGAGCACATGTAAATTCCTTATCAGGAGTTGTGCAGGAAGAAGTACCAGTGGTAAGGGATTACCCGGACGTGTTTCCGGAAGAGTTGCCAGGCATGCCACCGGATAGAGACATTGAGTTTCTGATTGAACTACTGCCAGGCACTGGGCCGATATCTAAGAGACCGTATAGGATGCTAGCCCAAGATTTGGAGGAAATTAAGAAGCAGATTAAGGAATTACTGGATAAAGGTTTTATTCGCCCAAGTTCTTCGCCTTGGGGATCACCAGTACTTCTAGTGGAGAAGAAGGATGGATCATTAAGAATGGTTGTTGATTATCGCGGATTGAACGAGGTGCCATTAAGAACAAGTACCCACTGCCGATGATCAATGACTTGTTTGACCAGTTGCATGGAGCTAAGGTGTTTTCAAAGATCGATTTGCGATCAGGGTACCATGAGTTGAAGATTCGAGAGCAAGATATACCTAAGACGGCTTTTACCACCAAGTACGGGCTGTATGAGTACACCATTATTGTCATTTGGTCTGACTAACGCACCTGCCTATTTTATGAACATGATGAACAAAGTGTTTATGGAGTTTTTGGATAAGTTCCCCGTGGTGTTCATTGATGATATTTTGGTTTACTCGAAGAATGAAGAGGAACATAAGGAGCATTTGCGTTTGGTACTTGAGAGGCTCAGAGAACATCAGTTGTACGCCAAGTTCAGGAAGTGTGAGTTTTGGTTGAAGGAAGTTGGATTTCTTGGACATGTTATATCCGGAGAAGGTATAGCAGTAGACCCCACTAAAGTTGTCACCGTAACAAACTGGGAAGCGCCAACAACAGTTGGAGAGATCCGGAGTTTCCTTGGGCTAGCGGGATACTACCGGAGATTCATTGAGAATTTCTCAAGGATTGCGAAGCCCATGACAGAATTGATGAAGAAGGATACCAAGTTCATTTGGACCAAGGAGTGTGAAGCTAGTTTCCAAGAGTTGAAGAAACGTTTGGTTACCTCACCAGTGTTAATTCTGCCAGATCAGACCAAGGATTATGAGGTATATTGCGGCGCTTCACGCCGAGGACTTGGAGCAGTGCTTATGCAGGAGGGGAGAGTTGTTTCGTATGCTTCACGACAGCTTAAGCCTCATGAGCTAAATTATGCCACGCATGATTTGGAGTTAGCAGCCGTAGTGCATGCGTTGAAAACATGGAGACATTTCCTCATTGGAAATCATTGTGAGGTGTATACGGATCACAAGAGTTTGAAGTACATATTCACGCAGAAGGAGCTAAATCTCAGGCAGAGGAGATGGTTGGAGCTCATCAAGGATTATGATATGAGATTGCATTATCACCCCGGAAAGGCTAACGTTGTAGCAGACCGTTGAGCCGTAAGAGTCACGTCAACACATTAATGACGGGAGATATACCAAAGGATTTAGCCAAGGATCTTCGAGAGCTATGTTTGGAAATAGTTCCGAGAGGCTATGTAGCAAAGACCGAGATTCAGTCAACTTTGATGGACAAGATCAGGGAAGCTCAGAAGACTGACAAAGAGATTGCCTCCATAAAGGAGAGAATGAGCGAAGGAAAGGCTAAGGGATTTCATGAGGATGAGCACGATACCCTATGGTTTGAGGACCGTGTTTATGTGCCCAAAGACCCGGAGATCAGGAAGTTGATTCTACAAGAGGCACATGATTCACTGTATTCGATTCACCCAGGAAATACCAAGATGTATTTGGATTTGAAGAATACTTTCTGGTGGACAGGAATGAAGAAGGATATTGCAGAGTATGTAGCTGTTTGTGATGTATGTCAGAAGGTGAAGGCGTAACATCGAAGCCGGCCAGGATTGTTACAGCCATTGCCTATACCCGAATGGAAGTGGGATAAACTAGGTATGGATTTCATCACGGGATTGCCCAGGACTCGTTCAGGCTATAACTCGATTTGGGTTATAGTCGATCGTTTGACCAAAGTTGCTCATTTCATTCCAGTAAAGACTACTTACAGCAGTGCCAAATTGGCTAAGATATACATGACTAGGATTGTATGCTTGCATGGAGTTCCGAGGAGTATCGTATCAGATAGAGGAACCCAATTCACCTCAAAGTTCTGGAAGCAGTTGCACGAAACTTTAGGAACCAGGCTGGAGTTTAGCATGACTTTCCATCCATGCATGATGGACAAACCGAGAGAGTTAACCAGATTTTGGAGGATATGCTTAGAGCTTGTGCTTTGGATTATGGATCAAGTTGGGATGACAATTTGCCGTATGCGGAGTTTTCTTATAACAACGGTTACCAAACCAGTCTGAAGATGGCACCTTTCAAAGCCTTGTACGGAAGGAGGTGCAGGACCCTGTTGTTGTGGGATGAAGTTGGAGACCGCCAGTTGTTTGGACCAGATTTGATTAAGGAGTCTGAACAGAAAGTAAAGTTGATTCGCGATAGGCTCAAGGTAGCCCAGTCGAGACAGAAAAGTTATGCGGATTCAAAACGCAAGGAGACAGAATACAAAGTCGGAGACAGAGTTTATCTTCGAGTATCGCCGCTTCGAGGAGTTAAGCGTTTTGTAGTTAAGGGAAAGTTAGCACCTCGATTTGTAGGACCTTATCGTGTTTTGGAACGCATGGGAGAAGTTGCGTACAAGTTGGAACTACCCGAAGGATTGTCAGGAGTTCATGATGTGTTTCACGTTTCACAGTTGAAGAAGTGTCACGCAGAGATGGCGGATATACCGCTGAGAGATACAGTGCCGCTGGAAGCGATTCAGTTGAATGATGATTTGACCTATGAGGAGAAACCGGTTAAGATTCTGGAGTATGCCAGCAGAGTCACTCGCAGCAAGGTCATTAAGTTTTGCAAGGTTCAGTGGAGCCACCACACAGAGGATGAAGCCACCTGGGAGCGAGAGGAAGATTTGCTTAAAGACCACCCTCACCTATTTTCTAGCCAACCCGAATCTCGAGGGCGAGATTCATCTTAAGGGGGTAGGTTTGTAACATCCCAAATTTTCAATTTGGAATGTTATACATAGAGCATCATTGCATATCATATTTTCTTTGCATTTTTGCTCGATCCTAGAAATTCTACACAACTCAAGGACCCTCGGAGAGAGTTGGGGATTTTCGTTATTTTCATATTTGAGTTTTCTCAAATTTTGAAAATAGGATCATTTGATTTTAATTATTTTATCTTCAATTATTTCTATTACAAAAATATGAGAGAGGGAATAAAATGACTTTCCCAAAATAAAGAAATAATTAAGATTTAATAATAAAATCAAATAAGATTTTATTTTGGAGTTTTTTGCCTTTTTATTTGAATTTAGGAAAAATGCGTGTTTTTCAAAATTGCATTTACGCCCCAAATAAATGTTCATTAAATCCGGCTTGATTATAGAAGCCGGGGAAAATTTATTTCGGGATTTTTGGAGTCCGTTTAGTACTTCTTTTGATTTTTTTCTGCGCGTTATTATTTAAAAAAACCGCACTGCCTTACCGGGCCGTACCCGAACGGGATTCCGCTCGGGGGCGCCTTTATAAGCGGAGCCGCCCGAGCTCCCAGCCCACCCGAGCCGGCCCGCCCCGCGCCCAAACCCTAGCCGCCGCCTGAGGTTCGCCGCCGCCTCGATTTGCACGCCGGTTTTTTTTATAAAAACCGAGCGGTTTTTATTCGGTTTTATTTCGGTTTTATTTTTTTATTAGTTTCGGTTTTTTTCGGTAGGTTAATTAACGAACGTCCGTTCGTTAACCCGTTCGTTGTTTTTCTTTTTCTTGGATTTAATCCGCGATTTTTCTGATCGCGATTCCAGATCCGATTTTCGTTTTAGTATAACTTTTCGCTCGTTTATCGGAATCAGGCGATTCAAGTGCCTGGAGTTTCGTCTCAAAACCCTCTTTCCGAATAATCTACTTATACAAGGTTTTGCGTCTGTAAAATTTGACTTAGATCCAGATTAGTAAAACGAAGCTGTTTTCTTCCGCCGTTTGACTTTCGTTGCTTCGTTTGATTTGATTTTTTTTTGCAAACCGGATTCCTAAGTTGAACTATCTGGTTAGATATATTCGAGTTTTACCTGTGCATTAGATGAGTACTTATTGTATGCTTGTTTGTTTGCCTGCGATAGATTACCCGGAGTGCGCCGCCTGTTACTTCGAGTCTCTAGGTTTCGCGGATCATCAGCAAGGCAAGTAACACCTTGATCATACTTTTCTACTACCCAGTTTTTATGCATTAGATCTATCCTCAAACACTTGCATGATTAGGATCTAATTAAATTGTGGGATATGGGAAGTAGATGAGGTAGTACCTATTACCTGTTTTATTATCAAACCCTTGGGAGTTACTTCTATGTTTGCTTATTATGCCATGCTATGCTAGTAGATGTGGATTGGGTGAGTGAATCCATGACAGATGTGAGATTGTTATTTAATGGTTTATTTAAGGTGGCAACTTAAACACACATCTGGGTGGATTGAGGCACCTGGTTTCTATCGAGGACTTGCCTGTATTTCTTCGGACCGCCACCCAGGCTCAAAGGGATCAGGAGATTATTCAAACTAGAAACTTCCGTGTGCAGCCACAAGCCATTATGGGATCTGGCATAGTTGACTAAGTTGTGCGAACTCTTACGGTTAGACTAGCGAGATGTAGGGAAAGTAGGTGTACCGGTCTACCCACAAGTAAGGTGCTAGTGCTTACGAAAGACTATGTCTCGGTCATCTGCTTCTCAAACATCATGTAGTCTGAGAAATCCAACGGAGGCGATCGAGTCTTGTGGGGAAAAGTCGCAAACCTCTGCAGAGTGTATAAACTAATCATGGTTAGCCGTGTCCCGGTTATGGACATCTTGAGTATCTAGTACTTGGATATCATGTGAATCTCATCATGTTACTTCTAATTAATATTGTTGGGTTTGTTAATGAGTACTTTTAATTGGGATTGAGAATGCTGTCAACCATTCTCAATGTTTCACAACCACCATGATAGTTAAATAAATTTATTCCTTTGCAGTAGGGAAAAATTGGCTTTATGCAAAAACTGTAACCATAGAGCTTTCCACCAGCCATATATGCATGTAGTATAGGATATTCATTCCATTATTCTCTATGTGTTACATTGCCAGCATATTCCATGTGCTGACCCGTTTTCGGGCTGCAACGTTTCATGTTGCAGACTTTTCGCATTTACGAGTAAGGTGCTTAGGTCGTGGTTCTATACTCAGTGATGCCGTTGGAGTTGATGGACTCGCTTATTCTTCCAAGCCTTCCGCTGTTATCGTATTAGATGGCCTTAAGCCATATTTATTTTATTAAGTTCTCTCTTGAGACATTCGATTGTATTAAGTGTGTGATTGCTACTCTGTTATAAATCCTTCGAGTACGGTGTGGTGTCAGCATTACTGATCCGGGGATGACACTGAGCACAGAGATCAGACTATTTGAGGTCTGGTCGCTACATCAATCTATGGAGATTCTAGCAACAAGAGAGGGAGAGGATGAGCATCTTCATACCCTTGAAGATCACTAAGCGGAAGCGTTACAAGAACGCGGATGAAGGAGTCGTACTCGCAGCGATTCAGATCGCGGTTGATTCCGATCTAAGCACCGAACAACGGTGCCTCCGCGTTCAACACACGTACAGCCCGGGGACGTCTCCTCCTTCTTGATCCAGCAAGGGGAGAGGAGAAGTTGAGGGAGAACTCCGACAGCACGACGGCATGGTGGTGATGGAGCTCGTGGTTCTCCAGCAGGGCTTCGCCAAGCACTACGGAGGAGGCGGAGGAGGTGTTGGAGGAGGGAGAGGGCTGCGCCAGGGAAGAGGTGCGGCTGCCCTCTCTCTCTCACTATATATAGGGGAAGGAGGAGGAGGAGGCGCCCTAGGGTTCCCTAGGGAGGGCGGCGGCCATAGGGAAACCCTAGATGGGTTTTGGCGCCCCCACCTCCTAGGAAACTTGCCCCCAAGCCGGGAGGGGTGGCTGCCCTAGGGGTGGCGCCCCCACCTCTCCAGGTTATGTGAGATGGGGTGGGAGGGGCGCTCAGCCCCTTAGTGGGCTGATGTGCCCTCTCCCCTTGGCCCATAAGGCCCCCCAAGGCTTGTCGGGGCCTTCGAAACCCCTTTCGGACACGCTGGCCATCACCTGGTACCCCCGGAACAATTCCGGACTCCAATACCCTTCGTCCAATATACCGATCTTCACCTCCGGACCATTCCGAAGCTCCTCGTCATGTCCGGGATCTCATCCGGACTTGAACAACCTTCGGTAACCACATACTATTTCCCATAACAACTCTAGCGTCACCGAACCTTAAGTGTGTAGATCCTACGGGTTCGGGAACCATGCAGACATGACCGAGACGTTCTCCGGTCAATAACCAACAGTGGGATTTGGATACCCATGTTGGCTCCCACATGTTTCACGATGATCTCATCGGATGAACCACGATGTCAAGGATTCAAGCAATCCCGTATGCAATTCCCTTTGTCTAGCGGTATTGTACTTGCCCGAGATTCGATCGTCGGTATGCCGATACCTTGTTCAATCTCATTACCGGCAAGTCTCTTTACTCGTTCCGTAGCACATCATCACGTGATCAACCCCTTGGTCACATTGTGCACATTATGATGATGTCCTACCGAGTGGGCCCAGAGATACCTCTCCGTCACACGGAGTGACAAATCGATCTCAATTCGTGCCGACCCAACAGACACTTTCGGAGATACCCGTAGTGCACCTTTATAGCCATCCAGTTACGTTGTGACGTTTGGTACACCCAAAGCATTCCTACGGTATCCGGGAGTTGCACAATCTCATGGTCTAAGGAAATGATACTTAACATTAGAAAAGCTTTAGCTTACGAACTACACGATCATTGTGCTAGGCTTAGGATTGGGTCTTGTCCATCACATCATTCTCCTAATGATGTGATCCCATTATCAACGACATCCAATGTCCATGGTCAGGAAAATGTAACCATCTATTGATCAACGAGCTAGTCAACTAGAGGCTTACTAGGGACATGGTGTTGTCTATGTACCCACACATGTATCTGAGTTTCCTATCAATACAATTATAGCATGGATAATAAATGATTATCATGAACAAGGAAATATAATAATAATAACTAATTTATTATTGCCTCTAGGGCATATTTCCAACAGCAGGTGCACGGGCGTGCGCGTCAGTGCACGCGCATGTGCATGCGCTGGCAGGTGCACGGGCGCGTGAAAGTCGGCAGGGACCTCGTGAAACCCCGTGGCATCAAGCTCGGCGACAATGTGCGGCTCCCAGCCCATCAATGCCACGGGATGGGGCGCGATCGAGGCGACAGGAGCAGGCAGGAGGCCGAGACGAGCGGCGTCTTCTCGCAAGGCCAGTTCAAGCTCGTTCCAAAGCGCCTTATGTTCTTGAGACTCCGGCTGGGTGTCTTCCTCAGGAAACTGGAACACTAAGGGCAGACCATCATGATGCGGCATGGCGTACGTTTAGGTCAGGCTGGTTGGAGGTAGACGACAGGAGAATCGGAGAGGAAGAGAGAAGATTGTAGCGATACCGGGTAGTGCGGGGTTGATTTTAAACTGCGGCGCCGGCGACATTAAAAGTGGGAGCAGTTTGGACGATGGTGGACGGCGGAGCCTGGTCAAAGGGCTCGCGGTGGGCGACGGTGAGTTTGCACAGCGGTCTGCTCGCACGCCTCCCTGACAGCCGGCGTAGCGGTCGGCTCTCACGCCTCCTGTTGACTCACACGTTTGCTGGGACGGCACCTACCGATGAGAAGCGGGGACTCGTGGCGGCACGTAAACGCCCATGGTTTCAATAGTGAAAGCGTTCGCCTTAACTTAACAGGTCTTTGTTCCAAAATACCTTGGCTCTTCATTTGTGCAACTTGTCATAAGCAGCTTGTCTCGAACTGAAGAAAAAAACTTACGAAGTAATATTTGTGCCATATCACGTGACCATGCTCAGTTTCAAGAATTTATGCTCACTTTTGGATTTTCTGAAATTTAAGATTCAGGATTTGAAACAATATCATAATCTGCATCACGCAATAAATTTTCAAGCCGTACATCTGTCCTGTTGTATTTCTTAAGAAAGGATTTGGTCAAACATTTTGCTTAGTTAGACTTCAGACAAGTTATATATGCAGAGTAAAAGGATAATCCCTCCGTACCAGTGCATTGCCTGATATATTAACTCAAGTACTAGGCACGAACAAATGGGCTCAATTCTGTGCTCATCCTGGTGTAGTAGTAGTAGTAGTACTAGGCAATGCAGTTGACGGGTGACCTTGACGAGCGGCGACCGAGGGAATTGAACCGTGCTCGGCACGGTAGGTACCATTGTCTAGTTACTAAAGCATCCCTCCGTTGTTCATCGGTAGTCATTATGGACTGGGGACATGAGGGGAATTTCCTAGGGCTGGAATTCTGGCCGCCAGATACTTCGACTTGAAACGTTGAGGCTCGATTGGTTGGGGTTGCCTAATGTGCGTACCATGCACGCCACCGAAGGACACGAGCCCGGTTTTTTTTGTAGGATCAACACGAGCCAAGGTCTGGCTGGTACGCCGTTGGGTCCTACCATTCGAGAATACGAAAGGAACCTTTTAAATTGCCAAACGAATCTATGTGTATTACAATACCCGTATTTTCCTTGCAAATACTAATCTCAACGTGGTAATTGATTTATGACGAGTTGTTCAATTAGAGTGAGTTTGTGATATAGTGATCTCAACGTGGATTTCACATTTCATGGTATCCCTAGTCTGAGATATAGCAGTTCACATGATGTGTCTAATTTTTTTTGCAGGAAACCTTGATGAGTTTGAGAATTGCACACAATTTGTACAAAAACTACTCAGATGCCCTTGGATCCCATATCCAATGACCTCGAATCTCGTATCACCGTAGCATATTAAGATGAAGGAGGACATCATATTCTCCTGTATGTAAGAATATCATGTGCTACCACACCTTAGATGCTTTGGTGATACAAGCTCTTCGGAGCCGTTGGATTTGTGACCCAACACTTCCTCGGTGGTTCAAATGGTTTTTTGCAGAAAAGCCCCAAAAGAGTTTGGCCACTTCTTACAAGCACAAAGACTGCTCAGATGCCATTGGATCTCAGATCAAACAACCTCCAAGCTCGTATCGCCGTAGCATCCAAGTTGCGATATCACCTTATGTTTTCTCGCACGGGAGAATATGAGGTGCTCCCGCACCGTAGATTCTATGGTGATACGAGTTCTCTGAGATCTAACGGCCCACAGTAGGAGGTTTGAATGTTTTTGCAATATACGGCTAATAGAGTTTGGGAAATGCACAGAAAGTACAAGTACAACGCATGTGCCATCGATCATCGATCATACGACCTAGATGCTCATATCACCGTAGCGGGTAATTAAGCTACGGGGAGCACCTAATATGAGCACCGGGGAGCCGTTGGATCGAAGGTGCAGCGGCACACACAAGGCATGAATGTTTTATTTGCAAAAAACCTTTGGAGAGTTTGGAAATTGCGCATAATTACAAAGACTACTCCCAAGCGATTGGATCTCACTTCCAACGGTGTAAAAACTCGTATCACCATAGTATCTAAGCTGCGGGGTGAATGTGATATTCTATGCTGCTGTCATTTTTGTTCGTAAACTTGCAAAATACGTGTAACTCGTGTCGTTACTTGTCTAAATGCGCAAAGTGTTTGTTCAAAAAAACCATCCTACACTGAAATATTGGAACAACACACGGGGGTCCCACTTGTCAGTAATCAAATTTGGACCTAAAACTAACAAATCTGAAAGACGAGATTCGAACTGGCAACCTGGACTACAAAGCGTAAGTCGATAGCCTGAAAAAACGAACGGTTGTTGGCTTTGTCCCATAACTTGATTTTATACAGTACTTGCGTTGAGTAGAGTAGAGGGAGTGCCTCATCAACACGTGCATGACCGTTGTCTCATTTACTGGTGGGTCCCAGGTCTGTGATCTCAATCTCTCTTCTCTCCACCGTCTAACCTTTGCACGGGCACACACGAAGAGCGGCGCTAGCTTGCCGTGGTGTTATTACAACTAAAAAAAGCTTGGAAAATAGAAGAATCGCCTAGAACAAGAGACATTGTGGCTGGTCGAGACGGAGCTAACCACATCTATCCTCCGTGCCACGTTTGCATGACGAAGCTGTGTGGCTAGTGGGGTGTTTTCGACCTACTGGCTGGGTCCCGAGGTCGAACCATAGGTACTACGTATGATACAGTATATTTTTACACGCACACTTTTCCTCCGTGCCGAGACGTGGCACACCCTACCGCGCGGTTTCGGGGTCCTCCCGGGTGGTGCACGCATATATTCTTCCTGGCGTGGGACGCCCTACCGCGCGTTTTCTAGGTCCTCCTCGGTCGTAGTGCCGAAGCAAGTAAATGAGTCGTCAAATCACGAAAGACCACATTTCCCGCCGAGTACATCAGTGAAGCACGGTGGCTAGCTAGTTGGGCTAGTTCGACCGATTAGCTTGGCCGCCGCCACATTTGTTTTTTCACCCGTTTTTTATCTACTTGCCGGCAGGTAAATTTAAATATCCACCACGGCGTTGCTCTAGTGTTTGGGTGCGGCAGGATTTTTAGTTTTTTGATTGACGGGAGCAGGCGCGGCAGGATTTTTAACTTTTTGATTGACGGGAGCAGGCGCGGCAGCAATTAGTCACGATGACTCCTCCTGTAAAAACCCACTGCTCCCTGATGTGAGAAGTCGTCAATTGGTGTTTTACCGTGGTCAAAACCAAAAGCCCTGCTCCTCGGCTGGCTCCCTCTGCCTTCCCGTAGATTGCATTGCCTTTCAGCCATTTCTCCCCCTTTGCTTCCTCTCCCCATTGCTTCTACCTGGTGCCATGGCAGCGCAGCAGATCATGGAGTCCGAGGGGAGGCGCCTGACACAGGGGCTCCATGCCAAGGATGCGGAGCTCAGGGCCAAGGACGTGGAGCTCCGTGAGCTCAAGGAGGAGAGGAGTGACATGCTCCTCCGTTATGTGCGGGAGTTCACGGAGCTTCAAAAGCGGCAGGCATCCACCACAAAGATGCTTGAGGCGTCGGAGGCATTGCAGCAGAAAGCGGGAGATATGATAGGCCGTCAGGGGAGCCGGCTGGAGCGTGAGCGGGCCGATCGTGACGAGGTCCAGGATCGCTTCAGCCACTTGGTGAACCAAGTTGCCACGCACTTGTTGCGGCTGCGCGATGCCTACCATCGTACCAGTGCGACGATGCCGGCCATCGGGCTAAACCCGTTCGACCACCCGGTCGACTTCAACGAGTTGCGGCTTCCTGGCCTGGTCTCCTTCTTCACCTATATCTCCGAGGAGATGAGCCGTCTCCGCGTGATGGTGGGGGCTGAGCTGGACAAGGAGGGGTTGCGGGCTGCCGTCACCGTTGCCGGGCGAATCCTTTCAGGGCTCCGTCACCGGAATCCATTCGTGCCATTGGACGCCGTCTTTGACGAGCTGGCTCCCGTCGACCGGGAGCGGGCTCTGCGGGCGGTTGCACCCTGCATCACCAACGTCGTGCGCCTCGAGAAGCAGAGGGACTTCGGTGGTGTTTAGGCGCCCTCTGCATGGGCATGTCCATGTCTCGGCGCAACACGGCCGTTGGATCAAACTCAGACGGTGCAGATCAGTCCTGTAGCACAAAGCGTGTGGGTGTGTTTGGTTGCATTCTCATCTCAATATAGTTGTTTCCTCTTCGTGTATTTTTGTCAACCTAATAGTGTGGACTCATGCACCCTTCATGCACTCTGCCAAACACCCCAAAAGTGGGTCGAGAAGGGAACTTTTGCTCCCATCCCGTGCACCCTTCATACACCCTGCCTAACACTATTCGTGCTTCATATGGTTCATGTTTCGTGGAGTACTGTAGCACCGTACTCTCCGTGTGCTGTGGACCTAGTTCTGTTAACATTGATCTCACCATTCATTCTTGACGGACAGTCGAAAAAGCGGTACTATGTTACATATAGGAGTAGTTGACATGTGCACAACATCATTTGTTATCGTCATATCTTACTACACTAGCAACAAGATTGTGTAGTACTGACGTATGAACCATTGCACATGGCTAGTAGTAGGAGCACTGTGTATGTTCAAGTGGTTGCCGTGTTTCGCACTCCTCCGTCGTAAGAGTGGAAACGCTTACTGTAATCATTTTTTTCTTCAAAAAAACAGTGTATACACTCTACCGTGCGGATCCTCCTCCAGCCATGCACTAAATTACTCACTTGCGCCGACGTGTGGGACAGCCAGCACCTGGGTCCACCAGCCATGCACTAAATTACTCCGTAGTAGAGTGATGGTAGACTACCCCGATCGAACCGCCGCAGTAATGCCCAATGAGCCGTCAAATCACAAAACCCCCTCCTTTCCAGCAGTAAGTTGGACGGATGAAGCAACCATCATTTCACTCTTCTCTCTCAGCTTCCTCTCTTGGAGAAAACCCCAACTCGCTTCGCTTCTCCCTCATCTCGTTCCTCCTTTCACTCTTCTCTCTCAGCTTCCTCTCTTGGATGGACGCCAGAGCACCGGCCGACGTGATTTCTATGGCATTGGCCAAAACCGTCGAGGCTCATGGTACGAAGAAGCACAAGCACCCCGGCGAGACAACCGCAGACAAGCTCAAAGCCATCGCCCTGTCCAAGCCCCCCTCTCCGGGATCCCTCATTAAGCAAGTCCAGGTAATGTCTCTAGTTGACGATCTTTTTCTCGATCTTGATCGTGTATTTTCATCTAACATGCAGTACTAGTACTGGTAGTACAACTTTCTAGGTGATCTTGCATGTGATTTTAGTGTGCCAAATGACGGTTCTAAATTCCTCTTTTGACCAAAACATGCGAGGTTGACACTGATTTCTTATAGATTACTTTCAACTACTCCCTCTGTCCCAAATTTCTTGTCTTAGATTTGTCTAGATACGGATGTATCTGATACATCCGTATCTAGACAAATCTAAGACAAGAATTTTGGGACAAAGGGAGTACTTTATGAACATCAATGCTACCTTTTAAGAGGGTATATTTGCCTCAGTAACTTGTGTTATGGATATTGCATGTAATCCCTCTGCTCTCATGCCTTTGAAGACATGTTCTAGTGTCTTTTTTCACTCATTTCTCTGTGTATATGTAGTCATATATGGAGTATAATATCAAAAATCATCTTATATTTCTGAACGGAGGTAGTAATAAAATATGGTTTCTGTTTGAATTAGAACCAGGTCCGTGGTGGAGATGAAGTTCTCAAAGTCGTGTCGTGTGAACTGGAAGACCTGATGATGAGTTCTACTGCTGAACTATCCAGCTGTTGTGTCCTTGTCACCACATGTCCTGAACTAGTGTTTTCCTGTAGCATTGTTGTCAGGTGTGTTCTCGAGGCTGTACTTGACCACAACAATTTGCTGGCTGTGCCTTCGATTACGAAGGGTGTGGTTCTTGTAAAGCTTCCCAACAAATCTGATGCGGCATGTCTTCATCATCATGTTTATGAGTGGAAAGACCACTCTGTTAGGTTCTCCAAGGTTGACAAGATGGTGATGGTGCATGTAGACATCTCACACGAAGTCCATGGCCTAGTCAGTTATGCGGGGTTCATCCCGTAGGTCGGTGGCAAGAAATAGTCTACAGAGTTTAATTAGTGCAACTTTGTTTGTCTGTAGTAAGTACTATTGTTCAGTACTTGATTTGTGTTTGTGAACCCTTTATTGTTTATTAGTACTGCCGCTTTTGGTGTGTGGTCAGTCCTGAGAACGGTCTATGTTAATGTCTGTCCACTCAATTCAGTCTGTATACTTTGAAGTATCCAGATCATACTTTTTGTGAGGACGGTTCATCAATTATGGTTACACTCCAATATCTGTATGCATTGCAGGTTTTATCGCACCCACCAGGATTTTCAGTCCCATGGATGTTCGGTCCATATGATTTGTCACGACCTTTGGACTGTCCTGCTTGTGGGAGTAGGCGGGACCCCTGCATGCCACACGTAGTTGGACGATCAATCTTCTGTTTAGTACTTCAACATAGTGATTTCCTGGTAAGGATTCACTCGTGTCACATCAAGTAAATCTTATTGATTTACTGTCTAAATCTTATTGATTTAATGTCATGTTTTCTTTCTTTTCCTGCAATTTTACGATGCAGGTTTTGCCATGTGACATTCATCACAAAATAAACCATTTGGTTTGCTCTAAGATGGCTATTTTTGCAGGTTTCACTTCTTTTGTTGTGTCAGTAACAAAGGCACTGTCCATCACTTATATTACTGGAAAAAATTGGATTAGTCTGTGGTCTGAGTACAAGCTGAATCCCTATGATGAACTGTAGTTTGGTTTAACAAAAACACCACAATTAGTCCTTCTCGCGTTTAAAAGAAATGAAGAAAAAAACTGGATCGCGGTCACGGATCCTAGTCAAGTTAGAAAGCTGATCATAGCAGACAAGACACGATCATCGCTGTCTCGCACATCGGTACCACCTTCAGCAACGAATCGAGCACCGGCAGTTGCTCTAGCACTGACAGCGGCAGCAGCTCAGCCTGATCCAGCTGAGGATTGGGCACCGACCGCGTCGTGAATCGATCACCGATCTACCGGAGGATCGAGCATCGACACGGCACCTACTCCGACACGGCACCAGCTCTACAAGGAGCACCATCTCCGGCAGCAGCGGCTTGCACCTGCACCAACACTTGCACTTGCATCTGCTCCGGCCCGTGCGGTTGCACGGCAATAGATCGGGCTGCAGTTTGCACTTCATATACCAAAGTCCTTACAAAACCGACATGTCCACCTTCTTGGTAAGCATTGGCCACCCAAGTGCTTCGTTCTTTTTCTTTCCATGTTGTTTCACATGATTCAATGTGTTGATCTAACTGTTTGGGTATGTCTTCTTGTTTGCAAACAGAGAATTCCTAGAGCAACGAGGAGTCGTTCAACAATCCAGGCGACCCATGACCAAGTTTCTCTTACCATCTGCAGCCTTGGTGTGAATGAACCTGCTCAATATACCGTAAGTACAAAGGATGGTCGCATGATGATTGATGCTAAAGGATGGTCAAGGTTCAAATCTAAATCATATCTTGCGGTAGGGGATGATGTCAAAATCGAACTTTCTCGGCAAGGAGAGCTAGTCCAAATCAACTTTGAAATTCTTCAGTAGCAGCATGCAAGTGCCGAACTGATCTATCCACCGAGAGATTTTGATGAAATAATCTGGCATGGTGAAACAAGTGTCATGTGTGTATAAGTAGTACGACAGTATTATTTATCACATGGTATATCGTTGATAGAATTGCAACTCTGATTGCTGGTTAGGAACTATCGTTCGATTTCATTCCAACAGCTGCCGTGCTTTATTCAATTTTGTGTATTCGCCTTGCGACAGCATCTAAAACCAGCGTCGTACCGATCGCTTGCAATATGAAAAGCGCCAAGGTAGAACACATGGGGCCCCAAACATGCAGGGTCGGCTTGCGGCCCAAAGTCCAGAACCGTGAGCCTATCTGAGTATTATATTCTCAGTTGAACCCCTATAAAAAAAGCTGAACCCCCATAATGCCCGTGCGTTGCAGAGTATATTTCTCGGCAAGGTGAGCCTGTGATATAAAAGATTTGTATATTTCTTTACAGAGGGAGTATCTCTCTATCAAAAAAAAATATTTATGTGTAACTAGTTACTCCTGTCTTTATACTTCCTTTCGCTGATATGTGGGGCAACCGGTAACGGGGTCCACGTTCCATATGCACAAATTAGAGTGCACAACTTCACGGTAGACACACCCGGTCGTGGCCACAGTAATGCCCAATGACCCGTCAAATCACAACCCCCCACCCACTTTCTAGCTTTAGCGATGGTACAGTCGACGAAGCGGTAATATTTCACTGGGCCTGAATCCCCTTCTCCCTCGTCTGCTTGTTCAGAGAAAACCCCCTCTCGGCGATTGCATAGGGTTTTCTCATGGAGAACTAGGTACGAATTCTTCATCCATGCCCGATAAATCCAAGTCCCTTGGTCGCAGGTAATCCTAGGATGGCAGCCGCCACCGTTGATGCGTTTTTCTTCCCTCTTGAATCTAGTGTGTTTCATTTGCGATTGCCCAAAGTGCGAGTACCCTCTGTGTTTCTGCGCCCTCGGCGAGACGCCACACTTGTTCCTTCTCATCCTAACACAGCATTTTGAAACACGCACAGTATGTTCCTAGAATCCTCTTTTCTATCCGGGAGGGTGGGGTTTTTTTGAACATGTTGTGTTCTCATATTATTTTTCCTGCAGTGTATTATTTGCTCTGCCAGAACACATGTACTCAAGATGCTCGGCCTTGCCATAACTGAATACACTAGTTTAATGGTCACAGTGAAGACAAGCCATGGATATTACTTTCGAGTTGGGTTCATGAACCAAGAAGATCGCTGCTTTTTTTATGGCCGAACTTGGATAAACTTTCTCAAGTGTTACGGACTGAAAGTTGGCGCACGAATGTTGATGGAAATAGCAGAACCGGGTCTCATCTTCACTGTGATTGTAACGCCCCCGATGCGGCTATATCTCCCACGTGTCGAGGCACGACTTAGAGGCATAACCGCATTGAAAGCAATGTCGCAAGTGAGGTAATCTTCACACAACCCATGTAATAATCAAGGGAAAGATACATAGTTGGCTTACAATCGCCACGTCACACAGTACATTATTAAACATACATCATTCAGAGTACACTCAAGGTCCGACTACGGAACCAAAATAAAAGAAGATACCCCAACTGCTAACACAGATCCCCGAATCGTCCCAACTGGGCACCACTACTGATCATCTGGAAACGACACATAGTAACGACCACGTTCCTCGTCGAACTCCCACTTGAGCTCGGTGGAATCATACCTTGGCCTCCTTGACACCTGCTGTGTTTGGAAGTATCATGAGTCAGGGACTCGACAATCTCACACCAGCGAGATCAAGACTATTTAAGCTTTAGGGAGGACATAGTATTAAAGTGGAGCTGCAGCAAGCGACTAGCATATATGGTGGCTACATACAAAAGAGGCGAGAAGAGAAGCAAAATGCGGTCGTGAAACTAGTAGTGATCAAGAAGTGATCTGAACTACTTACGTCGGACATAACTCCAACACCGTGTTCACTTCCCGGACTCCGCCGAGAAGAGACCATCACGGTAACACTGCAGCGATTGATGTGTATTTTAAATAAGGTCATCTTTGGGTTTTCTACAACGGACATTAACAAATTCCCATCGCCTCATAACGCGAGCACGGCTTTGAAAGATATTACCCTGCAGGGTGTCCCAACTTAGCCCATTATAAGCTCTCACGGTCAGCGAAGGATTATTCCTTCTACCGGGAAGACCCGATCAATCTCGGAATCCCGGACTACAAGACATTTCGACGACAATAAAACAAGACCAGCAAAACCGCCCGATTGTGCCGACAAATCCCGATAGGAGCTGCACATATCTGGTTCTCGAGCACATCCGGATGAACACTACGTCGGCAACCGAAGATGCCCCAAGTTGCCTCGGTGGCACATAAGTGGCTCTAGTTTGGACCAACACTCGGAGGAGCATTGGCGGGGGTTTAAAATAAGATGACCCTCGGGCTCATGGAAAACCGGGGAAAAAGGCTTAGGTGGCAAATGGTAAAACCAAAGTTGGGCCTTCTTTGGGCGAGTCTTATTCAAAGCGAACTGTCAAGGGGTCCCATAAATCACCCAACCGTGTAAGGAAAGCAAAATCAAGGAACATAACACCGGTATGACGGAAAACTAGGGTGGCAAGAGTGGAACAAAACACCAGGCATAAGGCCGAGCCTTCCACCCTTTACCAAGTATATAGATGTATTAAACATGGCAGATATATTTATATATTGTGATATCCCCAACAAGTAAACATGTTCCAATAAGGAACAACATCTCCATGTTCCAACAAGGAACAAACTTCAGCTTCTGCAACTAACAACGCTATAAGAGAAATTTGGCGAAGCGGTAACATAACCAATCAGCGGTTTGCTAGGAAAGGGCGGTTAGGGCTGACATGGCAATATGGGTGGCATGACATAGCAAGTGGTAGGCATCGCGGCATAGGCCTGACAAAGAAGCGAGCAACTAGCATAGCAAAGATAGAAGTGATTTCGAGGGTATGGTCATCTTGCCTGCAATGTTCTCAGAGTTGTCGAAAGCTTGATCCTCGAAAGCGTTCTCAACAGGTTCCTCGTTCACGTACTCGTCTCCCGGCTCTACCCAAAGCAACAACAAAACAAGGAACCATAATCAACCACGGTGCACTGCACAATCAACATGATGCAAAACATGACACGATATGCAAGAAGTGATATGCAATGCGTGAGTGCGCTCCGGAAGGTGAATGGAAAACCAGGCATCATCTTGGCTAACCAAGCATGCCATCGGAAAGATGAGATGATTTCGTTAGAGATCGATATAGAGATCACCGGAAACGGATGCACGGATTGGATATGGCGGGCAAAACAAGAAGGGTGAGAAACCTACGATAACAACATGATGAACAAAACCATGCATGTGTGCAAACTACCTCATAGCAAGATTCCAACAGATATGCCCATGAAAGACAACACATAACCATGATGCAAAAAGACATGATCACAAACTTGCTCAAATGCAAAAACTATTGCCACCACTGAGTTGGTGGGATTTTTCTACCCCAAAAACATATATAATATGTTAGGGTTGCAGTAGAAAAATCATCACAAAAGCATTAAGATAAAACCTGCCTAAAAAGGAAGTAGACAGAATTGGCAATTTCCAGATTTGGAAATGTCCAGATTTGGACTTGCCTAAAGCAGAAAAGGACTCAAAGCAGAAAATGGAAACGTGGGGGGTAAAAGAAAAATGTGCATATGGGGGAGGCGCATGAGAGGCTGACAGGGTGGCCCCATTGTCATAGAGACAGGGGTGAAATGGCTTAAAAAGGGGGGAAGAAAACAGCCTCAGGGGGGATTCGAACCCGGGTCTCCCACGAGGGGGAGTGGCGGCACTGAGGTTGAATCCCCCACAGGCTGTTTTCTTCCCCTTTTTAAGCCATTTCACCCCTGTCTCTATGACAATGGGGCCACCTCGACCTCTCATGCGCCTCCCCATATGCACATTTTTCTTTTACCCCACGTTTCCATTTTCTGCTTTGAGTCCTTTTACGCTTAGGCAAGTCCAAATCTGGACATTTCCAAATCTGGAAATTGCCAATTCTGTCTACTTCCTTTTTAGGCAGGTTTTATCTTATCAATGCTTTTGTGATGATTTTTCATCGTTAAACCCTAACATATTATATATGTTTTTGGGGTAGAAAAATCCCACCAACTCAGTGGTGGCAATAGTTTTTGCATTTGAGCAAGTTTGTGATCATGTCTTTTTGCATCATGGTTATGTGTTGTCTTTCATGGGCATATCTGTTGGAATCTTGCTATGAGGTAGTTTGCACACATGCATGGTTTTGTTCATCATGTTGTTATCGTAGGTTTCTCACCCTTCTTGTTTTGCCCGCCATATCCAATCCGTGCATCCGTTTCCGGTGATCTCTATATCGATCTCTAACGAAATCATCTCATCTTTTCCGATGGCATGCTTTGGTTAGCCAAGATGATGCCTCGGGTTTTCCATTCACCTTCCCGAGCGCACTCACGCATTGCATATCACTTCTTGCATATCGTGGTCATGTTTTGCATCATGTTGATTGTGCAAAGGCACCGTGGTTGATTATGGTTCCTTGTTTTGTTGTTGCTTTGGGTAGAGCCGAGACGCAGTACGGAACGAGGAACCTGTTGGAGAACGCTTTCGAGGATCAAGCTGGACAACTCGAGAACATTGCGTGATGACCATAATTTCAAATCACTTCTATCTTGCTATGCTAGTTGCTCGCTTTTGTCAGCCTATGCTGGCGATGCCTACCACTTGCTATGTCATGCCACCCATATTGCCATGTCAGCCCTAACTGGCCCTTTCCTAGCAAACCGCTGATTGGTTATGTTACCGCCTCGGCCAAATTCTCTTATAGCGTTGTTAGTTGCAGGTGAAGCTGAAGTTTGTTCCTTGTTGGAACATGGAGATGTTGTTCCTTATTGGAACATGTTTACTTGTTGGGGATATCACAATATATAAATATATCTGCCATGTTTAATACATCTATATACTTGGTAAAGGGTGGAAGGCTCTCGCCTTATGCCCGTGTTTTGTTCCACTCTTGCCACCCTAGTTTTCCCACATACCTGTTATGTTCCTTGATTTTATGCTCTTTACACTCGGTTGGGGTGATTTATGGGACCCCTTGACAGTTCGCTTTGAATAAGACTCTGGCCCGCCAAGGCCCAACTTTGGTTTTACCATTTGCCACCTAAGCCTTTTCCCCCGGTTTTCATGAGCCCGAGGGTCATCTTATTTTAAACCCCCGGCCAATGCTCCTCCGAAAAGTGTTGGTCCAAACTAGAGCCACTTGCATGTGCCACCGAGGCAACTTGGGCATCTTCTGCCGTCGCACGTAGTGTTCATCCGGATGTGCCCGAGAACCAGATATGTGCAGCTCCTATCGGGATTTGTCGGCACAATCCGGTTTTGCCGGTCTTGTTTTATTGTCACGAAATGTCTTGTAGTCCGGATTCCAGATTGATCGGTCTTCCAGAGAAGGAATAATCCTTCGCTGACCGTGAGAGCTTATAATGGGCTAAGTTGGGACACCCCGCAGGTAATATCTTTCAAAGTCGCGTGCCCGCGTTATGAGGCGATGGGAATTTGTTAATGTCCTAAGCCAGAAAACCCAAAGATGACCTTATTTAAAATACACATCAATCAAGGCTGTGTTACTGGATGGTCTCTTCTCGCGAGTCCGGGAAGTGAACACGGTGTTGGAGTTATGTCCGATGAAGTAGTTCAGGATCACTTCTTGATCACTACTAGTTTCACGACCGCATTTTGCTTCTCTCTCGCTCTCTTTACATGTATGTAGCCACCATATATGCTAGTCGCTTGCTGCAGCTCCACTTTAATACTATGTCCTCCCTAAAGCTTAAAATAGTCTTGATCTCGCTGGTGTGAGATTGCTGAGTCCCCGTGACTCATGTGACATTTCCAAACACAGCTTGCAGTGTTCCGATGCGAGGCCAGCGTGCATGATTCCACCGAGCTCAAGTGGAGTTCGACGAGGAACGGGTCGTTACTATGTCGCTTTCCAGATGATCAGAGTGGTGCCCAGCTAGACTTATCTGGGATCTGTGTTAGCAGTTGGGGTATCTTCTTTATTTTGGTTCCGTGAGTCTGACCTTGAGTGTACTCTCAATGATGTATGTTTAATAATGTAATCGTGTGACGGCGTATTGTAAGCCAACTATGTATCTTTCCCTTGATTATTACATGGGTTGTGTGAAGATTACCTCACTTGCGACATTGCTTTCAATGCGGTTATGCCTCTAAGTCGTGCCTCGACACGTGGGAGATATAGCCGCATCGGGGGCGTTACAGTGATCTTCCACCCCGACGTCGTTTCAATTGTTCATCCATGTTAGTTTTGTATCTGGTTCTTGCTTGTTGCCTCGATTACTTCTTAATCCACCTATTCTGTCTAACTAATCACAATTTAACTTTAGAAGTAGCAACGAATCTCTCACGAAGATGCTACTTCGAACTAATATTTTATTATAATTGGTGGCACATGTAGGTTTTTTCAGAGTTAAGCAGTCTGCTTGTTTGTTACTCTGTAATAACTCGGCTGTTACTAATGGCACTGAAGTTGACTGGATCGACATCCACAAGTTCCTACACTTTATTGATCGTCTTGAGGTCCTTGTGGGGCGTTTCAATGGTGGAAGGCCGCGTGGGATATGTGTGTCACTGCTGCACTCGTTGAACAGGTCCAACTGTGTCGAGAAACTTATGGTACGAGTTGTTTTCTGTTATATATGTTGTTCATAAACAATTGCTTATACACAGTTTTACAGCTGTGATCTTCTTGAAACAGGAACTGCCGAGTTCTATTGTTCCTATCTGAGATGCTGACCATGGTCGGGTCAGACTTGCGCTTGGTCACAACATGATGTTTATGTCGACCTACTCAATTCCCTTGGAGGTGAAATGATACTTATTCATGGGTGATCTCAAATAATGAAGGCCCGTCCATCTTGGAGAATAGGACAGAAGATTATGTTCATGCTTTTTCATGGCTCTAAAGCGAATATCCTGTTTATTGACCACGTTGCGAGATGAAGCCGCTTTCAGAAGGTTGTGGATCTTGCGGGGTAGCGCCTGGACCTTGTCCTGGGGCTTGGCGGCCTCACCCTTGGTTAACTGTAGGCAAAGTAGCACTATTCGAGGCGTGCTTTGTACGGTCGAACCTGTATAAGTACTCATACAGCTTTCAGCTTTGGTTGTTAAGTGCCCCTGTTGATTTCAGTTAAGGTTGTTAAGTACTCCTGCTGCTTTTACGATGCATGTCGTGTTTCTTGATCTGTCTTCCTCCGGCCGCCAAAAAACCGAAGCCGGGGCCGCCTGCTTCCGCCTCCCACGGCTGGCTGCGCCTCAGCGCACGCATCGCCGCCCCACCGTCTCCTAAATCGTTAACGCCGACGTCCTCCGCGCGCTTTGGTGCGCTCGCCGCAGCGCCGCCCTCTCGCGTTGTCAACATGGTCAACAAACAATAGGAATCGGCGTAAATGCGTGGAGAGGATGACGGTGAGGCCCACCACATCAGCGTATGGAAAAATAAAATGCTTCCTCCTAGTGTTTTCCTGACATCTGGGACCCACGACATTGTGAGCATATATAGTCAATAGACAAGAGAAGAGCACAAGATCGGCTGACACCTGGGACATAGCTAATCGAGCAGTATTTTTTTTGTTTGGTATTGTTGAGACGGAGCAGGGTTTGAACTGGGCTGTGGCCCGTCTAGCCCAGGCTTATATTTTATGTTCACCATGTGACTAGCCCAGCTATTTTTTCTTTGTGAAAATGAGCCCAGTTTATTTTTTCTGAAGAATACCCAATCCAGGCCTACTTATTTTTCTACATACGATGGGCTGCAATTCTTTAAAGACGCCTGCAAATCTTGAAAGTAATATGAAATGGGTTGTAAATATAAAAATAGATGACAAATTGGCAATTACTTTATAATTTCTGAATTTTTTCACATTTTCAGATTCCTATTTCACTGGGCATTAACCTAATTTAAATATATCTTCAAAGTACTTTAAATCTGGCTCGACATTTCGGTATTAAAAATAGTTTGGAACCCACAGAAATATGTGAAATTGGCCCTGGCCAACCAAAAAAAACGACTGCAATAAATTGCATAAGAAGTTGCCATGAGCTATATATAAATTATTAAAAAAGAGGGCGTGGTCTGACTTGTGGGCCTGTTTAGTTGACGTGTATGCAAGATTTTTTTAGTTATTATATACGTCAACAAACGATTCTAGCAGACGTAACCGTTGGATGTCAATCCAACGGCCGTCGTGTTTCTTCAATCTCTGATCTTCTTGCTCCAGCCGCCAAAGCAGCGCCGGCGGGACCACCTACTCCCGCCTCCCGTGGCCGGCTGTGCTGCCGCGTAGGCCTCAGCGTTACCTTTACCAAGTCGTGTTCACACACTTAGCTCTCACACAGTAGGACATGTTCACATCATTCCAATCCATCCTAGATGAATCATACCTGACACAACTCTAAGCAGTAGCAGGCATGACAAACAAGCATGGTTGAGTAGGCACATCATGGCTCAAACAACTCCTACTCATGCTAGCGGGTTTCAATTATTTACTGTGGCAAAGACAGGTCATGCAGAGGAAAAGGGGTTCAACTACTGCAGCATGTAACAGTTGAATCGTTGTTGTCCTAATGCAGTAAAAGAGAGCAGGAGCGAGAGAGTTGGATTGTATCGGAATGAACAAGGGGGTTTTGCTTGCCTGGCACTTCTGAAGATGATATAGCTCTTCAGCATTGTCATCTAACTCATCGTCAAAACATACGTCTACCGAGGGGGAACAACCACCGGCAAACAAGATGGAACACAATCAATGCAATGCAACAATATGATGCATGATCATGACATGGCAATATGATGTGATTTGGCCTAATGCAGCTAGCAACGATTTAAATGGAGTTGGTTTGAATACAAGATTCAAATTCAAACTCCATGTGTGGTTATTTAAATGTGATTTATTTAGTTTGTCCAATTCAGAAGCTATAAGTTGTTCCAACATGCATGAAAATGGTACGGATGGATAGATCGAATTGTTTTGATCATTTATCATATATAAATTATTTCATTTGGAGTTATAGATTATTTTCTGTGATTTTTCAAATTTTCACTATTTTTGAATTTTCCTGGTTATTCTAATTGAAACTAATCCAGAAAATACATTATTTGCGTCAGCATTGCATCACTATGATGCAGCAGGTCAAACAGGTTGATTGAAGTCAAACCTGACGTGTGGAGTCCACACGTTAGTGGCATAGTGGTAAATAAGTTTAGTTAAAACCTAACTAAAGCATTACGGCCTGGGGCCCACTAGTCAGTGACTAAGGGGTGGACTAAAAGGTAATTAAACCTAAGTTAATTACTGCCACGTCGGCAGTCGCCGGAGTTAGGCCGGTGATGACTAAACCGGCGGTGGAGCGCGTCGGAAAAACGCTATGGGGCTCCGTTTTGAGTGCGGTTCGTTGCTACGGCTTGCTGGCACTCGCGCGCATCTAGTAGTGGCAGCGGTTGGGCGTATGGTGACGGGAATCAATCCCGGCGATGAGCTATGGCGGCGGCCGGAGCGGTGGTGGTTGCGGCTGCGAGGGCTAGAGCACTCGGGCGAGCAAGGCGAGCAGCGGCGCAGCAACTAGAGTGCTCCAGAAGCACGGCAGACAGCAGCAGGGCTCGAGGGGGACGCGGAGGCGGAGCAGCTTGAGCAGCGGCCATGGCGGACGACGGCTTCGGGTGCTCACGGGGCAGCGGCTACGGGACGCACGCGAAGGAAAAGAAGGAGGGTAGAGGGTCATTGGCTCACGGCGAATCGGACGGAGGGGCCGGGGAGGCGTCGGAGCGAGCGGGGGACGAGGCGGATCTCGGTGACCCGAGGTTGAAGACGGCGACGGTGGCGGCGTTCTGCTGCTCCAGGCCTTGCGTGCATCGAGGAGGAGAGGTAGCGCAGGACGACGGAGCATCTGGGCATACTCCCTTGGAGCGGGAACGTCAGTGGGTGCGCGGGCAGCACGAGGTGGCCGGCGGGAGCGCTCGGGTGGTCGCGTGCACTAGCTCTAGAGGGAGGAAGAGAGGGCAACGAGAGAGGGAGAGGAGAGAGGGTCCTCTTGGCGTCTCCATGGCGCGAGGCAGAGGCTCGGGGAGAAGCAGGAGGTGGAAGCAGGGGGTGGCTTCGCCTCCTGTGCGTGCGCCACGCCCTCATGCCTACTGGCACGAGGTTGAAGGAGGTGTGGTGGCCAGATGGGCTGGACTGCTACAGTGCCAAGCCAGGTGAGGTCAGGTAGGTGGCCCAGGTGGGTTTCTGCTTTTTATTATTTTTCTGTCTGTTTTCCTTTTCCTGCAGTTTCTTTTAATTTGGTTTCAAACCAAACTAATTTTTTTAGCTTCTGGAAATTATTATATGGATGGATACAACATATTAAGAGCCACTCACAAATTTTCAGAATTGTTGGACTTGCAATTCTTTTGTATAAGAATTAAATCCAACTCAATTTTTTATTTATTTAAATACAAATGGCCAAAATAATTCCTCAAAAATGTTCCATATTTTTGGTTTGGACCAAAACCCTTGCCAAAAATATTAAACATCATTGAAGAGCAGTTTGAAAACATAGGATGCATTTTCCAGGGTTATTTGCCCTTCTTTTAATTAAAATTTTGAGGCTTCCGAATTTCCTCAATTCAAGTTTCTTGAATTTAAACATGATGCATGGATGCTCCCTGATGCAACTGTTGCAAACAAATTCTAGGGCTGTGACATGGGGGTGGTGAGGAAGATCAACTTTTCCTTGAGCATGCTACACTTTTTTATCCACTTCCATTTTTGAACTGGCCAAGGCACTCATTTCTGAATGGGTTGGAAAACTGGCCCGTCAGGATATGGCAGGAGTAGAAAAAGGCAGCAGGCGCGAATGGGTAGTACTGATCCCATGAAGCAAAAGCGACTGATCGCACAAACGAAATAAAAATGCAAGACACGTGTAAACAAGGTATAGGACAAAAAATTCGACCTGAACTGAAATAAAAATCAGACGGCCGATGAATAGACAGAAGCCTCAACTTATTCAAAACAGTTTCCCTGTAGCATTTGTATATGTACAAATAATTTGATCTGTCACCTAACCTATTCAACTCAAGTCCACGCCACAAACAACAATTTTCCTTTTCTCCCTCCATTTCAGGGCACAGCACTCATTCCTGAGAAAAAAACCCACAATTGTATACAAAAAGAAACCAACAGCAAGAGCATGGATGCTACCAAAACTCTAAATCTTTCGCCCGTCCGCCACCTCACGGTCAGCTGCACATAACAAATCAAGGGATGGCAACTGAGGTTGTTTCACTCTGCTCGTTTTCCCGGGGATCCTAGAACTCCTAGTCAAGCGCATACTCCTCATCGTCGGGCAGCAAGGACGTCAGGAGCGAGTAGCGCACCCGCAGGGATATCTTGCCCCTCTCGAGGTGCAGTTTGGCGGCCGACACCACCCAGTACCCCGGCAGGTCCTGTGGCCCTCGGGCCATCTCCGTCCTGTCCACAAACTTGAGCAGCTTCGGTGGCTGCACCGGCGCTTGCGGGGCACTGGGGTACACCGCCGAGTTGATGTTCGCGTCGGAGTTGATGTTCACGTCGGAGGGCCGGGGCATAGGCTTCTGCACCGCAGTGGAGAAGTGTGTGCTGATGAGCGTCGAGATGAGACCCGACTTCTGGATCAGGTTAGGGGACCCCTCCCACTCGGGCTGCCTGACAGGGTAGGCGTTCACGACTTTGGAGAAGTGCAGCCGGAGGAACAGTATCTTCTTCAAGCCCTGGTTGATCACTTCTAGCTGTGCTCCGGTGACGATGGAGGCATCCTCGGACTCCACTGGCATTGTGCAGACGTGGGAGAAGTGCTTCCATGATCCTATTGGTTCAAAGTATCTACGGTCAAATGGTTCTGGAGTTGGGCTATTGCTTGGGTCATCTTCAAGCTGGATAACCCGAGGAAGGGAACAGAGGTGCTGAAGATGGATAGCTAACTTGTTACTCTTCTTCCCTTCAAGAAACAACCGGAGTCCTGTGATCGGTCTTTTGCCCACGTCAACCTGCACCAAAGTTAAAAAGCTGCTCAAACGATGGAAAAAAATCCACAAATATATCACCAAACCCCCCAAGTGAATGGAAATTGTCAGTATAATAATCTTGTATATTCTGTATGCAGTGTGATCTCTTGATCGACAACTCGTAATAATACTTAGTTCATGAAGGAATTTAAAAATATCTAAATTATCAATTTGACAGAATCTAAATATGCCCTGCTACTGCTGTTTGCATCATTCCCAAATGAAACTAGCAATAGTCGATCCTGCCATTCATAGGTACAGATAAATGTGATTGATGTAATGCCGAATAGAATACCGGCACTTCCAGTTTGATAGCCACGAAGGTTGGATTAAAAGAGTACTGGGCTAAAATATCTTTCCAGTTTCAGGTTTTTGCGCTTCACAATTGCACACTAGAGTTTTCCCAATTAACTTTTCATCCAGTTATTTTTATAAGTATTTACCACATCTTATACCCTTTGTGCCGTTGTTTTCACTCGGGAAATGCATTATCTTATCCCTCTACTCTTGAGTAATAATTGGTTCATAGTTATCTAGCCATGTGATCTGACTTCAGTTCTGAGTTGCAACATATAAGAGAATTAGCTGGTCGTCAAATAGATCAACTGTCTACTCTAGCGATCAGGTTGTTTATGGAAAGATAAGCACTATAAATTCTCTGCGCAGAAGAATGAGAATTTGAATGGACGCATAAATAAGGAAAATTTTATCTTCAAAACTTATCCTAACCTATGTCTACTTTCCATGGTGATGCTTAAGTTTACAAGATCATGACACCACATAAAAAGGATAAAAACAAGGAAATATAAAGATGAACAATGTTTCAGTTATGACAATAGAAAAAGTGTGCATACCATGTTGGTACAAACATAAAGTGTTGGACCAATAAAATTTACTGGCAAAGATGCACTGATTTGCGTTTTCCTCCGGGGACCAAGAGGGAGGTCACTATAAACTGGCGCCCACTGCCTTGTAAGCTGGAACGCCAAAAACTGGTGCAATTCCTCAATTGGGGGCTTATCTGTATGAAATTCAAATATATCACCTTGTTATGAATACATCAACTATCACATTGTTTGCTGTGCAAAACCATGTTCGCTAGCTTGCTTTTTTGTTTATGACTTAATGATAGGATGGCAAGAAACATGTAGCGTCAAAAGGTTGCAATTCAAACATTACTTTAAATAGAGATTTCCCTTGAAATTTACGACTGAAAACACCAAGAGTAGTATTTTTGCCAAACAGATAATATACAGGGACAATTTAAACATTACTTTAAATAGAGATTTCCCTTGAAATTTACGACTGAAAACACCCAGAGTAGTATTTTTGCCCAACAGATAATATACAGGGAGTAAAGTCGGTGAACGGAGCTATAAAGGACAACTATTTTCTAATAAAGCCCAAGAAGACCATGTCCTTAGAATCTAAACAATAGGGACTTTGTTTGTGAAAGAAAGAAGCCAGCTCCCTTTCCTGTTTGACCAAGAATCTAAACAATAAGGTGGCCAAGGGTGCAGGTTCTAAAGTCCTGAATAGACTTCAGAAAACTTGCACCCAAATACATCGAGAAAAACACAAGTTCTTGTCCTATAACCCTAACTCCAGTCACTACCATGAACTACTCCCTTCGTTCTCAAATATATGTCTTTCTAGACATTCCAATATGCACTACATAAGGAGCAAAATGAATGAATCTATACTCTAAACTACGTCTATATACATCCGTATGTAGTCCGTATCAAAATCTCTAAAAAGATTTATATTTAGGAACGGAGGGATTATAAATCAACGACAAGGAACATGTAGGGAAAAACAGTGAGAAAGACAAAGAGTAACTTTATTTTAAAATAATCAAAACTAACATGCAACTAAAGTACTAGGGCGGAAGGTCAAGACTTCTCTTGATATTATTACAAATTATGCAGTTTCAACTTTCAACATTTCATGTTTAAAGGTTAAGAGCTGAGAGATGAATAAATTATCCAGCAAGCTGGAAAGGGTGGAATTTATACTTACAACGAAGATACAAATTAATTGCATGATTCAGAAATCCACTACCAGGAACTCCATTTAACAATGAAGTAATAGGTACAAAAGACATTGAGATAACATCAGGTTCTGCTTGAATACTATTCAGCCATTCACTATGAGAGATCATATCTTTATCCCTTCCACCTCTTCGCTTAGGCATCATTACCAAAACCTGAGATTAACACACGGAATAAACATAAATAACACTTCTCCTATGAACAGCCATAAACTATATCAACACAAAGAGTTTACCTCCTCCGAAGCATAAGAATTTAGTGGACTGGACTCCACAAATATCAGTCGCTGCTCTCTTCTGTCACTCTGCACGCAGAAGAACATAAATCAGCGAGCTAAGAAAAACACAACAGAACCTGCTATACCAAGACATATGACTGGCCTAAACATCAAGGCATGATGTTCAAATTCAAGTGAACAACATATACACGAATAGCTCTTGCCTCTTGGAATAAAGAGATGGGAAATTAGGCTATTGGCAAATGTCTCGGCCCTTGCTATATCTGCTGTCTATGGCTATTGGCACATGCACAGATGGCAGGTCTGCATGTCTTTGAAAATTCAAATTAATGAACTTGGAGCTATTTTCTGATCTACTTTCACTGATTAAAAGCTAAAGCCCCTTGCGTCAAGAAATAGGGTTATGGCTAGATTCGGTTAAATGATCATTACTGTTGAATCGAAAATATGCCAGGGAAAGTCGAAAGAAAAAAAAAGTTTAGATGCTAGGGTAATACCTGGTCCTCCTTCCCGTACACATCCCTGAAACTAATGTCAGATTGCCCATTTGCGTCAAGAAATCTCCTGTCAGACATCTCCTTTAATCGTTTTTGAACATCAACGGCTTGCAAGCTTGATGAATATTGTTGTTTCAAATAAATTACATCCTTCCCTCCCATTTTGACACCAACAACTACATGTGTTCCAAATTTTTGAATAAACCTGCAAGGTTAAGAAATTAAGGTTGAAGTTCAGATTTACGACTTCCGCAAAAACAATTGGCTCAGCACATGTTTTGACAAGAACAGTGTATGTCCAATTCCGATGGTACATGCTTAGAAAGCTGGCTGTAGAAAAGCAAACTGATACTATTTACATATGGTTACACCTCACATGAAATTTGGAAGGACTAAAACTGGCATTAGGACAGCTTTGAAGGAGTCGGTGCACAGACAAGCCACCCATCAGACATGAATGTATCATACCAAAATCTGAACGATTCAGAAAAATGGCAGTCAAAGCTAGATGCTATCATCCTATCAAGACTTCATTGAAGGAGCAAGATTACATAGGCCTATCTTATTTTCGATGACTACATGCTTTTGGTATGACTGAATCAAATATGGATCTAACCTTGCCAAAGCAGCAGGTTCCCAGGCTGATGGAACAGCCTGCTTAACATGATCTTGTAGTACAATTTGTGCCTTCGACAGTGCAACTGTATATAGTGTGATACACCAGCCGTCAAAAGCAAGTGACTTGGTACGTGCAGCATCTTTCTGCCAGGAGCCAGTAAATTCAAACATACAATTGAACTGGCCAGATGGAATTTTTCCGGACAAAGATAACTCCCGGTTGAATTGCTCCGACATCTGCAAAATGCTTCATAATTTCAGAAAGGGTAGCTATTTTTATCTCTTAATATTGTAAATACAACACAAACATTACTTTTTATGGGTAAAATTATATTCAACCATTTTAAGCAGTTTCCATGACAGCTTTGGAGGAGAAAATGTGATAGGGACAAACAGTTGTAGTACTGTCAAACACAATGTTTTGTATGAGATGTTATATCAATCGCCAAGTACAAAAATTTCGAAACAAGGTACATCTAATGCTTTTGAAGTACATAAAGCATAATCTCATGTGAAGCGGAAATGAAGAAATCTATGGAGGGAAGGTTGCATGTATCTGAGATGGGTGCTATTGACTAGAGCATCCTGCATGCCATAAAGGCATCCTGCTAGCAAACTGGTAGAAGCCTACAATCCCATATTTTCTTCAAAATGTCTAATCTGATAATTGGCGACCTTCTAAACTCGTAAGAAACAAAACATTGTCTACATACACAACATGCTACTCAAAATGGAAGAACATTCTGCAAGTAGCGATCGGGAAGTAGTAATGTTTTAATGTGACTGGTTTGATGTGCACTACCACCCACAGAGGAAAGAAAGATCAATCAAGAGGCTACAAGAAGAATAAATATGGAATTGTGGATGCAGACAGTATTGTACTTCGATATAAGGATGATCCTTATATTCTAGGCAATCAGGCAGAACAAGTGTTCTATTGAGAGATGTGAAGAAGCCAAATTGGTCTACTGTTGTTAAGATGAAGCTAGGAAACCTTTTTGCCATGCCAACTGCAGAAGAAGCCAAATCAGTCCTTGATCCAAGGTATCCTGGTAGGAAGCCTACAATCTCATCGTCCCGTCCAAATGTTTAACTTGATAATCGGCGACCTTCTAATATGATAACAACCAAAACATTATCTACATACAGCTCGCAGTACTCACACTGGAAGAACTTTCTGGCTGGCAGTGGTAGAATACATCTCTACAGGACTCAAACTGTTTGGTGCTTATATATGTCTCTGAAATGGCAAAAACCACTCCCTAATCCAAGGCAGATTGAACTATATGTTGCCAGCAATCAAAATTGCTAGCCATCCACAGCAGGTGGTTCTGAATGTTAAACTGGCAAGTTCATTTCTCCTCTTTTTTTTCTTCTTTTAATGTTAAATACAGGCGATAAAAATGTATGTACGTTTCTACTGAATTAAGGAATAACAAGTCACAGAAGCTACCCTTCGATTAAGGCATGATTTGATCAGTCCATTACATCGCTGAAACCGTACATTTACATACAAACCAAACCATACCACATACAGGACCTGAAGTGGGTACACAAGAAAGCAAACCTGCTGAAACGACAGGACATCGGACCGGAACCGCATCCGCTCCCCCTTGTCGCACTTGATTGACTTAGGCACGCCGGCGACCTTGGTCAGGCAGCCGGGGAGCACGATGTCCTGGGTCCCATCGCGGTCGAGCTCGATGAGCGACGGGTCGAGCGAGCCGCGCTGCTTGCAGAACTTGAGCCGGACGTCAGCGGTGACGTCGTAGCCGAGGCCGATGGACCGTATGGCGGACTCGGCCGCCCTCTGCCGCGTCTCCTTACTGTCTCTAGGCGCCATCCTGGCTCATCCCACGGCGCCGAATTTCAGCCCCCTGGATCCGGAGCACCCGGAGAACAATCAGCGGACGACAGAAATAGATAATCATTCGGCAGCCGTAACAGTCAAGGACTAACAAACAAACAAAAACTAAAATTCCCCACCAGATGGGCCGGAGCCGCGGGAGCTGGCGGTGGCGGATCTGGACGGCGCGCCAGGAATTACGGGGAGACTTGGCCGGGGATTGAAGCGACAGCCGGATGGGCCGAAAGCTCGTACCTTTTTGCGAATCGGAGCCCGGGACTTCGCTGACCGGCCGGCGGAAGAGGAGGAACGCCGCGACGAGGCGGGGAGGCGAGAAGGCGGCGGAAGAGTACAGCACCGCGCGGCGCGGCGGCGGCGGCGGCGGTAGGGCGGGTTGGATGTCGCCCGGGTGGGTAGGGTCGTCGGCAAGACCACGAGAGCGGAGTTTTTTTTTTTTAGAAGGAACGACAACTAGTTTTTTTTTTTTGCATGGTAATACACGCCATTCATATCATAGAAACGAAAGATGGTCACGTAAAGAAGCGTATGGCAAAACCGAAAAGATAGCGAACATCTACGAGCTTGACACTAACGCCGTCACCTGCCTCGGCACCACCACAAGCAGCCACCGAAAAAAGAATGACGAATCGCTCCTCACCCGAAGCTCGACGCGGCTCCATCGTGATATTCGACTGCGGGACCTCCAAGGTGGCTCACCAAAAGTGAAGCCATTGCCGTTGAACGAATCAGACCGGCAACACCCGGACACGCCATCGAACTCCGGATCGGCACCCCACCACGACTAAGACGCCAAGGAGGAAACCATACCGCCATCCACGAACCACGAACCCAAAGACACGTTCCATCTTCCGGATGTCGTCGATGCGCACCACAATCTGCATCCGCTCCTGGACTATCTCCCAAGCTCCACGCCGACGCTGGAGCAAACGTCGTCGCAACGACGGAGCCCGAGGACACAGGTCCACCACGAGGATGCCGCCGCCACGCCATCCTTGCTTGAACAGGCTGATTTCCAGATCCATCCCCAACCATAGGACCGATGGCCTCGTCAGGAAAGGATCCGAAGAATATTTATTCAGCGTCGTCATCGTCGCCGCCGAAGCAAAGACGATAAACAACCTAAAAACCTAGACTACGGATGAGTAAAAACGATCCACACGCGTGGATCCGGCGACCCCCCTCACCACCGGCGACCGAAGTCGCCGGCGGAGGGGAGCCGCCGGAGAACGGCGTTGGAAGATCGGCCCCTGGCGGCGGCTAGCGTTGCAGCCGCCAGGTACGAGAGGAAAACCGTACGCACAAGGAATTGCACGCGCTGCCAGTCGAACGACAACTAGTTCATTCCCTTATTATACAACCCGCCCAGCATTGTTGACAAGTTCATATACTAAGTCTGGGACTTGAGAGAACCATTGCACTGATTCTCCATCTCCCATACAAGCACCATGAGATGCTAATACATGAGCCACATTGTTACATGCCCTTGGACACCACACAATGTTTCATGAGCTAACTTTTAACCCGAGCATCTGCTTAATTTCTTGAAATAAAATCCCGTGACTCGCTAGATCATAAGCGTTGCTCGTTATAGCCTGTTTTAGAACCAAACAATATGTTTCAATGATAATGCGCCCCATTCCAAGCTCGATGGCTCTGCAAATTGCCTTCATTAGTGCCCAAGTTTCATATTGAAGTGCATCTGTGACCATGTTCAGATTGCCAGCTCCAGCCGCTTCTACTCCTCCATCCTCATTTCTTATGATGAAGCCCCATCCTCCTTTTGTGGTGCCTTCCCTGTAGGCACCATCAATACTAATTTCGAGATTCGACGGTTGAGGTGGGCATCATTTCAAAAGTTTAGCTTCAAGTATTGAGCTTTCTCCTTTTTTATAATAATTTTGAAATTACTGGCTTTGTACTTCCACTGAATGTGTTACTGCTGCAATAGTTCTTCTTTGATCTCCAACATTTTCTTTGTTCCTCTCATGCCACCATAGCCATAACAATGTGCAGACTTTTATGCAGTCTTCAATCCCCGTTTGTAATAAAGCAGACACAATTTTCATAGGGTCTACACATTTCATCAGATCAAGTCTGACCTCTTCCAACATTGTCATCCTCCATAACTGTTTGACTTGCTTGCACTTGAAGAAGCAATGGCCTACATCTTCTTCCATTTTCAAGCAAACAGGGCACCTAGTACTGATATCAAACCCTCTTCTTGCCAGTTTTGGTCTAAAGGGCAAACTATGATGAGCAAGACGCCATATAAAATGTTGCACCTTCCCTGGCACTGGAATTCTCCAGATTAACTCCCACTTCAACTGGTCATTAATACGCCCTATGGCCGACGAAGAGCCAAAAACCCTTGTCGATGTCTTTTTTGTTCCCTCCACTGCCACTCAATAAGCAGATTTCACTGAAAATTGTCCCTTCTTATCAAAGTGCTATGCAACATGATCCTCCATATCCTCTGACAAATGGATTTTTAAAATATTGGTTGCATCTTCTCTGCAAAAGGTTTGATTTATCAGTGCTGTAACCCAATCTCCTGTGCAAGGATCAATGAGTTCTGATACTTTACATAGCAGATTTCCCCCTCTTGGCGTGATTGGTTTTCTGGACATATTTGATGGAATCCAGGGATCCTCCCATATATTAATATTTTCACCATTTCCTATGCGCCAAATCATTCTATCCTTTAGTAATTTCACACCTTTCAGCACACTCCTCCATGTATATGATACCCCCGGTTTCAGTTTTGCTTTGAAGATGTTGCCATCCGAGCGGAGTAGTTTTTTTTGGGGGGAATGCAACCTAGTCTTATCACTAGAAGTCATAACATTTGTTATGTTCAGTTTAATGGTAGAATTTTAAAAATACCCAAATATTAACGCCCACAAATATGGCATATTTGTACTTCGCCCACACGCATTGATCCCCATCTATTATGTTTTGCACCAATCTTGAAGGAATCTATTGGAATTTCAGTGTCACGTAGGCATAGCGTGTTGTGTGGGCGTTCCAGCGCTGGCCCACACGACCCGCAGCGCGTGGTTGCCAGCTGCGTTGTGTGGACGAACCAGTTCCGGCCCATACAGTCACCACCCAGTCCACACCCGTGTGGGCAAACTGTTCTTCGCCCACACGACGCTCGTACAGTTCTAAATGGCAACTACAGTTGCGCGTATGTGGCAACTATGTAATCACACATGGCAAGTACGGTTAACCATGCATGGCAATTTATAGTTGGACCTATAAGTGCATCTAGTGCCACCCCTAATTGGTTTTGGAGTATTGACGACAAACCTGGTTGAGGGACTAATGTGTTTGTGAGAATTGCAGGATAACATAGGTAGTAGTCCCTCATTGATTCGGTTTACCTACCGGAGATGACCCCTAAAAATGTATGAAGACATTGAAGACAATGGTGGTCTGTGAAGCTATTCACCTTGAAGACTATGACATGAGAAGACATTGCATGAAGACTATGGAGCGCGAAGACTTAGCGGTTTCGTCGTTTCCTTTTCTTCTTGTTGAGTCATAGGAACCACCGCACTGTTAAGTGGGGTCCAAGTGAACAAAGTCGAGTGATCAAGTGATGCTCAACCAAATCTTATGTCTTGACGAAGATAATCAGAGCAAATCTTATCCAGAAGTCGGATGAGTCAGCTTTACTTGTAGCCCAAGTCAAGCTGCAGCGTATGTTTGAAATCGACCGTTGGAACACGTGTCGGTTCCTTAGTGACCCGAGGTCATTTCGGACAAATCAGGTCGGGTTGCCTAGTGGCTATAAATAGCCCACCCCCTACACCATAAATTGGTGGCTGCTCAGAGTTAGTACACGGCTTTTGTCGTTTGAGAGCAACCCACCTCCGAAGCTTTTGAGAGAGAATCCTTGCGAGGACAAAGCCCAAACCACCTAGAGCCCAAAGAGTGTTTGGCATCACTGAAGTCTTTCTGTCCGCGTGATCTGAAGACTTATTTCACTTGACGATTGTGAATCCTCCAGCCGGTTAGGTGTCACGTTCTGAGCATCCAAGAGTCTGTTGGGGAACATAGTAATTTCAAAAAAAATTCCTACGCACACGCAAGATCATGGTGATGGCATAGCAACGAGAGGGGAGAGTGTATGTCCACGTACCCTCGTAGACCGTAAGCGGAAGCGTTATGACAACGCGGTTGATGTAGTCGTACGTCTTCACGATCCGACCAATCCAAGTACCGAGCGTCACGGCACCTCCGAGTTCAGCACACGTTCAGCTCGATGGCGATCCCGGACTCCGATCCAGCAAAGTGTCGGGGATGAGTTCCGTCGATCTGACGGCGTGGTGGCGATGATGATGCTCTACGGCGCGAGGCTTCGCCTAAACTCATGACGATATGACCGAGGTGGAATATGGTGGAGGGGGCACCGCACACGGCTAAGGAGCGATCACGTAGATCAACTTGTGTGTCTGGGTGCCCCCTGCCCCGTGATATAAAGGAGGGAGGGGAGTGCGGCCCGGCCCCAAGGGGTGCGCTGGAGGAGTCCTACTCCCACCGGGAGTAGGACTCCCCCTCTCTGCCTTGTTGGAGAAGGAAAGGGGGAGGAAGAGGAAGAGGCGCCGCCTCTCCTTGTCCTATTAGGACTAGGGGAGGCGCGGCCTGCCCCGGCCGGCCCTCCTCTTCTCCCTCATGGCCCACTAAGGCCCATTATCCCCGGGAGGGTTCCGGTAACCCCGGTGTTAAATAAAATCCCGATTTCACCGGAACCATTCCGATATCCAAATATAGGCTTCCAATATATCAATCTTTATGTCTCGACCATTTCGAGACTCCTCGTCATGTCCGTGATCACATCCGGGACTCGAACAAACTTCGGTACATCAAAACTTATAAACTCATAATAAAGCATCATCGTAGCGTTAAGCGTGCGGACCCTACGGGTTCGAGAACTATGTAGACATGACCTAGAACTATTCTCGGTCAATAACCAATAGCGGAACCTGGATGCCCATATTGGTTCCTACATATTCTCTGAAGATCTTTATCGGTCAAACCGCATAACAACATCGTTGTTCCCTTTGTCATCGGTATGTTACTTGCCGAGATTTGATCGTCGGTATCCAATACCTAGTTCAATCTCGTTCTTGGCAAGTCTCTTTACTCGTTACGTAATGCATCATTCCGTAACTAACTCATTAGCTACATTGCTTGCAAGGCTTATAGTGATGTGCATTACCGAGAGGGCCGGAGATACCTCTCCGAGCAATCGGAGTGACAAAACCTAATCTCGAAATCGCCAACCCAACATGTACCTTTGGAGACACCTGTAGTACTCCTTTATAATCACCCAGATTCGTTGTGGCGTTTGGTAGCACCAAAGTGTTCCTCCGGTAAGCAGGAGTTGCATAATCTCATAGTTACGAGGAACATGTATAAGCCATGAAGAAAGCAATAGCAATATACTAAGCGATCAAGTGCTAGGCTAACGGAATGGGTCATGTCAATCACATCATTCTCTAATGATGTGATCCCATTAATCAAATAACAACACATGTCTATGGTTAGGAAACATAACCATCTTTGATTAATGAGCTAGTCAAGTAGAGGCATACTAGTGACTATATGTTTGTCTATGTATTCACACATGTATCATGTTTCCGGTTAATACAATTCTAGCATGAATAATAAACATTTATCATGATATGAGGAAATAAATAATAACTTTATTATTGCCTCTAGGGCATATTTCCTTGATCTCCCACTTGCACTAGAGTCAATAATCTAGATTACACAAGAATGATTCTAACACCCATGGAGTCTTGGTGCTGATCATGTTTTGCTCGTGGAAGAGGCTTAGTCAACGGGTCTGCAACATTCAGATCCGTATGTATCTTGCAAATCTCTATGTCTCCCACGGACTTGGTCCGGATGGAATTGAAGCGTCTCTTGATATGCTTGGTCCTCTTGTGAAATCTGGATTCCTTTGCCAAGGCAATTGCACCAGTATTGTCACAGATGATCTTCATTGGTCCCGATGCACTAGGTATGACACCTAGATCGGAAATGAACTCTTTCATCCAGACTCCTTCATTTGCTGCTTCCGAAGCAGCTATGTACTCCGCTTCACATGTAGATCCCGCCACGACACTTTGTTTAGAACTGCACCAACTGACAGCTCCACCGTTTAATAAAAACACGTATCCGGTTTGCGATTTAGAATCGTCGGATCGATGTCAAAACTTACATCGGCGTAACCATTTACGACTAGCTCTTTGTCACCTCCATATCGAGAAACATATCCTTAGTCCTTTTCGTATTTTAGGATGTTCTTGACGCTGTCCGATGATCCATTCTGGATTACTTTGGTACCTTCCTGCCAAGCTTATTGCTAAGCATCGTCGGTCTGGTACACAGCATTGCATACATGATAGAGCCTATGGCTGAAGCATAGGGAACATCTTTCATTTTCTCTCTATCTTCTGCTGTGGTCGGGCATTGAGTCGACTCAATTTCACACCTTATGTCTGGTAAAAATCCTTTCTTTGCACGATCCATTTTGAACTTTTTCAAAACTTTATCAAGGTATGTGCTTTGTGAAAGTCCAATCAAGCGTCTTGATCTATCTCTATAGATCTTGATGCCCAATATGTAAGCAGCTTCACCGAGGTCTTTCATTGAAAAACTTTTATTCAAGTATCCTTTTATGCTATCCAGAAATTCTATATCATTTCCAATCAATAATATGTCGTCCACATATAATATTAGAAATGCTCTGAGCTCCCACTCACTTTCTTGTAAATACAGGCTTCTCCAAAAGTCATGTAAAACCATATGCTTTGATCACACTATCAAAGCGTTTATTCCAACTCCGAGAGGCTTGCACTAGACCATAAATTGATCGCTGGAGCTTGCACACTTTGTTAGCCCCTTTTGGATCAACAAAACCTTCTGGTTGCATCATATACAACTCTTCTTCTAGAAATCCATTCAAGAATGCAGTTTTGACATCCATTTGCCAAATTTCATAATCATAAAATGCAGCAATTGCTAACATGATTCTGACGGACTTAAGCATCGCTATGGGTGAGAAAGTCTCATCGTAGTCAACCCCTTGAACTTGTCGAAAACCTTTACGCAACAAGTCGAGCTTTATAGACAGTTATATTACCATCGGCCGGTCTTCTTCTTAAAATCCATTTATTCTCAATGGCTTGCCGATCATCGGGCAAGTCAACCAAAGTCCATACTTTGTTCTCATACATGGATCCCATCTCAGATTTCATGGCTTCTAGCCATTTTGCGAATCTGGGCTCATCATCGCTTCCTCATAGTTCGTAGGTTCGCCATTGTCAAGTAACATGACTTCCGAGAATAGGATTACCGTACCACTCAGTGCGGATCTTACTCTGGTTGACCTCTGAAGTTCAAGAGAAACTTGATCTGAAGTTTCATGATCAATATCATTAGTTTCCTCACTAATTGGTGTAGTTGTCACAGAACCGGTTCTTGTGATGAACTACTTTCAATAAGGGAGCGGAACACGATTATCTCATCAAGTTCTACTTTCCTCCCACTCACTTCTTTCGAGAGAAACTCTTTTTCTAGAAAGGATCCGAATTTAGCAACGAAAATCTTGCCTTCAGATCTGTGATAGAAGGTGTACCCAACAGTCTCCTTTGGGTATCCTATGAAGACACATTTCTCCGATTTGGGTTCGAGATTATCTGGTTGAAGTTTCTTCACATAAGCATCGCAGCCCCAAACTTTAAGAAACGACAACTTTGGTTTCTTGCCAAACCACAGTTCATGAGGTGTCGTCTCAACGGATTTTGATGGTGCCCTATTTAACGTGAATGCGGCCGTCTCTAAAGCATAACCCCAAAAGCGATAGCGGTAAATCAGTAAGAGACATCATAGATCGCACCATATCTAGTAAAGTACGACGATTCGGACGTTTGGACACACCATTTCGTTGTGGTGTTCCGGTGGCGTGAGTTGAAACTATTCCGCATTGTTTCAAATGTAAACCAAACTCGTAACTCAAATATTCTCCTCCACGATCAGATCGTAGAAGTTTTATTTTCTTGTTACGATGATTTTCCACTTTACTCTGAAATTCTTTGAACTTTTCAAATGTTTCAGATTTGTGTTTCATTAAGTAGATATACCCATATCTGCTCAGATCATCTGTGAAGGTGAGAAAATAACGATACCCGCCGCGTGCCTCAACATTCATTGGACCACAAACATCCGTATGTATGATTTCCAACAAATCAGTTGCTCGCTCCATAGTTCCGGAGAACGGCGTTTTAGTCATCTTGCCCATGAGGCATGGTTACTTAAGTACCAAGTGATTCATAATCAAGTGATTCCAAAAGCCCATCAAGATGGAGTTTCTTCATGTGTTTTACTCCGATATGACCCAAACGGCAGTGCCACAAATAAGTTGCACTATCATTATAAACTCAGAATCATTTGGTTTCAAGACTATGAATATGATTATTACTACTATCGAGATTCAAAAAAAATAGACCACTCTTCAAGGGTGCATTACCATAAAAGATAATATTCATATAAATAGAACAACCATTATTCTCTCGACTTAAATGAATAACCGTCTCGCATCAAACAAGATCCAGATATAATGTTCATGCTTAACGCTGGCACCAAATAATAGGTCTAAAACTAATCCCGATGGTAGATGTAGAGGTAGCGTGCCGACCGCGATCACATCGACTTTGGAACCCGGGTCATGCTTTACGGCTTAGAACCGGGTCTTCAACGACGTTTTGAACGTCATGGAGCATATGAGATGTTCCAGGAGTTGAAGTTAATATTTCAAGCAAATGCCCGGATTGAGAGATATGAAGTCTCCAATAAGTTCTATAGCTGCAAGATGGAGGAGAATAGTTCACAAGGAGCACATACTCAAAATGTCCGGGTATAACAATCACTTAATTCAGCTGGGAGTTAATCTTCCGGATGATAGTGTCATTGATGTAATTCTCCAATCACTGCCACCAAGCTACAAGAGCTTCGTGATGAACTATAATATGCAAGGGATGACTAAGACAATTCACGAGCTCTTCACGATGCTAAAAGCCATGGAGGTAGAAATCAAGAAAGAGCATCAAGTGTTGATGGTCAACAAGACCACTAGTTTCAAGAAAAGGGCAAAGGGAAGAAGAAGGAAACTTCAAAAGAACAGCAAGAAAGTTGCTGATCAAGAGAAGAAACCCAAGTCTGGACCTAAGCCTGAAATCGAAGTGTTTTACTGCAAGCAGACCGGACACCGAAGCGGAACTGCCCCAAGTATTTGGCGGATAAAAAGGATGGCAAGGTGAACAAAGGTATATGTGATATACATGTTATTGATGTGTACCTTACTAGAGCTCGTAGTAGCACTGGGTATTTGATACCGGGTTACATTGCTAATATTTGCAACTCGAAACAGGACTACGGAATAGACGAGCAATCGCAAAGGACGAGGTGACGATGCGCGTGGGAAATGGTTCCAAAGTCAATGTGATCGCGGTCGGCACGCTACCTCTACATCTACCTTCGGATTAGTTTTAGACCTAAATAATTGTTATTTGGTGCCAGCGTTGAGCATGAACATTATATCTGGATCTTGTTTAATGCGAGACGGTTATTCATTTAAATCGAGAGAATAATGGTTGTTCTATTTATATGAGTAATATCTTTTATGGTCATGCACCCTTGAAGAATGGTCTATTCTTGTTGAATCTCGACAAGAGTGATACACATATTCATAATGTTAAAGCCAAAAGATGCAGAGTCGATAATGATAGTGCAACTTATTTGTGGCAATCGCCGTTTAGGTCATATCGGTGTAAAACGCATGAAGAAACTCCATCTTGATGGGCTTCGAATCACTTGATTATGAATCACTTGGTACTTGCGAACCGCGGCCTCATGGGCAAGATGACCAAAACGCCGTTCTCCGGAACAATGGAGCGAGCAAATGACTTATTGGAAATAATACATACTGATGTATGCGGTCCGATGAGTGTTAAAGCTCACGGCAAGTATCGTTATTTTCTGACCTTCACAAGATGATTTGAGCAGATATGAGTATATCTACTTAATGAAGCACAAGTCTGAAACATTTGAAAAGTTCAAATAATTTCAGAGTGAAGTGGAGAATCATCGTAATAAGAAAATAAAGTTTCTACGATCTGATCGTGGAGGAGAATATTTGAGTTACGAGTTTGGTTTACATTTGAAACAATGCGGAATAGTTTCGCAAATCACGCCACCCGGAACACCACAGAGAAATGGTGTGTCCGAACGTCGTAATCGTACTTTACTAGATATGGTACGATCTATGATGTCTATTTCCGATTTACCGCTATCGTTTTGGGGTTATGCTTTAGAGACGGCCGCATTCACATTGAATAGGACACCGTCAAAAATCCGTTGAGACGACGCCTTATGAACAGTGGTTTGGCAAGAAACCAAAGTTGTCGTTTCTTAAAGTTTGGGGCTGCGATGCTTATGTAAAGAAACTTCAACCAGATAAGCTCGAACCCAAATCGGAAAAATGTGTCTTCATAGGATACCCAAAGGAGATCATTGGGTACACCTTCTATCACAGATCTGAAGGCAAGATTTTCGTTGCTAAATTCGGGTCCTTTCTAGAGAAGGAGTTTCTCTCGAAAGAAGTGAGTGGGAGGAAAGTAGAACTTGATGAGATAATCAGATTCTGCTCCCTTATTGGAAAGTAGTTCATCACAAGAAATGGTTCCCGTGACAACTACACCAATTAGTGAGGAAACTAATGATGATGATCATGAAGCTTCAGATCAAGTTACTACCGAACCTCGTGGTCAACCAGAGTAAAATACGCACCGTGAGTGGTACGGTAATCCTATTCGGAAGTCATGTTACTTGACCATGGCGAACCTACGAACTATGAAGAAGCGATGGTGAGCCCAGATTCCGCAAAATGGCTGGAAGCCATGAAATCTGAGATGGGATCCATGTATGAGAACAAAGTATGGACTTTGGTTGACTTGCCCGATGATCGGCAAGCCATTGAAAATAAATGGATCTTTAAGAAGAAGACTGACGCCGATGGTAATGTAACTGTCTACAAAGCTCGACTTGTTGCGAAAGGTTTTCGACAAGTTCAAGGGGTTGACTACGATGAGACTTTCTCACCAGTAGCGATGCTTAAGTCTGTCTGAATCATGTTAGCAATTGCCGCATTTTATGATTATGAAATTTGGCAAATGGATGTAAAAACTGCATTCTTGAATGGATTTCTAGAAGAAGAGTTGTATATGATGCAACCAGAAGGTTTTGTCGATCCAAAAGGTGCTAACAAAGTGTGCAAGCTCCATGATCAATTTATGGTCCTGCAAGCCTCTCGGAGTTGAATAAACGCTTTGATAATGTGATCAAAGCATATGGGTTTGTACAGACTTTTGGAGAAGCCTCAGATTTACAAGAAAGTGAGTGGGAGCTCAGAGCATTTCTAATATTATATGTGGACGACATATTATTGATTGGAAATGATATAGAATTTCTGGATAGCATAAAAGCATACTTGAATAAAAGTTTTTCAATGAAAGACCTCGGTGAAGTTGCTTACATATTGGGCATCAAGATCTATAGAGATAGATCAAGACGCTTGATTGGACTTTCACAAAGCACATACCTTGATAAAGTTTTGAAAAAGTTCAAAATGGCTCGTGCAAAGAAAGGTTTTTACCTGTGTTACAAGGTGTAAGATTGAGTCGACTCAATGCCCCACCACAGCAGAAGATAGAGAGAAAATGAAAGATGTTCCCTATGCTTCAGCCATAGGCTCTATCATGTATGTAATTCTGTGTACCAGACCGACGTATGCTTAGCTGTAAGCTTGGCAGGAAGGTACCAAAGTAATCCAGAGTGGATCATCGGACAGCGTCAAGAACATCCTGAAATACCGAAAAGGACTAAGGATATGTTTCTCGTATATGGAGGTGACAAAGAGCTAGTCGTAAATGGTTACGTCGATGCAAGCTTTGACACTGATCCGGACGATTCTAAATCGCAAACCGGATACGTGTTTTTATTAAACGGTGGAGCTGTCACTTGGTGCAGTTCTAAACAAAGCGTCGTGGCGGGATCTACATGTGAAGCGGAGTACATAGCTGCTTCGGAAGCAGCGAATGAAGGAGTCTGGATGAAAGAGTTCATTTCCGATCTAGGTGTCATACCTAGTGCATCGGGACCGATGAAGATCTTCTGTGACAATACTGGTGCAATTGCCTTGGCAAAGGAATCCAGATTTCACAAGAGGACCAAGCACATCAAGAGACGCTTCAATTCCATTCGGAACCAAGTCCAAGTGGGAGACATAGAGATTTGCAAAATACATACGGATCTGAATGTTGCGTACCGATTGACTAAGCCTCTTCCACGAGCAAAACATGATCAAGCACCAAGACTCCATGGGTGTAAGGATCATTACTTTGTAATCTAGATTATTGACTCTAGTGCAAGTGGGAGATCAAGGAAATATGCCCTAGAGGCAATAATAAAGTTATTATTTATTTCCTTATATCATGATAAATGTTTATTATTCATGCTAGAATTGTATTAACCGGAAACATAATACATGTGTGAATATATAGACAAACAAGATGTCACTAGTATGCCTCTACTTGACTAGCTTGTTAATCAAAGATGGTTAAGTTTCCTAACCATGAACAAGGAGTTGTTATTTGATTAACAAGGTCACATCATTAGTTGAATGATCTGATTGACATGACCCATTCCGTTAGCTTAACACTTGATCGCTTAGTATGTTAATGCTTTCTTCATGACCCATACATGTTCCTCGTAATTATGAGATTATGCAACTCCTGCTTACCGGAGGAACACTTTGGTACTACCAAACGTCACAACGTGAATCGGGTGATTATAAAGGAGTACTACAGGTGTCTCCAAAGGTACTTGTTGGGTTGGCGATTTCGAGATTAGGTTTTGTCACTCCGATCGCTTCGGAGAGGTATCTCTAGGCCTTCTCGGTAATACACATCACCTAAGCCTTGCAAGCATTACAACTAATGAGTTAGTTGTGAGATGATGTATTACGGAACGAGTAAAGAGACTTACCGGTAACGAGATTGAACTAGGTATTGGATACCGACGATCGGATCTCGGGTAATTAACATACCGATGACAAAGGGAACAACGTATGTCGTTATGCGGTTTGACCGATAAAAGATCTTCGTAGAATATGTAGGAACCAATATGGGCATCCAGGTTCCGCTATTGGTTATTGACCCAGAATGGTTCTAGGTCATGTCTACATAGTTCTCGAACCCGTAGGGTCCGCACGCTTAATGTTTCGATGACAGTTCATTATGAGTTTATAAGTATTGATGCACCAAAGTTTGTTCGGAGTCCCGGATGTGATCACGGACATGACGAGGAGTCTCGAAATGGTCGAGACATAAAGTTTGATATATTGGAAGCCTATGTTTGGACTTCGGAATGGTTCCGAGTGAAAACAGGATGTTACCGGAACACCGGGGTTACTGAACCCCGGGGTATATGGGCCTTCATGGGCCTCAAGGGAGAAGGAGAAGGGCCGCCAGGTGGGCTGCGCGCCTCCCCTTCCAGTCCGAATAGGACAAGGAGAGGGGCGCGCCCTTCCCCTTTCCCTCCCCAATCCTACTCCAACTAGGACAGGGGAGTCCTACTCCCGGTGGGAGTAGGACTCCTCCTTGCGCGCCTCCCCTTAGGGCCGGCCACCTCCCCTTGCCTCCTTTATATACGGGGCAGGGGCACCCCATGACACGCAAGTTGATCTACGGATCTTTCCTTAGCCGCAGCGGTGCTCCCTTCCACCATATTCCACTTCGGTCATATCGTCATGAGCTTAGGCGAAGCCCTGCTACCGGAGAAGTCATATCGTCATGAGCTTAGGCGAAGCCTCGCGTCGGTGGAGCATCAACATCGCTACCACGCCGTCGTCGACGGAACTCATCCCGACACTTTGCTGGATCGGAGTCCGGGATCGCCATCGAGCTGAACGTGTGCGTAACTCGGAGGTGCCGTGACGTTCGGTGCTTGGATCGGTCGGATCGTGAAGACGCACGACTACATCAACCGCGTTGTTATAACGCTTCCGCTTTCGGGTTCACGAGGGTACGTGGACGGACACTCTCCCCTCTCGTTGCTATGCCATCACCATGGTCTTGCGTGATCGTAGGAATTTTTTTGAAATTACTACGTTCCCCAACAGGTATGACACCTAGATCGGAAATGAACTCTTTCATCCAGACTCCTTCATTTGCTACTTCCGAAGCAGCTATGTACTCCGCTTCACATGTAGATCCCGCCACGACGCTTTGTTTAGAACTGCACCAACTGACAGCTCCACCGTTTAATAAAAACACGTATCCGGTTTGCGATTTAGAATCGTCCGGATCAAAGGTCAAAGCTTGCATCGACGTAACCATTTACGACTAGCTCTTTGTCACCTCCATATACGAGAAACATATCCTTAGTCCTTTTCGTGTATTTTAGGATGTTCTTGACCGCTGTCCGATGATCCATTCCTGGATTACTTTGGTACCTTCCTGCCAAGCTTATTGCTAAGCATACGCCGTGTCTGGTACACAGCATTGCATACATGATAGAGCCTATGGCTGAAGCATAGGAACATCTTTCATTTTCTCTCTATCTTCTGCTGTGGTCGGGCATTGAGTCCGACTCAATTTCACACCTTGTAATACAGGTAAAAATCCTTTCTTTGCACGATCCATTTTGAACTTTTTCAAAACTTTATCAAGGTATGTGCTTTGTGAAAGTCCAATCAAGCGCCTTGATCTATCTCTATAGATCTTGATGCCCAATATGTAAGCAGCTTCACCGAGGTCTTTCATTGAAAAACTTTTATTCAAGTATCCTTTTATGCTATCCAGAAATTCTATATCATTTCCAATCAATAATATGTCGTCCACATATAATATTAGAAATGCTACAGAGCTCCCACTCACTTTCTTGTAAATACAAAGCTTCTCCAAAAGTCTCAGAGAAACCATATGCTTTGATCACACTATCAAAGCGTTTATTCCAACTCCGAGAGGCTTGCACTGCACCATAAATTGATCGCTGGAGCTTGCACACTTTGTTAGCCCTTTTGGATCAACAAAACCTTCCGGGTTGCATCATATACAACTCTTCTTCTAGAAATCCATTCAAGAATGCAGTTTTGACATCCATTTGCCAAATTTCATAATCATAAAATGCAGCAATTGCTAACATGATTCGGACAGACTTAAGCATCACTATGGGTGAGAAAGTCTCATCGTAGTCAACCCCTTGAACTTGTCGAAAACCTTTCGCAACAAGTCGAGCTTTATAGATAGTTATATTACCATCAGCGTCAGTCTTCTTCTTAAAAATCCATTTATTCTCAATGGCTTGCCGATCATCGGGCAAGTCAACCAAAGTCCATACTTTGTTCTCATACATGGATCCCATCTCAGATTTCATGGCTTCTAGCCATTTTATGAATCTGGGCTCATCATCGCCTCCTCATAGTTCAGAGGTTCGCCATTGTCAAGTAACATGACTTCCGAATAGGATTACCGTACCACTCACAGTGCGGATCTTACTCTGGTTGACCTCTGAAGTTCAGTAGAAACTTGATCTGAAGTTTCATGATCAATATCATTAGTTTCCTCACTAATTGGTGTAGTTGTCACAGAACCGTATCTTGTGATGAACTACTTTCCAATAAGGGAGCGTATACGATTATATCATCAAGTTCTACTTTCCTCCCACTCACTTCTTTCGAGAGAAACTCTTTTTCTAGAAAGGATCCGAATTTAGCAACGAAAATCTTGCCTTCAGATCTGTGATAGAAGGTGTACCCAACAGTCTCCTTTGGGTATCCTATGAAGACACATTTCTCCGATTTGGGTTCGAGCTTATCTGGTTGAAGTTTCTTCACATAAGCATCGCAGCCCCAAACTTTAAGAAACGAAAACTTTGGTTTCTTGCCAAACCACAGTTCATGAGGTGTCGTCTCAACGGATTTTGATGGTGCCCTATTTAACGTGAATGCGGCCGTCTCTAAAGCATAACCCCAAAACGATAGCGGTAAATCAAGAAGAGACATCATAGATCGCACCATATCTAGTAAAGTACGACATTTACGCTTGGACACACCATTTCGCTGTGGTGTTCCGGTGGCGTGAGTTGCTAAACTATTCCGCATTGTTTCAAATGTAAACCAAACTCAGAATCTCAAATATTCTCCTCCACGATCAGATCGTAGAAGTTTTATTTTCTTGTTACGATGATTTTCCACTTTACTCTGAAATTCTTTGAACTTTTCAAATGTTTCAGATTTGTGTTTCATTAAGTAGATATACCCATATCTGCTCAGATCATCTGTGAAGGTGAGAAAATAACGATACGCCAAGCGTGCCTCAACATTCATTGGACCACAAACATCAAGATGTATGATTTCCAACAAATCAGTTGCTCGCTCCATAGTTCCGGAGAACGGCGTTTTAGTCATCTTGCCCATGAGGCATGGTTCGTAAGTACCAAGTGATTCATAATCAAGTGATTCCAAAAGCCCATCAAGATGGAGTTTCTTCATGTGTTTTACTCCGATATGACCCAAACGGCTGTGCCACAAATAAGTTGCACTATCATTATCAACTCTGTATCTTTTGGTTTCAACACTATGAATATGTGTATTACTACTATCGAGATTCAATAAAAATAGACCACTCTTCAAGGGTGCATGACCATAAAAGATAATATTCATATAAATAGAACAACCATTATTCTCTGACTTAAATGAATAACCGTCTCGCATCAAACAAGATCCAGATATAATGTTCATGCTTAACGCTGGCACCAAATAATAGGTCTAAAACTAATCCCGATGGTAGATGTAGAGGTAGCGTGCCGACCGCGATCACATCGACTTTGGAACCATTTCCCACGCGCATCGTCACCTCGTCCTTAGCCAATCTTCGATTAATCCGTAGTTCCTGCTTCGAAGTTGCAAATATTAGCAATGTAACCAGTATCAAATACCGGTACTATCATGCGAGCATTAGTAAGGTACACATCAATAACATGTATATCACATATACCTTTGTTCACTTTGCCATCCTTCTTATCCGCCAAATACTTGGGGCAGTTCCGCTTCCAAAGGTCCAAATCTGCTTGCAAGAGAAGCACTCGATCTCGTGCTTAGGTCCAGACTTGGGTTTCTTCTCTTGTGCAGCAACTTGTTTACTGTTCTTCTTGAAGTTCCCCTTCTTCTTCCCTTTGCCCTTTTTCTTGAAACTGGTGGTCTTGTTGACCATCAACACTTGATGCTCCTTTTTGATTTCTACCTCCGCGACTTTTAGCATTGCGAAGAGCTCAGGAATAGTCTTGTCCATCCCTTGCATATTATAGTTCATCACGAAGATCTTGTAGCTTGGTGGCAGTGATTGAAGAATTACATCAATTACACTATCATCGTGAAGATTAACTCCCGGTTGAATCAAGTGATTATTATACCCGAACATTTTGAGTATGTGTTCACTGAAGAACTATTCTCCTCCATCTTGCAGCTATAGAACTTATTGGAGACTTCATATCTCTCAATCCGGGCATTTGCTTGAAATATTAACTTCAACTCCTGGAACATCTCATATGCTCCATGACGTTCAAAACGTCATTGAAGGCCCGGTTCTAAGCCGTAAAGCATGGCACACTGAACTATCGAGTAGTCATCAGCTTTGCTCTGCCAGACGTTCTTAACGCCGCTTGCCAGATCAAGAAGCAGTTCGGCACCCAGCGGTGCTTCCAGGGCGTAATTCTTCCGTGCAGCAATGAGGATAATCCTCGTGTTACGGACCCAGTCCGTGTAATTGCTACCATCATCTTTCAACTTTGCTTTCTCAAGGAACGCATTAAAATTCAACGGAACAACAAAGCACGAGCCATCTATCTACAAGAAACATAGACAAGCAAAAATACTATCAGTACTAAGTTCATGATAAATTTAAGTTCAATTAATCATATTACTTTAGAACTCCCACTTAGATAGACATCCCTCTAATCTTCTAAGTGATTACGTGATCCATATTAACTACACCATGTTCGATCGTCACGTGAGATGGAGTAGTTTCAACGGTGAACATCAATATGTTGATCATATCTACTATATGATTCACGCTCGACCTTTCGGTCTCCGTGTTCCGAGGCATATCTGTTATATGCTAGGCTCGCCAAGTTTAACTCGAGTATTCCACGTGCGCAACTGTTTTGCACCCGTTGTATTTGAACGTAGAGCCTATCACACCCGATCATCACGTGGTGTCTCAAAGACGAAGAACTTTCGCAACGGTGCATACTCGTGGAGAACACTTCTTGATAATTTTAGTGAGAGATCATCTTAAAATGCTACCGTCAATCAAAGCAAGATAAGATGCATAAAGGATAAACATCACATGCAATCAATATAAGTGATATGATATGGCCATCATCATCTTGTGCTTGTGATCTCCATCTCCAGAGCACCATCATGATCACCATCGTCACCGGCGCGACACCTTGATCTCCATCGTAGCATCGTTGTCGTCTCGCCAACTATTGCTTCTACGACTATCGCTACTGCTTAGTGATAAAGTAAAGCAATTACATGGCTTTTGTATTTCATACAATAAAGTGACAACCATATGGCTCCTGCCAGTTGCCGATGACTTCGGTTACAAAACATGATCATCTCATACAATAAAATATAGCATCACGTCTTGACCATATCACATCACAACATGCCCTGCAAAAACAAGTTAGACGTCCTCTACTTTGTTGTTGCAAGTTTTACGTGGCTGCTACGGGCTGAGCAAGAACCGTTCTTACCTACGCATCAAAACCACAACGATAGTTTGTCAAGTTGGTGCTGTTTTAACCTTCGCAAGGACCGGGCGTAGCCACACTCGGTTCAACTAAAGTGAGAGAGACAGACACCCGCCGGTCACCTTTAAGCAACGAGTGCTCAAGCGGTGAAACCAGTCTCGCAGAAGCGTCTGGCGTAATGTCGGTCCGGGCCGCTTCATCTCACAATACCGCTGAACCAAAGTATGACATGCTGATAAGCAGTATGACTTATATCGCCCACAACTCACTTGTGTTCTACTCGTGCATATGACATCAACGCATAAAACCAGGCTCGGATGCCACTGTTGGGGAACGTAGTAATTTCAAAAAAAATTCCTACGCACACGCAAGATCATGGTGATGGCATAGCAACGAGAGGGGAGAGTGTATGTCCACGTACCCTCGTAGACCGTAAGTGGAAGAGTTATGACAACGCGGTTGATGTAGTCGCACGTCTTCACGATCCGACCGATCCTAGTACCGAACGTACGTCACCTCCGAGTTCAGCACACGTTCAGCTCGATGACGATCCCCGGACTCCGATCCAGCAAAGTGTCGGGGATGAGTTCCGTTAGTACGACGGCGGCAGGACGATGATGATGCTCTACCGGCGCAGGGCTTCGCCTAAACTCCGCGACGATATGACCGAGGTGGAATATGGTGGAGGGGGGCACCGCACACGGCTAAGGAACGATCACGTAGATCAACTTGTGTGTCCTGGGGTGCCCCCTGCCCCTGTATATAAAGGAGGGAGGGGGAGGTGCGGCCGGCCCCCAAGGGGTGCGCCTGGAGGAGTCCTACTCCTCCCACCGGGAGTAGGACTCCGCCCTCTTGCCTTGTTGGAGAAGGAAAGGGGGGAGGGGAAAGAGGAAGGGGGGCGCCGCCCCCCCTCTCCTTGTCCTATTCGGACTAGGGGAGGGGGCGCGCCTGCCCTGCCGCCCTCCTCTTCTCCCTCATGGCCCACTAAGGCCCATTATCCCCGGAGGGTTCCGGTAACCCGGTGTTCCTAAGAAAATCCCGATTTCACCCGGAACCATTCCGATATCCAAATATAGGCTTCCAATATATCAATCTTTATGTCTCGACCATTTCGAGACTCCTCGTCATGTCCTTGATCACATCCGGGACTCCGAACAAACTTCAGTACATCAAAACTTATAAACTCATAATAAACTATCATCGTAACGTTAAGCGTGCGGACCCTACGGGTTCGAGAACTATGTAGACATGACCTAGAACTATTCTCGGTCAATAACCAATAGCGGAACCTGGATGCCCATATTGGTTCCTACATATTCTACGAAGATCTTTATCGGTCAAACCGCATAACAACATACGTTGTTCCCTTTGTCATCGGTATGTTACTTGCCCGAGATTTGATCGCCGGTATCCAATACCTAGTTCAATCTCAAGCATCGGCAAGTCTCTTTACTCGTTACGTAATGCATCATTCCGTAACTAACTCATTAGCTACATTGCTTGCAAGGCTTATAGTGATGTGCATTACCGAGAGGGCCCAGAGATATCTCTCCGACAATCGGAGTGACAAAACCTAATCTCGAAATACGCCAACCCAACATGTACCTTTGGAGACACCTGTAGTACTCCTTTATAATCACCCAGTTACGTTGTGACGTTTGGTAGCGCCCAAAGTGTTCCTCCGGTAAACGGGAGTTGCATAATCTCATAGTTACAGGAACATGTATAAGCCATGAAGAAAGCAATAGCAATATACTAAACGATCAAGTGCTAGGCTAACGGAATGGGTCATGTCAATCACATCATTCTCTAATGATGTGATCCCATTAATCAAATAACAACACATGTCTATGGTTAGGAAACATAACCATCTTTGATTAATGAGCTAGTCAAGTAGAGGCATACTAGTGACTATATGTTTGTCTATGTATTCACACATGTATCATGTTTCCGGTTAATACAATTCTAGCATGAATAATAAACATTTATCATGATATGAGGAAATAAATAATAACTTTATTATTGCCTCTAGGGCATATTTCCTTCAGATTCATTGTGGATTGCCGGTGAACGAAGTCTGTGAAGGTCTGGAAGTCTACCTTGAAGACTTACCTGAGTGATTGGGCGGGGACTAGGTGTACTTAGCTCAAGGGGAATAAGGTGAAGACGCGGTCTTCTGAGTTGAATCTCAGCCTCCCTAACCAGACGTACAGTTGTCACATCAACTGGAACTGATCGAACAAATCTCTGTCTCCTCCAAGCGACTGGTTCTATCTCTCACTTCTCTTTACTTACAGTTTGTTTTCGTGAAGTCATTGCTTGCTTGCATCATCTGTTTGACTTCACTGTGTGACTACTTTGTCTGATTGGCTTCGTACTATCTTCCATCTTGATCCTTACTACCTAGCTGCTAATAGTCTTTGTGCTTTCACTTCATTGAATACTTGACTATGGCTTGTCTAGTGTAGTCTACCTTCCGCTGCATACGAATAATGTCATTTCTATCGTTTGTCTTCAAAACTCCCATGTTTTGAAGACTTCCATAAAAATCGCCTATTCACCCCCCCTCTAGTCGATCACTAGCCCTTTCAATTAGTATTAGAGCAAGGTACTCCCTTGTTCTGTGTGATTCGGTTTAACCACCTGGAGTTTTAGCTATGTTGACTGCAGGGATAATCAAAGTCTCCACTGCATGCCCCCTCTTCGATGGCACTGAATATCCCTACTGGAAGAATAAGATGCGCATGCATCTTGAAGCCATTGATGTCGATCTGTGGTATGTCGTCAAGAATGGCGTTCCCAAGACTGGTGAAGGTGTCACCCCTTGTCGGTGTCAAAACCGGCGGATCTCGGGTAGGGGGTCCCGAACTGTGCGTCTAGGCGGATGGTAACAGGAGACAAGGGACACGATGTTTTTACCCAGGTTCGGGCCCTCTCGATGGAGGTAATACCCTACTCCTGCTTGATTAATATTGATGATATGGGTAGTACAAGAGTAGATCTACCACGAGATCAAGGAGGCTAAACCCTAGAAGCTAGCCCATGGTATGATTGTTGTTCGTCCTATGGACTAAAACCCTCCGGTTTATATAGACACCGGATAGGTTAGGGTTACACAGAGTCGGTTACAATGGTAGGAGATCTACATATCCGTATCGCCAAGCTTGCCTTCCACGCCAAGGAAAGTCCCACCCGGACACGGGACGAAGTCTTCAATCTTGTATCTTCATAGTCTTGGAGTCCGGCCGTGATGATAGTCCGGCTATCCGGACACCCCATAGTCCGGGACTCCCTCAGTAGCCCCCGAACCAGGATTCAATGACGATGAGTCCCGCGCGTTGATGATCTTCGGCATTGCGAGGCGGGCTCTTCTCCAAATTCCATATACTTGTCGAATAGTGTCCGGCTTCTGATAAATGCTGCGCTCCTTGGTTTCTACGCCCAATAATGGCCATCTTCCACGTGTTTGAATGAATGCGAAAAGCGAGGGTATTTTTACACTTACCCCCCTAGCTGCGCAAATGAGCCGCCTATAAAAGGGCGAGGACCTAGATCTGAGCCACACCATCCCTCCCTTGCGAGCTTTCATCGGAGCGCCCCTGACCAAAGCCCATTCCATCATGGGACAATGACGCGACTCCTCCTCTCGCGCTCCCAGCCCTCACTCGAAATTGGGAGAGATGCTCAGTCCCGCATAGCGACCTAGTTATACTCCAAGCCAAGGGATTTCTTCCCCCGACCTTCATGGTTCCGTTTCGAGCCGGACTCGCCACCTACAAGGGCGGAAAGCAAGCGGAGAGTGTCCCCGATCCCTCTAAAAGAGAGCGGGTATGCTTCATCTCTTATCTAGTAAGAGGACTCGGATTTCCAATCCATCCGTTTCTCCGGGGGCTCTTGGAGTTCTACGGCCTCCAGTTGCACCACCTTACTCCCGCCTCCATCTTGCACATCGCGGGCTTCGTGGCCCTTTGCGAACTGTTCTTGGGCGTCGAGGCTCATTTCGGACTATGAAAGAGATTATTCTGCCTAGTACCCCGTTCTCACAAGGGGTCAATATATCAAGTGGGTGGAGCCGAGCTATGTCGCATCGCCGGGACCGGATACCTATCCGGAACCCCAAAGAAGGCGTCCGAAGACTGGCCTTCGGAATGGTTTTATATGGAGGACGTCCGTCCCGCTGCCGGATCCTATTCGGATCAGCCTTCTGGAGTTTAGCAAGGCTCCTCTGAAGAAGCGCCTAAGCTGGCGCCCTCGAAGCCCCCGGAGGGAAATGACCGGGATGTCCTCTATTTGATGAGCCGAATAAGGTTACTGGCTCATGCCGGATTGACCATGATTGGAGTCATGGCAATCAGATTATGAGGAGTGCAGCCGCCCAATATAGGGGCCACCCCATGTGGGACTTCAACAGGAGGATGATGCCACCCGCCATGGCCGCAAAGGGCCGGGATCGGTCACCGAACTGGTGAAGATCTTGTCTGCCATGTATAAAGGAGAGGAGGAGGATTTCCTCCACGTCAATCCACTGAAGGAGTTTTCTTTGAATAATCCTCGAAGCTGGGTAAGCAAACATCTTTGTGACCTGTCTGATCCATGTTCCCGTGAAATATCTCATCTCATGGTTTTTGCGCAGGAACTGCGCCGGACTATGGAGAAGATACACAGCCCGCCCCCACAACCCGAGGAACCGGAGAGGTCCCTCAATCCGACCTTCGAAGAGGATCCGGATATAAAGGTGGAGTTGATTGACGGGGTGTTCTACCAACTTAGCATCGACAATGCTTTGGTTGCCATTACGGCTGATTACCGAATACTTCCAAATTTCACAGTAACCGAGACCGAGATCCCAAAACCCTGATAATGACCCATCCTTGCTTATTTTAGATCACCGTATACCAATGGTGTTTCACAAGGGGTACCTTCGAGGCAGGAAGCCGAGCGCGCTGGCCAACAAAGGGCAAAGTGCCCCGCAGCTAAAAAGAAGTGTGGTCCGGATCGAAACTCACAAGAACGGTATGGCGTGTCGCCATACTTCCAGGATTGATTCTTGGAAGGCGTACTAACGCTGGTGCTCTTTTCAGGAAAAAGAGCGCTCGCCGGACTGAGTCCAGAGAGGCTGCCAATCGAACCTTCACCGGCCAGGCTTCAAAGCCGTGTCCGGAGGCTGAGGCGAGCACGAGACGTGCGTCGGATGCTCCTCCGACAGAGGATGCCGACAGGTTGTCCGCCACCAACTCCGAGGTGGAGAGCGCCTTGAATCACAGGCGCCACCGGACAGTTCTTCGTGACGCATGTTTCTCCCAAGAGGCCTTGAATGCCTTTGATTCGGGAGATGCACACCTCTGTGCCGCTCGAGATGGTCTAGCCAGAGCCACGGAGCAGTATGTAAAGGACATACGGGTAAGGAAAATTGACAGTTATATATGCCAAGAGTTCTTGAGACTTAAAATAGTTAGAATAACTAATTTAAGGATCATTTGTTATGCAGGATCTTACAGAAAAGAATATCCGACTGTCCCAGGAGCTTGAAGAGTGCAAGGCCCAACTTGAGGCCGCACTGGCCGCTACGGGGGGAGTCACAGAGACCCCCTCTGGTAATATATGCTTCAGAAGATAAATAGTTTATGAAGTGCGGTGTGTGTGTAAATCTGACAAAAATATTGTAGATGGCGCCGGACTAGATCCGGACAAGCGGCAGCTCTTGCGCCAGCTAAAGGCCGGCGAGAGCGTGCTTACGGGGGTGCGGCAGGAGAAAAATAACCTCCAAGACGCCAACACCAAGCTGGGTGAGGAACTAAAGGATGTTCGTGCCAGTTGTCTGACTCCGTAAAGGAGAATCGGCGGCTTCGTCGCGGCATTTTCAGTAAGTGCTTGAACGAACTTTGAAAGAGTTCGGCGAGGAAGGCGACTAACATAAACATGTATGTAGGTTTGCTCACAGGTCGTCCTGAGGAGGAGATGCCCAGTTCTTCGGGTGATCTTCTTCCCGAACTGCGTCAGCTGCACGAACGAGTCCGGCAGGTGATGAAAGGCATCGGCCAGGCCTTGTGGCCATCTATCTCCCTGCCCGAAGGCATTGGGGAGCTGGCGGAGCGGCTTCAAGGAGCACGGCGGCGCTTCCGGCTATGGAAGATATCGGCCTGCCGTCAGGGCGCCCGGGAGGCCTGGGCCATGGTAAAGACGCTGCACACGGTTGTTGACCCAAACCACATGGCCGAGGTCGGACTTGGGGCCTGATGGGATGGAGATCCTCAGAAGCTTAGTGTACGGCCAAGTAGAATTTGCCTACAAGTATTCCCAGAAAGATTGTAAATTAGATAGCCTATTAGATGGCATTGAGGAGGAATACAATGAGTCGAGTTTACTATGTAAAAATATGACATGAAAAAATGTCTTCTAGCCGGATTGTAGATCGCTTGTCATAGCGGACCTTTTAACCCGACCTCCGGACCCAACAGTCCGGAGTGTGTCCGAATACCTTCGTGGTTATATAAGAACCGGGTATGCATGGAGACAAGGCGAGGGGGTCATTGTTGCTGTATCGCATAAGTGCCCAACTAGTTATTTTATATTACATGGGTAGTAAGAAACATCTTCCAGGAGAATAGTTCCGTTAAGGGTTCTTTCGCTGGGATGCATGCCCTAAAGTGCATGTCAAAGCTGCTATGAAAGCAGAAAATCATCTGAGGGCAGATGGGTAAATAGTTCAAAATCATCTTTCAGTTCACCGACCGACTATTCCCTTAAGAACGCTTAGCTTTCAGCTTCAGCCTGAGGTACACATCCGGCTGACCCGGTGCAGAGGTGCTCCCTTTACCACCTAGCCGAACAATCGGGAACGTAGGGGTAAGCACAGGAGCCAGGCAACCCAACTTGGCCAAAACTTAAGTCATATCGATGCATATAATGGTGAATAAAAGGTACATGCGGAAGTTTAACGCATGTGTTGGGCATGAAGCCCGTATAAATAAGCTTCTGTTAAAGAAGCCCCCATGTATAATGAGTGCGGACAGCGCGTCAAGTATGTGCAAAAAAAGCGCAAACGAGCCTCTAGAGGCGTCAAGAAGAAGGAGGAGGAAGGAGAGAAATAAAAGACAACAAAAAATATAAAATGTGGACGGAGGAAGGAGACGAACTTGGAGTCCGGCGCTTAGGCGTAGAATCTTCGTAAACGGGCTGCGTTCCATGGGTTCGGCTCGAGTCGGTTATCCGATGCATTTTGCAGATGGTATGCTCCGCCGGTCAGGACTTGGTCGATGATGAAGGGACCTTCCCATTTGGGCTTGAGTTTGTCCTTTTTCTTGTCCGGCAGGCGTAGAACTAGTTCTCCAACGTTATAAGCTTTGGCCCGTACTTCCCTGCTTTGATATCTTCGTGCCTGCTATTGATAGAATGCGGAACGAGCCTTTGCCACGTCGCGCTCCTCCTCCAATGCGTCCAAACTGTCCTGCCGATCGAGCTTGGCTTCTCTTTCTTCATACATGCGCATGCGAGGTGAGTCATGTATTATGTCGCAGGGCAAGACTGCCTCTGCGCCGTACACCATAAAGAATGGTGTGAATCCGGTAGTACGATTCGGCGTGGTCCGCAGCCCCCAGAGTACGGAGTCGAGCTCCTCAACCCAGTGCGTGTTAGATTCCATAAGGGACCGCACTAGTCTGGGTTTAATGGCTCTCATGATTAGACCATTTGCTCGTTCGACTTGGCCGTTGGTTTGAGGGTGATATACTGAGGCATAATTGAGCTTGATGCCCATGTTTTTGCACCATTCTTTGACCTCATCGGCCGTGAAGTTGGTGCCGTTATCAGTGATGATACTATGGGGGACACCGTAACGGTGCACTACCCCTGATATGAAGTCTATCACCGGTCCGGATTCGGCCATTTTAATGTGCTTGGCCTCTATCCATTTGGTGAATTTATCCACCATGACCAACAGGTATTTTTGCTTGTGGGTTCCTCCTTAAGGGGTCCGACCATGTCAAGCCCCCAGACCATGACGACCAGGTGATGGGTATAGTTTTAAGGGCGGTGGGTGGCATGTGGCTTTGGTTAGCAAAAAGCTGGCAACCGACGCATCGTTGGACTAAGTCCTGCGCATCTGCCCGGGCTGTCGGCCAATAAAATCCTGTACGGAAGGCCTTGCCTACAAGGGCCTGGGCTGCGGCGTGGTGCCCACCTAGTCCGGCATGAATTTCAGCCAGGAGGTTTCGCCCTTCCTCTTCGAAGATACACCTTTGAAGGACTCTGGTAGTGCTTTTCTTATAAAGCTCTCCCTCATGGACTTTATAGGCTTTAGATCGCCGTACCATGCAGCGAGCCTCATTTTGGTCTTCGGGGAGTTCCTGCCTAGTTAGGTAGGCTAGGAATGGTTCCGTCCACGGGGCGATAACCGCCATTATTTCGTGGGCGGAGGGTGTTATCTCGGGGGCAGAGCCTCCGGTTGTGTCAGGGTGTTCGGCGTCAGGCTCCCCTTCCCATAGTACGGATGGCTTGAACAGCCATTCTAGAAAGATATTGGGTGGGACGGCATCGCGTTTTGCACCGATGCGTGCCAATATATCCGCCGCCTGGTTATTATCTCGGGCTATATGATGAAATTCGAGCCCTTCGAACCGTGCTGACATTTTTAGGACCGCATTGCGGTATGCTGCCATTTTCAGATCTTTGGCATCAAAGTCTCCGTTTATTTGAGATATTGCGAGGTTTGAATCCCCGCGCACCTCCAGGCGTTGAATGCCCATGGAGACTGCCATCCGGAGGCCGTGCAGAAGGGCCTCGTATTCGGCTGCGTTGTTGGAGTCCGTATACATTATCTGAAGGACGTATTGGACTGTGTCCCCGGTTGGGGATGTCAAGACGACGCCAGCCCCCAGGCCGGCCAACATTTTGGAGCCGCCAAAGTGCATGATCCAATTGGAGTATGCGTCAGACTCTCTAGGAGTTCGGCTTCAGTCCATTCGCCACGAAGTCGGCCAAAACCTGCGACTTAATAGCTCGTCGTGGCTTATAAGTTATGTCGAATGGAAGGAGCTCTATGGCCCATTTAGCAATCTGGCCCGTCGCGTCGCGGTTGTTTATAATATCGTTAAGAGGTACTTCGGAGGCTACCGTTATCGAACACTCTTGAAAGTAGTGTCGTAGCTTCCGGGATGCCATAAACACCGCGTATGCTATCTTTTGATAGTGTGGGTACCGGGACTTGCATGGAGTTAGGACAGTGGACACATAGTAAATCGGTTTTTGAAGAGGGAACCGGTGTCCGTCCGCTTCGTTCGACAACGAGCACCGCTACCGACAACTTGATGTGTTGCGGCGATATATAATAGCATTGGTTCGCCCATCGCTATGCTGCCAGACCGGATTTGTTGCCAAAATGGCCTTTATTTCTTCGAGTCCGGCCGTGGCGGCCTCCGTCCACTCGAAGTGTTCGGTGCGCCGGAGGAGGCGGTAAAGAGGTAACGCCTTTTCTCCCAAATGGGAAATAAAGCGGCTTAGAGCCGCTACGCATCCCGTCAATTTTTGTATTTGTTTGAGGTCTTTTGGAATATCCAGTTGTGACAGAGCTTAGATCTTGGCTGGATTTGCTTCAATTCCTCTACCGGACACAATGAAGCCCAGGAGCTTTCCGGCTGGAACGCCGAAGACGCATTTTTCCGGATTGAGCTTGATGACATATTTTCGAAGATTATCGAATGTGAGCCTCAGGTCATCTACTAGAGTTTCGACGTGCTTGGTTTTGACGACCATGTCATCTACATATGCTTCCACTATTTTGCCGATCTGGTTTGCCAGACATGTCTGAATCATGCGCTGATATGTTGCGCCGGTGTTTTTGAGCCCAAAGGGCATTGTGTTGAAGCAGAACGGGCCGTATGGAGTGATGAATGCTGTTGCAGCTTGGTCTGACTCCGCCATCTTGATTTGGTGGTAGCCGGAGTACGCGTCGAGGAAGCACAATAAGTCGTGCCCTGCTGTAGCGTCAATAATTTGATCAATTCGAGGGAGGGGAAGGGATCCTTTGGGCAAGCCTTATTAAGGTCTTTAAAATCAACACATAGGCGCCAGGATTTATCCTTCTTTGGTACCATCACCAGGTTTGCTAGCCAGTCCGGATGTTTTATATCTCTGATGAATACGGCTTCCAAAAGTTTGGCTAGCTCCTCTCCCATGGCCCGTCTCTTGGGTTCGTAAAAGCTACCAAGAGCCTGTTTGATCGCTTGAATCCTTTTAGGATATTTAGGCTATGCTCGGCCAGCCGACGTGGGATTCTGGCATGTCTCAAGGGTGCCAAAGTAAGATGTCCCAGCTTTTCTCGTAGAAATTCTCGTGGTCTGGCGTCTACATCAGGGTTTAATTGTGCCCCAATGGAGGCTGTCTTTGCAGTGTCAGTTGGGTGGACTTGTAATTTGACTATTTCATTCGCTGGTTTAAAAGAGTTGGACTTGGATCTTTTATCAAGTATCACATCGTCCTGTTCACCGTGGAGCGCATCGCGGTGAGTTCCTCGGCCGCTAGGGCTTTGATAGTGCCTCGAGGGCTAGTGCGGCTGTCTTGTTTTCGCGAGTGCTATGTTCGGATCACTAGCGAGAGTGATGATTCCGTTAGGTCCGGCATTTTAAGCTTCATGTACCCATAATGGGGTATAGCTTGAAAAATTGTGAATGCCTCTCGTCCTAATAAAGCATGATATCCGATGTTGAACGGGGCCACTTGAAATGTGACCTCCTCGGACCTGTAATTGTCCGGCGAGCCGAACACTACATCCAATGTGATTTTTCCTGTGCAGCATGCTTCCCGGCTAGGGATTATTCCTCTAAAGGTTGTGCTGCTTCGCTCAATGCGGTTCCAGTCTATTTCCATTTTTCGGAGGGTTTCCTCATAGATGAGGTTTAGTCCGCTGCCGCCATCCATGAGTACCTTAGTAAGGCGAAGCCGCCCACTATCGGACCGAGGACCAATGCGGCTGGTGCGCTGGCTATTCGAATTTCGGTTCGTCCTTTGGCATTAAAGGTAATAGCCGTGTCCTCCATGGATTTATTGTTGCTACTTGGTAGACTTCGCAAGGTTATGGAGTGTTCGTTTCGCATGTTATTTGATGCGAAAGTCTCAAGACTGTTAACACCGTCTTGGTGTTGCTGGGCTGGGGTTCTGAAGCTAGAAGCTCTTCGCCACTTTTGGCCACCTGCCGTAGTATCCAACATGCTCGAAAGCTATGAGTTGGAGTGGTGCCCTCTGTGCTATGAATTTTGCAGGGTCCGTTTAGCCAACCCTCCAGGACGGTTCCATACCCTTTAGGGGTTTTTGTTTTTTTGATATTTAACCCTGGTGCTTGATAATGAAGCACCCTTTTGTTTCGGACTAGGGATGTATTCGGGGCCGGATTATCCGAAAATTTACTTTCGGTTTTCCAGGCGCTCTCCATTGCATAATACTTTTGTACTATGGTCACCAAGTCAGCAAAGCGTGTAATTTTGCGATGACTTATGGCATTTAGGATTCCCTTGTCCGTGCAATTATTGCAGAAAATTGGGATTGCGTCCTCCTTTCGGCAGTCCTTTATCCTGTTCATAACCAGGAGGAATCTGGCCCAGTAATGATGTACTGTTTCAGCGGGCTCTTGCCGAATTCGAGAGAGATCGCTAATGTTTGGGGTGGGCGGGTGGAACTAGATCCGGAACCCCGTCCAATTTAGGACTCGGGGGCCGAGAAGTTTCCGAACTCGGAAGTTTGGGTTTTTGAGTGTTATCCAATGAGTCCAACCTGCCGCCTGACTTTAAGTTCGTGGCTTGATCGACATCCGTCCTCCGCGGGAATCCGCATGGAGGATCGGGGAATCCGGACGTAGCTAGTCCTTAAGATAGAAGAGGAATCGCCAGACTGTTCCTCTATCATAGCAACATGATGGGTAGCACGGGAGAGTTGATCTCTCAGATCGGTTTTAGGCCTGATCCGGTCGTAGTCTGTGGCGACTCCCAGGGCGGCGATGCGATCCAAGAGCTCGTTTACGGAGGAGAGCTGGATCGGATCTAACTGTTCGGCAAGTTCCGCATTGACATGGAGATTGGTTTCGATGACTCGAGAGGTCATCGTTGGCGCGGCGGCCGAACTAGCGGTCATGAGAAAACCGCCTAGCCGAAGAGTCTGACCAGTGGCCAAGGCTTCTTTGGCGATAGTATCGTCTTTAAAGATGAGATGAGGCATCCTACCTGATGGCGACGGCACAGAGGAACTCTCAATGGAAGCACCAATGTCGGTGTCAAAACCGGCGGATCTCGGGTAGGGGGTCCCGAACTATGCGTCTAGGCGGATGGTAACAGGAGACAAGGGACACGATGTTTTTACCAAGGTTCGGGCCCTCTCGATGGAGGTAATACCCTACTCCTGCTTGATTAATATTGATGATATGGGTGGTACAAGAGTAGATCTACCACGAGATCGAGGAGGCTAAACCCTCGAAGCTAGCCTATGGTATGATTGTTGTTCGCCCCACGGACTAAAACCCTCCGGTTTATATAGACACCGGATAGGTTAGGGTTACACAGTAGTCGATTACAATGGCAGGAGATCTACATATCCAGATCGCCAAGCTTGCCTTCCACGCCAAGGAAAGTCCCATCCGGACACGGGACGAAGTCTGCAATCTTGTATCTTCATAGTCTTGGAGTCCGGCCGTGATGATAGTCCGGCTATCCGGACACCCCCTAGTCCGGGACTCCCTCACCCCTGCTGATGTCAAGAGGTTCATTCAAGTGAACTCTACCGCCAAGAACATCATCTGTGGTCATCTGACCAAAGGACAATATGGTCGTGTGAATGCTCTGGAAACCTCGAAGCTAGTCTGGGACTGGCTCTCCAAGGTCAATGAAGGCGTCTCAACTCAGCGAGATCAAAGGATTAGTGTCCTCCGCAACCTCTTCAACCGCTTCAAGCGACACGAAAATGAGAACATCCAGCTCACATTTGATCGCCTCACTGATATCACAAATGAGCTTCAAGCACTCGGCGCCACTGAGATCACGAAGCATGAAATTGTCAAGAAACTACTGAGATCTCTTGACACCTCATTTGACACCTTAGCCCTGATGATACAACAACGCCCTGATTTCAAGACTCTCGATCCGTCTGACATACTCGAGAGGCTCAACACACATGAGTTTCAGCTATCTGAGAAATGAGAGACATCTATGGCCCCAACTATGGCCGAACTCGCGCTTTGAAGGCAAAGGTTGTTTCCTCGTCTGAAGAAGAATCTGACTGCAGTTCTGGCGATCCTAAAGATATTGGAAAGGAGCTTGCTATGCTTGTGAAAGAAGTTCCAGAAGTTCACCAAGAAGAAAGGCTTCAGAAAGTCCTCACGATCCAACTCAAGAAATGATGAAGCTTCCACCCATGATAGCAACAAAAGAACCTGTCACAAGTGCAAGAAACCTGGCCACTACATCTCTGAGTGTCCACAATGGGACAATGAGAAAAAGAAGAAGAAGAAGAGCAAAGAATATGATTCTGATGAAAATAAGAAGAAGAAATCCTCAAAGTCTTCTTCCAAGTCTTCTTCCAAGTCTTCATCACACAAGAAGAGCTCATTTGGCAAGGCTCGTGCTTTTGTTGGCAAGGAGATGGATTCAGAGGAGGAGTCTGCTTCTGAGGAGGAGGTGGTGGAGTCTGAGGAGGAGTCCGACTCTGGTGTTGCGAGTCTGGCTCTAGCTACAGCTTACGTCGCCAAGTCCATCTTCAAATCTGAAGACAATGGCTCCGTCACCAACACTGATGACAATGACAAGGATGACTCGGCTCCCACCTACTGCTTCATGGCACGTGGTGCCAAGGTAAACTCACGCGATGCTTACTTTCAAACATCAAGTGAAGATGACTCTAATGGTGAATCTAAACCTAGCTACAAAACACTTGCTAAAATTGCAACTGAACAACAGAAAGCTATGGAACATATTCAAAAACTGTTAGACAAAAGCGATGACCTGTTGGACGCGGAAATGACTAAGACTCAGTCCTTAATTGAAGACATAAAAAATCTTCATGTTAAGTAACAGGAACTTGAAGGTCGACATGAAGCGCTCTCAACCTCTCATGAAAATATTTCCTATGATTATCTTCAAAGGAAGCAGGAACTTGAGAAATTGAGAACGAATCATGAAGATCTTCAAAAGGAAAACGAGTCACTGCGCGCTCAATAGATCAGTCCCGCTCAGGAAGGATTTGAACCACCATGTTTAAAATGCATTGAGTGTGATAACGCTGCCTCTGTTGCTGAATGTTCTAGTACTATTCCTGTTGCAGTATCTTCAACTGATAATGTGGTAACCAACCCCTTTGCTGAGGACACCACAACTATTGCTGATGAGAATGCTAGGTTGAAGACACTACTTGAGACAGGGATGTACAAAAGTCTCAAAGGGCATCAGACATTATGTGATGTCCTCAAAAAGCAGATTCTGAACTGAAACCCTAGGAAAGAGGGTGTTGGGTTCGAAAGGAAAATGAATGTTGACGGATCTTACCGGAAGCCTGAGCAGTACCCCAAAACCACATGGGTTGCTGCAAAAGAACCTTCAGTAGATCCATCCACTCTATCTGGTTTCACTTGTGCTAATCCTATTATCATTGTGAATCTTTTGATGCAAACTATAAATTGTTCAAAAATCAGAATGGCGAAGTGTTTGCCAGGTATATTGGTACTAACTGCAGGAAAGGGCCACCTATGAAGAAGATATGGGTACCCCAAAGTTGTCTTGAGAATCTTCCAGTGAATGTCATCATGACACCAACTATGAAGAAGACAAACCCCATATCAAAGGCTTCATATGGTCCAAAAGCTTCATACAGACCGAGGACTCATCTGAGTCACCCTAACATCAATGTTTTGCAGGGAAATCATACTCAGACCCATGAATATGAGCGTGTTTCATTAAACCGCTATGTTCATAGAACAAAGAACTGTTCTGCTTATTCTTATGAGTATTATTCACCTCCTGTAAGGCTATTTACTAGGGCTTCAAAGACGAAGTTCTCAGATGCTGCACTAAGACTCATTGCCTCTAAGCCACCCCTGAAGATGCGGGTGGTTAAGAAAACTCAACTCTCTTTTGCAGGGACAGGTCTCCAACCGGAAATCAAAGGCGTCCAAAGCTAATGCTGGAGACCTTAAAAATCTTGTAGGGCGCAAGATTAAATGCCCAAATGGTCTGACTATGTATTTTGTTCCGGGATTCCTTGATACTCATCCTATCTATCCTAACCAAGACCTGAATTTCCATGTTCCACTTGTTCGTCAAATGTTTCTGCTTCACCACTCGCTTGGTGAAGCCTATCCCCCAAACTGCACTGTAGGCTACGACACCTCGTACTTCAGAATGGATTATGGAAAGTGGATGCACTAATCACGTGACTGGCGATCGAAGTCTTATGATGGATTCAACGCTATGATCATCAGACAAGAGTCACATCACATTTGCGGACACTGGTAAAAGCAAAGTGTTGGGTCTAGGTAGAGTTGCAATATCAAGGGATCAACACATGTATAAAGTGATGCTTGTTGAATCCCTTGGTTTCAACTTAATGTCTGTCTCAATGCTTTGTGACTTAAACATGATTGTGCTATTTGGAAAATATCGTTGCCTTATACTAATGGATGACAAGTCTCTAGTCTTTGAAGGGTATCGAAAAGATGATTTGTATATGGTAGATTTCTCAGCTGGACCGCAAATGGTTGTATGTCTTCTAGCAAAAGCTTCAGAATGCTAGCTTTGGCATCGAAGGCATGAGGAACTTGCGCACTCTCGCGAAGAAGAAGCATGTTGTGGGCATCGAAGGCGTCAAGTTCAAGAAGGATCATCTGTGTGGTGCCTGCAAAGCTGGAAAGATGACAAGAGCCAAGCATCCCTCGAAGACAATCATGACTACATCTCAACCCTTCGAGCTGCTACACATGGACTTATTTGGCCCTACTCACTACTCTACTCTCAATGCTACTGCTTGCCTCTATGGCTTTGTCATTGTTGATGATTACTCTCGGTATACTTGGGTGCATATAATCCTCTACAAGACTGAAGTGCAGGATGTCCTCAGACGGTTTGCCAATCGTGCCATGAAGAACTATGGCGTCAAGATCAAGCATATCAAAAGCGACAACGGCACTGAGTTCAAGAACACTGGCCTTGACCTTTACTTGGATACCATGGGTATCACTCATGAGTTCTGCTCCTTACACACCTCAGCAGAATGGCATCGCGGAGCGCAAGAACAGAACCCTTATTGAGATGGCCCAGACGATGCTTGATGAGTACAAGACTCCTCGGAAATTCTGGCCTGAAGCCATTGATACTGCGTGCCATGTCATCAACCGTGTTTATCTTCACAAGCTTCTGAAGAAAATATCCTATGAACTCCTAACTGGTAAGAAGCCAAATGTCAGTTACTTCAGAGTATTTGGTGCTAGGTGCTAGATCAAGGATCCACATCACACTTCAAAATTTGGACCGAAAGCACATGAAGGTTTTATGCTTGGTTACATAAAGGATTCGCACTCCTACAGAGTCTTCAACCTCTTTCACTATAAAGTGGTTGAAACTGTGGATGTGCGGTTCGATGAAACTAATGGCTCGCAAAGAGAGCACCTGCCAAATGTGCTAGATGAAGTTCCTCCTAGTGAATCTATCAAGCTTGTCGTGGTTTTGTCACGGCGGATGTCCTCGTGAAAGGACTTAGTCGTGGAGCCATCGCTACGGGTTAACTTGAAGGGGTTAAAGCGGACGCAAAGACACAAGAGTATACACTAGTTCGGCCCCTTCGATGAAGGTAAAAGCCTACGTCTAGTTGTGATGGGATTGATGTGGTTTCGATGACTAGGGAGCAAATAAGCTTCGCCTAGGCCTCGAGTTGTTGTTGTTCGTCCTTGAACTGCCCGGTCGCCCCCTTATATACACGGGTGACGCTGTCGGTTCACACGTAGTCCCAATCTCCGGTTCATACTGTATCCGGGTTGGTCTCTCTCTATTCCTAACTTACAGTACAAGTTTACATACCAGGCCGGTTTACGGCTACAGGTTCTAAACCGACTACAGGCCTTGGGCCCTTACCTTCATGCTTGGGCTTTTACACCGTTGAACTACTGATGAAGTTAACCCGGCCCAGATAGGCCGGTTTACGCCCAGTAGTAATATCCCCAACATTAGGCCCCAGATTGATTTGAACAGGTTCATGTCAATCCTTGATAAAAAACCTTCATCTTCAACATCTTCTTGTAATTGTTGAACCGCCGTGATGTCACCTTCTCTGGTTGCTGTAAACCGGCATGACGTCCCCATAAAGATAGCATTCATGATACCTTCTTTGTTTAACAGATCCGCAATAACCGAGGCGACAGCTCTGCTTCCCAGATTTGTGGTTCCTTGGTTCACGCGCCTGACACAGGTCTATTGCCTTATAAATAGGACCGAAGGGTCATTCCTTTTCTCCCCTCCGTCCCCTTTCTCTTCGTCTTCCTCGCGTCGCTAGCCTCGGAGCTCCGCAACCGCGTCGACCTCTGCACCGTCTTGGGCCGCTGCATCAACCTGAACGCACCAGAAAAACACAGCAATCTTCCGCATCTCCTCAACTTTGGTAGGTCCTCAGTTTCCCTCGACCTAGATTCGTTCTAGGGTTTCTTGTTCTTGCAGTGCTCCATTAATTGTTCATGCTCATACCAGACTCCTGGATAGATCTGTGACACCTTGCTCTGGTTAGTAGTAGCTTTTAGCATCCGCCTGTAGTTTCATGCTCACGTCCATATATCTCGCATATTATTTCCTGCTCATTGCATCAATACTGCTCTGCTTTATTCTTTTTGGATATTTTTCTTCTTTTCTGATCTGGCTTCAGATCCTTCGTTGTAGAGAAATCTTGTGAAACCTGTTTCTGCACACTTAGCCGTTCGCAACCTCAATTGCTTTCAATATTTAGATCAGGCGGTTTAACTTAACATAGAAAGAATTAATAAACCGGTATACACCATTAGTCCCCTTGTTGAACCGCCAGAACTCCTTAACTAGACACTGTCGCTTCATAGAACTCCGGTTTAGAAGTAGTTGTCTCCGATTTAGCATTGTACACCGGTTCTCTCTGTCCCAATACATTTCTTGAACCGGATTTATATTTTTTTGTAGATTTTATCATGGCCAAACAAGTATATGAGTGCAACTGGGCTCCTTCCCGTGTCACCGAAACTCAATTAAACAATCTGGTCCTGACTGGCGCTTTAAGCAGTAAAGATACTATCCATTGGAGGGTTCCTGGCAAAGAATGTCCACCCACACCTCAAGAAGGAGAGGTTGTAGTTTTCGCAGATCACTTAGCCCGGGGTTTCAACCCGCCCGGTTCAAAATTTTACCGGGATGTCTTAGCCAATTTTCAACTCCGTCCGCAAGATACTGGCCCCAATTCTGTTACCAATATATGTCACTTCCAAGTGCTCTGTGAGGCATACTTTCAAGAAGAACCCACAGTTGAGCTGTTTAGAGACTGCTTCCATCTAAACCGCCGCACAGAATTCACTGATGGGTCCAACACAGAATTGGGTGGTGTCGGGGATATACCCCGCGGTGTAAACCGGCCGGAAGTTAACCCGACCGGACTTGGCGGTTTATTTGAGGTCCCGCTGGCACTTGGCGATATTCATCTGGTGACCCGCCCAGACCTGGCAATTTACCAGCAACCCTCCAGGACGTTGTAACTCACTGGTGACCCGGCGGACGGGTCAGAGGAGCGACGAGACCCGGTGGCCCGTCTGGCGGTTCATGAAGGCCGGTTCAACTATTGTGGGCCGGTTTAAGAGAAAAGGCATAAGGAATATTCTCCTACAAAGGAAGCAAGACTAGGACTCCACCTGTAATAGAGTAATCCTAATCCTACTAGGACTAGTCATGTAACCCGCCCCTTCAACTTATATAAGGAGGGGCAGGGCTCCCCAAAGGGGACAAGCTACAAGCAAGAAGAAACAATCTCTAGGGCTAGACACAAAGAGGAGAGCCGGTTTACGGCGACCCCTCGTGATGATAATGAGACCTAGCCTCAAACAACATGTAGGGTTTTTACCGGATGATGTTTCCCGGGGCCCGAAGCTGTCTAAATCCCTGTCTTGTGTTGCGTCTCTCGATTCCGCTCAACCCCTCTCAAGCTACCACATAGATGCGTTGGCCTCACGACAAAGTCCTTCCGTTAAGACATCTGGCGTGTTAATTCCACGACAGTTGGCGCCCACCATGGGACCTGCGCACGGTGGTGTTGAGTACTTGGAGGGATCTTTTCTAGGCATTGAGAAGCTCGCGATGTGCCGGATTAACGAGCCGGTTTGGAAGAATCTGCATCTGAACAATCGAACAGCACGAGCAAGATTGGGGCGAGAGTTAAGGTTGCGTGTCCGTACGCCTCTGTAAGTCACCGAGTTAACAGAAGTTTTCATTACCGATCCGATCCAAGAACGCTACTCCTATCTGGATCAGAGGCCGCGACACTGATTCCAAGCAGAAATCCAAATCGTCGTATCCGAGATGGGCACAAGACCAGACTGGCTGTAGCATGACCTATGCGTTTTCTGTCCGTAGTACAAGCCCCGTGGTGACAAAGTATGGATGAAAGATGCCGCCTACGCCGGCCTTATTGATTAATAGAAGTACTTGCACGATCTCCAAAGTTCAGAATCACGTGAGAGACAAAAGTGCTACTTGACCAGAAGTAAATCGAAGACATAGTGGATTTGTATGGGTACTAGTTGGTTTTTAAAGGATATACGTTAAGTTTGAGTTCATGGGATCAAGATCAGAAATTTTTATTGGGTAGTATTGATCAGATCCATTGACAGAGTCATAAGAGAAAATCCTGACGGGAATCATCGGGGGCAACGCCGGCTCTGCTTGGCTGCGCTGAATTGCCCGGCGAATACACGCTTAAACAATGGTATGGGAGCGCTCCGAGTCGGAACCTGTACACAAGCAGAAAAATTCCAAAGAAAATCATGATGCAGCAGCTTATGTGGCCTCGTGGCTAGCGTCGCTTGTGTACATCCGAGAGATCCTGGACGTGGATTGGTCAAAACCAAACCAGGACGGAGAAAGGGAGAGAGATGGATTCGGATTCTGCTGTGACCTCGTTCCAAACCGCCCTGCGTAAACCTCGTGACGGCCGGAGCCTCGCCAACTGCGCCTCGACTACCGGGCTGTCTCCGGTGGTCTCTGTCTTCGCAAGTCGCCACTGCGCTCCGAGCCGCTCCGAGCCGCCGTCGCTGGCTCGCCTCCGCGGCTGCTGGCTCGCCTCTATCACCATCTCGCTCTGGAGGAGAGCCGCCGCCGTTTTCAATCACAGCCGCCTGGCCCGCCTCTCTGCTCCGAGTTAGCCGGTTAGCCCCCGCCTCGGGCTGTCTCTGTCGTGGCCGACGCGTCAAACGGCCATGCCCGGAGCCGCCCTCACGACCCTACGGTGAAACACCGAGCTGCTACCTTCACGTCCCCGAACCGGGTTGACTGCATCGAGCCACCTCTGCTGCTTCGCAGCCTCATCAATACTCGCGGTTGCGACCCATTGGAGCGGCCGCGAATCACCCGCCTTGTCCTTGAAGGCTTGAACCGCCAGCTGCCGTCACCATCGTTATAGCCGGACTGCGCCGCCGTGCGTCGCCGGTCTCCACCGGCCGCACCCGTTTCTTCCCCGCTCTGGCCTTTGCCGAGTCGGCCGCCGTGGTGCCGCACCGGCCCGGGTCACGGCCTCGCTTCATCCGCCCAGGCTCCTGCACCAGGCCGCTGTTGTCGAGCCGCTGTTTACCGCTGTCGCTTCCGCGCGGTACCATTCTGAGCTGCCACGTCGCCGGTCGTCTCTACTTCCACAAAGCCGCCCCGGTTCTGCAAAATCATCTCTCCGGATCATCACAGAATTCGCTGCAATCGCCGGTTTGGGCTGCACCCAATGTAGCCCGTCGCTCCTCCGGGCGCTGCCTTACTGCCTGGCCCGTCGCTCCTCCGCGCACTGCCTAGTCTTTGTTTCCAGCAGCGGCGTGAGCCGCCTGACGCATCAAGCCGCCGCGCCAACCTGCCGCTCGAGCGTCGCCTCCTGTACAGGCTCACCCTCCGTGAAACCATCTCGTTGAGCTGCGAGCTGCCGCATCCTTTCCGTGGAGTAGCCCGCCCCGACGCACTTCTGCTGCGCTCCGCGCGCGTGTAGTCGCGACCCGCCTGGCCTCGTCATCCACCCCGTCACCGCTGGCTCTACCGTACTGGGGCACCCCTGCCTTCATCTCTGTTGCCGGCTTGTTCTGCTCGCCGCGGCTTCAACTCAGAGCCACCACTTCCGCCAAGCTGCTCGTTTCCGCCTCGCTTCTGCGGGCCTCACGCCTTCCAAGCTGGCCGCTCACCTCTGCCTCCAGCACTGAGGCTGCAACCTGCCCGTCACCGTCGGTTCACCTCGCGACGAGGCGCCACGTTCAGCTGCTGCTTAAAGTTCAGTCTGCAAGGACCTAGCAAAAGCAACGGAGGAGAGGGCAAGCCCACTTCACGGGAAGATTGGTTATCCAACCAGCTAAATCGCACATGAAGCATTCAGACTATATATATATAAAAAAAACTGCAGTAGCAGTATTACATTCAAAAGTATTGTTACAAGTACTGCATCAGTCCAAAAAGCATATGGAAAACTACCACTACTACGTGCAGAGATTCTGCGTACAGATCATCCGTCATCCGAACAAATCAGGTGACCTCCATTTAAATTTATCTTATTAGCATATACTGTTTTGTCACAAGAACAATTACTTTGGTCTTTGTATTTTATATGGAGGACAATAAGTCACTATGGCCGGATCATGGATATATAAATCGCACAATTAATGTCATGCGCTAGCATATAACCGTGCCATAATGATCAAAGAATATGTGCGCAAGACGCCGCCCTGGCGGCCCGAACTACTTCAACTCACTGGGACCGTCCATGTGGCCGACTCGCCCGTAAATGCCGGTTTACAACGCCGCGGCCGATTCTCCCGCCTGTGCCGGTTTACAACGCCGCGGCCGATTCTCCCGCCCGTGCCGGTTTACAACGCCGCGGCAGACTCATCTGTCTGTGCCGCCTCTGAAGCCGCGGTCGTCTTTACCGCCCGTCTCTCGCGGCCTGGTCTACATCAACACACCGGGTCGTGCCTGTCTGCGTGATCTATTCATTGAGTATGAGCAAGTCACTACTTGGGAAGCCCGGTTTCTCTTCCAACAAATTGGAGGAAAATTATCATATATTATCAGCCGCCGTCTGCACTGGATGGTTCAATGGGCAGGCGCACAAGTCGCCGCCACTACAGTTTGGTTAACTTCAAACAATCAGTTGGAAGGAGCCATTGGCCGAGTTGCTGACACAGCTCGTACGGGGTCATTTATAACCCGCCACAGTCACCTCAACTTTCGGTGGATTCACATCGCGTTATCAATATCAATGATATACACCTTCTGCTATGGTCAAAGTACGGAGAATCTCAAGACAACTCCTTGAGTCATCTTAAGACTCGGGGGCTACGATGATATGATTCAGCAAGTCTTGCCAGTTTCAGCAAATTCAAGTGCCCCAGGATGTTGAAGGGAAAGATAACCCGATCCCAAAGGCTACTGTTACATTTAAAGGCCGTCAGAAATATTCCGGCTCACGATGATGCTTCCGGTTTATAGTCCGGTTTAAAGAAAATCCCGTCTCCCACACAGCGCTGAAGCCCTTAGTATCTGGTTCAAATCCGGTTTAAAAGGAAATTATCTCTTGCAAAGTTCTGAAGCTCTCAAATCCGGTTTAAAAATGTCCGGTTCAAAAAGGAATTAACTTCTCGCAAGTTCGAGTTTAAAGGCCGTCAGAAAATTTCCGGCTGAAAATGAAGATTTCGGTTTAAAATACGGTTCAAGGGAAAGATGTCTCCCACAAAGCTTTGAAGCTCTCGATATCCGGTTCAAAATCCCGGTTCAAGAAGGATTTATCTCTTACAATAAGTTAAAAGGTGTCAAAGAGGACCTGCTGCCATGATGCGCGGTTCAAACATGGGTATCATGCCTTATTGGCTTATCATATTATTGATCACTTGGGGGCTTGGTCATGTCTGAACCGTAGTCACACCTCTTGATCGGCTCAATGCCACAGCATCACTTGGGGGCTTGGTCGTATCCGAACCATGGCCACGCCTCTTGATCGGCCTAGTGCCACAACATCACTTGGGGGCTTGGTCGTGTCCGAACCAATGCAACACCTTTTGATAGGCGAAAGCCACCAGATCACTTGGGGACATGGCCAAGTCTGAACCAGTCACGCCTCTTGATCGGCCTAAGGCCATAGAGTCACTTGGGGCTTGGTCGAACCCGAACCATTGCCACGACACTTGATCGGCATAATGCCACGGTTTCAGTTGGGGACCTGGCTGACTTGAACCATGGCTACACCTTATTGGGAGCTTGGTCGTGTCCGACCATGGTAACACCATCTGATCGGCTCAGTAAAGCCTCATTTGCAATGGTTTTATCTTTGCCTTTGCTTGAATTCTGTTTTTTTATAAACATTTCTTTGTTGCGTTTTCAAACCGACATTGTTAATCCGGTTCAACTGTCAATTACAAATTGACGGAACACGGTCAAATCTTAATCCGGAGACTATCTGCCCGGTCTAATTTTCTGTTACCATCCTATTATGGAGTAAACCGGTGTTCATTGACCCGGCTTGACTTTCAATTATAAGTTGTCAATACATGATCAAATCATAATCCGGAGACTATCAGCCCGGTCTGGTTTGACTACGAGTCGCCAGTATTATATATGGTTAAACCGGTGTTTATCACAACCCGGTACGGTTTATCATAAACCGGCACAGTATGAAAGGAGTTATCATTACTCAAGATTGGGGTTATCACCCTTACTACAAAAAGTTGGTAAACCAATGATGTGATTCAATGTCACAGGTATGATATATTTCATATTTGATTATTCTTAAGTGCAGCCTTGGTTATAAACCTGGGTTATATGTTGGGCATTATGACCCGTCCGGCGGTAAGCCGCCAGGACACTTTAAACTTGTTGTATGCAGAAACAGGTTGAATAAAGCATGATGATAAATTATCCGGTGTTTATTAAACCAGACTGGCTTTAAGACGATAAGTCACAAGTATATGATGAGAAATTATCTAGTGTTTGTTAAACCGGCCTGGCTTTGGACTATAAGTCGCCAGTATATATTTGGATTGCGCCATTGGAATCATGCGCTTATAAATCATTGGGTTTTCAAAAGTCGCTTTAGCGCAATGGATATCATATTATCATTAGATATGGTTTATTCTACAATTGAAGGAATAGTCCCGAGTTGCTGCAGGCTTACGACCCGGTACTTGGGGGCTACATTATTTAAGTTGAGATTACATCAAATATGCAAGTCTCATGTCACTGCAAGCATGCACCATGACACTTGGGGGCTAATGGAAAGTCATTTTTTGCTCATCTTATTGAAGACCCGATTCATCACGTTATAATGTAGACCCTTGGGGGCTACCAATTGCTCCTGTCAAGAATTCAAGCCCCATGATGGGGGTTACATCATATGATGTTATTTTCATTGAAGTATATATCAAGTCCCAGCTCAATATTATCTAACTGAGCCGGCCCTTGGGGGCTACACATCACTGCTCAAATCTACATGATTATATTTACAAAGTCCCTGCTCATTATTGCATAATGACCCGGCCCTTGGGGGCTACACTGGTTGAAGTTTTTATGAGTATAAGACAATTACAAGTCCCAGGTTGCTGCAAGCATGACAACCCGGCACTTGGGGGCTACATAGTATGGAGTATTCGGTTTTTACTAGTCACTGGGATGAACAACATGGATTTCTTTGAAAGTGGCAGTATTTATATTGAAGCAAAGTCTTAAGCCACCACTTTGTTCTGCTCAAAGACTTGGGGGCTACAGGTATTATATTATTATCGAAGAAATATTTTCAAATTCTCTGATTGAGCAAACTAGGTTGACCCAGCGTCACCAATCATTATGACCCTGTGGCTGCAACCCGCCGTCATTAATAATCATAAACCGGCGTTGGCAACAATCATGAACCGTGTCTGCAACAATCATGACTCGAAATTATCAAGTTTTATAACCCGGCGGTCTTTGGCAATAATAAAACCGGCAAGTTCTGCATCTTCAAACCGGTTGAATATCAGATGAGTATTTCAAGACCAATATTTCTTAAGCCGGCGCTTTGGAAGCCGACTCAAGTGGATTATTCTTCGCAATATTTTTTCTATAAGAAGCCAACATCAGCAATTTGAATATGAAGCTGGTTATTGACCCGGATTTTCTAGAAGGAGGAAATGACAAAGGACTTAAGAACGATCAGGTGCCGGTCTACAAGAATTCTTAACCCGGAGCACAATCTGCTAAATTTGTTCTGGTGGTTATTTTGCAGCATAAGTTTACCATGGATAAATCGAAGCTAAACTTGGGGGCTAATGTCGGGGATATACCCCGCGGTGTAAACCGGCCGGAAGTTAACCCGGCCGGAGTTGGCGGTTTATTTGAGGTCCCGCTGGCACTTGGCGATATTCATCAGGTGACCCGCCTGCACGGCAATTTACCAAGAACCCGCCAGACGTTGTAACTCACGGTGACCCGGCGGACGGGTCGAGGAGCGACGAGACCGGTGGCCCGTCTGGCGGTTCATGAAGGCCGGTTCAACTATTGTGGGCCGGTTTAAGAGAAAAGGCATAAGGAATATTCTCCTACAAAGGAAGCAAGACTAGGACTCCACCTGTAATAGAGTAATCCTAATCCTACTAGGACTAGTCATGTAACCCGCCCCTTCAACTTATATAAGGAGGGGCAGGGCTCCCCAAAGGGGACAAGCTACAAGCAAGAAGAAACAATCTCTAGGGCTAGACACAAAGAGGAGAGCCGGTTTACGGCGACTCCCTCGTGATGATAATGAGACCTAGCCTCAAACAGCATGTAGGGTTTTTACCGGATGATGTTTCCCGGGGCCCGAAGCTGTCTAAATCCCTGTCTTGTGTTGCATCTCTCGATTCCGCTCAACCCCTCTCAAGCTACCACATAGATGCGTTGGCCTCACGACAAAGTCCTTTCGTTAGGACATCTGACGTGTTAATTCCACGACAGGTGGTGTGGCGATTCAAAAAAGGAAGGAGGTCACTTATCCTCATGCCAAACTGCATAGCCACCCCAAGGAATGGAATCAATCATGGTTCTATTGCAGAGACACCTCTCCTGCCAATGAAAATCCTTTGCCTGGCTTTCGTCCGGAGCGACTCAGTAATACACATCCCTTTCCGCAAAGATTAACCGCCAAGGAGAGAAGTAAATACGCTCCTCAACTCTCCAAGCTCAGAGCCTTCATGGCCAATGGTTTAACAGGAATTGATCTCGCACGCTGTTGGATATCATGGAGCATACTGCCCCTCTCCCAGCGCCTCCGGTTTAATGTGTGAGTACACCGTAGCGCCAACGACCCCTCCGACATGTTAATATCCAGCTTACGGATGATGAGGTCACCGAGGCTGTGAAGAAAATGTTGAATGAACCGAACACCTCTGCGTCCGAACCGGTCTGCTCCCCTTCTGTGCTACCAACAAACCACCATCTGTAAGACTCTGACTGTATTTTTTACTGAATATATTACTGCCATTTCCGGTATCTTTTTTAACATCAACTGCTGCTTAATCAGGGTGATGATCCATTCTGGAGCAAGAAACTTCCACAAGAGAAACCAGAGAAGCCAGACAAACCGGAAAGACCAATCCGGCAAAAGACCAAAGTTGTCAAGAGGTCTGCTCGTAAGAGGAAAACCATCGCATCTTCTCGATCCGCTGTGGATGACGATGTGGGTAATCCGGACCTTGAGGTAGAACTTGATTCACTTGGCTTACTTTTCATACGCCTAATTAATGATGATATTTGTCGATGATGTCAAGCCAGTAATGCTGATGTTGTAGAGGTAACTATTCCCTCCTTTGACTCAAATCCTTTGCCTTCACTAAAAATCCGTCGGGCAAACCGGAAAATTAAATTTTCTCATCCCCATGCTTGCTTGGATCCCAAATTTCTTATGAAGACTCAACAACATGAAGTTCGCCGCACAACTCGGCACAACAAGCCAGGTAGTTACCTCCGCCGTTTACCGAATAGTCCGGTTCGAAACGCTGCTCGTGAGGTCTCTAATTTGCTTGTCGCTGCTTATCCTAAAGCGGGCTGTTTTCGTCAACCTCTTAATCCATCCGACTGATTATCGTGTCACTTCCCATTCCTCATCCGGGCGAGTCATCACCACTCAACTGCCACCACTTAAAATGGTGCTTGGGTAAGTTATACATATCATATTGTTTCTATTGCATCACTGCGTAGTATATGCTGTATTTGACTGTTATTATGCCTTTTCAGGGCCAAGCCTAGGCCGAGCAAAAAGGCTCGCCTGGATAAAGCGGCCGACGAAGAGACGGCCCCTGAACCGGACATCGCCCCAATTCTTGAAGCGGCTGTTTATGAAGATATGCCCAATGATCCGCCACTGCAAGATGACGATTTTGTTGCTGAAGAAAGGCCTGTTGACACCTCCCGTCCTGCTGACCAGCCCAGAAGCCCAACCTGGATTGAAAAATCCACCAGTCCAATCCGCTCACGACAAACCGACCGTCCCTGGTCAAACCGGTGATACCAAGGACGATGACGCTAGGATTACTGGCTTTGGCCACAAATAACCGTAATCCGATCGCCTTATCCAAACATTCTGCCAAAGTAGAATTTGCCACTATGAGCAAGGGCAAGTGGAATGTTGATCTGGCAACTTACGCTGCTCTGAAACCCAAGATCTTCATTCTGGCTACTTGAACCGGCTGTATACCAGCCGTGATTATGAAGCTGACCCGGTGAATATGATGAAAGAAAAATTCGAGGTAACCTCCATGTTCTTTTTCCTTCTTGGATATTTCAATTTTTGTTAACTCTCCTAGCCCCCAAGGGCCTGTTTGTAATCTTCTTTCAAACCGGGACTTGATATAGAACTCAATACTTCCAGAATCCACTGATGTAGCCCCCAAGGGCCGGTTCAACTTAGTATAGTTAAACCGGGACTTTAACATAAAACTCAATGCTTCAGAATCCACTGATGTAGCCCCCAAGGGCCGGTTCAACTTAGTATAGTTAAACCGGGACTTTAACATAAACTCAATGCTTCAGAATTCACTGATGTAGCCCCCAAGGGCCGGTTCAACTTAGTATAGTTAAATCGGGACTTTAATTTATATCGCAAAGATCGTAACATGTTCGAGCAAATAGCCATTAGCCCCAAGTGCCAAGTTGAATACCTGTATTGAGCTTGGGACTTTGTGATTTTATTGACAGATGAAGATCAAATATGCATTAGCCCCCAAGTGCCAAGTGCATAACTTGTTATGTGGTTGGTACTTCAAATCTTGTACCGCTTGTTAAATCAGATGATCGTCAGATGTAGGCTAAGCTGAGGACTAAAGAAAGCCAACTCACCGATCTTCAAGAAAACTTGAAATCCCAACAAGCTGAAACCTCAAAGGCAAAAGAAGAATTGACCAGCGCTTTAGGCGTCATGGAACAGCTTAAGGAGGGCTTCAAAAAGGAGCGGGCGGATTGGGCCACTGAGAAGGCCGCTTTAACCAAAAAGGTTGAAAATGCTGAAGCTGCCCTTAAACCGGTGGTAGATGAGCTGACCAACGTGTAGGGGCAAGTGCATGCCATGACTGCTGCCATCTTTGGTAAGCTTCCTTTGGTTTCTATGATAACTTGGCCTTCTTATGATAAGTCCGGTTTGTGATTTTTCTTGTAATGCTGCAGGCACACGCATTGGTCACTTGGGGTCAGATGTTCGGATGAAATTGAAAGCTGCCTACACTTTAATCGAACAGCTGTACACTGGAGCGCAGCGGATCATCTCCACTGCATCACATAACAATCCGGCACCCTCTTTAATTCAAGATACTCTTAGAAGGTTGTCAATGCTTCCCGCCCGGGTTGAAGAGCTGAAGAAATCTGCTGCTCGAACCGGTGCCATTAATGCCTTAATCCGGGCAAAAGCATGGGTGCCAGATTTTGATCCTGTTGAGGCAGCTCGTGGCTATCCCATCTGAAGGAAGACGGTTCGAGTTCAACGAAGATGACCGAGAGCGATAAACCGGGCGGTGCGCCCTCTGGCTTGCCAATTGGCCAAAGAGGCAGACTTGTCGCATTATCAAACTCAATATAACGATCAGAACAGACGAGTAGCTGCACCTATTCCTGAAGCGGAGAACCTGATCCCTCCGATTCGTAAGCATACTTACGCTCCTGATATTGAACCATCTTCCTTGATCCATGAGGAGGCTGTCTTTCAAGCTTTAATGGGAATCTACTGGACCACTGTTGACTTCCAACCGCTGGGTAGGGATGAAGAAGCTGAAGCGGCGCAGGACGACCCACAAATGTCAGACCGGGGCGGCGAGCAAGCATGAACCAGAAGCCGGTTTAAATAGCTGCTTCATTATATTCCGCCAAGAAAACAATGATCTTATTTGGGCACCATGTTGCCTTGTAATAGGATAGCCAACACTTTTGCTTTTAATATGCCTTCGTGCATAGGTGCTGATACTTTTGATTGAATGATCGAAACCTTCAATCTATATTGCCTGCAGTCACAAAATCTTAAACTGGCACGGCGGTTTATGCCGCCAGCCGGCTTGTGACGTTCATATATATATATATATATGCAATGAAATATTGAGGTATATGATCACAATTTGCGATACAAAATACCTGCCATCGCTGGGCATGAAGTTGGCTTAGCCAATCTTGAAACGGAGGTTGTAGAAACCATTACCGTCAAAGGAGAAAATAGCCCCTGTGTTTATAATGCCGGTTTATCATGTAAACCGTGCCGGGTCATGACAAGCCCCCTGTTACTCCATAATGGGATGTTAACAGAAAAAGTCAAACCGGAGAAATTATCTCCGGATTAAAAATGGGCCGAATTCCGTCAATTGACAGTTTGAACCGGTTTAAAATGTTATCGGTTTAAAAACGCAACAGAAATCAAATAACAGTTATGAAAAAAATATGGAAGCAAAGGCAATGATAAAACCGTTTGCAAAAAGAGGCTTTACTGAGCCGATCAGATGGTGTTACCATGGTCGGACACGACCAAGCTCCCAATAAGGTGTAGCCATGGTTCAAGTCAGCCAGGTCCCCAACTGAAACCGTGGCATTATGCCGATCAAGTGGCATGGCAATGGTTCGGGTTCGACCAAGCCCCAAGTGACTCTATGGCCTTAGGCCGATCAAGAGGCGTGACTGGTTCAGACTTGACCATGTCCCCAAGTGATCTGGTGGCTTTCGCCTATCAAAAGGTGTTGCATTGGTTCGCGACCAAGCCCCCAAGTGATATCATAAAGCTTTTGAAAAGCAAACTCAAGGGGTAAACCGGAGGCCGCTTTAAGACGTAAGAACTCCATGTAACCACGCATGATGTAATGTAACAGATACCCCGCTTTAGCCGAGGCTCCGGTTTATTACTTTATTCATAATATATACATTGTCATAATATGTACATGAGTAGAGCCGATGGCTCGTGTATAATAAGGCGAAGATGAGCTATGTTCCACGGCTGTTGGTCTCCTCCTCCGATGTACGTGAGTCTTTATGCTCTCGAATATCGATCGAGATAGTATGACCCGTTGTGCAGATTCTTGCTGACCACGAAAGGTCCCTCCCAAGGCGGGATAACTTGTGCATATCACCTGGTCTTGGATGAGCCGAAGCACCAAATCTCCTTCTTGAAAAGTTCTGGTTCTGACCCGGCGACTATGGTAACGACGAAGATCCTGTTGGTAAATCGCCGAGCGGGCAGCTGCTATGTCATGCTCCTCATCCAACAGGTCCAAAGCGTCTTGCCGTGCTGTCTCGTTGTCCGCTTCAACATAAGCCGCCACACGAGGTGAGTCATGACGGATATCGCTAGGGAGAACCGCCTCCGCTCCGTAGACCATGAAGAACGGTGTGTATCCTGTGGATCTGTTGGGCGTAGTGTTGATACTCCATAACACAGATGGTAGTTCTTCTACCCAACAACCTGGTGTCCTCTGCAAAGGGACCATAAGCCGGGCTTGATGCCTCTCAAGATCTCTTGATTAGCCCTTTCCGCTTGACCATTGGACCGTGGGTGGGCTATCAAGAAACGTCAAGCCGGATGTGTTCACGTCATAGAACTCTTTCATGGCACCTTTGGACAAATTGGTACCATTATCTGTGATGATATTGTGGAAAGCCAAACCGAAAATCACCTTTTTGATGAACTGAACCGCCGTGGCCGCGTCACACTTGCTAATAGGTTCTGCCTCCACCCACTTTGTAAACTTGTCAACCGCCACCAGGAGGTGGGTCTTCTTGTCCTTGGACCTTTTGAAAGGTCCAACCATATCCAGCCCCCAGGTTGCAAACGGCCAAGTAATTGGAATCATCCTCAATTCTTGGGCCGTACATGAGAACGTCTGAAAACTTTTGGCAACCATCACATCGTCTCGACCAGATCTTCCAGATCAGCATAAGCAGTCAACCAATAGAAACCGTGGCGGAACGCTTTAGCCACCAAGGATTTTGAACCGGCGTGGTGACCACAATCTCCTTCGTGGATCTCACGCAATATTTCATAGCCTTCCTCAGGGGACACACAGCGTTGAAACGCCCCTGACACGCTTCCTCATAGACTTGGATCGCCGGATTATCTGCCGGGCCAACGTCTCATCTTCTGGTAACTCGCCCCGGTTCATGTACGCAAGATAAGGAAGCGTCCAATCCGGTGACGTGAAGAGCTGCCACCAATTGAGCCTCCGGATCAGGAATAGCCAAATCCGCTTCACCAGGGAGCTTGACCGACGGGTTGTGCAGCACGTCCAGAAAAACATTGGGCGGGACCGGTTTACGTTGAGAGCCCAACTGGCTTAAAGTGTCCGCCGCTTCATTCTTCCGACGGTCCACGTGGTCCACCTGATAGCCCTTGAAATGACCTGCAACAATATCCACCTCACGACGATATGCAGCCATGAGTGGGTCCTTTGAATCCCAAGTGCCAGACACCTGTTGAGCCACTAGGTCCGAGTCACCGAAGCACTTAACCCGGCTTATATTCATCTCCTTAGCCATCCGGAGACCATGGAGCAAGGCTTCATACTTAGCTGCATCGTTAGTACAAGGGAACATTAAGCGGAGAACGTAACAGAACTTGTCACCTCGTGGGGAAGTTAATACGACTCCAAAGACCCGAAAGCCTCCAATTGCCTGGATCCGTCAAAATGGATGGTCCAATATGTGTGATCCGCTTTTCTTCGTGTGCTTGCAACTCCTTCCAATCATTAATGAAATCCACAAGTGCTTGAGACTTCACCGCCGTCCGAGGCACGCATTTCGCACTGCGGCGCCCAAGCTCTATAGCCCACTTGGCAATCCGGCCGCTTCCGGTTCTCAGATGATATCGCCTAAGGGAGCAGAACTGACCACTGTGATGGGGTGCCCTTGGAAATACTGCTTCAACTTCCGGCTTGCCATGAAAACTCCATATACCAGCTTCTGCCAATGCGGATACGTTTGCTTAGATTCAATAAGTACCTCGCTGATATAGTAAACCGGACGTTGAACCGGATGCTCCTTCCCTGCCTCCTTCCGCTCTACCACAATGGGCACGCTGACCGCGCTGGCGTTAGCAGCAACATATAGTAGAAGCGGCTCCTTGTCAATGGGAGCGGCGAGCACAGGCGGGTTGGCCAATTGCCGCTTTAAGTCCTCAAATGCCTTATCAGCTGCAGGACTCCAGACGAACTGATCCGTCTTCTTCAACATCTCGATATAAAGGAATCGCCTTCTCACCAAGGCGGCCGATAAACCGCTCAACAAGGCAATCCGGCCTGCCAAACGCTGGACATCGTTAATACACTTCGGTTTAGCCAGGGAGGTAATAGCCGTAATCTTCTCTGGATTAGCTTCAATTCCCCTGCTGGACACGAGAAAACCCAATAACTTGCCTGCCGGAACACCAAAGACGCATTTGGCCGGGTTGAGCATCATCTTGTAAACCCGCAGGTTGTCAAAGGTCTCCTTCAAATCGTCAATCAGTGTCTCCTTCTCCCTTGGCTTGACCACAATATCATCCACGTAAGCATGTACATTACGGCCAATCTGCTTGTGAAGGCAATTTTGCACACACCGTTGATAGGTTGCCTGGGCACTCTTGAGCCCAAAAGGCATAGACGCATAGCATAAGGCTCCAAAGGGAGTGATGAACGCCGTCTTCTCCTGGTCCTTAACCGCCATTTTGATACGATGATAGCCAGAATATGCATCCAAAAAACTCAAACGCTCGCAACCCGCCGTAGCATCAATGATTTGATCAATACGAGGGAGGGCAAAAGGATCTGCTGGACAAGCCTTATTAAGGTCTGTATAATCCACACACATACGCCAGGCGCCGTTTTTCTTAAGGACCAGCACCGGATTAGCGAGCCACTCAGGATGGAAAACTTCAACAATAAAGCCAGCTGCCAAGAGCACGCTACTTCTTCACCAATAGCTTTGCGTCTTTCTTCGTTAAACCGGCGAAGGAACGGTTTCACCGGTTTGTACTTAGGATCCACATTAAGAGTGTGCTCAGCGAGTTGCCTCGGTACACCTGGCATGTCAGAAGGCTTCCATGCAAAAATGTCCCGATTCTCACGGATGAACTCGATGAGCGCGCTTTCCTATTTCGGATCCAAGTTGGCACCGATGCTGAACTGCTTGGACGAATCGCCAGGCACGAAGTCAACAAGCTTAGTCTCAAATTGCCGATTTGAATTTCAGGGCCGGATCATGCTCTGTAGTTGGCTTATTCAATGGAGTCATGTTCGCCGGATCAACATTGTCCTTATAGTACTTCAGCTCCTCGGTGGCACAAACCGACTCTGCGTAAGCTGCATCTCCTTCCTCGCACTCTAAAGCGATCTTGCGGCTCCCATGAACCGTTATTGTCCCCTTGTGACCCGGCATCTTGAACTGCAAATAGATATAACAAGGCCGTGCCATGAACTTGGCATAAGCCGGTCGCCCGAACAGGGCATGATATGGACTTTGGATTTTTACCACTTCAAACATCAATGTTTTCGATCTGGAGTCATAATCATCACCAAAGGCCACTTCCAGAGCTATTTTACCAACAGGATATGCTGACTTGCCAGGTACCACACCATGGAACACTGTATTGGACGGTTTGAGATGTTTATCCGTTAGCCCCATACGACGGAAGGTCTCATAGTACAGGATGTTAATGCTGCTCCCTCCATCCATGAGTACCTTGGTGAACTTATAACCTCCCACCTGAGGTGCCACCACCAGGGCTAGCTGACCCGGATTGTCGACCCGGGGAGGATGATCCTCTCTACTCCATATAATGGGCTGCTCCGACCATCGTAGGTAATGGGGCACGGCCGGTTCAACAGCGTTGACTGCCCGCTTCTGAACCTTCCGGTCTCGCTTGTCTAAGCTAGTGGTGAAGACATGGTACTGCCCACTATTCAACTGCTTTGGGTTGCTCTGATAACCCGACTGTTGCTGCTGCTGGTTGTAACCACCTTGGTTACTCTGATTGTTCTGATTGTTATGTCCGCCCGGATTACCATTAAATCCTGAACCGGAATTTCCTCCACCGTAACGCCCGGATCTCGAACCGCCGCCAGAGCCGTGATCATACCGGAAAGCATTAGAACTCTTGAACTCCCCGCATAATGTAGCAATCCTTCCAGAGGTGGTTTGTCAAGCGTCTCCTTCGGCCCAGGCTTCGGACAGGGTTGATTCAATAGATAGTTCAAGCGGTCCGGATTAGGATTAGGCGCTCCACTTCGATTCGGCTGTTTACCCTTGCGCCGCTGGCCCTTGTCCTGCGCGTTGGTATTAGCCACAAAGTCCATGTTGCCATCCGCTTTACGCTTGCCATTACCAGCTAAGTGATGTTGTCGGCCCTTGAGTTGCTGTTCTTCCTTCCCTTCCTCGTCTTGTCATCGCCGACTCGGGATCCTTGGTACTATCGTAATCAGCATACTTCACTAAAGCGCCCATGAGAGTTCCCATGTCATTACAAAATCGCTTCATGCGCCTCTAACTTTAACTTCGTGAGGTTGAAACCAGCAGTTTCTCCGTGGTTAAGATCGCAGAGTCAGCGTTGATCCGGTCCGACGAGTGCAAGATTTCAAACGCGGCGACGCAATGGGTTGTTGACTCCTTCCTCGACACAAGCCGCCAAGTCCACTACGGACATGGGCTGCTTACAGGTATCTTTGAAATTCTGGATAAACCGGTTCGCAATCGGGCCCATGAACCGGCTGCATTGGGCGGCAAGCTCTTTAACCAAGCACGGGCCGTCCTTCAAGCATCATGGTAAAATACTTTGCACACGCCGCCTCATCCACATCTAGCATCTCCATGGCCATCTCATAGCTCTCTATCCATGCTTCCGGAGGTAAATCGGCGTAATTTGGCAGCTTGCGCGACCCTTGAAGTCTTTGGGCAAACGCATGTTGCGTAAAGCGGGATCAAACAGGGCACCCCAAGCTAGAAGCGACCACCGGCTCGACCGAGGTGGTGGGGCGAACAGCGAAGTCGACGCCGCATCGCTCGCGCTGCTAACTCGGCCTCCCTTCGTGCGGGCCCGTCCACCACTTCTCGAGCATCGCGAATACCGCCACGGGTTATGGCCATGGGCCGCTTCACGGTGCCGTGCGTTGCTCGATACAGCCGGTTCATCCATACGCCTGCTGTAGCTCCTGCTCGGACGTGGGGTGGAATGAATCCGGTCACGGCTGTACGAGTATGCTTCCTGTTGGATCAAAGCGGTTCGAAGAAGCTCCTTAACCTGGCGTGTCTCTACTGCCTGCGGAGAATCTCCTTCGAGCGGGATGGCCTCCAATCGTGAAGCGGCAGCGACAAGATTGTCCATAGGATTAGAATAATGACCCAGAGGTGTCTGGACCGGCGGAGGGATCATATTGTTCTGCCGAGGGGGTTCCATGAGGCGGGGTTGGATCGGCGCGCTTGGCCCTGGCGCCTCAGCCCGGTTTACCTCTGGTGGATTACTGGTTCCCGCCCCTGGGGTGTGAAAGAGGTTTCTAGCGTCGAAAACTGAAGGCAAACGGGACCTATGTTTCCGCTTTAAGACCTCATGCGACGCGTTCCGGTTCAACATGAGCCTATGAGCCTGCGCATCTAAAGCGGCCCGCTCTGCCGTCATCCTGGCATCTGCAGCCGCTAGATCCGCTTTAGCCTGGGTGATTTGTTCCTTCACATTCGCAATCTCTGCGTTATGAGCGTCCTGATCCACCGGGTTAGCCTCTGCCATGAGCGCAGCCAACGCATCGAACAGATCTGATAAAACTTGAGCCGGCGGGCGCACAGGGCCTCCTGCCCCGGCAGCCGTCGCCGTTGTTGAACCGGAGATCATTGCCGCAGCAGTCGAAGAGTGAAGCGCTGCTTGTGTACCGGCCATGAATATTCCAACCCGGCTGGCAGATCGGAGGGGTCCGGAATACTGTCACCATCAGAACAGCCCCCAATCCGACCATCTTGTAGTTGATATAGAGATTCAGTTTCTCCGGTTGACAACTCGTCGTCAGAGTAGACGGCGGTCTCGCCACCAGATTCTGATCCGTCCTCATAACTTCCTCCGTGGATGACTCCCACAAAGGCACGCTTCACGGCCGGTTTAACCTGGGCAGATCTCGTACGCTGAGCCGTCTCGACGAGGTCGGTGCAGATGTCCGGCCAGCCCTGGCTCACCAATCTTGCCGATTAAAACGCAGTATGCCACCAAAGGGACCCGATATCCGTATTTCGATTGAGCCGGCCGGGGCCCCATCCCCGAGTCGTCGATGTAGAGCTTGCCGCGACGACTCTTGGTCATCCGCCCACAAAGATAGCCTTCGAGTCCTTCGAACTTGCCCTCCAAGATCATCAAACCATCGTGCGATAGCCCCACGGTGGGCGCCAACTGTCATGGTTTTGTCACGGCAGATGTCCTCGTGAAAGGACTTAGTCGTGGAGCCATCGCTACGGGTTAACTTGAAGGGGTTAAAGAGGACGCAAAGACACAAGAGTTTATACTAGTTCGGCCTGTTCGATGAAGGTAAAAGCCTACGTCTAGTTGTGATGGGATTGATGTGGTTTCGATGACTAGGAAGCAAATAAGCTTCGCCTAGGCCTCGAGTTGTTGTTGTCTGTCCTTGAACCGCCCCGGGTCGTCCCGTTATATACACGGGTGACGCCCGTCGGTTCACAGAGTCCCAATCTCCGGTTCATACTCGTATCCGGGTTGGTCTCTCTCTATTCCTAACTTACAGTACAAGTTTATATACCAGGCCGGTTTATTTACCATGTGTTCTAAACCGACTACAGGCCTTGGGCCCTTACCTTCATGCTTGGCTTTTACACCGTTGAACTACTGATGAAGTTAACCCGGCCCAGATAGGCCGGTTTACGCCCAGCAATAATATCCCCAACAAAGCTCATGGGTACTGGAGAAATCATACCGTCCGAACCTCAGGCTGACGATGAACTCATCATTGCACCAAATCAACCAGAAGACAATGCTCAGCCTGAAGTCAATACTGAAGCTGAAGATAATGATCCGCAAGGGCAAAATCTTCGTCCAGTACATCCCCGTGTTGCTAATGAAGTTTAGATTGAGAAGATAATTGACAACATCAATGCACCTAGTCCACTCACTCGTTCAAGGGCAACACAAAGAGCAACTCAGCTAACAAACTTATATGGACATTTTGCATTCGTCTCACTCTCTGAACCCAAGAAAGTTGCTGAAGCCTTCATGGAATCTGAATGGATTCAAGCCATGCAAGAAGAGCTTCAACAGTTCAAGCTGAACAATGTGTGGGAACTGGTCAAGCGTCCTGATCCTCGTAAGCACAATATCATTGGCACAAAATGGATATATCGCAACAAGCAAGATGAGCATGGTCAAGTTGTCAGAATCAAGGCTTGTCTTGTTGCACAAGGATACACTCAAGTGGAAGGAATTGAGTTTGATGAAACATTTGCTCCGGTGGCTAGGCTTGAAGCCATTCGCATACTTCTAGCCTAAGCAAATCATCATAACATCCTTCTGTATCAAATGGACGTGAAGAGTGCCTTTCTCAATGGAAAGATTGAAGAAGAAGTATATGTTGCACAACCTCTTGGCTTTGAAGATCCAAAACATCCTGATATGGTATACAAGCTCAACAAGGCACTGTATAAGCCTCAAACAAGCCCCTCGTGCTTGGTCTGACACACTCGAAGACTTCCTGAAGAGCAAAGGCTTCAAACCTGGTTCACTAGATCCTACTCTCTTCACGAAGACATATGATGGTGAACTGTTTGTGTGCCAAATCTATGTGGATGACATTATCTTCGGCTGCACCAACAAGAAATACAGTGATGAGTTTGGTCACATGATGCAAGAGCAATATCAGATGTCCATGATGGGCGAGCTGAAGTTCTTCCCGGGTCTCTAAATCCGTCAGCAATGCAACAACGTCTTCATCTCTCAAGAAAAATATCTCAAAGATTGCCTGAAGAAGTTTGGAATGCAAGACTGCAAAGGATACACGACGTCAATGCCAACCAAAAGTCATCTGAGTCTCGACACCAATGGTAAAGAGTTTGATCAAAAGGTATACCGCTCCATGATTGGTTCTTTACTTCATTTATGTGCATCTAGGCCAGATATAATGCTTAGTGTTTGCATGTGTGCCCGATTCCAAGCGGCACCAAAGGAATCACATCACTTAGCCGTGAAGCGAATTCTTCGATATCTGGCTTACACCCCAACACTAGGATTATGGTATCCAAAGGGCTCAGAGTTTGATCTAGTTGGATTCTTAGATGCTGATTATGCTGGTGACAAGGTTGATTGCAAGTCCACATCAGGCACATGTCACTTTTTGGGACGATCACTTGTCTGTTGGTCTTCAAAGAAGTACAACCGTGTATCTCTCTCCACTACTGAATCTGAATACATTGCTGCTGGGTCTTGCTGTGCTTGGCTTCTCTGGATGAAGCAAACTCTCAAGGACTATGGCATTCACCTGAAGAATGTGCCACTCTACCGCAATAATGAAAGCGCCATCAAGATAGCCAACAACCCAGTTCAACACTCGAAGACAAAGCATATTGAGATTCGTCATCACTTTCTCAGAGATCATGTCATGAAGGAAGATATTGATATCATTCACGTCAACAATGAAGAGCAATTGGCTGATATCTTCACAAAGCCCTTGGATGAGAAAAGGTTTTGCAAGTTGCGGTGTGAGCTAAATATCTTGGAATCCTCAAATGTCCTGTGAATTGGACACACATCCTAACACACGAAGATGTGCAACACACGAAGAAACGTATATCTTCAATCAATGAAGACATACAATCTAAGTGTGAATACATTAATGCGGAATTTGACTTCGGAGCGCCACGATAATTGTGCACCGTGTCTGGGTCTAATACTTCCTATACGGTGGGTAACGCCACCACCAAACTTTTGTTTGAAGTGTTTCCCTTGGCGTTATGTTTGCAAAGTCTTCATAACTGATTTATCTTCATCCTTGTCTTAAGTTCATATCTATCTTCATTTGGTAGTGTACTTGTTACATACGTACTTATGTTCTGTCCTCTACAACATTCACTTATAGCTATGGTTTCGCGCTGAATCTTTTGATCTAAGTGAATGTGATCGGACCCTAACATATCTATGCTTCTACCTCAACTCTATCTGTCCAAATCATATGCATTCTATTGAAAACTATCGATTGTCTTCACTGAGACCTTGTCAGCTGAAGTCAATCTGACAAACATTTATATCTGTTTTAATGCTCTATCTTTATTGCCTGAAATCCGAAGAATTCGGAACGACCACCCCGACAATCCAGGCGTGCGTGGGAACATGGAACAACTTCCAAGGTGTTGCATGCTTGCCACGTGTCCTACAGATGTGAACCGTGAGGGGCACCTGCGTAATTGCGCTGTGCTGTCCCTTTCCTTATAAATACTGAAAGTGCTAGTTATCGACTAGAGGGGGGGGGGGGGTGAATAGGCGATTTTTATGAAAGTCTTCAAAACACGGATGTTTCGAAGACAAACAATAGAAATGACCTAATTGATATGCAGCGGAAGATAAAGTACAACAAGCAAACCATAGTCTAGTATGTAATAATGTGAAAGTACAAGACTAATAGCAACTTGGTAGTAGGATCAAGATGGAAGATAGTATGAAGCCAAACAACGATAGAAGTCAAGCAATAAAGTCAAACAGATACGGCATATACGCAATGACTTCACGAAGACAAACTCAAGGTAAAGGAGGGAAGGGATAGAACCAGTCACTTGTTGAAGACACAGGATTTGTTGGACCAGTTCCAGTTGCTGTGACAACTATACGTCTGGTTAGGGAGGCTGAGATTCAACTCAGAAGACCGCGTCTTCACCTTATTCCCTTGAGCTAAGGACACAGTCCTCTCCCAATCACTGGTAAGTCTTCAAGGTAGACTTCCGAACTTTCACAGACGACGTTCACCAGCAATCCACAATGACTCTTGGATGCTTAGAACGCGACGCCTAACCGGCTGGAGGATTCACAGTCCTCAAGTGTAATAAGTCTTCAGGTCACACATGACAGAAAACTTCAAAGTGATGCCTAACACTCTTTGGCTCTGGGTGTTTGGGCTTTGTCCTCGCAAGGATTTCTCTCTCTCAAAGGCTTCGAGGTGGGTTGCTCTCAAACGACAAAAGCCGTGCACTAACTCTGAGCAGCCACCAATTTATGGTGTAGGGGTGGGCTATTTATAGCCACTAGGCAACCCGACCTGATATGTCCGAAATGACCACAGGTCACTAAGGAACTGACACGTGTTCCAACGGTCAGATTTCAAGCACACACGGCAACTTTACTTGGGCTACAAGCAAAGCTGACTCATCCAACTCTGGATAAGTTTTGCTCTCATTGTCTTTGCTCGAAGACATAGGATATGGGTTGAGCATCACTTCAGTCATTCTGAGTATGATCAATTGGACCCCACTTAACAGTACGGTGGTTCCTACGACTCAACAAAGAAGAAAAGGAAACCACGAAACCACACAGTCTTCGTGCTCCATAGTCTTCACTCAATGTCTTCTCATGTCATAGTCTTCAATGTGAATATCTTCACATACCACCATTGTCGTTAATGTCTTCATACATTTTTAGGGGTCATCTCCGGTAGGTAAACCGAATCAATGAGGGACACTACCTGCGTTATCCTGCAATTCTCACAAACGCATTAGTCCCTCAACCACATTTGTCGTCAATACTCCAAAACCAACTAGGGATGGCACTAGATGCACTTACACTGATGCCATTGAGGATATAAAAGACCAATGTCTTCATTGCTCCTTCAAGCTTTGCAGACGATGAATGCCCTTTGATAGGCCATAGAGTTCGCCTGATGATGTGATATATGGTGCGAGGCAGATACTCAAGGTCATCAACAAAGAAGTGTTGAGGGTATTCAGCGTCATGTGGCAGTGGCTTCATCATGCTCAGCATCTGACTCATGTCGGGTTCTGGCTTATGAAATATGCTTTCCAAGGCATCGCGGTGGAGTTGACATCCAGGTTCAAACAACTCTCCGGGAGTGGGTAGGCCTGTGAGCTCTATGATGTCAAGAGCTTTGGCTTCATGATGGACATTTCCTGTCATCCACTCGAGAACCCATGTCTTCGTATCTCTATTGTAGCCGCGGATGTGGAGGGTGGCATAGAATTGAAGCACTAATTCTTCATTCCAAGTGTTCTTTATGTCTCAGAATCTAAACCAAGCAGACCTGCATCATGAAAGCAATCGAGTGCTTCTTCTAAGCACGGCAGTCCCAAGAATGGCTTCAGTTGTCGAGGCGCATATGAGGAAGATGCGACCTTGATCATACGTAACACATGAGTAATAGCTTCTTTCCGATAGCTCCGAAACGGTCGGATGAGATCCTTGGCCTTGTGTAGGGGTTCTTTGCTCTGTCAAAAGAAAGTATTGTGGGCTTTGAAGCCATTTGCATTGAAAGAACTCGTTGAGGTGGCGGTGCACGAAACCTTGGCGCCTTGGCTTCAAGACTTACGGACCTGAGGCCTATGCTCAATATGATAGTCGAATTGAGGACCAGAGGCATGAGGCGGAGGGACCAGAACGGGCCATCTTACTGTGACTAGCTCGCCATAGTTGTATACTTGCTCGATTGTGTAGGGCCTTGGTGGCGGAATCGAGCAAGTGGCAAGAATCGAGGCTTCAGTTGCTCAGCAGACGCTTCGGGAGCAGTTGCCTCATTGGCTTCGGGCACATTTCCTTCATTGGCTTCAGGAGCAGTTGGTGTAGGCTCCACATTTGCTTCAGCCATGACCATGTCATTGGCTTCATTGGTGTTTGAGGTGGCAGCCTCAATGTTTTCAACCCCCACTTGAGGAGCTGGAGGGTCGGGCACTGGCACGTTGATATCGGGGATCACTTCTTCGCCATCGGGGTGTAGGGACACGTTCTTCTTCTTCTTGGGTGTCTTCGGCTGATGCAGCCGGATTGTCTTCAGCAGCTTTAGCTTCAGACTCAGAGACGTTTACAGTTGGAGTGGCTTCTGAAAACACTTGACGTGCAACATGTTGGTGGTGCACTTCTCCTTCTGGAACGCTCAAAAGAGGCACTTGAGGCCTTTGACCTTTGCGAAGCCTGCGAAATGCTGGCGACGCCTTTGGAGATGGGATTGCCTGGGCCTCAAAGTCTTCCTCTTCTTCTTGGTGTTGCCGTTGGGGAGTGACTTGTTGTTGGGGAGTGACTTGTTGTTGGGGAGTACTGGGGGAGTCTTGTTGTTGCGGGCGATCAGCCCATGAAGCATCCTGAGCAATTGGCGTCAGAGGACGACCAATGCTGATGAGTTCGCTGTTCGTACGAACAGGCGATGATACCACATTGTACTCGATTTGAGGAAGAACTTCATCATCTTCAACATTGTCATGGTGACCAATGTCTTCAATAGTGAGGGGATCAAATTTGGAATATCTTCAGCTACAGGAGCCTATGTGGAAGCAGGCTCATTAACAGTAATGAGAAGTTCTTGGGTTGCGACGCTGGGCGAACCACTGAAATGGGTTCAACAATCAAGGGCTCTGTGGGAGCAGCCCGATTCTTCTTGGTCTTTAGCTTCTTCTTGGAGGGAGCAGCATCAGTGGCGTCATGATTTTTCCTTTTTCTGGCTTCAGCCTCTGCAGCCCTCGTCTTCTTCTGTTCAGAAGTGGTTGACCAGACCTTTGGCTTCGAGCCAGTCATGCTGCTTGGGAAGACAATGCGGGGCTCTTCCTGCCTTGAAGGTGCAGCTTGGTCAGTTGAAGACTTCCTTTTTTTTGCAGCCATCCTGGGGTCGATGCCAGGACGGCCAAGAGCCTTGCGCTTCTCAGCCTCATTGTAGGCAAGCACGCACTTGTCAGCCAAAGCCTTCATGCGCTCACGAGAGCCTCTGGCTTCTTCACGCTTCTTGACAAAGGTTTCTTTGAGGTCGTGCAGCATGACCTTGAAGTTTTTAACGTCTTGCACGCTGAGTGCTGCCATATGCTTCTTGAACTGAGCCTTCTCATAGTCAATCTTATGCTTCAGTTCAACAATCCGCTGAGCTAGAGCTAGCTCAGAAGCAATGGCTCCATTGAAGGAGACGCTGAGGCCAATTGGAAGTTGCAGGTCTTCAAAGCTGATGTTTGGTGTGTCAAACCACTCATCAATGAAGTGATGGATGATTGCCACATCAAAGAGAGGCAAGTTGTTGAAGATTTACGCTTCTTTTGCTCTTGATAAGCTGCTCAAGAGCATCATCTGCAAGATCGTCATCACTTGATGTATCAATATGCTCTTCACGCAGAATTGCAGCAGGAGTCGATGTCGATTCAGTATTCTTGACACTTTTCTTTCTCTTCTCCGTCTTCTTGGAGATACGGGATTGATCTTCGACCGCACCGGCTTCGTGGAGGTGCAAGGCTGGTTTCACACGTGAAGCTTTTGGTGGAGTAGCTGACTTTGAAGCCTTGACTTTCTTTTGCTTCTGCAGCTTTGGAGCAGGAGCAGGAGGAGGAGCTGGGGCTTCATCAGACTCAGCATCGTCATTAGAGTGATCCACTTTGGCACCTTGGACCAGGATGTAGGTGATGAGGCCATCAAGGTTTGAAAAGGGACCGATGACATTGGGTTCAGCGTCACGTGAGCCATCAGCACGGGGAGCAGAGGGACCAGGGTTGAAGTCTAATCCCAATGACTTCTTGTTTTCCTTTGCAGAAGCATTTGCATGCTGGAAGTTGCGCTTGAAGAGATTATCATCACGACACCAGAGCAAAGACGTTGGGTCGGCATTCTCTGGCTGAGGTCCACGGACCATGCAAGGATAGAAACCTTGTGCAATAGCTTCAACCATGTTCTTGGGAGGAAGGCCTCGAAACAGAATATCACCCCAAGGGCTTCTAATGGCATTCTTCTCGGCATATTCTTGTGTGACGAAATTGTATTTGAACCACTGTTCAGCCCAATAGCGTCGAATCCATTGGATTCGCGTCTTGCGCTGATTATAAGTCTCTTCAGGATCTGTCTTGTACAGCTCTGTGAGGTCATCAGGCAGATCTTTTGAGGTTCCCTCACGACGCTGTCTGCCGCCCTTCCTGACTGATTTATCTGTAGCCACGAGCTTCAAACTGAATGGCTTCACGTTCAAAGGCTTCAAAGGCTTGCGTTCTTTGCTGGATGTACAGAACTGCTTCGGAGAGTTGGTTTGATGTCAGTAAGAATTCTGCAAACGAATGCGCATTATGAGAACCAAGGGATTCTCCCACGTACATGTACCTGTGATAAAGCATTAGAGATGCGAGGGAAGGGGAAGAGGTCATATGCATTCTCAGAAGATTTTGAAGATAAATCGGTTTGAAGACATTGACCTCATGATGCGAAGACATTCACTTATACACTGAGAGTTGGTTCCAGATTTGTACGGATCCGTGAATAAGTACAAGTGAGGAATCTAACTAGTTGTGAAGCTTAAGTGAATATACTAGGCAGTACGAGATGCGCATGTAATAAATCTATCTTAGTATGGGCAGAAACCAATTTTGGCAAGTAGGATGAATCTTGAAGATCAAAAAGATGGTAAAAATAGAGATATATTTACCACTCGAAGAACTTCTAGATGGGAAGAAGGGAGGCCGAGCAGTTCAATCCACCGTGCCCTAACTTGGCGACGGAGGACACCTACGGCGACAGCGGAGATGACGATGTTCGCGGCCGGCGTGAGGACGGCATCGGAGAAGTCGCGGCAGCTAAGCGCCTGTCAAGCGTCGTCGAGAGCTAGCGGTGGCGCTAGGGTTTTGATGAGGTGGAGAGGTGGAAGAAGATTTTCTTTACTGCAGGGACAGGTATTTATAACGAGGTGTGCGGCGCAGCGCAATTACGCAGGTGCCCCTGGCGGTTCACATCTGAGGGGCATGTGGCAAGCATGCAACATGCTCTGAGTTGTCCCACGTTCCCACGCTCGCCAGGTTTGTCGGATGGTCATTCTGGCTTCTCCGGAATTCAACAGTAATGATGAATCATTTAAAACAGACTCAAAGTTTGTCTCTGTGTCTTCTGCTGACAAGAACGCAGAGAAGACATTCGACAGTTTCAATAGAATGCATATGATTTGGACAGATAGAGTTTGAGATAGAAAGCACAGAGAGATTGGGGTCCGATCACATTCACTTAGTTCAAAAGATTCAACTTGAAGACGTAGCTATAAGTGAATGCTGTAGAGGACAGAAATATATATATATATACAACAACCAAATCATCATAGTGAAGATAATCACGAAAATAGGTTGAAGTTGAAGACAAATCAAATGCGAAGATATTGCAGAAATAACGCCACTTGTGAAACACTTCAAACAAAGAAATTTGGTGGTGGAATTACCCACTGTATAGGAAGTATTAGACCCAGACACGGCGCACAGTTATCGTGGCGCTCCGAAGTCAAATTCCACGTTAATGTATTCACACACAGAATGTAAGTCTTCATTGATTGAAGATATACGTTACTTCGTGTGTTGCACATCTAAGTCAGCAACATGCATAAGTGTTAGGATGTGTGCTTGATCACAGGACATTTGAGGATTCCAAGATATTTAGCTCACACCGTAACTTGCAAAACCTTTTCTCATCCAAGGGCTTTGTGAAGATATCTGCTAGTTGCTCTTCAGTGTTGACGTGAATGATGTCAATATCTTTCTTCATGACATGATCCCTGAGAAAATGATGACGAATTTCAATGTGCTTTGTCTTCGAGTGCTGGACTGGATTGTTGGCAATCTTGATGGCGCTTTTGTTGTCGGAGAAGAGAGGTACTTGTGTCAGATTGATGCCATAGTCTTTGAGAGTTTGCTTCATCCATAGAAGCTGAGCACAACAAGATCCAGCAGCAATGTATTCAGATTCTGCAGTTGAGAGTGACACAGTTACGCTTCTTTGAAGACCAACAGACGAGTGATCGTCCCGTAAAGTGACATGTGCCTGATGTAGACTTGCGATCCACCTTGTCACCAGCATAATCAGCATCCGAAAATCCAACTAAATCAAATTTTGAGCCCTTTGGATACCATAATCCGAGTGTTGGGGTGTGAGCCAAATATCGAAGAATTCGCTTCACAGTTAAGTGATGCGATTCCTTTGGAGTCGCTTGGAATCGAGCACACATGCAAACACTAAGCATAATATCTGGCCTAAATGCACATAGGTAAAGTAAGGAACCAATCATGGAGCGGTATACCTTTTGATCGAACTCTTTACCATTGTCGTCGGGACCCAAGTGGTGTTTGGTCGGCATTGGCGTCGTGTATATTTTGCACTCTTGCATTCCAAACTTCTTCGCACAATCTTGGAGGTATTTTTCTTGAGATATAAAGATGCCATTCCTTTCTTGTGAATTTGAAGACCAAGGAAGAACTTGAGCTCTCCCATCATGGACATCCGATATTGTTCTTGCATCGGTATCCAAACTCATCACTATACTTCTCGTTGGTGCAATTAAGATAATGTCATCCACATATATTTGGCATACAAACAGTTCACCATCATATGTCTTCGTGAAGAGTGTGGGATCAAGGGATCCAGGTTTGAAGCCTTTGCTCTTCGTGAAGTCTTTGATTGTATCATACCAGCGCGAGGAGCTTGTTTGAGGCCATAAAGGCTTTATTTAGCTTGTACACCATATCGGGATGTTTTGGATCTTTAAAGCCGGTGGTTGAGCGACATATACTTCTTCTTCAATCTTGCCGTTGAGAAATGCACTCTTCACATCCATTTGATATAGCAAGATGTTGTGGTGGTTAGCATAGGCTAGTAGTATGCGAATAGCTTCAAGCCTAGCTACAGGAGCAAATGTTTCATCGAAGTCAATTCCTTCAACTTGAGTATATCCTTGAGCCACAAGCCATGCTTTGTTTCTAACAACTTGACCATGCTCATCTTGCTTGTTTCGATATATCCATTGGGTGCCAATAATGTTATGCTTGCAAGGGTCAGGACGCTTGAAAAGTTCCCAAACATTATTTAGCTCGAACTGTTGAAGTTCTTCTTGCATAGCTTGAATCCTTTCTGGTTCCATAAAGGCTTCAGCAACTTTCTTGGGTTCTGATATTGACACAAAAGAAAAGTGCCCACAGAAATTTGCTAGCTGTGTTGCTCTTGAGAGAGTAAGCGGACCAGGTGCATTGATGCTATCGATTATCTTCTCAATTTGTACTTCATTTGCAACACGTGGATGAACTGGACGAAGACTTTGCTCATGCTGATCATTGTCATCATTGGGAGGATTGTCTTCAGGTTGGTTAGGTGCAGAAATGATAAGTTCCTCTTCAGGCTGTGCTTCATTTGGCATGATTTCACCACACTACAAGAAAGTTGTTAATCTGTGACAGTCGCTGTCCGTCACAGACGTGACAAAAACCGTCAAGCATGGCTTCGCGTGACGATCCTTCAGTCCGTCATGTATATCGCGTCATAATTTGCCAACCCATCCATCCTTGACGGATTTTGGTTTCCGTCATGATCCATGACGGTCTTTCTCCGTCATCGATCTGCCCCTAGGCCCGTTCGGCCCGCCCAAGGCCCGATCCCCTGTGACGGACTGTTCCGTCACGGATTTACATGACGTGTAGTAAGATGAGTCCCATGTGGCGCCAACGTGGGTCTGACATGGCGCCAACGTGGGTCTGACGTGGCGCCAACGTGGGTCTGACGTGGCGCCAACGAGGGTCTGACATGGCGCCAACGTGGGTCTGACATGGCGTCGTGCAAGCCCATGTAGCATTCGGCCCAATATGGTCTGGCCCATTTATTTTTGTATGGCCAGGCCTATTAGCCCATTTTACCGTAGCCTGGTTGGCCCGTTTGTTTTGGGCTGACCCATTTCTACTTGTTCAATATTCACATCAGCCCATCAAAATCACAGGCCACTCATGTTTTTTGTTTAACCACAAAGTCCGTTTCCAGGCCCACTTCGTCCGGCCCATTAGTGTTTATTCAACCCGCCCGTCCCATTTTTGTTTTTACGCACAATATGTGCTAACATTGAGCTTACATATCAAGATCCACTAACATCGTAAGACAAAGGCACAAAATCACAAAGATAGAAAAAAAAAACAGATCGTAAAGCACAAGTAACATTGGGCTTACATCTCCACATGCACCGAACATGGAGCAGCAAATGCAACAAGTTTGCTTCCAACAAAGGTGCAGTTTGCACAACAAAAGCATTACAAAATAAGAAGGTTGGTTCCAGCGGTATATTACATTCACATGGCTTCCATGCATCAAGTAGAGAAAGACACCGATCTTGGACTCAAACAACTTACCCTTGAGCTGATCTTGGTTGCAACTGACTTAGCAAAAAGTCTAGTTTTGCATCCATCGCAGCTTGCTTCTTCCTGTTCTCCTCATCTCTCTTCCTGTGCTCCTCGTCTTGCCTGATCCTTGCTTCTTCGGACTCCTTCAAAAGCTTGGTCAAGGTGTCAACACGTGCCCGAAGCTCGACATTGTCCCTCTTCTCCGTTGCCACTTCTGCACTGGATCTCGCATGGACATGCTGGATCCCCACATGCTGAAGAAACCTTGGCTTCTTAGTGTGCTTAGCAAGCACTTCAGCTACAGCCTCGGTTGCAGAGTTTGATTCCTGACCATCTTCTATAGGTTGAGAGGCCTTGTTTTCCATCTCAGTCTAGCAATGCAAGCAATAATCATGGTTATAAGACGGCTTAAGCACAAGTAGAGAAGACGACAGCAACAAGCTTACATATATCGTCTTTGTAAGGAAAGCTATCATGTATCCTTTACAACTAGACATTTATGATAACAGTTAGACTAATCTTTTTTACGTGTGGAGGTGATTCAAGTTATTCATATATACTATCATCTACAAGAAAGTGGACTATTTCCTGAATTAACTACAAGTGAGTAATGTTTAAGTCAAATTATTTACTGAAGTAAATCTCTAATATATATATACTAAAAGATAAGACAATATATATACTAAAAGATAAGACATTGAGTTTGGCCAAAATTGCAATATACAGGGCATGTTTTTCAATCGCTACAAATCATATCGGTTATGTCCAAAAGGGTACAATCATACAGGATAGACTATTACAAGATCGTTAAGTGAACATGTTAACATTTTGTATTAAGATACGCCGACATTTGATTATCAGTTATCAATCAGGTAAAGTGACTCAAACAATATTAGTTCTAGCCATGCAGAAAGGTAAAATTGATGGTTGGTAGTCTTTTGAAGCTGACTTACAATTGCAGCTTGCACGACATCGCTGTAGCTTTTCTTTTTCTTGCTGTAGTGACACTCCTTGAACAAATCCAATGCAAAGGTTCTTTATCTTTGTATTTGTCGCCCTGGAAACAACAAATATGAAGGCAAGGGAGCATCGTACACAGTTACTACATGGACGCAATAGTTTAGACGAACCTATGGTCATGAATATTTCTCATGACAATGCACATCCAGAGCCACATGTTTGACTTACCAGATTATCACAATGCATGGATAGCTGCGCGCCAAAGAGTTTGGTGAAACTTAACTTGAGCTCGATTATTTTTGTTAATTTCACATATCCCCTACATCAATAGACCGACTACATGTAAGGCACACTTTCTAGATTAGCATATAGAAGGCAAGAGATTGGTCTCGAGGAAGAAACATACCATCTTTTTGGGATCCTTCCAGCTTTCCACCAGCTCATTCCACTGCTCATCAGTCATCGAGGGGACAGGAGAAGTTCTCGTCACCAAATGGAGTGGGTGAGGGTCAAAAAACTCTTTCTTGAGCCTATATCGTTGTTGGCGAGTCGCACGTTTCAGCATTTCAGTACAAGCCTTCCTAACTGGCACAACATCTACGTCCATCTGAAACTTGTTCTAGTCCGATGAAAAAACATGTGTAAGTATCATGATTGCACATAATTAACACAATAGCACAAAATTGACAGGTTGATAGCCATTAGAGGGAGAAAGGCCTGGACTATGTACTTACACCAACTTTGCCTACGAAGTTCCTGAAGATCCCATCTCGTACATGTCCATCTGGGTCCTTGTAATCCTTCCAGCGCTTAAACACAGGCATATGGTGTCTGACTGTGACGTTGCATTCAGTTGCAAACTTTGCAGCAAGAAGAGGTGCCTCCGGCCTTATCCTCCCTTCTGGAATGACAAGCGGTAGTTTGCCCTGTCGGCGTCGAGTGATCCTTTCTGTGCCTTTTCCCAAATTGGGGCCCTTCCCTTGGATCTTCATAGGATTGTGGACCTACAAAGAAAGTAAAATCAAGAATTGGATACAATTAGACCGTAATTACAAAGTATAGAAGTGTACTAATAAATGGAGAACATCTTTTCAAAAGGAGTAACTGTAACAACAGGAATTAAGCTCACAAAAAAGCCAAGACAATATATTGGTAACCATATGGCAGCAACAAATAAATGGAATATTACAGTTCACATGTTATCTATCATGTTGGTGTGTTTCTCATTGTTACAAATGCACAGGTTACCTGGAACTAAAGACACGGTTCGAGCAGATTTTGACAAGGCAATATCTTCAAAGAAAGATGTAAGAAGAGAAAACTAAATCATGATTTCAGATTAGACCATAAGCTGTCAGTGCATACATATCTATATTCAGGTGAGTATATGGATATAATCCATTGCAAGACACACACTTTTAAATTACGAAGTAAGTAAATTGTCCTTATTTAAATACTGTGATTTTAATAAATGAGCAATGGAGTTGTCCTTGAGAATATCATTGTCCTACAGCACTAGAATGACTCATAAAAAATTATGCGCATATATGGTATAAATTAAGCTTAGTAATACACATGAAGTTGCAGTCAATAAGATAAAAAATTATGGTTTATATTAAGTATAGTTTAGACAGCAAGATGCATAGAACAATAGATTGAACAAGAAGTTTAACTCTAATAGATGCTACAAAGATTCAGGTTATAACATGCCTTCAGAGTTCTTGTTAGATTGGGTTTCCTGATTTGGTTGGGCACTACCACCAGCTTCGGTGGCCATCTCATTGTGACCACTACCACCAGCTTCGGTGGCCATCTCATTGTGACCACTACCACAAGCTTCGTTGGCCATCTCATTGTCGTCATCACGATGGGCAATAATATCAGCTCCATTGGCAATCCAGTTGTCATCATCACAATGTGCAGGGTCATCATCTTTTTAGAAAAAATCATCTAGTGAGAGTATGTTCATCATGCAAGCCGAGCTAATTGACTAGGCTAGCAATTCAAAATAAAAAACATAGTAAGGAATTTGCCTTCAACACCATGGTCATCAAAGTTGGCAATAATTTCTTCAGCTTGGCGGGCACAAGCCACGTATAGCTATTTATCGATGACACTTGGTGTCTGATGTTTAGGATCCAACATCTCCTCACTTTGAGTACTTGCATCAGCATCTCGTAATAGAGCTTTCTTCGACCTTGTGACTCACGAATTAGTAGGGATGTCCGCATGAACTCTCTTAGGAGGCCGAGGCTTGACTCCACCAGGGGGCATGGCCGCAGATCTTTTCTTGCTAGTTTTCTGACTAGTCTTCTTACATCCCTGATAGATATGAAGACATGGTTTAATCAACAAACTGTAACAAAATTCTGCTGCAATGGAAAACAGGCATTCATCTGCAATATATGCCTCAGCAATCGAACCTTCTGGTCGCGCCCTATTCCTCACATAGCGCTTTAAAGTATATAGCCTTCTTTCAACTGGGTACATCCACCCATATTGCACGGGACCTCAAGCAATGCCTCTTCGTAAGTGTACGGCAAGGTGCACCATCACATCAAAGAATGCAGGCGGGAAAATTTTCTCAAGCTTGCACAAAATTACAGGGATTTCCTTCTTCATTTCGGCCAAGACATCCCTATTAAGAGTTTTGCTGCACAGTTCTCTGAAAAACTTGCCTAACTCAGCTATTGCTTCATATATATCACTGTCCAAAAATCCTCTCATGCCGGGCAGTAAGATTCTCTGCAAAAGAATGTGACAATCATGTGTTTTCGTGCCTTGTACCTTGGTTCCATCAAGACTTGTGCATCTTGAGATGTTGGAAGCAAACCCATCTGGAAACTTTAACTCTCGTAAAAATTGACAAAATGCAACCACTTGTTCTTTGGACAAGGTATATCGGGCCCGAGGCATCACATATGAGTCTCCCTCCTTCCTCAATTGCAACTCTTCTTTAATATTCAAATCTTTCAGATCAATCCTAGCATTAAGTGTGTCCTTTGTCTTACCCTCCAGATTCAGAATTGTCCCAATGAGGTTTTAAATGTTTTTCTCAATGTGCATGATATTAAGATTGTGTCTTAGCTTCAACTTTGCCCAATACTTCAAATCCCACAAACAAACCCTCCGGCCCCAAATTGGCACATGATCCTTCTTGTTGCCCAGGTCAGAACGCTTCCTTTTCCTACTTTCTTGGTGTCTCCCAGGTCTAACCTTCTCCAATTCTGCTTGCAACTCTTTCTCAGAGAATTTACCTGGCTCATCATTGCTTTCATGAAGACCAACAAATTCATTGTTTCTCCGTAAACGATGACCCCTTGGAAGGAAACGGTAGTGACCAATATACCCAATTTTACTCCTTAGGCTGTAAGAAAGAGGGTGTTTGTCACAATGAATACATGCAAAATAGCCTCTTATGGTACGCCCTGAAAGAGTGCTCAGAGCTGGGTAATCGTGAATGCACCATAGAACTGCAGCATGAAGATCAAACATTTTTCCACTAAGAGCATCATATGTACGCACACCCTCCCAGAGCTCAAGTAATTCTTCTACAAGTGGTTGCAGAAAGACATCGAAGTGCTTGCCAGGTGATTTGGGACTAGGAATCAGCAAAGCCATCATAAAATTTGACTGATCCATGCATGCCCAAGGTGGAAGGTTGTATGGTATAACAAATACAGGCCACATACTATAGGTTGTGTTAAAATTTCCAAAATGATTGAACCCATCAGTGGCAATGCCAAGCCTAAAGTTTCTGGCATCTTTTGCAAATTCTGGAATTTTTTCATCAAAATCTTTCCATGCATCACCGTCTTTTGGATGACTCAGTTCCTTCTCATTGGGTTGCCTCTTTAGCTCATGCCATTGTGCTTCTTCTGCACCTTTTTTGCAAAGAAACATCCTCTTTAGCCTAGGCACCAAAGGAAAATGCCTCAACACTTTCTGTGGAATCTTCTTTCTAGCAGGGTCTTTCCACCTTGATAGTCCACAAACTGGGCAGTTGTCATGATTGGCATATTGCTTTCTGAACAGAATGCAATTATTCAAGCACACATGTATAGACTCATACCCAAGGCCTAATTCCTTTAGAAGATTCTTTGCTTCCTTATATGATTTTGGGAGTGTATTGGGTTCAGGGAATGCTTCGGCTAATAGCTTTAAAATTTCAGTAAATGCACTATTCGGGATCCTATGGTATGACTTCAAGTGAAGAAGCTTTACCACAAAGGAGAACCTTGAAAACTTGGTACAACCATGATAAAGCTGTCGTTTTGCCTCCTTCATCACATTCTTCAAAAAAGACTCATTCTCAGAAGGGTTTCCACCATTGTTAGCATCTTGATTTTCAGTTTCACTCGAGCTTGTTCTCTTCATTGCGTAGGTCTTCAAACATCTCTTCAAACCGGTCAGCGCCATTGTCACCATCCTCAGTGTCATGCACATCAACAGGATGTTCAATAACATCTACATCAAAGTCTCCTCCATGATATATCCAGCGAGTATATGTACTTTCCATGCCATACGTCAAGATAAAAGCGTGTTATATGACGGTCTGATGCTGGTAGTTATGATTAAGGCATTTTCTACATGGGCAGAGTATTTTATCATCCTCACTGAATTTCTCTTGAATGAATTTCATAAATTCTTTGACACCTTGGATGTACTCACGGGAAAACAATGTACCATGAATCCAACGTCTATCCATCTCAAGACCGCAGAAAAAGAACCAACTCAATCAAAGGTTTACCCCGGCCATCAAATTAAAATGTACAGTATAGCAAACTAAAATATGTTCAGAATTATAATTATATTGCTTCACACTATAGTGAACACAGTTCATCAAAAGATTTTTATTTTTCTCTAACAAAGGAACATTCACCATTTGACAATATTTCAGTGATTATTCCACATTAAAGAGGTCTACAAATCCGTAGTACACATTTTGTACACACCTGTTTGCACAAAATGTTTGTACAAGGGTAATGATCTTGGGTAGTTGGATGCAAGGAAATTTATAGGCATGATCCTCTCATAATATAATTACTATAAACTCATCTTGTCTCTTGGTGTAGGGTTGATTTAGTTATAAAAACAGAGGAATACATGTCCTTTGGACCACCCCAAAACAGAGGAATGCATGTCCTAGAGCTCGAGCTGTTAATTCATCAGCTTTGCTGGATGAAGGCTGAAACTGTAGTAGGAATCACAGCTCATGTAAAAAATGCTGCTGATATAAAGTGCACAAAGTTATTTACAGATTGTGTAACTTCATTGCCGTGGCAAAGAATACAATGGGCCACCGTGCTGATTTTCGTCCGTGGCAGATTATGAAATCCAAATTATATACTCAAGCTGATGTTGATTTATCAGTTTATATCTTTCTGAAAAGCTGAAGCTAGCAGGACCAACAACTCATGTATCATACCTCTATATCTAGATAGACTGAAACCTAAAGGGAAAAAGTTCACCCAGCAGGGAGATGAATCCCAGAAGCATTTTCTCTGCATCATACCTCTAGATCTAAATAGGCTGAAACCTAAAGGGAAAAGTTCATCCCAGATTCTGAAGGGGAAAATTGCAAATCAGAATATTTAGTCAACAAATTCTGAAGGAGAGAGAGATGATTTCTGCCGGGGACATACCGCTCGCTCCTGGCTGACGTTGATGTAGGGAAAGAACGGGGGCTTGTCCGGTGAGCAAGTGCGGGCAGCGACTGGCTCGTCCGTGCGGCGGCTGGATTGTTGGCGTGGCAATGGCGGGCGGACGCTGGCTTGTCGACGCAGCAAGGGCGCCCAATGGCGAGGCAAGAGGCTGAGATGGACCACCCTGCCGGATCTAACCACCCTCGCCTGGGCAGTCGTCGATGGCACTGGCGGCGGCGGCGGCGACGGTCAACGGGATCTGGAGGATTGAGAATCGGGGAAAAGAAAGTCTCCACTGCTTTTTTACGGGAAGCAACATAACACATAATACATTATCATGTGTCCAATGGCACCCACACGTATCCTCACAGTTTTATTTTCTTGAGCTGGTCTGACCGACATGTGGACCAACGAATGGGCATGTACGCCACATCAGCAAGAGCATAATCCATGACGGTCCAGATGGTGTATATTAAAAAAAACGCTAGGCCTGACTAAGCCCGCTTGGTCAATCCGCGACGAATTCTGTGACGGTAGCCCGACGTCCGTCATCAAGGGCCCGCTGTTTTCGGGCCCAACCACAGCTTACAAATCGGTGACGGTAGTTGTGACAGGTCACTGTCCGTCATAATTTGTGACGGATTCTAGGAACGTCAGCACGAATCCGTCATGGATTAACAGGTTTCTTGTAGTGCCAGTTCCCATCAGCTTGATAGATTCGCTGGACGGAGCTTCGTCTAGTGTGCTTGGCAGGAACTCTCTTTGTGAACCATTGGTTTCATCAAATCGCACGTCTACAGTTTCGACGATTTTGTAGAGATAGATATTGAAGACTCTGTAAGAGTGTGAGTCCTTTCCGTAACCGAGCGTGAAGCCTTAGTGAGCTTTGGGTTCTAATTTTGACTTGTGATGGGGATCCTTGATCCAAAGACTTAGCCCCAAATACTCAAGTAACCGACATTTGGCTTCTTGCCGCAGGAGCTCATAGGAAGTTTTGTTCGTAAGCTTATGGATATAAACACGGTTGATGACGTGACAAGTTGTATCAATGGCTTCAGGCCAGAACTTCCTTGGTGTCTTGTACTCGTCGAGCATTGTTCGAGCCATCTCAATGAGGGTTCTGTTCTTGCGCTCCACGATGTCATTTTGCTGGGGTGTTGTTGGGGGAGAACTGATCGTGCCCCACGAGCACCTATGGGACCTGGGTCCCTTGTGGTTCGGAGGGGGGGGGGGGGCGGAGATTGCACAAAGAGCGGATCGAGGCGATGCACACGAGCGGATTTACCCAGCTTCGGAGCTCTCCGGAGAGATAATACCCCTACTGCTGCTTTGTGGATTATCTTGTGTTCTTGCTAGGGAGCAAATGGGAGCTACAAGACCTAGCCTGAGTGTGGTTTTGTATGAATGTGATGAACTAAGCTGGAGCTGGACCGAAACCAGCCGAACCTTTTCTACGTTGCCCTCGGGCCTCCTTTTATAGGCACAAGGGGTCACCACATGTGGCAAGTAGACAAGGTTACAATGGTAAAAACCTAGGTTGGTACACCGCTTTGTACAGTGTACAGTAATCTATACCTAACTCTGACGGCAAGGGACAAGAGTCATCAATGCCCGCCTCGATCGCCTGAACAAAGGTAACAGTGGACCGTCAAGTCGTCTCCGTTTGCCACGATGGTGGCTTGTCGGCGCCGCTTGTCGCTACTCCCATTGGCTGCACAGCCCTCGACATCGCCAGCGTGCTGGAGAGCCCCGTGGTGACACGTTGGCGGGTGAGCTGGAGCGGAGATGAAGAGAGGTCGCCCGCCCCGGCAAGTGCCTTGCCGCGGCAGGAACCTTGTCGCGCTTGGGGTTCAGCGCCCGCCAAGCCTTCCCGGCAAACTCCTCTTGCCGGGGCCTTGTTTCCTTTGCGCCCTGAGTGGCCTTCCCGGCAAGCTCCTCTTGCCGGGGTCTTGACTACTTTGTTCTTGAATGGCTCCAAAGGAGCCGCTGAGGACCTTGGCGGTCATCAGGCCAGCCCTGCCGTGGGGCGCTGCAACTGTCCGTGCACGAGTTCGGGGTACTAGGGTACCCCTACTCTAGTACACCGACATGTGTGTATGGAGCAGAGAACTCATGAGTGATTCCCATGGTATCCAGATAAAGATCAAGTCCGGTGTTCTTGAATTCAGTGTCGTTATCACTTCTGATATGCTTGATCTTGACGCCATAATTGTTCATTGCTCGATTGGCGAAGCGTCTGAAGACATCTTGCACTTCAGTTTTGTAGAGAATTATGTGCACCCATGTGTATCTTGAGTAGTCATCAACAATGACGAAGCCATAGAGACAGGCAGTTGTTGTGAGGGTAGAGTAATGAGTAGGGCCAAAAAAATCCATGTGTAACAACTCGAAGGGTTGAGATGTCGTCATGATTGTCTTCGAGGGGTGCTTTGCCCTAGTCATCTTTCCAGCTTCGCAGGCACCACATAAATGATCCTTCTTGAACTTGACACCTTCGATGCTAATGACATGCTTCTTCTTGGCGAGTGTGTGTAAGTTCCTCATGCCAGCATGCCCCAGCCTCCGATGCCAGAGCCAGCATTCTGAAGCTTTTGCAAGAAGACATACGGCAAGCTGTGGACCTGCCGAGAAATCTACCATATATAGATCATCTTTCCTATACCCTTCAAAGACTAGAGACTTGTCGATTCCATTAGTACAAGGCAACGATATTTTCCGAATATCACAATCATGTTCAAGTCACAAATCATTGAGACAGACATTAAGTTGAAACCACGGGATTCAACAAGCATCACTTTGTCCATGTGTTGATCCTTTGATATTGCAACTCTACCTAGACCCAATACCTTGCTTTTTACCAAAGGTCAAGAAATGTGATGTGACTCTTGTCCGATGGACGTAAGGTTGAGTCCATGAGAAGACTTCGATCACCACCATATGATTAGTGCATCCACCGTCCATAATCCATTACGAAGCATGAGGTGTCATACCCTCAAGATGCAGTTAGGGGATAGGCTTCACCAAGAGCATTGTGAAGCATAAACATTTGACAGCAAGTGGATTATTGAAGCTTAAATCAAGATTAGGACTGATAGGATGAATGGCAAACGATTCAGAACAAGATACATAGTGAGACCATTTGGGCATTTGATCTTGTGCCCTACAAGATGTTTTAGGTCCCCAAAGAATAGCATCAGACGCCTTTGATTTTCGGCTGGAGACCCTTTCCTGCAAAAGAGAGTTAATTCTTCTTAACCACCCACATCTTCAGGGGTGGCTTCGAAGCAATAAGTCTAAGTGCAGCATCTGAGAATTTCGGCTTTGGAGCCCTAGCAAAATACTCGTATGAATAAGCAGAAAAGTTCTTAGTTCTATGAACATAGCGGTTTGAAGACACACGCTCATATTCATAAATTTGAGTACGGTTTCCCTGCAAAACATTGGCGTTAGGGTGACTCAGGTGAGTCCTTTGTCTGTATGAAGCCTTTGGACCATATGACGCCTTTGGTCCTGGGTTTGTCTTCTTCCTGTGTGGTGTCATGATGACATTCATCGGAAGATTCTCAAGACTGCTTTTGGGAATCCAGATCTTCTTCATAGGCGGTCCATACCTGCAGTTAGTACCAATATACACCGCAAACACTTCACCATTCGATTCTTGAACAGCTTATAGTTTGCATCAAAGGATTCATCAATGATAATAGGGTTAGCACAGGTAAAGCCGGATAAGGTGGATGGATCCACTGAAGGTCCCTTTGCGCAACCCATGTGGTTTTGGGATACCGCTCGGGCTTCCAAAGAGGAACCGTCAACATTCATTTTCCTCTCGAACCCAACACCCTCTTTCCTAGGGTTTGATTCGTAATCTGCTTTGAGGACATCGCAGTGTCTCGATGCCCTTTCAGACTTTTATACATCCCTGTTTCAAGCAATGTCTTCAACCTAGCATTTTCATCAGCAATAGCAGTGGTATCCTCCTTAGAGGGGTTAGTTACCACATTAGTAGTTGAAGACAATGCAATGGTAGCAGCAGTTGAACATTTAGCAACAGAGGTAGCGATATCACGCTCAAGACATTTTAGACATGGTGGTTCAAATCCATCCTGAGCGGAACTGATCTGTTGAGCGCGAAGTGACTCATTCTCTTTTTGAAGATCTTCATGAGCCGCTCTCAATTTCTCAAGCTCTTGTTTCCTTTGAAGATAATCATAGGAGAGCTTTTCATGAGTATTTGAGAGCGATTCATGACGACTTTCAAGTTCTTGGTACCTAGCATGAAGATTTTTAATGTCTTCAACTAAGGACTGTGAACGTGTCATTTCCGCGTCCAACAGGTCATCGCTTTTGTCTAAAAGTTTTTGAGTATGTTCCATAGCTCTTTGTTGTTCAGTTGCAATTTTAGCAAGTGTTTTGTAGCTGGGTTTGGATTCACAATCAGAGTCATCTTCACTTGATGTTTGAAAGTAAGCATCACGTGATTTTACCTTGGCACCGCGTGCCATGAAGCAGTAGGTGGGAGCAGTGTCGTCCTTGTCATCGCCTTCAGCGTTGGTGTGGAAGTCATTGTCTTGATGTTGAAGATGGACTTGGCAACATAGGTTGTGGCTAAAGCCAGACTTGCAACGCCTGGTCGGACTCCTCTTGGACTCCACCTCCACCTCCTCAGAAGCAGACTCCTCCTCTGAATCCATTTCCTTGCCAACAAAAGCACGAGCCTTGCCAGATGAGCTCTTCTTATGTGATGAAGACCTTGATGAGGATTTGGAAGAAGACTTTGAAGATTTCTTCTTCTTCTTGTCATCAGAATCATATTCCTTGCTCTTCTTCTTCTTCTTCTCATTGTCCCACTGTGGACATTCAGAGATATATTGTCCAGTTTTCTTGCACTTGTGATGTGTTCTCTTCTTGTAGTCTTGAGTGGAAGCTTCATCATTTCTTGAGCTGGATCGTGAAGACTTTCTCAAGCCTTTCTTCCTAGTGAACTTCGAAATTCTTCACAAGCATAGCAACTTCCTTTCCAATGTCTTGAGGATCATCGTAACCACGGTCAGATTCTTCTTCGGATGAGGAAACAACTTTTGCCTTCAAAGCGAGTAATGCGACCATAGTTGGGACCATAGATATCTCTTTTTCGTAAAGTCAGAACTCATGTATGTTGAGCCTCTCAAGTATATCAGACGGATCGAGTGTCTTGAAGTCAGGACGTTCTTGTATCATGAGGGCAAGGGTGTCAAAGGAGCTGTCAAGTGATCTCAGTAGTGTCTTGTCGATTTCATGCTTGGTGACTTCAGTGGCTCCGAGAGCATGAAGCTCATTTGTGATGTCAGTGAGGCGATCAAACGTGAGCTGGACATTTTCATTGTCATTTCTCTTGAAGCGGTTGAAGAGGTTGCAAAGAACACTGATCCCTTGATCTCTCTGGGTTGAGACGCCTTCGTTGACCTTGGATAGCCAGTCCCAGACTAGCTTCGACGTTTCCAGAGCACTCACACGGCCATACTGTCCTTTGGTCACATGACCACAGATGATGTTCTTTGCAGTTGAGTCCAGTTGAATGAACTTCTTAACATCAGCAGGGGTGACACCTTCACCAGATTTAGGAACGCCATTCTTGACGACATACCAGAGGTCGACATCAATGGCTTCAAGATGCATGCGCATCTTATTCTTCCAGAAGGGATAGTCAGTTCCATCGAACACGGGCAAGCAGCGGAGACTTTTATTATCCCCTGCAATCGACAGCTAAAACTCCAGGTGGTTAAACCGAATCACACAGAACAAGGGAGCACCTTGCTCTGATACCAATTGAAAGTGCTAGTTATCGACTAGAGGGGGGGAGAATAGGCGATTTTTATGAAAGTCTTCAAAACACGGATGTTTCAAAGACAAACAATAGAAATGACCTAATTGATATGCAGCGGAAGATAAACTACAACAAGCAAACCATAGTCTAGTATGTAATAATGTGAAAGTACAAGACTAATAGCAGCTTGGTAGTAGGATCAAGATGGAAGATAGTATGAAGCCAAACAACGATAGAAGTCAAGCAATGAAGTCAAACAGATACGACATATACGCAATGACTTCACGAAGACAAACTCAAGGTAAAGGAGGGAAGGGATAGAACCAGTCACTTGTTGAAGACACAGGATTTGTTGGACCAGTTCCAGATTCTTTGTGACAATCTGACGTCTGTTAGGGAGGCTGATATTCAACTCGAAGACCGCGTCTTCACCTTATTCCCTTGAGCTAAGGGCACACAGTCCTCGCCCAATCACTCTGGTAAGTCTTCAAGGTAGACTTCCGAACCTTCCACGAACGACGCTCACCGCAATCCACAATGACTCTTGGATGCTCAGAGCGTGACGCCCTAACCGGCCGGAGGATTCACAGTCCTCAAGTGTAATAAGTCTTCAGTCACACAGACAGGAAAACTTCTGATGCCTAACACTCTTTGGCTCTGGGTGTTTGGGCTTTTTCCTCGCAAGGATTTCTCTCTCTCAAAGGCTTGAGGTGGGTTGCTCTCAAACAACAAAAGCCGTGCACTAACTCTCGAAAGCAGCCACCAATTTATGGTGTAGGGGTGGGCTATTTCTAGCCACTAGGCAACCCGACCTGATATGTCTGAAATGACCCTGGGTCACTAAGGAACTGACACGTGTTCCAACGGTCAGATTTCAAACACACACGGCAACTTTACTTGGGATACAAGCAAAGCTGAATCATCCAGCTCTGGATAAGTTTTGCTCTCATTGTCTTCGCTCGAAGACATAGGATTTGGGTTGAGCATCACTTCAGTCATTCTGACTATGATCAATTGGACCCCACTTAACAGTACGGTGGTTCCTATGACTCAACAAAGAAGAAAAGGAAACCACGAAACCACACAGTCTTCGTGCTCCATAGTCTTCACTCAATGTCTTCTCATGTCATAGTCTTCAATGTGAATATCTTCACATACCACCATTGTCGTTAATGTCTTCATACATTTTTAGGGGTCATCTCCGGTAGGTAAATCAATCAATGAGGGACACTACCTGCGTTATCCTGCAATTCTCACAAACGCATTAGTCCCTCAACCACATTTGTCGTCAATACTCCAAAACCAACTAGGGGTGGCACTAGATGCACTTACAAATACCCACCCCATCGCGGTCAAAATCCTTCTCCACCTCGCCACCTCTCGCAAACCCTAGCGCCACCGCTAGCTCTCGACGACGCCGACCACGAAGCGCTTAGCTACCGCGACCTCATCGACGCCATCCTCACGCTGGCCATGGACCTCATCTTCTCCGCCGCCGCCGTAGGTGTCTTCCGTCCCCAAGTTAGGGCACGGGAGATCGAACTTCTCGGCCTCCAACTTCACTTCGTCTACCAGTTCTTCGTGTGGTAATTAAAACTCACATTTTACCATCTTTTTGATCTGATAGATTCATCCTTCTTTACCAAAAGTGGTTTCTAGACTTCAAAATTGAATCTGTCTAGTTTTGCATCTCATTTTATGCCTAGTCTGTTCACTTATGCTTCTCTACAAGTCTGATTCCTCAGTTGTACCTATTCTTCGATTCGTACGAATCTGGAACCGACTCACAACAAATAAGTGAATGTCTTCGCATTATGAGGTCAATGTCTTCAAACTGATTTATCTTCAAAATCTTCTGAGAACGCATATGACCTCTTCCCCTTCATTCGCACCTCTAATGCTGTCACAAGTACATGTCCGTGGGAGAATCCCTTGGTTCTCATAGTCTGCATTCATTTGCAGAGTTCTTACAGAGTCACATAAATTCTCCTGAAACCAGTTCTTGTCTGACCAGTCATCGGAAGCCTTTGCACGTTTTGAAGCCATTCACTTTAGGCTTCATGGCTACTGAAAAATCAGCTAGAAAGGGTGGCAGACAGCACCGTGGGAATACCTCCAAGGATTTGCCACCAGATCTGCAAATGAATGCAAATGGATTCAAATGGTGAGCGGAAAACTCGAATCCAATGGATTCAAAGATATTAGGCTGAAGAATGGTTCAAATACAGATTTGTCACGGCTGAGTATACCGAGAAGAATGCTATCAAACAGCCCTGGGAAGATATAGTGTACAAAAATCTTCAACCCCAGTCCCGTTCTGAAGCCATTCAACAAGAATTGTATCCTTGTATGGTACGCGTCCCAGAACCAGAGAATGCTGACCCCTCATCTCTGTTGTGGTGTCGAGATGAAAATTTGTTCAAACGCAACTTCTAGTTTGCTAAAGATTCTGCTGTGAAGAACAAGAAGACATTTGGACTTGACCTCAACCCTGGTCCTTCTTCTCCTCGGGAAGATGGCACCCGTGAAGCCAATGAAAACAGGATCGGCCCCTTCTACAACTTCAAAGGCCTCCTCTCACACATTGTCGTCCAAGGTGCAAATGTGGATCACTCTGCTGATGATGCAAATTCTGATGAAGCTCCAGCTCCTCCTAAGCCGCAGAAGCAAAAGAAATCTAAAGCTTCAAAACCTACTGCTGCACCAAAGGCTTCACGAGTGCAGCCACTAGCAACTGCTCCTCCTGCACCAAGTTACTCTGAAGATCAATCTCGGGTCTCCAAACAGAAAGAGAAGCCTCAGAAGAAAACTGTTCAGAGGTCCAGTCAAGCACTGACACCAGCTGCCGTTTTAAGGAGCGAATCTGAAGCCATTGATCTGTCGTCAGATGACGAGTTTGGTGATGATGCTCTTGAGCAGCTGATAAAGAGCCAGCAAGAGGTGGAGATCTTCAATGATCTGCCCCTCTTCGATGTGAACATCCTGGACAACTTCATTGATGACTGGTTCGACAACCCTGATCTCAGTTTTGATGATCTTCAGCTCCCAATTGGCATCAGTGTCTCCTTCCAAGGCGCCATTGCTCCTGAGCTGGCTCTGGCTCAGAAGATTGTCGAACTGAAAAACAAAATTGACTATGAGAAAGAACAGTTCAAGAAGCACATGGCCAAGCTTAGTGTGGCTGATGTTCAGAAATTCAAGTTGATGCTGAATGACCTCAAGGAGGCATTTCGCAAGAAACGTGAAGAAGCCAAAGGCTCTCGGGAACGGATGAAGAACCTAGCTGCCAAGTGTGTTCAAGCTTACAATGAAGCCGAGAAAGCGCAAGGCACTTGGGCGTCCTGGCATCGACCCCAAGCTTGCTGCCAAAAAGAAGAAGTCTACTGTGGCCCCAACTGAAGCATCAAGGCAGGAAGAACCTCGTATTGTCTTCCCAGCCAGCATGACAGGCTGGAAGCCTAAGGTCCCCACAGTGGCTTCAGAACTGAAGAAAACCAGGGCAGCTGAAGCCGAAGCCAGAAAGCGCAAGTTCAAGAACACCACTGATGACACTCCATTACCCAAGAAGAGAAAGATCAAGAAGAAAGATCGGGCTGCTCCCAAAGAGCTCCTCATTGTCGAGCCCCTATCTTATGCTCGTCCTGTGTCCGAAAACCAAGAGCGTCAACTGATAGTTCATGAGCCTGCTTCCCCAGAGGCTCCTGAAGCTCAAGAAGTTCCAGTCATTGACCCCATCACGACTGAAGACATTGGTCTCCAAGACAATGTAGTTGATGATGAAGTCCTTCCTCAGATCGAGCGCCAAACGGTATCATCGCCTGTTCTCACGAACAACGAACTCATCAGTATTGGTCATCCTTTGATGCCAATCTCTCAGGATGCCTCATGGGCTGATCGCCCCCAGCCAGCAACCCCAATTCAAGAGTCACCAAGTACACCCTGTCCTCCACCAACGCAAGTCACCAGCCCAATGGTGAATGACGAAAATTACATGGAGACCACACCATCACCAAAAGCATCGCCCGTGTTTCAACGGCTTCGCAAAGGCCAGAGGCCATCGGTCTCCATGAGAACCATCACAGAAGAAGATTCTCACCAGTCCAACTCAGTGGCACGTCAAGTGTTCCCTGAAGACAATCCTTCTGTGACGATTCCCGTGTCAGAAGCTAATGCTACTGAAGAGATCCGGCTGCATCAGCCGATGAAAGACAAGAAGAAGAATATGCTGCTACACCCCTACCAACCAAGAAGTTGTTCTCGAGGAGAACGTATCTGTGCCTGACCCTCCAGGTACTCAAGTGGAGGTTGAAAATCCTGAGGCGGCCACCAACAACAATACTGATGCCAGATGTTGTCATGGCTGAAGCTAATGTGGCGCCTACAGTCAACACCGTGCATGAAGCCAATGATGCACCTACCACCAATGTGCAGCCTGACGCTATTGCAAATGCCTCTGCTCCTGTACCGCCACCAAGGCCACACACTATTGAGAAAGCATTCTATAAAGGCGAGCTGGTCCCTGTCAGATGGCCTATTCTGGTTCCTCCGCCTGCTCCCGGACCTCAGTTTGACTATCATGTAGAGCACATGCCTTAGGTTCAGAAACCAAAACCAAGGTTGCCACGGTTCCCAGGTACTGCATCTGCACCAGGATCATTCAATTTCAATGGGTTCATTGCACACAACACCTTCTTTGATAGAGCCAAGAACCCATATTCCAAGCCAAGAATATCATCTGATCGGTTCTGGAGTTATCAGCAACGCAGCTACTACTCCTGTGTTCTATACAACCAAGGGCGCATATTTCCTCATATGCGTCTGGATTCCGAAGCCATTGCCAGCCTGCCCTGCTTAGAAGAAGAACTTGACTGTTTCAGAGATGTAGGTGTCGGTTCAAAACCGGCGGATCTCGGGTAGGGGGTCCCGAACTGTGCGTCTAGGCGGATGGTAACAGGAGACAAGGGACACGATGTTTTTAACCAGGTTCGGGCCCTCTCGATGGAGGTAATACCCTAGTCCTGCTTGATTAATATTGATGATATGGGTAGTACAAGAGTAGATCTACCGCGAGATCAAGGAGGCTAAACCCTAGAAGCTAGCCTATGGTATGATTGTTTTTTCGTCCTACGGACTAAAACCCTCCGGTTTATATAGACACCGGATAGGTTAGGGTTACACCGAGTCGGTTACAATGGTAGGAGATCTACATATCCGTATCGCCAAGCTTGCCTCGCACGCCAAGGAAAGTCCCATCCGGACACGGGACAAAGTCTTCAATGTTATATCTTCATAGTCTTGGAGTCTGGCCGTGATGATAGTCCGGCTATCCGGACACCCGCTAGTCCGTGACTCCCTCAGCAGGCCTTCTCTGCTTTGTCACTGATAAGGAGAATTGGAATGAAGAGCTTCTACTACAATTCTATGCAACTCTCCACATTCGCGGCTACAACAGGGATCCGAAGACATGGGTCCTTGAGTAGATCACAGGAAATGTAAATCATGAAGCCAAAGCTTTTGATCTCATTGAGCTTACTGGCCTATCCACTCCCGGTGAACTCTATGAACCTGGTTGCCAGCTTCACTGCGATGCAATGGAGAGCATCTTTCAGAAGCCAGAGCCCAACATGAGCCAAATGCTGATCATGATGAAGCCACTGCCATAGGATGCTGAATATCCCAAGGAATTCTTTGTTGAAGACCTAGAGTATCTGCCCCGAACCATCGATCACGTCATTAGGCGAACTCTATGGCCCATCAAAGGACATTCTTCCTCCGCAAAGCTTGAAGGTACAATGAAGACATTGGTCTTCTATATTCTCAATGGCAAAAGCTTCAATGCTCAGGATTTCTTCATTCGTCAATTTGCTGCATCTGGCTCAGACATATTTGGACTGAAATTCTATGCTCCATGGGTTATGCGTCTGATCAAGCTTCACTCCATTGTTAACTATCAGCCCTCTGCACACAACCATCTTATATTCCTGCCAGAGGTTGATACGTCAGTCGAAGCCATATACCCAGAGCCTGCCAAGGAGGAAATATATCTTCACAATGCCGATCATCAAAGTTTCTCTCAGCATGTTGAAGGCATTCAAGCTGCTGCTTGTGTTTATCCGCTTGCTAGCAATACTCGTCGTGCTCGTACTGAAGCCACAGAAAGCACTATTGCTCAAAGGCCCCGAAAGCGATCTCGTGTGCTTAATGACCGAGAGCTTCTCGTGGCCTTGCATCAAAAACATGACAAGCATCATTTCTGGCTAAAGCGTTAGATGCAAAGCCTCTTGGTGGATGTCATTCGCATTTGCAACCTTGCCACCAAGAATGCCTTTGTCACTCATGAAACTAGTCGGGGGGCATGGAAGAGTTTGACGTTGCTCAGTGCTGAAGCTGATCTTCAAGACGATGGCTTCACAGAAAGATTCAAGTTCAACACCACTCCACCCAGGAATGCTGTCCTGCATCAAACCCCATCCCTTGAAGATTCAGAGTACTCCTTCTCCGCAACAACTGTAAATGCCAGAGTTCTTGATGACGCCAATGATGCTACTTCACCACCTCCACCTTCGGCACGTATCGACACTGCACCAAGTTCATCTGCACCACCAAACCTTAACGACGACCCTGCTACCTCACCTACTCATGGGAACGAGTAGAGACTATGTCTTCAAACCTTTTTGGTCCTTACTGACAAAAGGGGGAGAAGCATATGCTGATAGTCTTCAAGCGGGTCCTTATGCACTACAAAAAAAGACACATCCGTGACATTTTGGGCTGAATGAAATTTTTTTCTGTCATACATATGACACTTCTATGACGATAATTGTGACAAAACCCGGTATCATCATAGATGTGGTGGGCTCCTACTGCTATGACAAAAAATCATGACAGAAAATGGGCTTTTCGTCCTGGGCGGGCCGGAGACACTGCTGCATGACATTCTTTGGGCCGTCCATGACAGAAAAAACCATGGTAGAAGCAAGGGCGAGAAAAATTTCGGGGAGTTCCCGGTTACGGTGGGTGGTCGGGGGCCGGCGTTATGCTGCTTTCTCTCAGACACGACGCTGCGTGCAAGGCGAGGCATTGGCTCTAATCGAACCCGGGCGAGGCGTTGGGCTCTAATCGAACTCGAGTGATTGCACCGCAGGCTACACGTTCTCGAACCCGGCGATCGATCGATGGCTGTTAACTAAACCCGATCGGCGATTCGCCGCTCTGCTGCTAATCAAGCCAATTGATTGGATGAACAGTGGCGTTGCGGGGGTTTGGATGAAGCGATGGCGGTGGCGTTGCCTCTGGATGAACAGGACCCCATGGTGTGGAGGGCTGGATGAACGATGAAGCGGTGGAGGGGTGCCCGTGTAGGTGTGGATGAACAGGACCGCGTGGTGTGGTGGGCTGGATGAACAGTAGACGGTGGAGGGGTGTCCGTGGAGGGGTGGATGAACAGGACCCTGTGGTGTGGAGGGCTGGATGAACAGTAGACGGTGGAGGTGTGCCCGTGGAGGGGTGGATGAACAGGACCCCGTGGTGTGGAGGGCTGGATGAACAGTAGACGGTGGAGGGGTGCCCGTGGAGGGGTGGTTGAACAGTATCCGGTGGAGTGGCGCGCGGTGGAGGCTGGATGAACAGGAGCCCGTGGAGGCTAGAGGAGGTCGACGATAGCCCGTGGAGGCTGGAGGGGGTCGACGGTGGAGATGAACAGTATCCCGTGGAGTCCCGTTTTGCGGTACGCCACACCCCTCCCGATGAACAGGACCCCCGTTTCGACCGTAGCGCTCCAGCACAAGTCCGTTTCCTCCATTTTGCGGTACACCACACCCCTCCCGATTAACAGGACCCCCGTTTCGACCGTAGGAGGTCCGTTTCCTCCGTTTTGCGGTACGCCACACCCCTCCCGATCAACAGGACCCCCGTTTCGACCATAGGAGGTCCGTTTCCTCCGTTTTGCGGTACGCCAGACCCCTCCCGATGAACACGACCCTGTTTCGAACGCGGCCGGCCGAACACAAGGTCGTTTCCTCCGTTCTGCGGTACACCATGCCTTGTTTCTATCGCCTGTTGCGTCCAAGCCCTCCCGATGAACACGACCATGCATTCTGTTCCGACCCAGCCGGTTGGCTCCCACGCTTTCCGTTGCCTCCCGATGAACACGACGCATTATGTTGCCTCCCCATGAACACGACGCATTCCGTTGCCTCACCATGAACACGAGCATTCCGTTGCCTCCCCATGAACACGACGACGACGTTGTTTCTCCGTTTCGACCCAACCATGTTCACGAGCCATGGCCATACGTATCCGCGAGTAGGCATTCGAGACCCCGCCCGTATGTATGTACGTGGCCGTATTTTCTTTCTTGCACCCTGGCCGTTGTACGTACGTGTACATGCTACATGCGCGCCTCTACTACGACACATGTGCGCCTCTACTACGACACGTGCGCGCCTCTACATCGACCAGTATGTACGTACACGTTCGCGACCAGAATGACAATGCTATGTACGCTTCGACCAGGTGGGTCCCGACTGTCAGTCACTTCCTTGCCTGCGAAGATGTAGCTGGTGGGTCCCAGCAGTCAGGGGGGCGAATCATTTTTTGCCCAGATGCACTTCCTTGTGTGCGAAGATGTAGCTGGTGGATCCCAGCAGTCAGGGGGAAACGTTTTTTTCGCGAAATGCGGTGGACCGTCCGGTGGGTCCCCGTTGTCAGGTGGAGGAATCATTATTTTGCGCGTAATAAGGAGGCACTTCCTTGCTACGGCCGTGGACCCAGCTGTCAGCCTCTCCACGTACAGTCCACGTCCGATGGAAGTCGTTCCTTGACCACGTTGACCACGCCGCGCCGAGAGCACCACGGCGGTGGACGACGGCGATGCCTAGGAAGGGGACGACTCGGAGCCGGGGAAGACGCAGCAGTGGATGCCCACGCAAAGAGGAGTAAGAGGGTTCACTGGTTCGGCTGCGGTGTGAGGCTGCTGTCGCCGCAGAATAACAGGGGGTGTGGGTGAGTAGAGGGATGGCCTTGCCAGCGGTGGGGGTAGTAGGGGGCGGTGAGGCCTTCGCGGCATCACATCCGGCCACGGGACGCAGGAGCACACGACACGACTGGCGCTGTTTGGGCGGCTGGAGCAAGAAGACCAGAGGTTGAAGAAGCACTACAGCCGTTGGATGAACATGGTACGGTAACATGAGCTAGAATCGTTCATATTGACTAAGTTGACAAAGCCCTCCGTCCCCGTCAACTTGGTAGGCCCACAAGTTAGCCTCTCACTATGCTGGTTTCCAGCTGGCAGGGGGAGTATTCATTTTTTTGTGCGTAATAAGGAGGCACTTCCTTGCGTGCGAAGATAGCTGGTGGGTCCGACTTGTTAGTGGGGGGCACGTTTTTTCGCAAAATACAGAGGCCCTTCCGGTGGGTCCCAGATGTCAGGTGGAGGAATCATTATTTTGCGCGTAATAAGGAGGCATTTCCTTGTGTGCGGCCGTGGACCCAGCTGTCAGCCTCTCCACGCACAATCTACTTCCGATGGTGTCGTTCGTTGACCACGTTAACCACGCCGCGCCGAGCGCATCCAAGGTGGTGGACGACGGCGAGGCCCCAGACAGCAACGAGCCGGAGATTGGAAGACGCGGGAGTAGAGTCGCAGACGGAGAGGTGTATGAGGGTTAACTGGTTCTAGTGCGGTCTGGTTCGGCAGTCGATGGAGAAGAACAGGAGGTGTGGAGGGGTGGAGGGATGGCCTGGCCAACGGTGGAGTAGCGCTTCATAGCGAAGCATGCTAATCAGAGCTGCTAGCAGCAAGAGGCGGGAGGTGGTCCCGGCGGCACTGGAGGAAGAAGACGAGAGATTGAAGATGGATGCCGGTCGTTGGATGTAAATCCAACGGCAAACATGTCAGAATCATTTGTTGACTAAATTGACAACGACTTGTGTTGGCTTCGACCTATTGGCCCACATTTCAGTCTCCAAAAATGTGGCACGTATTCAACCCATTTTTTCAGAATTTACAGTCTTTTTTTTGCGCGGTAGAATTCACAGTCAATTTGATCTTTTTTTTGAATTACAGCCATTAGCTGGGCTGGGTGAACAATAACGTAGTGTCCATGCGGCCCATTTATTTTATTTCCTAAAAAATTACAGGCCATTTGCACTTTCTCGAAATACACGATTTTGCTGGGCTGATTCTAATTATAATGTTGGGTTGGGCCAACGATGTTATCAAAAAATAAAAAGGGGCTGAGCATTTTGTTATAAATATATTTAAATAATAAGTGATATTATTACATTCGTCCTTAAATCTTACCAAGATTTTGTACACAATCACTAGGATTTTCGTGCCAAAACAATCCAGGATTTTATTTGTTAAGAAATTATTTTTATAAGTTAATAATATGTGGGATATTGTTTTCTTACATATGTAAGTATCTGTTAAATATATGATGACAATAAAAATAATATATAATAACATATAAAATAATTTAAATATATATAATATAGTTAGAAGGGAAACATAAGTTGGACCTGGCGTTCCTATTCTTATATAGAAAAATAGAACAGACCTCTGTGTTTTCTTCAAAAAAAATACATAAATTGGGCTGCCAAAAATAAAACCTCGGATGGGAGGTCTATAGGCCGGTTGATACATGACGGCCCTAAGAAAATACAAACAGGCCTATGGACCTCCCACCCGAGGTCGTGGGCTGCGCATGTTAAAAATGAAAGCCTAGACGGGGCAGTCCAAAACCACGTCCAACACATGTCAAAACTTCGTCCCTCGTTTTCTCTGTGTTTCGCACACTCGACATTGTGTGGGCATTTTGACTGTGCATCATATGAAGATGTGCTATGCATGAATGTTGATCAGCATGATGTTAACTGGCCGGTAGTTCCATTTTTGACCATGAATAAAACTTCCAACATGATGTTAACCCTGTTTGAAAAGGCCGTGTTAATATAAATGCTCTGCCTCTGAAAGTTGCAGTTTCTTATCTGAAACTGAAAGTTGCAGTTTCTTATTTGAAACTGAACTTGCAGTTTCTTATCTGAAACTGAAACTTGCAGTTTCTTCTCTGAGAATCACATTGTCTGCACTTTTATACTCCTATGAAACTACATTTTTTAAGTGCTAAAAATAGATCTCTAGAATTCATAAAATACTTCATATGCTCAATACTGCAAATCTGAAATTCAAAAGACATTCATATCTAAAAGTACTCTCAAAATACACAACACAAAACACAATTCACAACCTGCAAATCTGACAACCCTAAGCTCCTCGACAATTCACAACCTGCCCGACTATTGGGCCGGGGCAGCCCTCCTATTCCTCGGCGGCAGACAGCCGCCCGTGAGACGATGTGAACGAGGGAGACGATGGCGGGAAGCATCGTAGGGCCAACTGCTTTTCTCCTCTTGCAGTTGGGTTCGATTAAACGAAGACTCCACCGCTCGCTCTGGCAGGACACCCTCACAAACGGCACCACAGATGCTCGATCCTTCAATCTCTGGTGGATGCTCCATCTGGGATTGATACTCCTACCACCGCTCCCTCACGATCGGATTCGGTGAATCTGTTTGCTCCATGGCCCAGAGGAGCAGCTCTATGTACTCCGGCGCGACTCCCTCCTGGAGTATCACCGCCTTTTCGCTCTGTTGCAGATATTTGGCCATGGATGTCGTTGTCGCCGCTAGTTGGTCCTTGTTGTCAAACCAAGACTGTATATCCAACATCCTAGCTAGCTTCACAGGGTCGTCGTCTGCGATCCTCATGTATCGTTTGTACTCCTCCATCGATCTACTTCTCCACAACACCTTCACTCGCCGACGGTGGTTTTTGAATGGAAGAGGAGAGGAGCAGCGCTGGTTTTGGATTAGAACGGGAGAGGGCGACACTAGTTTTGGACTGGAACAGGAGAGGAGGGGCGGTGGTTTTGAAATGGAAGAGGAGAGGAGCGGCGCTGGATTTAGATTGGAACAGGAGAGGAGCGGCGGTGGTTTAAGAGGAGAAGAGCGGAACATCGGCGCTGGTCTTGGAAGTATTCTTTAGTTGTTTTGCGTATTTTGGGTCAAACTTTGACCACATACCCCATGCAAAATGTGAATGCATGTCACCAAAAATTGTATCGGTTGGTTTGTATCTGAATGTACTTTCAAATTATATTATTTTTGCAACGTATAACATATATTTTATGTGCAAAAATCATGGTCAATTATGACCCAGAATAAAAGGGAGACTAGTTAATGTGGGGTCGCTTTCTTAATTGAAGGGTAAATTGATTTTGATTTTGATCCAGTCCACAAGCGCACGACCTTCTCGTCCAATCCTAAATCGCTGCCATGACGCCTCCTCTCCCTCTTCTCCGTTGCAAAACCACCTCCTCTCCTCTCCATCATCTCCATTCCAAAACCATCGTCTCGCCTCTCCGTCTTCTGATCTTCTCCATTGCAAAACCACCTCCTCTCCTCTCCATCATCCCCATTCCAAAACCACCTCCTCTCCTCTCCATCATCTCCATTCCAAAACCACCGTCTCGGCCCCGCCTCTTCTGATCTTCTCCATTGCAAAACCACCTCCTCTCCTCTACATCATCTCCATTCCAAAACCACCGTCTCGCCTTTCCCTCTTCTCTATTGCAAGACCACCATCTCTCCTCCCATCTTCCAAAGCTAGCACCGGACCACTCAGAAGGACATCTATGGAGAAGATGCAGCAGCGAATCAGGCAGATCGCTGGCGGCGACCAGGAAAAGTTAGCCAGGTTGAAGGAGATCCTTAGTTCGTTTGACAATGAGTGGGAGATTTCGAGGATGGTGCGGGCCATGTGGCAATGTATGCGAAAGAGCGAGACGACGGCGATGAGGGCAGCGATGTACATGTACTCCTCGGCAGTAGTCACGCCGCAGTCCTCCGAGTTCATCGAGTATCTCCTCTGGGCGATGGAGCAGACAGATTCGCCTGTGGCAACAGTCAGGCGGAGGTGGTGGGCGTACAGGTCGAAGGTCGAGCACCCAAAGGATAACGAATCGATCGAGTATGGTGTGCCGTTCGTGAGGGTGCAGAGCCAGTCGGAGACACATGAGTATTCGTTCTCCCACCGCAAGAGGAGGCCGGATGGCGCGACGTCGCTTCCCTGCCGTTCTCCATGGTTCCCTCGACGCTCGCCTCGTTTCAACGGCGGTGTAGGGTTTAAGGTAAGCTTCGCACTAACCTAATCTTCCACTTGCTCATGCTTACAATCAGTGTGACAGCTAATGAAAATCATGCTTACAATCAGTCTCCGAGTACTACGCCAATCACCCTAAAATAGCTCTAGACCTTTGGGTCAAAGTTGTGACACAGTGTAAAACAAAGAAAAATAGATTGGTGCTTCTTTCAGAAAAGAGTACTCCCTAGAAAACTGCCAATATAAGCTACTAGTATTTGGTTAGGATTTGCTGCCGAGAAAGATCCGTCCACAGAGAGCGCCACACATCCCACTAGTGGTGGTGGATGCCAACGCGTGCATGCAGCATGGTTGGTGTCGGTAATTTTTACTTGGCACACCTCGCACTCTGCATATATGCCGGTTCCATACGTACATTTGTGCAGTTCCACCAAAATGCAGCTGAATAACCCTGTTTGCACACATAATGAAAAAGCATGATTACATTATAGTGGCACTAGTTGATGAAACATACAAATAAATAGAAGAAAATATTGCGATAGTATCATAGTATGCCATGCTACGAGGGCGAGATGGGCCCTGCGACGCCTCATACGGTACGCCTCATACTGGACATCATCCCAAGTCTCCTAGATACACCTTCTGCCAGTGATGAACATCAGTGTACAACGGTAGTACAAGGAGGCGCCTTGAGACATTCAAATCTCTATTTTTGTACATATCAACTAAAATTAAGCACCCCAGTTTGCATAAACGATTAACAATGGGACTAGTTGATGAAACATACATTAACAAACAGAAGCACTTTCTTTATCTACATTGGAAATGAAATGATAGAGATGACACTCGCTCTATTTTAACTGTATTATTACTTCATTTTATCAGTGACACTAGGGTCGAGCAGGTGGCAAACCAGGTGTACCGTGCGTCGCAAGGATGGAGGCCGGGGGTGCTTAGATCGATGCTTTGGTCGGCTCTTTCAGTCACCAACATGGATGATTCAATTCATGGGACCTTTTGGTGCAGTTCACCTAAAATGAAGCAATGTACCGTGAGCTAGCAGCTTCTTCTTCAAAAAAATTTAAGAAAAGGGCTCCAGCCCCGGTTCCATTTCCATCAGAAAACGAAACCCACAGAGCTTCTTCTTCATTAGTTGCAATAAAATTGAGCAACAACAAGGTTGGTTGTGAAGCTCCTGGAATGCTCAACTATAATTTGGATATCATTTGTGCAGTTCAACTAAGATCGAGCGTGAAATGTATATCTCTGTTTGCATAAAAAAGGTGGAAAGGAGGGTGACTAACTAATGATGAAACATGCATCAAATGAAAATAAGCATGTTCCTTATCTGAATGGAAATCCTACAAGGACAGTAGCAATTTCTAAAGCAGTGGCATTGCTAGATATTAGTGTGGGCAATAGGATTAACTATGACAACAGTTGAATACGACATTACTTTGGGCACGGGAGAGTAGGCGGACCAGGACAGTTGCATTTCTAACGAAAAGAACCAATTATCTTAATGGGAAATTTTAGCAGGACATGTAAAGAAGTGCCATTGATTCATATTACTGGAGGCATTACAATGAAAACAACATTGATTTAACGTGTCCTTACTTTTAACAAAGGCGATCGCTACATTTTACCAAAGTGGCATTACATAGGAGTGGCTCGGGGCAACAAACATCAGAACAGGATATCTGGGTTGGTCCCATTTTTGTTCGGTATAGCCACCTTATACTATGTGAGGCTAGCAAATCTAGTGGTGGACTTACTCATGACTTGTCCCCCAGTCCCCACTTTCTTTCCTTTTTCAACCAATAGATCAGGTTTATATTGAGTTTGTACTGCGTTTCCCTTTATTTCCCAATTAGACCTAGAGACCAGTTGGATAGCCAGTCTCTGCTACTTTTCGCCCCCATTATTTCCTCTTTCGACCAAGTCCTAGATTCAGGTAACAAATCCTCCCCCACCCCCACCCCCTTTCTTCCTTGTTTGAACCAAATAGTACTAGATTTGAGTGCATGAACTAGTTTTACCTCTTAAACGTAAAAAAATAGGTGGTTTTCGAACAGCCGATCGATCCTATCTACGAAATAGTAAAAGATACAAATGCAACAACGTCAGGAGCTCGGGAAGTTGAGCAAGGCCGGTTTCAAAGGAAGTTATACCTGATGGCCGCCGGGATGTCGCTAGGTGGGCGGCGGGAGGCCGGATCTGCCCACACTACGGCAGCGAGGAAGAAGGGGTCGGAGGCCCTCCCTCGCTAGGGGTGCTTGGGAGACAACGGCAAGGCAGGCTGATCGGGACGCGCCCAGCAGTGGGTAAGAGCCGTCGCCGAGGACGACCGCGTGAACGTTGCACCTTCTCAACTTCCCGGCGGAGAGGATCCGGCTGGATCTGTGACCAGCGGTGAGCGGAGAGAGAAAGAGAGAGAGTGTGCCCACCGCTGTCGTGTTTAGATCTGGAGAGGCCGAGACAGTGTGAAGAGAGCAACACTAGCAAGCAAGCGCGGAGGCTCCTGCCAATATAGTGGAGTAGTACGTACTAGTTTTCTTTTGTCTACCGGAGCCGGCTTGACCTCGTCAATGACCGTTGAGAAGTCTTCATGCACGTGGCCCGGAGGCGCAGTTGTCGTCGTTTTGATCTGAAGCGCCGGATTATAACATATAACACGAAAAAATGCCACATGACAAGAAATCATAACCTCACTGCCCAAAGGAGACAACATGAATCCCGACGGACAAACTAGACGAGTAACAAAGCTCAAATTAAAGATAAACTCATAGAAAAGGGGTCCGTCGATAGATGTCCTAATTAACATCGCCGACTTGACCTAGATGGCAGCCGAGTAGTCACAGTTCGTGCATGTGCCCCCAATGATTAGCCCAACTCAGTTGTCACTGTTTAACCCTCGCAGTGATCCGAAGCTCATGACACCTAATTTTGCGAGATGACAAGAAACCTTTTTTTAGATTTCTCACCACAACTACAGCCATGTACAACACAGCCTGCATGATATGTAGACGATAGACAATCCAGGCGTGTTCGCTGAGTCCTGGTCACATGCATGGACGAACTGATCTTCCGTGTCTGGCAGGGATCGTCCAGGCACCAACGTAGTACAACACTTCTCTAGTACTATCGCTCGTCTCCCTCTTCTATTAAGTCACCCAACTTGCGGGGCCGGGGAGTGTGCCTATGGTCGGTTCTCAATTGCCGTCCCACATGTGTGTGCAAACGCAATATGACGCGCGTTCCATCCGGAGAGCATCGTGCCAGACCGACCGACCGTCTGGGGTGCGACGCGAACGCGACGGGCGTGCTGTATACTCCGTACATAGGTACTGTCGTTTTCTAGACGCTTTGCTCCATGGAGCGGGCGCAAGCGCAATCCATGGATACAAAATTAGTATACCGTATACTATTTAAAAGTCGAGGGCTGGGCTTTTCCTGCGCAGTAGGCGGCGGGGAAGTTCCGCCTAGTCGGTTCAACAGAACGCGAGAAGACGAGGGAGTAGGCTGCTGCAAATGTAGGGATGTGTGATTTGGCAGTGAGTTACTGCTGGACAGGTGAGGCCCCGTGATTTGACTTGCCATTATCATTTTAACTTCAGCGCTACGACCGGCGTGAGTCTCCCGATTCCTGACCACCTCCATACAGGTGCCTCTCCCAATGCTCCACCATGTAGTAGAGGCTGGCTCTTGCATGAGATCCCACTTCTCCACTTTTTCCTTGCCTCTCTTTCCTCCACATATGCAAAAATGCCATGTAAAGCGCACTATTGTACTTAATTTTACTTGCTCCTACAGGTGCTAAGCTTGCCACATAGGCATAAAATCTGATGTGGCAAGTTAATCAAGAAGAGAAAGACTAGTTTGGTGACCCAAGGAAGAAACGGTGCTAAGCGCGTGTACCTAGGTGAAAAGACAATTTTGAGTCTATAGCTAATTAAATGAAGCAAACTTATCAACACCATTTCATTGGAAGAGGTCACTCCTTGGCAAATGCAATAAATACTAGTACTCCCTGTGTCCTAGTGTCAAAAACGTTCTTATATTATGGGACGGAGGGTGCACTTTGGTGTGCTGCCATTGTAGAGAGTTTGTGGGTGTTTGCGGAGTTCGTCTTTGTTGGATACAAGAAATGGCCTCCGTTCCTAGGTCTGGGGGCTCTTGTTTCCGGCACAGATGATGTTCCATGAGTTGTTGGGTCTGGTTTTTGACGGTTTCCCATATTAACCGCGCGTTGGATGGTTTTCGGGTCCGGTTTCCCTATTAACTGGACCATTTTCCCTCTTCTATAATGCAAAGGCAGAGCACCTGCCATTCACGTCAAAAATTATGGGACGGAGGGAGTATGAAGAAAGAGATAGAGAGGAGTAAAATAAATAAATACACTTATAGCCAACCTTATAGCTAACCTTGTTGTAGTATGAGTGACTAAGTGATGACTATGTATGACATGCCAACTCAGATAGCCTAATGCGCCGTGTTAAATCTCCAAGGGCGCGACCGCGCCAGCGACGCGACGGTCGTGGTAGGCGCGACCATGATACGGGCTGCTTGCAGCCCTTGGATCTGAGATCAAACGGTCGCATGCTAAGTCGCTGAAAATTTGCAGAATAACCCTCCAGGATAGGATATTCACCCATAGGTCTAGAATCACGCCATGCAACCGTTCAATCTCAGATACAAGGGCTCTGGGAAGCCCGTATCATGGGAGAATGGAAAGCCACTACCCTGCCGTTCGCACGCCGGCAGTTTGCTCCTACTCGTCCCCGCACGTCCTTCAATATAATGGCGGTTTGCTTCTAGTCGTCCCGTCCATTCACATTATGGCAGTTCCTCTAATCCTAACCCTCCTCCCAAATCCATAGCGTCCCAAATATCCACGATCGGCGGTGAGTACAAGGTGAGAACCATCACCGGCGATGAGTTCGACGTCATCTACACCCGTTCGTCCGCGACGGTGAAAGGATGCCTAAGGGAGTCCTGGATTAGGGGGTGTCCGAATGGCCGGACTATGACCTTTGGCTGGACTCCTGGACTATGAAGATACAAGATTGAAGACTTCGTCCTGTGTCCGGATGGGACATTCCTTGGCGTGGAAGGCAAGCTTGGCGATACGGATATGTAGATCTCCTCCCGTTGTAACCGACTCTGTGTAACCCTAGCCCTCTCCGATTTCTATATAAACCGGAGGGTTTTAGTCCATAGGACGAACAACAATCATACCATAGGCTAGCTTCTAGGGTTTAGCCTCTCTGATCTCGTGGTAGATCTACTCTTGTACTACCCATATCATCAATATTAATCAAGCAGGAGTAGGGTTTTACCTCCATCGAGAGGGCCCGAACATAGGTAAAAACATTGTGACCCTTGTCTCCTGTTACCATTCGCCTAGACACACAGTTCGGGACCCCCTACCCGAGATCCGCCGGTTTTGACACCGACATTGGTGCTTTCATTGAGAGTTCCTCTGTGTCGTCATCTTTAGGCCCGACTGCTCCTCCGATCGTCAACAACGATGCGGTCCAGGGCGAGACTTTTCTCCCCGGACAGATCTTCGTATTCGGCGGCTTTGCAGTGCGGGCCAATTCGCTTGGCCATCTGGAGCAGATTGAAAGCTACACCCCTGGCCATCAGGTCAGATTTGGAAGTTCGAACTACACGGCCAACGTCCGCGGAGACTTGATCTTCGATGGGTTCGAGCCACAGCCCAGTGCGCTGCACTGTCACGATGGGCATGATCTAGCTCTGCCGCCCGAGCGATTGCCACAGAGGCCGCACCGATGCCGCTCGACCCTTAGTCGGAGCCGACTGCGCCGATCGAGGACGGGTGGCTGGACACCGCCTCGGGGGCTACAATCTCTACGGTGATCGAGCCGAACACCATACCTGTCCTTTGCGAAGCTCATGACTCCAAGGTGCCGGACTCCTCTCCGGACTCCGAACCTTCCGCGCCCCTGCCAATCGAATCCGATTGGGCGCCGATCATGGAGTTCACCGCCGCGGACATCTTTCAGCACTCGCCCTTCGGCGACGTTCTGAATTCACTAAAGTCTCTCTCTTTATCAGGAGAGCCCTGGCCGGACTATGGTCAGCAAGGTTGGGATGCGGACGACGAAGAAATTCAAAGCCCACCCACCACCCACTTCGTAGCCACTGTCGATGATTTAACCGACATGCTCGACTTCGACTCCGATGACATCAACGGTATGGACGCCAATGCAGGAGACGACCAAGAACCAGCGCCTATAGGGCACTGGAAGGCCACCTCGTTGTATGACATATGCATGGTGGACACCCCAAAAGAAGGGAACAACGATGGAACAACGGAGGGTGACCCCTCCAAGAAGAAGCCTAAGCGCCGGCGTCAGCGGCGCCGCTCTAAATCCCGCCAAAGCAAAAACGACGATTCCGGCACGGGAGACAATAACACCCCGGACAGTGCCGAAGACAACCCCCTCCAAAGATGATTCAGCACAGAGGATGGAGAAGCCTGCCCTCATGAGAGAGCGGCTGACAGAGAGGTAGAGGTCGATCATGCCATGCCTCCCTCCGAAGACGAGGCAAGCCTCGATGACGACGAATTTGTCGTGCCTGAGGATCCCGTCGAACAAGAGCGTTTCAAATGCAGGCTTATGGCCACGGCGAGCAGTCTCAAGAAAAAACAGCAACAACTTAGAGCTGAACAAGACTTGCTAGCCGACAGATGGACTGATGTCCTTGCGGCTGAAGAGTACGAACTCGAACGCCCCTCCAAGAGATACCCAAAACGCAGGCTGCTACCCCGATTAGAGGAGGAAGCACCTAGACCTACATCACCAGCGCATGATGCGGCCGACCGGCCACCTCGTGGCCGCGACAGAGAGGCCTCTCGGCCCTCCACTCAAGCCGCACCCCGGCATCGCTCAAAGAATACCAAGGCATGGGGAAATGCGCCAGACCCGTGAGATATATTGGAGGACAGGGCAAGGCAAACAAGATCGATCTATGGATCGCGTGGGCACCCCACGACACGTGATGATAACCGTCATGCCGGATATGGTAAATCCGTCCGGGCCGAATACAGTAGATAAAGCTCATTTGAGCTACGTTGTGATATAGCCCAATACAAAGGCGCCGCACACCCACTATGCTTCACAAATGAAGTAATGGATCATCAAATCCCCGAGGGTTTCAAACCCGCAAACTTCGAAACATACGATGGCACAACAGATCCGGCGGTATGGATCGAGGATTATCTCCTTCATATCCACATGGCCCACGGCGATGATCTACACGCCATCAAATACCTCCCACTCAAGCTTAAAGGACCAGCTCGGCATTGGCTTAACAGCTTGCCAGCAGAATTAATTGGTTGTTGGGAGGACCTGGAAGCCGCATTCCTCGACCACTTCCAGGGCACCTATGTGCGACTACCAGACACCGATGACCTAAGCCACATAATTCAGCAGCCAGAGGAATCGGTCAGACAATTCTGGACACGGTTCCTAAACAAGTATAATCAAATTGTCGACGGTCCGGACGCAGAGGCCCTTGCAGCCTTCAAGCATAACATCCATGACGAGTGGCTTGCCCGGCACCTAGGACAGGAAAAGCCGAAATCCATGGCAGCCCTCACAACACTCATGACCCGCTTTTGCGCGGGAGAGGACAAATGGCTAGCTCGTAGTAATAACATGACCAAGAGCCCTGGTAATTCGGATACCAAGGACAACATTGGCAGGTCGCGTCGCAACAAGCAAAAGCGCCGCATTAACGACGACAATGCTGAGGATACGGCAGTTAATGCCGGATTCAGAGGCTCTAAACCCGGTCAGCGGAAAAAGCCATTCAAAAGAAATACTCTGGGCCCGTCCAATTTGGACCGAATGCTCGATCGCTCGTTCCAGATACACGGCACGCCCGAAAAACCAGCCAACCACACCAACAGGGATTGTTGGGTGTTCAAGCAGGCAGGCAAGTTAAACACCGAAAACAATGACAAGGGGCTGCATAGCGATGACGAGGAGGAGCCCTGGCCGCCAAACAATAGGGCACAGAAGGGCTTCCCCCCACAAGTGTGGACGATGAACATGATATACGCAACCCACATACCCAAAAGGGAGCGGAAGCTTGCACTCAGGGACGTATATGCGTTGGAGCCTGTCGCCCCAAAGTTCAACCCATGGTACTCCTGGCCGATCACTTTTGATCGAAGGGACCACCCCACTAGCATCCGCCATGGCGGATTCGTCGCATTGGTTCTAGACCCAATCATTGATGGATTTCACCTCACTAGAGTCCTTGTGGACGGCGGCAGCAGCCTGAACCTGCTTTATTAGGATACAGTGCGGAAAATAGGCATAGATCCCTCAAGGATTAAACCCACAAAAACAACCTTTAAAGGCGTCATACCAGGAGTAGAGGCCAACTGCACAGGCTCAGTTACACTGGAAGTGGTCTTCGGATCCCTGGATAATTTCCGTAGCGAGGAGTTAATCTTCGACATAGTCCCGTTCCGCAGTGGCTATCACGCACTGCTCGGACGAACCGCATTTGTAAAGTTCAACGCGGTGCCGCACTACGCATACCTCAAGCTCAAAATGCCAGGCCCTCGAGGAGTCATTACGGTCAATGGAATCACCCAACGCTCTCTCCGAACAGAGGAGCATACGGCGGCCCTCGCGGCGGAAGTACAAAACAGCCTCTCAAGGCAATTCTCTAGTCTGGCCATTAAACGTCCGGACACCGTCAAGCGCGCCCGGAGTAACCTACAAAAAGACCGCCTGGCACGTTCCGCGCACGCCTAGCAATGCGGCCCCAACCCCAGCCCTCACGAAACTGCGAAACCAGTACTACGCGTACATAACTACGCTCTAGAAATACCATGGGCATAGGGGGAGGGGCACGACCACGACCTGCCCAAAATGCGGCTCAACCGCACTAGGGGCTCCCGATTTTGTCATTCTTTTCCTTACTTTCAGGACTCCACTCTACGGAAGGCCTATCCGGCAGTACAATCGCCGAACACACGATGCAACAGCCAGGGAGGCAGAAAGCTACGTCGAGTGTCCAGGTGGTCTCTATAACGAGCAGTATACTTGTTTCACATATCATCCTGCAACTCGCCCCTGGAGGGGGACATGTCAAATACTCCCATCTCTTGCTTATCGCACTATTTGTATCGTTCTGCTTTTACCGCAGACTTTTCGAATAAACAATACATAGCTTTTGTCTATTATTGCATTCCTTTTTTATAAAAATATGTTCAGTTATGACATTATGCAACCGTACACTTTGGTACGACCAATACACCAGGGGCTTACGTACCCCAGAATATGGTGTGAGAAGTCCGAACACTCTCATGAGTGCGGCACCCCGAACTTATAGCATTATATGCATCGGCTCCGAATCATGTTTTGGGTCAATAGTTGGGTTTTCCCGGCTCCCATGTTTTGGTACTTTACGTTCCGTTATATCGGCTAAGGTAGCACTGGGAGAACCACTGCGATTGTGCCCCGGTTGAGCTGGGCTAAGCACCTCAGTGGAGAAAGCTAAAACTGACCGTCATGATAGGGCGAGAGCTGGTCACTGTTCGAGAGGTTTTCGAGTCCCTAAAGACTTATGCCGCTTAGAGCGAGGAGTCGGCTTTGTCCAGCCTAGGCGTGGATAGTGCCCCGAAATCGGTCTTCCGAATACTAGTGGCTTCGCCGAAATTTAAAATTATAGAATTCTATGGCTAAGTGAGAGTGTTCAAGCATTATAGTCCGATTGCCTTGTTCGTTGTGTTGAGTGCCACCCTCGAAGGACCCAATAATGGGAAAAAGAGCGCTCAAGTTTATCCCGAACACCCCAGCACTCGTGGCATGGGGGCAGAAGCCGACGACTCGCCATCTCTCAAATTTAATAAATGGCGGCACAGAAGGTAATATTTTCAATTCAAAAGCGTTGCTTAGCGCATATGAACAAGTTTTCAGCGTACAGGATCACAAATGCGAGTTTACTAAAAAATTACACCTTTGGAGCACTCATCCGCTATACGGAGGGCACCTTTCAGGACGCCCTCATAATACATATCGGGCTTGCGATGCTCCTTGCCCGGCGGTGGTCCGTCTGTCACAAGCTTCTCAGCGTCCATCTTGCCCCAGTGCACTTTAGCACGGGCAAGGGCCCTACGGGCACCTTCGATGCATACGGAGCGCTTGATGACTTCAAGCCTTGGACAGGCATCCACCAGCCGCCTTACCAGCCCGAAGTAGCTCCCAGGCATGGCTTCCCCAGGCCACAGCCGGACTACGAGACCCTTCATGGCCTGTTCGGCCACCTTATGGAGCTCGACCAGCTGCTTCAGCTGGTCGCTCAAGGGCACTGTGTTCGGCCTCGACATATCGAGACCAGAACACCTTCTCCGTCGAGCTCCCCTCTTCGGCTCGGTAGAATGCGGCAGCGTTGGACACACTCCGGGGAAGATCTGCGAATGCTCCTGGAGAGCTCCGGACTCGGGTAAGTAACAAGTAATTCACTAACACGTGATTGCCTTGCATAAAGAATGCCTTACCCGCCGCTATCTTCTTCATCGCCTCAATTTCCTGGAGGGCTTTTTGGGCTTCGGCCTTGGCAGATTTGGCGCTCTCAAGCGCCGAGGCAAGCTCGGACTCTCGAGTCTTTGAGTCAAGCTCAAACTCTCGTGTTTTTTCACGAGAGCCTGGAGCTCTTGCCGCACCTCCGCCAACCGCGCCTCCTGCTTTCTCACTCAGTGCGCTCCACGGCCGCATTTTCTTCGGCCTTGGACAGCGCTTCCTTCAGGGTTGCCACCTGGGTTGTGGCCCCTCTAATACTCACGTTGGTCCTGTCATTTTTTGAAACCACATCTTTTTTATATACTTACATAAGGTATTACTTACCTTCCTTGTCCTCGAGCTGCTTCTTGGCAAGGCCGAGCTCGTTATCGGACCGCTCGAGGCTCTGCTTCAATGCATCGACCTCCGCAGTCAGTGCGGCAGAGGTCAGCAGCACAGCCTGCATTCCCATATTGACATACTTATGTTAGACTCCTACGTATATCTTTTTCATCCTCAGTTCGGCTTTTCTTTCCGAACACCAAACTAAGCATCAGGGGCTACTGTCTATGCGGTAATATTTTTACATATCTTAAATACATACCTCAAAGCCTGTTAGAAGGCTGGCACAGGCTTCGGTCAGCCCGCTCTTGGCGGACTGAACCTTCTGGATCACCACACTCATAGTAGTGCGGTGCTCCTCGTCGATGGAGGCGCCGTTAAGCACCTCCAGCAAATTATCTGGTGCCTCCGATTGGACGGAGGTCACCGGCGTCATAGGCTTGCCCTTCTTACATGGGGGCCGCCTGCCGGACTCCGGAACCACTGAAGGTTCCGGTGCGGAGTCCGGCCCGGGGCCGGACTTAGAGCCCTTTGGGGTTTTATCCCCTTTTCGCCTGGAGTCCGGGAGGTTGCCTTGCGGCGCCTCCAGGACCACCTCCTCCTGGCTTGGCCCCTTTTGGGACTCCACCTCGGCATCATCCGCAGCATGAGGAGAGGAGGCGGCCGGAAGTGAAGTGCTATTCACATCCGACGAACCCAGGGAGCCGCTCGTTGAAGCGTCGAGCCCGGCCTTGGGCGGACTGCATGATTATATTCGGCGTCAGAAGGTACTGTGCAATGAAGGAGCGCCATGAGTTACTCTGGTATCCGGATACTTACGATTTCGCCAGGGGCTTGGCCCTGGGTGGCCACTCTTCTTCGCCGTCGTCGGCGTTGGTGGAGTAGTCCGGAGGGAGGGTCCTTCCCTTCTTGGACCCTCCGGCCCCCCAGTTGGGGCGGCCTTCCTTTTCTTCTCTCCCCCCGCTGGGGGAGAGGCCTCTCTTTCCTCCTCCTCGTCTTCTCGTGAGGAGTCCGCCTCGGATTCATCGGACGATGAGTCCGACACCACCTAGCGCCGGGAACTCCTTCGAGTTCCCGTGGCCTTCTTCTTGGCCTTCTTCTCCGAAAACACGTAAGGTGCCGGAACCAGCAGCCCCGTTAAGCGGGCATCCGCTGGGTCTTCTGGCAAGGGAGCCGGACAGTCAATCTGCCCGGACGTCCTCTGCCAATCCTGTCAAAGGTAAGGGACTTTAGATCCCGCATAGAGTCAAACTATGGAAAACAATTCTCCCGTAAAGGGAAAAATAGCTTACCGCGTTGGCTTGATGCTGCGCGCTGAATCCGCGATCCTCGGTAGCGGATGCGGGAGCCTCGACGCCCTTGTACAGCACCTTCCAGGCATCTTCGTACGTAGTGTCGAAGAGCCTGCTCAGGGTTTGGTGTTGTGCCGGATCAAACTCCCACAAGCTGAAAGCCCGTTGTTGGCACGGGAGGATCCAGTGGATGAGCATGACCTGGACTACGTTGACGAGTTTGAGCTTCTTGCTCACCAGGTTTTGGACGCAGGTTTGGAGTTCGGACAGCTCCTCCGAATTACCCCACGACAAGCCCGTCTCTTTCCAGGAGGTGAGCCTGTAGGGAAGCCAGATCGGAATTCGGGGGCCGCTGCCCATTCAAGGTCACGCGGCTCGGTGATGTAGAACCACCCCGATTGCCAGCCCTTTATGGTCTCCACGAAGGAGCCCTCGAGCCATGTAACATTGGGCATCTTGCCCACCATGGCGCCTCCGCACTCCGCTTGGCGGCCGCCCACTACCTTCGGTTTGACATTGAAGGTCTTCAACCATAAGACGAAGTGGGGCTGGATGCAGAGGAAGGCCTCGCACACGACGGTGAACGTCGAGATATTGAGGATGAAGTTCGGGGCCAGATCGTGGAAATCCAGGCTGTAGTAGAACATGAGTCCCCGGACAAATGGTTGAAGTGGGAAACCTAGTCTGTGGAGGAAGTGGGTGAGGAACACCACCCTCTCATGGGGCCTGGGGGTGGGGATGAGCTGCCCCTTGTCGGGAAGCCGGTGCGCGATGTCATTGGACAAGTATCCGGCCTTCCTCAGCTTTTTAATGTGCCCCTCCGTGACGGAGGAGGCCATCCACTTTCCTCCCGCTCCGGACATGACTGGAGAAGGTTGAGGCGGGATGTGCGGACTTGGGCGCTGGAGCTCGAGTGCGTGAAAATGGATAAGCAAAGGAGGAAGAAGGCGTAGATGGAAAAGGTGGATCCTTATCCCCTTATATGGGCGGACGAAACTATGTGCCCCGGCCAGCCTGGTAAAACTCGCTTATCTCCCAAGCGCCGTAAATTAATGGCACGGTTGGGTTACCCATGTCCGTATTGATGAGAATCCCGGAATAAGGGGACACAATCTCCGCTTCAACAAGACGTGCCAAGGAAACCGCCTCGCTAAGTGCGCTGAGGTGGGACAGTAAAAACGATTCGGATAAAGGCTTGGCCATGGTGTGATGTCACGCTGCGAAATATGTCAGTAGATTGGATTTGTGTAAATATTATTCTCTCTATGGTGGTATGTGGAAATTATTTTGCAGAGCCGGACACTATCCTTGTGTTCAAAATCTTCTATGAAGTATTCGGAGGAGGAACCCGCCTTGCAATGCCGAAGACAATCTGTGCGCCGGACTCGTCGTCATTGAAGCCTGGTTCAGGGGCTACTGAGGGAGTCCTGGATTAGGGGGTGTCCGGATGGCCGGACTATGACCTTTGGCCGGACTCCTGGACTATGAAGATACAAGATGAAGACTTCGTCCCGTGTCCGGATGGGACTTTCCTTGGCGTGGAAGGAAAGCTTGGCGATACGGATATGTAGATCTCCTCCCATTGTAACCGACTTTGTGTAACCCTAGCCCTCTCCGGTGTCTATATAAACCGGAGGGTTTTAGTCCATAGGACGAACAACAATCATACCATAGGCTAGCTTCTAGGGTTTAGCCTCTCTGATCTCCTGGTAGATCTACTCTTGTACTACCCATATCATCAATATTAATTAAGCAGGAGTAGGGTTTTACCTCCATCGAGAGGGCCCGAACCTGGGTAAAAACATTGTGTCCCTTGTCCCCTGTTACCATTCGCCTAGACGCAAAGTTCGGGACCCCCTACCTGAGATCCGCCGGTTTTGACACCGACAATGCCTTTCTCGCTTCAGACGCATGTTGGAATACTCAGATGATGAGTGGGTCGCTGGGCTAGATGTTGAGTACACCACAGTCCTGGGACAAGAGAAGGATCTAAAGGAAGAAGAGAGGAAGAAGCCCGCCGTGATCCAGGTTTGCGTGCATGACTTATGCTTGGTCTACCACATATGCCATGCCGACGTTGAGTGCTAGGATTTTAAGAACTTCCTCGTGAGCAACCTAGTGAAATTCCTTACTATAGACTTTGGTAACGACAAAGAAGTCCTACTTCGGATAGGCCTCATTGTAGGCAACACCTTCGACCTCCATAAGAATCGGCTGGTGTCCTCTCATCAGCCTTCACTGCTGACCCTGGCAGGAGCCATGGTTCATCCTTCATACGGTAAACTTGAGAAACCTCCATACACGTTTCATCGTCATGCATGGCAGCGGAATATACTAGATATAGACCACATCCACTACGCTCCAATGGATGGCTACCTTTGCTTCAATATCTACAAGGGTTGGATGAAGAGCAAGAGCCAAGTGTGCGGTTCAAGCAAAGAAGTATCGGCCAAGAGGAAGAGGGACAAGGACGAAGTCGAGGACGTGGACGAGGACTCCGAGTAAGGTGGCAGTGTCGTTGCTCATGGTGGTTCTAATGCAGTGTCTACTGGAATAGTTGCAAAGTTTAATTTCAGGTGTGCTTAATTTAATTTGAGGGGTGTGTTGTGCTGAGCCCCCAGCAGAACTATGTTATGTTTCTTTTTGTTACTTTAACTCTTCAGTACGTACATACTAGTATTTCTTACATTTCATCTTTTAGTTGGTATAGTACTACTACTCGTTTCTTCACATTATATACGTACAATATATATGGCCAACATCATATAGCCAGCAGTTTAGTTGTGAAAGAATTTCAGGGTGCTTAGTTTTGTCAAAGAATTCCAGGGTGCTTAGTTTTATTTGAGGGGTGGGTTGTGCTGGACACCATTATTGTGACTAGCCTTTTTAATAGTACTATATGCATAATTTGGCGACGAGCGCTCTCTATATATACCACCTTTTTTTTAATTTCAAGTTTTGCTCCATGGTGCAATCCATCGATACTACTGCTATACAAAAGTATACATTTTTTAAAAGGCTAGAGGGCGGGGCAGTCTAGCTTGGTCGGTTTCAGGAGAGGCGAGGGCCTTTGTGATTTGACGGCTCATTACTGCTGGAAGGCGGGGCCTTGTGATTTGACTGCTCGTATAAATGCGCCGACGACCTAATCGAGGAGGAGCAAAGAACCGTGCGGTATACTCAAGTTTTCCACTGGAGTAGTACTGCGGCGGAGGAGCATGAAACACGACAGCCCAGTGCCATATGGCGATAAAAAATGATCTAATTTGCTAGTCATCTCTTGTTAGCATTGTTCTATTCATTCCCTAAAAAAACCATTGTTCTATTCATGCCTCGCAGAGAACGTGACACGTCTTGGCGTAAACACCGAAGCAAAAATGAAACACAGGAGCAAAAGAAGAAGGAAGATTATCACCCCAAATGATCTAATTAAATGCGGAGTCGTGAATCGCTGCTTCTTCATCGCCTCCACGACCTCCATTTCCTTGCGCGTCTCCTCCGCCATCTTCTTCATTCTGTCCATGATGCGGGATTTCTCGACGCGAGCCTTCATCATCTGTTCCACGACCGCATTACGTACCTTGACAGCAGCCGGGTGCTCGATGCGGAGCTTCGCCAACTCCTCCTTCTGTTCCATGATGAGGGCCTGTAGCATCTTCATCGAGGAACTACTATTCTCATGTAGCTTCTTCCACCCAACGTTCTTCTCCTTCAACAGGTCGATCTCGTGGCAGAGCTTCGCCTTGTCCTCCTGAAGTCGCAGGATTTCGCCGGTCGCCTTCTTCTCCAAGGAAATGCTCTTCTTCAGCAGCATCACCAAGCCGGCGGTCAACTCCACCTGCTGATTGAGCTCAGCGGGCATGTCGTCGAGGCTCTCCTTCAGCAACTCCATCAAGCATTGGATGCACTCCTTCTGCTTATTGAGGTGCTTCTTGAGCTGATCGGGCATGCCTTCGAGGGATAACGACTCCAGCTCCGCCGGCTCGGCATGTTCGCCTCCACGGCTAGGGCGCTCCTGGGAGCCATCGCCTGCCCGTGAGAGATCTTTCGAGGTCTCTGCGTGGCGGCGAGCCCTCTTTTTTTCCGCAGCCTTGGTTGCCGCTCCCTTGTTACGAGTAGTTCTCGACCTAGAGCTCTGCTCACCGGCCATGGCAACAACGGACGAAGAAGAAGCACTTATGAGGAGGAAAGGTAGAGTAATTTTCGGTTAGGTAGTTCCCCTTTTTATAACCTAAGTACTAGCACTAGTACTAATACCTGCATAGTGGGAACAGGTTCATGCTTGGTACGTACTAGTAGGTGTGAGCAGACTTTCGAATGTGATGGGAACAAGGTAAAGATTAATCGATGGTTTTGGTTTCGAGGCCCGAAACGGCTCCTGATGAGTTTAGCGGAACATAAATTTCAAGTACTACACTGCTCAAATGCGTAAATATTATGTTACTGTCAAAAATTGGCACAAAATATGAAGGAGATCAATGGAAGTACTACTAGCAACCCACGATTTAACTACTTGCATGCGCCTTGATGGAGTAATAATGTCTTTCTTCCGCCCTCACGTCCACTCAATTTGCATGCACTGTATTAATTGACCATCAATGAAGTGAACGACTTTACACGTGTCAAATTATCACATGGAGTGGATCTTGGTACAAAATTGCATCCGCCTGTGTACCCACGTGTGCGCGCGAGGGAATGAGTGCGTGCGTGGCGTGCGTGCACATCTTCGCTTCGTGCATGTACCGCCAGTATGGCTCAGGGAGGACGAGTACATTCTTCTGGAACCAGCAGCACGTCACTATGATCAATCCACGCAAGGAGGTCGCGACAACGCCTCCACATGTGCCACGTGGCTTCATAAACTGTAAGAGAGACACTGTGTAGCTGCCATTGGTATTCTAGTTTACGTGTTTTGCACATACTCGAAGTACTAGTAAGGTACACATGCATTGCATGCATCAGATTTTGCAACCAAATTAAGAATAAATACCACACTATAGCATGTAAGCTCTGAGTCATATATGCTTGATGTAGCCCTTCGTTTAATTCTTATAGTTCATCTCATTCAAAATCAATTAGTTTTTATAAAAAAGCTAAGAGCGCGGGAATAGGAAAAACATGGGATTATAGTGGAATGACGTCTTGAATCCTACAGGATTGTACGAGTGTTTGATTGTGCATAGAAAAAACGCAGAATTCTTTCAAAGAGGTTTGAGTGGATGGGATGTTTCCTATGAAATCTAGTGCAAATGAATCATATGGAAAAATTCCTATGGTTTACAATCCTACGAATCAAACAACCAAGATAGGGAAAATTTCTAATGATTAGAATCCTCCAAAATTCCTTTGAGAATCCTTTGAATCAAAGAAGCCCTTAATCTATTTTATGATTCATGGAATTGTGCGTTGTAAAGCATAAAGTAAAAACAAATAATGGTAATTCAACTAGAAAAAAAGTTTGGTCAGTTCTGATACGGAAGATTCTAGAACAAAAGAGAACCACTGTTGTTTTGAGGTTTGTGCATTATGCTTAAGTTCAACCATGGAGTCTGCTAGATTGTACAAGTGGCAAAATCCGGTGGGGGGCTAGAAGATGGTGCGAGGGGCCGAGTGGAGGGAGACTATGAAGGAATGCACAGGTGCGAGATCGATATTTAGAGAGAGGGGGCGAACACGTGCACTGTTGCACGCAGTTGCGGAGCCATGGAAAATAAATGAGCTAGGGGGCCAAGCATTGCTAATCCTTTACGAGGAGGGTCAATTCATGAACTTAAACCATTTTAGAAGCAATTTTCTAATGATCACATTCATATTAGCCTCGATATATAGAGATGTTAGGGGAGGGGGGGGGGGGCCGGGCCCTTACTGCCCCCTGTCTTTGCCATTGTGCACACGTCTGAGAGATGAAGCGGAAAGCATGGATGATGAGAGGGGGACGTTGGATATATAATTAATGTGGGTGTATTAGCTATATATGTTAATCCTATATAGAGAGGTATAGATTGATCGATGTGGATGTGGGAAAGAGGGTGAGACCTCACTGGATATATCGATTGATCAATTTGTGTGGAAAACTATGAAAGACCTAGCTATATACACACATATATAGAGGAACATCGATCGTTGCGCATGCACGTGTGAGAGATAAGGAATGCCCGATATGATGTAGAGGGGGATGTGTGTGGGTGTGTGCCTTCATGGGAGACCGACATGAAGAAAAAGATTGCATGCGTGCGATGGATAATGCCGACTGGTAGTGTGTGTGCATGCATGCATGAGAGAAAGTTAGTGGTACAATTATAAAGAGAAGACTACTGTGTGGGTGTAAAAGAATAGGTGAGGTCATAATCAATGTAAAGTTGAATTCAAATATTTTGAATAAGAGATCCTGATGTTTGAAACCCATGCATGCATGAATATAATGGAGATATGTGCGGTGTGGTTTGGAAACGAGCATGTTGTAATGTATACACATTGAACAAGGTCTGACTGATTTGAATTTGAGATACCGATGGTAGACATCATTTGGCCACGTCGCATCCGTGCATGGACACACTATTCTAATTGGAGGTGATGGGCGGCTTTCGCATCACATATCTATATCTATACCCCTATATATATATATATATATATATATATATATATATATATATATAATATTTTATATTTTTTTATATTGTGTTCGGGTAACTTTAACTTTGAAAGATGGTTGTTGGATGAGGCGAATCCGATGGTCCAAAGATGGCAAATTTGAGCACTACTGGCCATTGGATATCATCTATATTCCACCAGATTTCGCCACATGTATAATCTAAAAGACTCCATGGTTGAACTTAAGCATAATGCACAAACATCAAAACACAAGCACTTCTTATTTGTTCTAGAATCTTCCGTATCAGAATTGCCCAAATGTTTTTCTACATGTTTTGCCATTATTTGTATTTTACTTTATGTCTTACAACGCACAATTCCATGAATCTTAAAATAGATTAGCTTTCGTATAAAAACTAGATGATTTTGAATGAAATGAACTATAAGAATTAAACGAACATCTACATCATACATATATGACTCAAAGCTTGCATGCTATAATGTAGTATTTATTCATAATTTGGTTGCCAAATCTCATGCGTGCAATGCACGTGTACCTTACTCTAGTCTAAATGGTGTTTGTGTGTGTGTTGTGCGTGTTGAGGTGCAAATTGTCTTTTTTGGGTACACGTTAAGCTTGTTCTTCCGAAATTTCAAGCCGCGCCTTGTTATGCCGAAAATTCAAGATACCGTCTCTGTCTATCGTGCTGCGAAACTCCCGCCTCTTCAACCCGCGCAGCCCGAAATATTTAAGATATATCTTTGTCTCGTTGTGCTCCGACAAATCCCTCCATCTCAACCTGCGCCTTGCTATTCCGAAATTACAACGCGCGTGAAAACTCCCACCTCCTGTGAAATCCCGAAACGTGAAATGCCCGTGGTACCCCGGAACCGAAAGAACCGCCTCAAATCGGTGGGGGTACTTTCGTAACTTACCCCAAATTTCGGACAAGCGCGTCTCTAAGCCATGCTTCCCCACTGCCATCCCATCCGCCCACCGATTCGTACACCGAGGCCGCGAAAACCCGCGACGAAACCCCACACCCTCCTCCGTCCGCCACCCAGCCGGAGGCTCTTCCCCGATGACGTCGTCCACAGCAACACCTCGACGTCCCTCATCCACCGTACCGGATGAGGATCCATCGTCGATCTCGTGGTCCCGCCGGTTCAGCCACCCCGCCCTCCACCTCCAAGGAGCTTCCCCGACGTTCCCCTCGTCTTTCATGCCACCTCCATTCCCACAACGCCGTCTTCACCTGCACCACCGGAAGAGCATCATCATCATCGTTTCCTCGGATGAAGCTGCGGCCTAATCGGCGCCACCAAAGAGGTTGTACACTAATCACCGCATTTTCTTCTTGATTCGATCTCACGGTGCTGCCGGCGCTCGGTCCCGAGCCGACACGGCGCGGCTCCATCCACGGCGGCGTCGCCGGCCACTTCCTCCATGGCGTCGCTCCCTCGGCGGCGACGTCCACATCAGTAGGAGCTGCTGCTGCTTTAGCTCTCGCTCGCGCTGCTGCTCTGCTCTTGCTCTCGGTCCCCTGCCTGGTCTGCTCTTGCTATTGCTCTTGCTCGCGCTGCTGCTCTCGCTCTTGCTCTTGCTTGTGATGTTGCTCCGATTTAGCTACACTTCAGTCGACTGAATCAACTTTTGGGTCAGTCGATTTCAGGGGGTGGGTGGGGGGGCTTGCCGGGGTGAAGGAAGAACTAGCCGCAGCGGGGAGGGGGGCTTGCCGGGGTGAAGGAAGAACCAGCCGCAGCGGGGAGGGGGGCTCGCCGGAGAGGTACCCCACTATCTATCTTAGGGTTCAGGATGGGGGCGGTGGTCGCCCGCGGTGGCGGGGCGGTGGCGTGGGGATCGCCGGAGAAAAAGCTTGGCACGGGGGGGGGGGGGAGGGGCGAGAGGGATGGCCGGGGCCGCGGCGGACCGGCGGTGGGGAGTGTTTTTGGGCGGTGAGGCGGCGCACCGCCATGTGGCGGGGGCTGCTGTTTGGCCGGTGGTGGCTGGCGGCCCTCGGGGGTGGAGGTTGAAGATGAACCGCAAGCCCTTGATTTCGTATCCAACAGCTGCAAAATCGACTGACCAGAGATGAAAAAGTCAGTCGACCGACGTGTAGCCTCACCTTGCTAGTGCGTTCAGTTTCGACAGCAAAATTTAGTGTCGACAGTTAAGTTCAGTTTCGACAGTTAAGTTCAGAGATGAGCGGCTGATGTGTTTTACATATAGCACTTTGTGGTTATGTATATTACATCATGTATTGGAGATGCTATTAGAATTCCACTCAGGTTAACGTTGTTCGTTGTCTCTCTTGTCCTGCTTCAGCCTCGGCGTCGTACAACTCACCGGAGCTGCTCCAACGACGAAACCCTCCATCACAGCGGAGCAGTACCTCGGGCTCCATCTCCAGACGCCTAAGATCTTCTTCCCCTCCTCCGACAGCCAAGTCAGCCGGAGCATCCTCACCGGCCAACCCAATCACGCTGAGATCGACATGGCTTCGCCAAAGAGGTTGTACACTTGTTGCATCTCTTTTTACTCTACATGTTATATATATTGTCCACTGAGCACTCGTATTAACAGGAAATACGATTATTTTATCCTACTATATGACAAGCAAAGTGAGGTACTAGGCAACTTAGCTATCCGTGATGGACTCTCTTGAATGCCATCATTATTTATCTCTGCGCGTTTGAGCTGTGCATTTGTCGATGGGACTGGGAGTTGAGCTAGTATGGTAGTGGCCTGGGTCCAAAGTAATAGAAGTAGCACAAAAACATTTTTTTAGTGTAGGATTTCCTTGCTCAAGCCTGCCTACTAGATCGCCAGTGCTTGAAAGGAAAAGTGAATTGAAAACATAGGAATTGGAAAGTTTCCTACGGTACTACTTTTCATGAATTTGGTGCAAAGGAATGGAGCAAAGAAAAACTGTAGGATTTGTTCTTTTAGTGTCTCCTTGAAAGAAAAACCGTAGGAATTCTAATTTCCGCTTCTCCTCCTTTTCATATTCCTACTTATCAAGCACAAGACTAAGAGATAGTAGCATAATAGCATTATAACCATATATTTTCTTGTGGTTTGACTTAATCTCACCATGCTTTTTTGCATCCTATGATCTTCCAATTGTTGTTAATCAAACACCCAGATTGGCAGAAATCCTGTTATTTTAAATTCTCTGTTTTGCACGTGCATTCCTATCCTATTCCTGTCTATTTCCTATCCCTGCATTGTTAGAATCCTCAAATTCAAACAAGCCCTTACTCAATTACTTCTGTTACAGATATGTGTCAAAGAAAACTTTGTGTGGTTTGCCCTGCTCCTGCGGCGTTGTGTTCCACCCCAGCTCAGCTGCTCCAACGACGGAAGGGTTCACCACAAAGAGCGATCCGCTCTCCGCATCGCTCTTCGTCAGCCTCATATCTTCTTCCCCGCCGCAGCCACGACAACTGCATTACCATCATCAAGCGAAGCAGATGACCTTGAGGACTACACGGATCAGCAAGAGAGGTCGCACTCTTCCGTGTCCGCCACGTTATGCGTCACTTAATATGATGACATGCTACATTATAAATGCGTGTTCACGTATTAGACTCGAGTCAGGTCCAAACTAATGCTGAAACTTGAGTTTTTAAATGGTTGTGGGGTACATATTGGGGCAGCAATCGATTACTATCATCTACTATCTGGTTAATCTCCGGTGTTTACTATGAGTTTCATGTTGGGTGCAAACAAACATTAAAGGAGTCATTATCTGTATCTTTTAACTAAAGCTATTATCTGCCTGCTATCATTGGTTTTGGGTCTATCCCCAGTTTGCTACCATCACTCTGGATTTGTGCATGCACTCCTTACATAATCTCACTATGTTTTATTCCTATGCATGCCAGTTATTGTACACAATGGAACTGATCATGTAGAGCAAAAGAGACGAGCCTTGCGTGGCAAAAAAAATTCATGCAGACGTCGTTCCATGGTGGGCGCAAAGGAAGCCCCCTCCACCCATTTCGAATCGTAATCAAGAGGAAGATAACAGTTCTGAGGGGGATTCAGAAGGAGAAGACCACTCCTATTTACCCCATGAGGTCTTCGCTCTAACTTGGCATGCTGATGTTGGTAATATCATGCATATGGTGCCTTGCATTGCTTACTGTATACATTAAAGATGTCATCTGCTTAGTTTAGACATGCTTTGTGTCAATGCCATATGTTTAGTTTCTTTATCGTATATGTGAATCATGCAATGCCATCTTGTCTAGCCAGGCATCATATATGTGAATTTTGCAATGCCACCCTGGTTAGCCAGTCATCTTATATGTGAATTATATCATGCCATCATTTTTTTATTACCTGTTAAATTTGTCAACAATTTTAGTACATTCAATTACTCTTCCTATGCATCAGCCATTCGGCACGGTCATGGAAAAATCTGGAGTGGAAACAAGGTCTTTAGAGTAGACAATGCTATCTGACAAAGCGCATGTCTTGCTGGTTACCGATAGCTCCTCAGAGGAGGATTCAGAGACAGATGACCAGTCATATCACCCCCCCCCCCCCCCCGAGGTGCATGCCCTAACTTGGCAGGGTTATGTTACTCATATCGTGCGTATGGTATCTTGCATTGCTATGTCATTTTCTTAGTTTAGACATGCTTTGTGTGAATGCCACCTGTTTAGTGTCTAATTACCATATATGTGAATTATGCAATGTCATCTTGTTGCAAGACATTATATATGTGAATTATGCAATGTTATCTTGTTGCAAGGCATTATGTATGTGAATTATGCAATGCCATGCTGTTTAGGCAAGCGTCATATATGTGAATTATATTATGCCGTCCTTTTTTGTATTTCTCATTGCTTTTGTCGACAATGTTTTTATATTCAACTGCTCTTCCTGTGCATCAGCCATTTGAATTGGTGATGGAGAAATCTGGAGTGAAAACAAGGTCTTGAGCGGAACAATGCTACCTGCTGAAGCAGATATCTTGCTGGTTACAGATAGCTCTTCAGAGGAGGATTCGGAGGCAGATGACCAGTCCTATTATCCCCCTGAGGTGTATGTTCAAACTTGGCAGGGTTATATTACTCATATAATGCATATGTTGTATTGCAATGCTTAGTTTTTACATCATATACACAATATTGAATGCCATCTCCTTAGTTGACACAGCATATATGTGATTGCCCTCTGCTCACTTCCTTAGTATATAAATCATATATTTGAATTATGTCATGCCATGATGTTTACATAGACAACATGTATCTGAATTATGGCATGCGAACCCATTTTCTCAAGACATAATATAGTTATATCATCTCATCCTGTTTACATAGTCATCATATTTGAAATTATGTCATTCTATCCGTGAATTATATCATGCCATCATGTTTCCATCGACGACATGTTTGTGATTTATGGCATGCCAACCACTTTAATAGACACATCGTACAGTTATATCATGTCATCCTGTTTAAATAATCATCATATTTTGAAGTATGTCATTCTATCATGTTTAGTTAGCCATCATACATGTGAAATTGTGTCATGCTATCCTGTCTATCTTACAATGTCTGTACATTCAATTACTTTTCTTGTTTATCAGCCATTTCAATTGGAGGGAGTGATGGCAGTATCCGTGGGAGTAAAAACACGGTCTTCAGAAAAAATCGTGCTACATGTCGATGCAGATAGAACCACGGTTGTACTTGCCCAAGAACCAGCCCCACCACACATAACCCACACTCATGCAGATTGTACCCCTACCCAGTTGGACAGAGAACCAGCTACACCCCTTCTAATCCCAACCCCAGTAGATAGATACTCAGTTCCCGTTGACACAGCACCGTCTCCACCACAGAGCACCCAAACACGAGCAGTTAGTAAGGCAACTGCAGTGTCCAAATCACGAGGACCACCACTCCGAACCCAAAGTCAACGCTTAAAGCAGAAGAAGAATTGTTCTCAGGTCAAGTTCCGTAGCTATGGTTCATACTACTTTGCTCTTGCATCACCGTATTTCTTGATACCAACTAATTTCAAATTTGAAGGATGCAATTGAAACTCCAATGGCATAGCAATTATGTTTTAAACCTGTTTCTTCAACGTGTTTGGCTGTTTGCTGTTGTAACTTGCTCTATGTTGATTTCAGTTTCAATTGAATAAACAGTTATGTTCTCATGCCATGCACATTACAAGTGTTGTTATTGCTGTGTAGATTCCCACACTTATATTCTGTCTATGCTGCTTTGTCTTAAATAGATATGATTCGAACCGTATATATCTTGATTTGGCAACATAAACTAGAATGATATAGACCATACAAAGGACCATACTACATAGATATATGTTTGTTTCATGCTGTTATCCTATCCACCTTACTCTTGAACTGGTTTACCAAAATGAGTTTCAGATACTACATTGTAAACCTGAGATGTGTTTGTTTGTTTCTCTTTTAGAACACGGATAAAATATTGGAGAAGAGTACCTGTTATGCAATGGTAAAGGAAGTAATGCAGATAAGGTTCAAGATAGTGATACATCCCTGTTGGTCTCCAAGAAAGCTGATAAAACTATATTGAAGACACCGAGACAACCCCAAAGTCCTGTCTTGATGTAGTGTTCGAAGTTCTCGCTACCACTGCTGGCACCAACTCTTCGAACTCTTTGCCTGAATCAGTTCGGCTTCTTGAGTCTCAACTTCAAATTGAAAGACATCGATCAGATGTTATGCGACAGGAAGGCGAAGGACTGAGGAAGTCCCTGCAGGATTCAGATGCATACTTTCTGGTGCAACGACAATACTGGAGGACTTAAGCGCCAAACAAGAGAAAGTTAATAAGCTTGCTAAGCATCTTGCCAGCATTATGGGTGCCCAGGATATTGTTTCGTGAGCTCTTCTGAAGTGGTTTCAGTTCTGGACTTGTTTGGCTGCGGCCTCAGTTCTGGACTTGTTTTGCTGCGGCGTTTATATGCTGCTGTGTTCCCTATATTTGCACTGGTGGCGAACTTTGATGCCTAGTGGATGTAATATGTGTAATAGCCGTGATAGCCTAGTGTAAGTTGCTTGCTTATATATTTCCTTATTGTCTTGTTTATTTGTTTGCTTGTAGTTAGTGCAGTTCTTTTTCTGCGGTTTGCTAGTGGCTGCAATAACCTATTTTTTAAAACTAGGCCATAATATCCATGGGCTAATATTTACTGTAGTAACACTGCGCCTCCTACGGGCCGTAGAAATAGTGGGCCTTCTATGTGTCGTATAAGCAATGGGCCTTCTACGGGCCGTAGAAGCAACGGGCCTTCTACGGGCCGTAAAAATAGTGGGCCTTCTACGGGTTGTAGAAACAATGTGCCTTCTATGGGCCGTATCATCAATGGGCCTTATACGGGCCGTATGATCGATTGGCCAAACATGGGCCAAACAGACCGCATTCTGGCCGTAAACAGGCTAGAGTTGGAATCGTCCGTTCATGGGCCGACCATAACGGGCCATCGTTAATAGGCCGTATTTGATGATGCTATGAAAACGGCCCAACGTATTAACGGACCACAAACGGGCCGACTGTAACCACGGGCTGAATTTGGGCCACAAGAAAAAAATGACAGTAACGGGCCGTAAGTAAACGAATGCTGGAAATGAGCCCAAGAATAAATGGGCTCTGATAAGGCCAAAAGATAGCATGGGATGGAAACGGCCCAATGGAATAACGGGCCGTTAATGGGTATAAAGTGATACACTGTTCTTTACGGGCCAGTTTCACCACGGGCCATTAATGGGTGTAAAGTGGTACACTGTTCATTACGGGTCAGTTTCACCACGGGCCGTTAATAGGCCAAGAGTTACGTAGGGCCTCATATGGGCCGAAAGACGTCATGGGCCATTCATGGGCCAGAAGTGAAAACATGCTGGAATCATATTGGATGGCCCAGATGACGCTACTGGGCCTAATTCGAATAGGCCATAACGGGCCTTAGGTTAGCGGGCTGTAAATGGGCTATATGCGAATAGGCCGTTAACAGGCTTTCCATGGGCCGGCCTGCCACCTTTTGACCAAGTCAAACGGGCCGGCCTTTTCACAGGAATGGGCCTCTGTTGGGCCGTGCCACGTGTATCATAGGCGCCTTCTGTCCAATGAGTGGATGGCATTTGTCCCAGCGATGAGCTGACACGTGTTTCCTCCAGCCAATGATGATTTTACATGTGGAAAATCCCCATTGGTCTGGGCTGTTAATGGGTTATCGGATCTAAAACCCGACCCGATAGCTTAACGGCGTTCCGTTATGGTGGATGCCACGTGTCGATCACCCTTGACGAAAGCACTTCTGTGACGCGCGATTTATCATCATGGAAGTGGACACTTCCGTGATGATAATTTTGGTAATGTCATGGAACACTTCTACGACAAAACAAGTATGACTATCTTGATTCTTTCATAAATCATAAATTTGTCATGGATGTACATGCATGACAAAAAATGCGACCTACTGTGACAAACACGTATCATCACGGAAGTATATTTTTTTGTAGTGATGGGTGGTTGCTATATTTTTTCCAAGTGCTTACAACTCTCGTTTTTGATACATTTGGTTCTTTGGGTTGTAACACTTAAACTCGATGGTCGTCTGCTACTCTTTCTGCTATTCTGTGATGCGATGATAAATCCCGTATGAAGCCATTCCACAGATGTCCATTTCTCATTATGCATGTCATTATTTCTATATATCTGCTCATGCATGATGTATTGTCTTCATAGGGTGAAGAGGATCTCCACAAGTACAATCTGACATGTGCATTTGCATTCCAACGCAAAACATCTATATGCACATCTTCAGGGGGAGCCTGTTTACCATATATGAAGACAATATCTTAATCCTTTACAATTTCACATACTTTTAACCCCATTGAAAACTTCAACCAGTTTGTCATCAATCACCAAAAAAGGGGAGATTGTAAGTGCATCTAGTGCCACCCCTAGTTGGTTTTGGAGACGACAAACCTGGTTGAGGGACTAATGTGTTTGTGAGAATTGTAGGATAACACACGTAGTAGTCCCTCATTAATTCGGTTTACCTACCGGAGATGACCCCTAAAAATGTGTGAACACATTGAAGACAATGGTGGTCTGTTAAGCTATTCACCTTGAACACTATGACATGAGAAGACATCGCATGAAGACTATGGAGCGCGAAGACTTAGCGGTTTCGTCGTTTCCTTTTCTTCTTTGTTGAGTCATAGGAACCACCGCACTGTTAAGTGGGGTCCAAGTGAACAAAGTCAGAGTGACTGAAGTGATGCTCAACCAAATCCTATGTCTTCGAGCGAAGATAATCAGAGCAAATCTTATCAAGAGTCAGATGAGTCAACTTTACTTGTAGCCCAAGACAAGCTGCCATGTGTGTTTGAAATCTGACCATTGGAACACGTGTCAGTTCCTTAGTGACCCAGGGTCATTTCGGACAAATCAGGTTGGGTTGCCCAGTGGCTATAAATAGCCCACCCCCTAGACCATAAATTGGTGGCTGCTCAGAGTTAGTACACGGCTTTTGTCGTTTGAGAGCAACCGACCTACGAAGCTTTCGAGAGAGAATCCTTGCAAGGACAAAGCCCAAACCACCCAGAGCCCAAAGAGTGTTTGGCATCACTGAAGTCTTTCTATCCGCGTGACCTGAAGACTTATTTCACTTGAGGACTGTGAATCCTCCAGCCGATTAGGCGTCACGTTCTGAGCATCCAAGAGTCATTGTGGATTGTCGGTGAACGAAGTCTGTGAAGGTCTGGAAGTCTACCTTGAAGACTTACCTAAGTGATTGGGCGGGGACTAGGTGTCCTTAGCTCAAGGGGAATAAGGTGAAGACGCGATCTTCTGAGTCGAATCTCAGCCTCCCTAACTAGATGTACAATTGTCACAGCAACTGGAACTGGTCGAAAAAATCTCTGTCTCCTCCAAGTGACTGGTTCTATCTCTCACTTCTCTTTACTTACAGTTTGTCTTCCTGAAGTCATTGCTTGCTTGCATCATCTGTTTGACTTCACCGTGTGACTACTTTGTCTGATTGGCTTCGTACTATCTTCCATCTTGATCCTTACTACCTAGCTGCTGATAGTCTTTGTGCTTTCACTTCATTGAATACTTGACTATGGCTTGTCTAGTGTAGTCTACCTTCCGCTGCATACAATAGTGTCATTTCTATTGTTTGTCTTCAAAACTCCCATGTTTTGAAGACTTCCATAAAAATCACCTATTCACCCCCCTCTAGTTGATCACTAGCCCTTTCAGGACCACACGTGACAACTAGTTAATCACACATGACAACTATTGTTTAACCAAGTAGTTAACCACACATGGCAACTATGGTTTGATTACACGCGGCAACTACCGTTAATTAGACATGGCAAACTATAATTAACCAAAACAGAGAAAATGTCATGATATACAACTACACTTGCCATCCCAGGTAACTACAGTTGCCATCTCCCGGGTAATTAAAGTTGCCATCCTCCGGGTAACTAAACTTGCTGCGCCAGGACGTGTGGGTAGATTTTGCTTCATGTCACACGCGTGGGATGGGGATGAGTAGTAGTTATTGGGCGTGTGGCACGAAGTAGCTGCGTCCACACGTGTGGGCTGTTCTAATATTCGCCCACACATAATCGTGTGGGCCGCCTTCTGGATATGCCAAACAGATGTGTGGGCAGATGCCTAATATGCCGTACATGTGGCAGTTATCGATGTCCTAAAAATAAGGAATTATAATTATTTAACTTGACTCAAGCGTTCTTATGCAATCATAAAATGTGTACGTAGGCATATCTATATGTATGACCCAGCCTGTCTATGAGAGGTGGCATTTAGCTGGAGCATTTTTCACAAAACGCCCTTGTATTTTATTTGCTTGCAGAAACAGACGACCACCGCAATACATTCTTGCACAAAACCCATTCGCTTTTTTTTATTTGTAGAAAAGCCGACCACTGTACTGCTTATAGCTGCAATTTTTTTACTTTTTTATTTACAGAAAAGTCGACTAATGTATTGCTCATACCTGCGAAAATTCAAAAAAAAAAAAAACAAGGGTTGCCCCAAGTCATAGAACTTGCGCTAGTCGAGCGACACCACCAATCACGTTCATGTTCAGTTGTCATACGTTGACTAGTAAACATACACATGCAACACACGTATCATCAAAGAGTCATGGTTCACTCTCTCCTAATTAACTTCTCCCACTAATGAAAAAATGATGGCGATGGTTTGCCCCTCGCTTTGTCGTCGAGATAGTGGGTCCCCCCATCCATATTCCACCGCTCCAAACAGGAGGGGGAATGCTTCGACTCCAGCGCGGTGATATTGTTGTTGCACCAAAATAACGCAAGACGCTCTTGTCCACCTCCAAAAATTTATTGACAACACACCATTCATGTCATATTTTTTATTTTAGGGAAACACCAATCAATTAATAAATACTTTGCAAAGTCATGTACAATCAGTTGCCTAACAACACAACTACGCTCTGACTTTGGCTTTCACCGGCGTTGCTTCACCTCTAGATGTTTAGAGCAACAGTCAGCCATTCCTCGTGTGGTTGCAAGCACTGAAATGGTTGGTCATTATTTTTGTGAAAAAGAATTGAAAAGAATCGCCGTTCACCTTCACCCATTTTCCTGCAGTCTTGACCACCTATCCGGTTGGCCAATTGTATTGTGACAATCGCATCACGTGTACCTGCAAAATATGTTTTTTAACAATTGTCATGATGTTGAGTTTCTGCATCATTGTACCTTGTCATATTGGTGTTGCTTCAAAATAAACATAAAGTTAGCTGATCTGTTTGATCAGAAAGTAAATACCATGGATCCAGACATGGTTGACAAATTGCCTTGGAGCTTATAAGGTATAGACTAACAAACTAATGATAGTAATGGCATGCATGTTGTCAACACTAGTCGCCAACCCGTGCCTCTGCACGGGCTAGCACTTTTTAATCCTTGACAAATAGAATTTTTTATACAAATCTTTTGAAAATAATAAGATGTTTAAACATGACATGTAATATTTTTGTCATCATTTGTTAAATGTCCAAATGTGTCACAATAATATATACAAATTATTCTCGTCTCATTGCAGGAGATATCAGAATATAGTGCATTTTAATTATATGAATGTGCAACTTTGTTAAAATTTGCATTTGTAGAACACACATAATTATACTGATAACAAAGGATACAACATTATAGGTCGGTCACAAATAGCAAATCTGAACTGTTGGAGCTAAATCTTAAGAAATATAGATAATCTGTGAATGATTTATTCTGTTATAACCTATAAGCTCCATAATTGACATACCCTGTAGTAGGATATGTTGTCATATTGCCATGAAAGGATACAAAGTTTGAACTTACAGTTTGCTGATAAAACAACACATAGGAGAGCATTTTAAAAAAGTTTGTTTATAAACCTACCTTTAAAATAAATTATATTTATTTTCTATAATAGGTATATGTGGAATATTTTTTTAGATATTTTGTGAAGAAAAAACATTTAAAATAGGAGCATTTGAGCTAGATATATATTAGAATTACACTTCACTGACAAAATAATGTGTACACATATTTTCTCTATTTAATGTTTATTGGACCAAAATAAAGGTATAACGATATATTCTACTCATGGAGTAGGGTAGTTCATCTATGACTCTATGTACAACTTTTTTTACATTGTTTCATGAAGAAAATTATGATAGTTTCTAAGAAAATATCGCAACAAAAATTTACGCCAAACACATGCGACCTTTAATATTAACTATGAATTTATAACAGAAATATTAGTTCCGAAACACGGTATGATTCCGGCGAAGTTTAGCCGACTGCATGACGCGTCACCTCGCATATGGTGTCGTCGGATGTTGCCGGCACAGCACATCCCGTATGGATACTCGCATGTAGCCTGTACCCTGTGACTTACAGTATAAGAATTTGTACACACTGGACTAGTTTCTTTTGCAAGGTCGCAAGAAATAAATTAGATAGAGACACTACGCACATGCGTGTAGATACCCAACCTACACGAAGCTCTAATTTTTAGATAGAGGCACCACGCATGTACGCATCTATAGATACCCAGTTCTATTTGTTTTTAAGATGTAACTCCGTTTAATTTGCCCCGCAAAAAATCCATTTAATTTATGTTATCCAGCCAAACGTGGACCATTATGATTCTAAAAAAAAAGTGGACTCAACAGTCCAGGCTGTAGCCGTCTCCTCCTTTTGCCTTTGGACGTACGAATATATCGTCACATCTTTCACGTCCAGGCATACCATTCGCTCGGATAATCCTAGCTGCAAATTAAAAATCTGATGGCTTAACTAATGGACTGTAATCAGCAGAATATTTTACCATGGAGCCGGCTTTTGAGGCCAATCAGAAGGATCGTGTAGATTTTTCCCCATTTTCCTTGGATTGGAGTCTTTATAGACGATAGCTTGCCTTTTTTATTTTTGAGGAAACGGATGGATCTTGGCTTGCCCTTTTTTAAGAAACGGATGGATTTTTTCCTACTTTTGTTTCATTATTATTAATTAATGCTGGACGTGTCACATGCCTCTTTTGGGACGTCAGGATCATTTGTGTTACGTACGTTTTCTTTTTATCCTGAGCGTAAATTTTACAATCCAACGGTGTAATTAATATTAATGATGTGGATTAATGAGCGACTTGAAAGGTGCCTTCAATTAGTAAATATAAGATATAAGATATAAGATATAAGATCTTGTCCTATATGTTTTCTTTTGCGGGTAAAAACTTGTATTACTCAAATAGCATCATCATTACAATCTGCTTTACTAGCTCCAGCAGGTGGAAACCTAACCAAACGACAATTCTACTTTCAGTTCTAGCATACCTAGCCAACAAATCACTAACCGAATTCTGGCTACGGTTCATATGAGTAATAAAAGTCATATGAAGAGACAAAAGATGTTTGATCGGAGTAATCAATGTTGTAAACACTAATATGTCCAGATCCCTCTTCTTGACCACGTTCACTACTAATAGTGAGTCCAATTCCACACAAATAGGCAACTCTGATATCTGAATGGAAATGAATAATATTCCCTCCATACAAGCACACAACTCTGCTTTTTGTCCTATATGTTAATGAAGAAAAGAAGAGTTTAATTTCATATGAAGTATTTTAATAATCTTAAGATAAATATGAATCCATTCATAATCATATTTACCAATAACTTTGAAACCACAACCTCCCACACTTACAATTTTTCAGTCCTAGTCTTCTCAAGCATTACATTGATACTAGCTGCCAAGAGAAACATGAAGTAGCTATTCGAAAAATTAAGGCAGCCTAAAAACAGAAAAATGAGTTAATCAATACTCATATTACTTCAGAAAGTATCATTCTTTCAATATCCAAAGTCTCCAACCTTTTATGATTTGGTATGATTGCCACATTTACTAGAGAAGTGGCCAATGTGTCATTTGCTCTCTGATGTCCTGCAAGACTACTATAAAAAGAGAAATTGTTTGCATATAAATAAGTAATTTTATGCTAAAAAACAATGGTTGAAACTTTACTTCAAAATGCAATGCTCAAATTTAGCAAACACTGGGGAACACTCATGAGAATTGCATGTAAATATATTAAGAAGGGGAGAGTACATCAAGCTAAAGAAGGCCAACAAGAGCAGCATGGCCACAAAGTTTAAACAACTAAGGGTGTGTTTGGTTACAGTCATGGACTGAAATGGCATGGGTCCAACCCGTTTGTGGGCCTCGTTCTCGTGTTTAGTAGGTAGGTGGAACGGTCACCACCTGGTTCCCACGGACCGAATATTCGGCCCAGATCCGGAACCGGGTGAGACCTCCAAATTGGGCGGACGACGTGGATCCGGTCGGCGTTTCCTATTTAGCGCTGCAGGCGCCCGTTTGCATGTAATTCACAAAGTGGCGCCTGCAGCACCCCATGCTGGGCCGGCCTATTAGTCTATATTTCATTTCGAAAAAGAAACCCACTTTCGCTGGGATTCGAAATAGCGCCCTAACGCGTCGAGATTTGTACGTATAACCATCGCGCCATGGAGCGGGATCTCATAAGCCTCAATCTTTCCTCTGTTTTATTCCTTTTTTCTCTCTCTTTTTTTTCGTTTTCATTTTTTCCACTTTAGTTTTCTGTTTTTCCTTTTTCTTCTTCCTGGTTTCTTCCCTCGTCGATTTTCATTTTTTTTCTTTTCCTTAATGCAGGAACTTTTTTCCAAATTGATAATGTTTACTTAAAATTTTATGAACTATTTTTGAAAGTTGATTATTTTTTCGAAGTTTTCTTTAAATTGATGGATATGTGAATTTTTCTTATAATCAATGAACTTTTTTTTGAAATTTGATGAAAAAAATTCAACTAAGTGAACTTTTATTTAGATTTGTGAACTTTCTTTCACATTCGGTGAACTTTTTCCAACTCGATGAGCATTTTTCAAGAAATGATGAACTTTTTTCAAAATCAAGGAACTATTTTTCAGATTCGGTGAACTTATATTTAGATTCGATGAACTTTTTTTAAAATCAATGAACTTTTTTTCGAAATCAATGAAATTTTTTCTGGTTTGATGAACGTTTTTTCAAATTTGATGATTTTTTGTAAAAATTCATGAACTTTTGTTCAAAACCGTGAGTATTTTTTAATTTGTAAACATTTTCCTTTTTGTGATTTTTTTATATTAATCAACGTGAAGAAAGTTGTCTATATGTTAATGTTTGTATTGAATGTGGGGTCAAATAGGATTATTTCCTGTCTATAAGGAACAAACTCAGCCTGGTCTACTGGAACGGTCGAACCTGTCGAGTTAGGCGAGCAGAGACCGATTCCCTCTTTTCTCGAATTAACGTGAACTTTTTCCTTCGCATTTGATTTTTTTAGATGAAAGGAGGTTAAACCCCCTGGTCCCATTTTATAAATGAAACCAGCAAGATCCAGTACACAGGTTTTAGAGCATGTTCAGAGGCCAGATTATACAAAAGTAAATAAGTTCTCATACATCATACAGAAAAGGACTATCAGGCTCCTGCCATACATCTCTCCTACTGTTTTTCATTGGACAGAACTTGGATAAGACTAAGATGCAAGCGTGATGCTCGTCGCGTCCCCCCCATGGCCACCAGTCTTGTCAATCCCCAGTTCTGCGGCCACTCCTCTGAGCTTCTTCCATGGTTGGGTCGGAGATCCCAGCAGGTCCAGAGGGGTGACTGGGCTAAGCAGGCAGTGCTTGATGCCACCTGGAGGACTCCTTGGAGGTGATCAGTATGGTTTCGGTTCGTCAGGCATTTTGTAGTCGTCCAGCTTCAGCTTGAGAAGGGATTGATCAACTTCTCCTGCAGATGGAGTTCCCAGTGGAATCACCCCACCAGAATTTGGAACGGTGATTCCAAGATCAAGAAAATCTGGCGTGATATCTTGTCCCATAGAGGCACCATTTCCTCTTTGAGCAAGATCACCCATCTCCTCAATGATCCCAACACTTTCCTCCAGATCTGTTTCAAGTCAATCCACACAGTGTTATTAAATACATGAGCATTTCTATTTTTCCACAAAGACCAAAGAATGCATGCACATACTGAATTTAACACTGTTTGTTTTTTGTTGGCAGGCCAAAACCTGGCAACAGAGAGGTAATCTGAACCCAGGTCGAGAGAAAATATATCCGAGACCTGTTTCCAAATACCTTTGGCCACTACACATCCGAAGAAGAGATGGTCAATGGTTTCATTATCAGTACAGTAGACACATTCAGGGGGTTTCTCAATACCTCTTTTGGCCAAGTTATCCTTAGTCATCAGTTTATTATGAGAAAGCAACCAGAGAAAGACCTGTACTCTAGGTGGAACCTTGATGGACCAAACTGCAGGAATATAAACTGGTTGCACCCCTCTAAAATTAATTATACTATACAAGGATCCTGTGGTGTATTCACCTTTAGCCTCATATTTCCAGACCAGAGAATCATCACATCCTTGGTATTGAGTGTTTTCAATAATCTTCTCTAGGCAGTACCATTGCTCCATCATGTGTGTAGTGAAAATCCTCCTAAAAGTTAGCTTAATTTCATTGTTGTCCCACACCTCAGCTAGAGACACACAATGTTGATGACAGATGGAGTAGAGTGGCCAGAATTGAACTGATAATGGAGATGTTCCAAACCAGATGGAGTAGAATGACACAATCGCATTTGATTTCTCCACAACTTGATTGGGCCGGCCTGCTACTCACTGTGTATGAGCGGCAGGAGCGCTATCTGGCACTTACATCGCCGATTAGGAGGTCCCGAACCGGTCTCTTTCCTCGCGCTCCCGCAGCCTTATCCTCTCTCGTGCGGGCGTCTCTCCCCTCCATGCTCAATTGTCGTATATTTCTTCTAGCTGCTGTTTATCTTGTGCATTGAGTCCGGTTGATGTAGCTATGCTCTTGTTCGTCGCATGGATGGATGGATTCAATTCGTTGCTGGTCAAACAAAAATTGCTTGAGTCTGATTTGTTGATGCTCACACCCTGTTGAGAAATTGAACTCAATGTTTACCGAGCTTTGTTGCATGGATGGATGGATGACCACTTACAAATCCATTACATTCCATTCTTCAAACCAAACACCAAAATGTAATTGTTCCATTCCTTTGATTTATCCGTAACAAACGCAAAGACAGAGCCGATCCATTACACTGGAATGGACCCATGCCGTTTCAATACACTTCGTTTCCGAACCAAACACACCCAAGTATAAAACAAAAAGATGACGTAGCCTGAAGCTAAATATCGTTCTCTCTTTAGTAAAAATATTTCCATGAGAAAATCTAGATATAACTTAGTATTTTCTATTTATATGTGACATGTCAGTTTCATTGAACAAAACTAGCGGGGTTACCCGCGCATTTGCGCGGCTAGATTTTTACACATGATTTTAATATTTGAAAGTTGCACATTAATAATATTTATATTTTCTCAATGGATTGTAGTAAAAATTTAACTCATTTGTAAGGTGTGATAAACAATTAATAAAGTTATTTTATGTAACTTAAATCTTGAATTTAAATATGGTTCATGAAAAGAAAACACCTTTCAAATTAGAAAATATGATCTAAGAAGGCTATATTGATTCCACTTATGCATTAGACATGCCTTGTGTTGTTACCTTTTAGTTTTTTGAGATGTTGTGTTGTTACCTTAGTAAAGTATAAATATGTCTATTATAAAAACATTTTATGACTGGGTTTTTGAAATTTAATTATAGCATTACCTATATAGTACTATCATTCCACAGTTATATTGATTTTTTCAAAATATTCGAGCTCCAGTGAGCTCGGTCACAAAAATGACGTTCAAACTGGACATCTATTTCTTATTTCAACATTAATTATTTGTACTACAAAAATCGCTCGTGCATGTTGTGCATTTGAATTGATATTTCTATTACTTTAAAAGACCTGATATAATGCATGCGTACATGCATTGTACTCCCTCCGTAAACAAATATAAGAGCATTTAGAACACTACTCTAGTGATCTAAATGCTCTTATATTTCTTTACGAAGGGATTATATTTTTATTCTTCCAAATTTCCATTTTTCCTTTCCAGGCGATCGGTAGTCATGAAATACACAAGCGACTGATAGTTTTGTGAAGTACACATATAGACAGAACATTTCCTTGTTTTAGATGGTGAAACAAATCTCAACTCAGTTTTGTCCTAATCAAATGGTAATCAATGTGATTTTTTTAAGTTTAGATATTTATCGAATTTCTGAAGTAAAAATAGAAATGATTTTTTATTATTTTTAATATGAAACATGCCTATATTTATTTTACCTAATATGAATTAATTGTATCCAGTAGATACCATTTTGCTAAGAAGGGAATGAGCCAGCCAAAATACTAACCAATGACAACAGGGTGATGTCATTGTTTGTAATTTAGAATGCATATACTACGAACCTCATTGCACCACTTTTGCGTTCAACACGTACATATGCAAACCTGGATGTATCCGTATGTGACATATGAAAGTATTTGGATATTTTGGCCTTTATCATTTGCTTCGTGGTCCAGTAATATTTAAAAAATAGCATGTTCTAGTTTTCCAAGCAAGGAAGGCTTTGGTTTCTACCATATAATGCCGCCTGCGTAGAGACATTGTTTTACTATACTATTTGGCACATCCGTGTTGGAGCTGGACTCTTAATCTTCTGTTTTTATACGCTGGCTGAAAACGTATGAGACACATAGTTGTAGTTTTTCAATTAAAATGTACATAGTCGTGTAGGAATTGGACTCTAATTCACAGCCGTTCTTCCAGTAATTAAATCACAACCGTTCTTTCGAGCTCCTTTTCTACTGTTATATCTTAGCCGTTCGTTTTCAAATCACAACCGTTCTTTCGAGCTCCTTTTCTACTGTTATATCTTAGCCGTTCGTTTTCTATCGTTTTAATAATATAATAGATGAACAACGCATTTTCTAGTTTTAATTATTTATCCGCAATTTGTTAGAGATCCAGTTTTACTCATCGTCCTTAAACTCTATGCTAGCACTAGTGCAGAACCGGGCAATAGCACCGGTTCGTAACGCCCTTTAGTGCCGGGTCCACAACCGGCACTAAAGTGTGGTCACTAAAGGCCCCCCCCCTTTAGTACCAGTTCAGCATGAACCGGTGCTAAAGGCCAACCACGTGGCACGAGGCCACTCCAGGGGCAGGGAGCCCTTTAGTACCGGTTGGTTACACCAACCGGTACTATAAGGTTTGGGAGGGTTTTAGTTTTATGATTTCTTTTTCATTTAATTTTGTGTTTCCATTTTAATATATATATATACGGTACTATAAGGTTTGGGGTTTTTTTAGTTTTATGATTACTTTTTCATTTAATTTTGTGTTTCCATTTTAATTCTTTTTCGTTTGCTGGTATTTTACGATACTACACATTGTACACGTTATGCATATATATATATATATATATATATATATATATATATATATATATATATATATATATATATATATATATATATATATATAAAGAGACCGTAAGAAAATATATAATCGTCGTAAAAAATATTTTATATTATGTAAAATTACAAACGTAAAAACGTAGTGTAAAATACACATAAACTGCAAATTTTCTTGCCTTATGACCTATATTTTTATTTTCTTACACCAAATTTTATGTAGGGAATCAATAGGAATGTAAATATTGGAATTCCAAACGTAATTTAATTATGAAATGATCGTAAGATTACATCGGGTGAAGAATAACTTATTCTGCACCCTGGATGACGAATAGTATCACTATATATATATATATATATATATATATATATATATATATATATATATATATATATATATATATAGAATTTCTAGTAGAACCAATCATGCATATATATATCATCAATGTCTCACAAACCACCATATTAATTAATTCACACAAACACACATGTATAGCTATATACAATTTCTCCCTACGATGCATGTTGCCTTGGAGCCAGTGGCATTAGCCTAATTGGTGCCTTCGGAGCACGATGACAATTGGAAGTGGTTTTCATGGGGGCGGTAGCGGGTAATAGTATTCTCCGTTCGGATTTATGACCTGGTCGAGCAAAAATCCCACTATTTCCTCTTGAAGTGCTTCTACACGCTCCGTTTCTATGAGCTTGTCCCGCACCTCTGTGAACTGTTAAGAAAGAGATCAATACGCATGTGTATTAGTTGTGTGACTAGATATCGATAATGGTGTAAAAATTGTGAATAGTGTTCTGACAAGCGTACCCATTCCTGTCTTTGAGATCTGCTCCTTTGGACGCCATCATGCGAATGTTCTCGCATAAGCGCAGAATGCACACAGATCAGTCCCTGCGCTTGCTTGAGGGCCTTTACGAGAATGGAATTTGATCAGATAATAATAAATCAAGCATGATAATTAAAGAGATGGCAGCTAGCTAGCTAGCTAGTACTACTTAATTACTTACCTTGGGTCGAAACCATTTAAGCTTTTTTTTTCCATTCGCCTTCCGTGACGCTGATGAACCTTGCCCAAGCCCTGCCCGCCGACAAAGAAAATGAATAAAGGGGTTATTGAATAGTTCATATCATGAAATGACGAACTAAATAGGCCGAGATATATAGTTAATAATGATTCAAATTACCTGTTGACTATCCCAAACAAGTTGTTATAGTCAGTATTTGCTTTGAGTAGTGAGTCCAGTATTTCAACTGTTCCAAGCGCCAACTTTAATGATACACAAGATCCAGTGAAATCTGCATGCACACACATTTGCATGTCTTAATTAAGCGGGCATATGTAAGCAACAACATGTAGCTAGCTAGTAGGCAAAAACAGAGAATTTGTAGTACAAGACAGTGTGACTCACTGGAAGTTGTAAGGAAGTAGTATATCTTCATTGTATTTGAGGCGCTTCAAGAACTCTAGCATGTTGTCCTCTACGGCCTTTTGATGATGTGCATTTATTTTCCATGTGTATTCATTAACGGTGTTTGGGTCAATGAACCCAATGCCAAAGCGTCCACCTTTTCTCATTTCATATATCTTCATCCTGCATAATACCACAGAAAAGAATATAGTGAGGATAATTACAGGTAATGATTGATCAAAAGGATCACTACAGCTAGCTTGAGACTTAAATTACAGAAAGAAATCACTTACAGACAATAGCAACTGACGATAGATTTGTCGAGTGCGTCTTGATTGTATAACTGAAACAGTTCAGAATACTCAACGGACAGTGCTTTCTCATGGAAGTAATGCTCCTCCTTGACATTCACCATGAGGGACAATCGATTGGAAATCTTGGTAATGTTCATGTACCATTGATGCAATTTATACATTCTCGTTGGGAGGTTCTTGACCTTGTCTGGCTTGACCAAAGGTTGGCCCCGGACATATTTCTGTTTTATTTCATCCTCTGTAAGCATAGGCATGGGCTCGATCTCGAGGAGTTGTCCAACAGTGATGTTGAGAACTTCAGCCTGCATTATATGGTCCTTGGTTATTACCACATTGCCCACCTCGGGAACGTAAACTGTTTGCCAACAATAATATTGGGCGCGCGTACTGTCACATGTTGTTGGTGTTGTGGAACATAGTAATTTCAAAAAATTTCCTACGATCACGCAAGACCATGGTGATGGCATAGCAACGAGAGGGGAGAGTGTCCGTCCACGTACCCTCGTAGACCGAAAGCGGAAGCGTTATAACAACGCGGTTGATGTAGTCGTCGTCTTCACGATCCGACCGATCCAAGCACCGAACGTCACGGCACCTCCGAGTTCTGCACACGTTCAGCTCGATGACGATCCCGGACTCCGATCCAGCAAAGTGTCGGGGATGAGTTCCGTCAACCTGACGGCGTGGTGACGAAGTTGATGCTCCACCGACGCGGGGCTTCGCCTAATCTCCACGACGATAAGACTACTACGGCGCAGGTCTTCTCCTAAGCTCCTAGACGATATGACCGAAGTGGAATATGGTGTAAGGGGCACCGCACACGGCTAAGGAAAGATCAGTAGATCAACATGTGTCATGGGGTGCCCCTTGCCCCCGTGATATAAAGAAGCAAGGAGGAGGTGGCCGGCCTAGGAGGGGCGCACCAAGGGGGGAGTCCTACTCCCACCGGGAGTAGGACTCCTCCTTTCCTAGTAGGAGTAGGAGAGAAGGAAGGGGAATAGAAGAAGGGGTGCGGCCCCCTTCCCTAGTCCAATTCGGACTAGGCCTTGGGGGGGCGCGCGGCCTGCCCTAGGCAGCCCCTCTCTCTTTCCCGCAGGGCCCAATAAGGCCCAATACTTCTCCCCGGCGAATTCCCGTAACTCTCCGGTACTCCGAAAAATACCGAATCATTCGAACCTTTCCGAACTCCGAATATAGTCGTCCAATATATCGATCTTTACGTCTCGACCATTTCGAGACTCCTCGTCATGTCCCCGATCTCATCCGGGACTCCGAACTCCTTCGGTACATCAAAACTCATAAACTCATAATATAACTGCATCGCCGAAACCTTAAGCGTGCGGACCCTACGGGTTCGAGAACTATGTAGACATGACCTAGAACTATTCTTGGTCAATAACCAATAGCGGAACCTGGATGCCCATATTGGCTCCTACATATTCTACGAAGATCTTTATCGGTCAAACCGCATAACAACATACTTTGTTCCCTTTGTCATCGGTATGTTACTTTTGCCCGAGATTCGATCGTCGGTATCCAATACCTAGTTCAATCTCGTTCTTGGCAAGTCTCTTTACTCGTTCCGTAATACATCATCTCATAACTAACTCATTAGTTACAATGCTTGCAAGGCTTAGGTGATGAGTATTACCGAGAAGGCCAGAGATACCTCTCCGACAATCGGAGTGACAAAACCTAATCTCGAAATACGCCAACCCAACATGTACCTTTGGAGACACCTGTAGTACTCCTTTATAATCACCCAGTTACGTTGTGACGTTTGGTAGTACCAAAGTGTTCCTCCGTAAACGGAGTTGCATAATCTCATAGTTATAGGAACATGTATAAGTCATGAAGAAAGCAATAGCAACATACTAAACGATCATGTGCTGGGCTAACGGAATGGGTCATGTCAATCACATCATTCTCCTAATGATGTGATCCCGTTAATCAAATGACAACTCATGTCTATGGCTAGGAAACTTAACCATCTTTGATTCAACGAGCTAGTCAAGTAGAGGCATACTAGTGACACTATGTTTGTCTATGTATTCACACATGTATTATGTTTCCGGTTAATACAATTCTAGCATGAATAATAAACATTTATCATGATATAAGGAAATAAATAATAACTTTATTATTGCCTCTAGGGCATATTTCCTTCAGTCTCCCACTTGCACTAGAGTCAATAATCTAGTTCACATCATCATGTGATTCAACACTAATATTCACATCTGTATGTGATTAACACCCATAGTTCACATCGTCATGTGACCAACACCCAAAGGGTTTACTAGAGTCAATAATCTAGTTCACATCGCTATGTGATTAACACCCAAAGAGTACTAAGGTGTGATCAACGTTTTGCTTTGTGAGATAATTTTAGTCAACGGGTCTGTCACATTCAGAGCCGTAAGTATTTCGCAAATTTCTAAGTCTACAATGCTCTGCACGGAGCTACTCTAGCTAATTGCTCCCACTTTCAATATGTATCCAGATTGAGACTCAGAGTCATCTAGATTAGTGTTAAAACTTGCATCGACGTAACCCTTTACGACGAACCCTTTTTCACTTCCATAATCGAGAAACATATCCTTATTCTACTAAGGATAATTTTGACCACTGTCCATTGATCTACTCCTAGATCACTATTTTACTCCCTTGCCAAGCTTAGTGGTAGGGTATGCAATAGATCTGGTACACAGCATGACATACTTTATAGAACCTATGGCTGATGCATAGGGAATGACTTTCATTCTCTTTCTATCTTCTGCCGTGGTCGGGTTTTGAGTCTTACTCAATCTCACACCTTGTAACACAGGCAAGAACTCTTTCTTCGACTGTTCCATTTTGAACTACTTCAAAATCTTGTCAAGGTATGTATTCATTGAAAAACTTATCAAGCGTCTTTGATCTATCTCTATAGATCTTGATGCTCAATATGTAAGCAGCTTCACCGAGGTCCTTCCTTGAAAAACTCCTTTAAAATACTCCTTTATGCTTTGCAGAATAATTCTACATTATTTCCGATCAACAATATGTCATTCACATATACTTATCAGAAATGTTGTAGTGCTCCCACTCACTTTTTTGTAAATACAGGCTTCTCAAAAAGTCTGTATAAAACCATATGCTTTGATCACACTATCAAAGCGTTTATTCCAACTCCGAGATGCTTGCACCAGTCCATAGATGGATCGCTGGAGCTTGCGCATTTTGTTAGCTCCTTTAGGATTGACAAAACCTTCTTGTTGCATCATATACAACTCTTCTTAATCCATTAAAGAATGTAGTTTTTACATCCATTTGCCAGATTTCATAAAATGTGGCAATTGCTAACATGATTCGGACAGACTTAAGCATCGCTACAGTTGAGAAATTCTCATTGTAGTCAACACCTTGAACTTGTCGAAAACCTTTTTGTGACAAGTTGGGCTTTGTAGATAGTAACACTACTATCAGTGTCCGTCTTCCTCTTTAAGATCCATTTATTTAACATGGCTTGCTGATCATCGAGCAAGTCAATCAAAGTCCATACTGTGTTTTCATACATGGATCCTATCTCAGATTTCATGGCCTCAAGCCATTTCGCGGAATCTGGGCTCATCACCGCTTCCTCATAGTCCGTAGGTTTCATCATGTTCTAGTAACATGACTTCCAGAACATGATTACCGCACCACTCTGGTGCGGATCTTACTCTGGAAGATCTACGAGGTTTGGTAGCAACTTGATCTGAAGTTTCATGATCATCATCATTAACTTCCTCACTAATTGGTGTAGGAATCACCGAACTGATTCCTGTGATGAACTACTTTCCAATAAGGGAGAAGGTACAATTACCTCATCAAGTTCTACTTTCCTCCCACTCACTTCTTTCGAGAGAAACTTCTTCTCTAGAAAGGATCCATCTCAAGAACAAATATCTTGCTTTCGGATCTGTGATAGAAGGTGTACCCAATAGTTACCTTTGGGTATTCTATGAAGACGCACTTCTCCGATTTGGGTTTGAGCTTATCGGTGAAAACTTTTTCACATAAGCATCACAACTCCAAACTTTAAGAAAGCATGACTTAGGTTTCTTTGCTAAACCATAGTTCATACGGTGTCATCTCAACGGATTTAGATGGTGCCCTATTAAACGTGAATGCAGCTGTCTCTAATGCATAACCCCAGAACGATAGTGGTAAATCGGAAAGATACATCATAGATCTCACCATATCCAATAAAGTGCGGTTACGACGTTCGGACACACCATTATGCTGTGGTGTTCCAGGTGGCGTGAGTAGCGAAACTATTTCACATTGTTTTAACTGAAGGCCAAACTCGTAACTCAAATATTTTTCCTCCACGATCAGATCGTAGAAACTTTATTTTCTTATTACGATGATTCTCCACTTCACTCTGAAAATTATTTGAACTTTTCAAATGTTTCAGACTTGTGCTTTCATTAAGTAGATATACTCATATCTGCTCAAATCATCTTGTGAAGGTCAGAAAATAACGATACTTGCCGTGAGCTTTAACACTCATTGGACCGCATACATCAGTATGTATTATTTCCAATAAGTCATTTGCTCGCTCCATTGTTCCGGAGAACAGAGTTTTTAGTCATCTTGCCCATAAGGCATGGTTCGCAAGTATCAAGTGATTCATAATCAAGTGATTCCAAAATCCCATCAGCATGGAGTTTCTTCATGCGCTTTACACCAATATGACCTAAACGGCAGTGCCACAAATAAGTTGCACTATCATTATTAACTTTGCATCTTTTGGCATCAATATTATGAATATGTGTATCACTACGATCGAGATCCAACAAACTATTTTTATTGGGTGTATGACCATTGAAGGTTTTATTCATTTAAGCAGAACAACAATTATTCTTTGACTTTAAAAGAATAACCGTTTTGAAAACTATTTTCATTGGGTGTATGACCATCGAAGGTTTTATTCATTTAAACAGAACAACAATTATTCTTTGATTTTAAATGAATAACCGTTTTGCAATAAACATGATCAAATCATATTCATGCTCAACGCAAACACCAAATAACATTTATTTAGGTTCCACACTAATCCCGAAAGTATAGGGAGTGTGCGATGATGATCATATCAATCTTGGAACTACTTCCAACACTCATCTTCACTTCCCCTTCAACTAGTTTCTGTTCATTCTGCAACTCCCGTTTCGAATTACTACTCTTAGCAACTGAACCAGTATCAAATACCGAGGGGTTGCTACGAACACTAGTAAAATACACATCAATAATCTGTATATCAAATATACCTTTGTTCACTTTGCCATCCTTCTTATCCACCAAATATCTCGGGTATTTCCGTTTCCAGTGACCATTTCCTATGCAGTGTAAGCACTCAGTTTCAGGCTTTGGTTCAGCTTTGGGTTTCTTCGTGGGAGTGACAACTTGCTTGTCATTCTACTTGAAGTTCCCCTTTCCTTCCCTTTGCCCTTTTCTTGAAACTAGTGGTCTTGTCAATCATCAACACTTGATGCTCTTTCTCGATTTCTACCTTCGTCGATTTCAACATCACGAAGAGCTCGGGAATCTTTTTCGTCATCCCTTGCATACTATAGTTCATCACGAAGTTCTAGTAACTTAGTGATGGTGACTAGAGAATTCTGTCAATCACTATCTTATCTGGGAGATTAACTCCCACTTGATTCAAGCGATTGAAGTACCCAGACAATCTGAGCACATGCTCACTAGTTGAGCGATTCTCCTCCATCTTTTAGCCATAGAACTTGTTGGAGACTTCATATCTCTCAACTCGGGTATTTGCTTGAAATATTAACTTCAATTCCTGGAACATCTCATATGGTCCATGACGTTCAAAACGTCTTTGAAGTACCGATTCTAAGCCGTTAAGCATGGTGCACTAAACTATCAAGTAGTCATCATATTGAGCTAGCCAAACGTTCATAACGTCTGTATCTGCTCGTATTGAGCTAGCCAAACGTTCATAACGTCTGCATCTGCTCCTGCAATAGGTTTGTCACCTAGCGGTGCATTAAGGACATAATTCTTCTGCGCAGCAATGAGGATAAACCTCAGATCACGGATCCTATCCGCATCATTGCTACTAACATCTATCAATACAATTTTCTCTAGGAACACATATAAAAACATAGGGAAGCAACAACGCGAGCTATTGATCTACAACATAATTTGCAAAATACTACCAGGACTAAGTTCATGATAAATTAAAGTTCAATTAATCATATTACTTAAGAACTCCCACTTAGATAGACATCTCTCTAGTCATCTAAGTGATTACGTGATCCAAATCAACTAAACCATGCCCGATCATCACGTGAGATGGAGTAGTTTCAATGGTGAACATCACTATGTTGATCATATCTACTATATGATTCACGCTCGACCTTTCGGTCTCCGTGTTCCGAGGCCATATCTGTTATATGCTAGGCTCGTCAAGCTTAACCTGAGTATTCGCGTGCGCAACTGTTTTGCACCCGTTGTATTTGAGCGTAGAGCCTATCACACCCGATCATCACGTGGTGTCTCAGCCACGAAGAACTTTCGCATAGCGGTGCATACTCAGGAGAACACTTCTTGATAATTTTAGTGAGAGATCATCTTATAATGCTACCGTCAATCAAAGCAAGATAAGATGCATAAAGGATAAACATCACATGCAATCAATATAAGTGATATGATATGGTCATCATCATCTTGTGCTTGTGATCTCCATCGCCGAAGCACCGTCATGATCACCATCGTCACCGGCACGACACCTTGATCTCCATCGTAGCATCGTTGTCGTCTCGCCAACTATTGCTTCTACGACTATCGCTACTGCTTAGTGATAAAGTAAAGCAATTACATTGCATTTCATACAATAAAGCGACAACCATATGGCTCCTGCCAGTTGCCGATAACTTCGGTTACAAAACATGATCATCTCATACAATAAAATATAGCATCACGTCTTGACCATATCACATCACAACATGCCCTGCAAAAACAAGTTAGACGTCCTCTACTTTGTTGTTGCAAGTTTTACGTGGCTGCTACGGGCTGAGCAAGAACCGTTCTTACCTACGCATCAAAACCACAACGATACTTCGTCAAATAGACTCCGTTTTAACCTTCTCAAGGACCGGGCGTAGCCACTCGATTCAACTAAAGTGAGAGAGAGACAGACACCGCCGGTCACCTTTAAGCAACGAGTGCTCGGAGCGGTGAAACCAGTCTCGCGTAAGCGTCTGGCGTAATGTCGGTCCGGTCCGAGTCTTCTCTCAATACCGCTGAACCAAAGTATGACATGCTGGTAGGCAGTATGACTTGTATCGTCCACAACTCACTTGTGTTCTACTCGTGCACATGACATCAACGCATAAAACCAGGCTCGGATGCCACTGTTGTGGAACGTAGTAATTTCAAAAAATTTCCTACGATCACGCAAGACCATGGTGATGGCATAGCAACGAGAGGGAGAGTGTCCGTCCACGTACCCTCGTGAGACCGAAAGCGAAGGCGTTATAACAACGCGGTTGATGTAGTCGTGCGTCTTCACGATCCGACCGATCCAAGCACCGAGCGTCACGGCACCTCCGAGTTCTGCACACGTTCAGCTCGATGGCGATCCCGGACTCCGATCCAGCAAAGTGTCGGGGATGAGTTCCGTCAACCTGACGGCGTGGTGGCGAAGTTGATGCTCCACCGACGCGGGGCTTCGCCTAAGCTCATGACGATATGACTTCTCCGGCGCAGGGCTTCTCCTAAGCTCCGCGACGATATGACCGAAGTGGAATATGGTGGAAGGGGGCACCGCACACGGCTAAGGAAAGATCCGTAGATCAACTTGTGTCATGGGGTGCCCCCTTGCCCCCGTATATAAAGAAGCAAGGAGGAGGTGGCCGGCCTAGGAGGGGCGCACCAAGGGGGGAGTCCTACTCCCACCGGGAGTAGGACTCCTCCTTTCCTAGTAGGAGTAGGAGAGAAGGAAGGGGAATAGAAGAAGGGGTGCGGCCCCTTCCCTAGTCCAATTCGGACTAGGCCTTGGGGGCGCGGCCTGCCCTAGGCAGCCCTCTCTCTTTCCCGCAGGGCCCAATAAGGCCCAATACTTCTCCCGGCGAATTCCCGTAACTCTCCGGTACTCCGAAAAATACCCGAATCATTCGGAACCTTTCCGAACTCCGAATATAGTCGTCCAATATATCGATCTTTACGTCTCGACCATTTCGAGACTCCTCGTCATGTCCCCGATCTCACCCGGGACTCCGAACTCCTTAGGTACATCAAAACTCATAAACTCATAATATAACTGTCATCGAAACCTTAGCGTGCGGACCCTACGGGTTCGAGAACTATGTAGACATGACCTAGAACTATTCTTGGTCAATAACCAATAGCGGAACCTGGATGCCCATATTGGCTCCTACATATTCTACGAAGATCTTTATCGGTCAAACCGCATAACAACATACTTTGTTCCCTTTGTCATCGGTATGTTACTTTGCCCGAGATTCGATCGTCGGTATCCAATACCTAGTTCAATCTCGTTACTGGCAAGTCTCTTTACTCGTTCCGTAATACATCATCTCATAACTAACTCATTAGTTACAATGCTTGCAAGGCTTAGGTGATGAGTATTACCGAGAAGGCCCAGAGATACCTCTCCGACAATCGGAGTGACAAAACCTAATCTCGAAATACGCCAACCCAACATGTACCTTTGGAGACACCTGTAGTACTCCTTTATAATCACCCAGTTACGTTGTGTCGTTTGGTAGCACCAATAGTGTTCCTCCTGTAAACGGGAGTTGCATAATCTCATAGTTACAGGAACATGTATAAGTCATGAAGAAAGCAATAGCAACATACTAAACGATCATGTGCTAGGCTAACGGAATGGGTCATGTCAATCACATCATTCTCCTAATGATGTGATCCCGTTAATCAAATGACAACTCATGTCTATGGCTAGGAAACTTAACCATCTTTGATTCAACGAGCTAGTCAAGTAGAGGCATACTAATGACACTATGTTTGTCTATGTATTCACACATGTATTATGTTTCCGGTTAATACAATTCTAGCATGAATAATAAACATTTATCATGATATAAGGAAATAAATAATAACTTTATTATTGCCTCTAGGGCATATTTCCTTCAGTTGGCACAACAAGCGAGGGGATCGATTGCGCCGCCTGTTCTCCCAGCTGGGGAATGGTTTTCCCGCATTTTTCGACAGCTGCTTGTTGTTTGCTCGATCCCGAGCTCGCCTCCTCCTTACGTGGGCGTGCTCGATTTAACTTCCTGATGTGGCGCTCATAGTCTGTGTCAACAGGCTTGGGAGCTGGTGGTTGAGCCATACGAATGAAGTGGTCAATCGTTTCCTTAGGCACTTTCTCCCTTGGCGGTGGTTGCGGTTTCGGTGCAAAATGGGATTCCACCTGGGCCTTCGATATGGCTGCGTTTTCCTCCTCGGGCCTGTCATAAGTCCTCTGCGGAGTAGGACGAGGAGGAGTGGCCTGAAGCTGTGCCGGACTTGGAGGAGGAGTGGCCTGAGGTTGTGCCGGACTTGGAGGAGGAGTGGACGTCTGACGCTGTGGCGGACTTGGAGGAGGAGGAGTGGCCTGACACTTTGCCGGACTTGGAGGAGGAGTGGCCTGAGGTTGTGCCGGACTTGGAGGAGGTGGGACGTCTGACGCTGTGGCGGACTTGGAGGAGGAGGAGTGGCTGACACTTTGCGGACTTGGTGGACTTGCAAGAGCGGGAGTCTGTGACTCGATGGCGGACTTGACGAGGAGTCGGCTGATGCGGTGTCGGTGGCCTTGAAGATGATGCAATCCTTTTTCCATAGGATGACACGATGTTTGGCCTCTCCGAGAAAGCGCTCGTCATCACCTCCAGGAATGTCAAGCTCTAGGTCCGAATATGGGTCCACCACCTCATCAACCAAGACACGAGCATAGCCCGCAGGAATCTGGTTGCAATGGAAAGTTGCCTTGGGGGGATTTGTAAAAGCAACGGCGTCCGCCACCTTCATGGATATGTTCTTCATTTTGACGTGTAGCTCGCAGTTAGTGTTATCCGTGATGTCATCCACGGGGTATCTATCTAGCATTGCGTCGTCCGGGTGGAACCCAAGCTGCTTCTCGGCATGGATGGGGCGGTGCTATCCAATGCTGGATCAACCGCTAGCTGCTGCAGCTGCTGAGACCCCCTTTGCTGGCTAAGTGAGTCGATCTGCTCCTGCTGCCGCTGGAATTTGACTGCCAATTGCGCTTGACTTGCTTCTAGTCCCTGAAGGCGTTCATAGTCCCGCTTCCTCTGCTCCTCCTCCATCTTCCTCTTCTTCTCCTCCGCAATCTTCTTTCTCGCACGGGTTCTATAGTCGTTGTTCCAGTCTGAAAACCCCTCATGTTCTTCCCGGGTGTTCAGGATTTCCCAGGGCACGCGTAAGCTCGCCGTTCTCTCCGTTGGGCTGGAACACCCCCGATCGTGCCTCTTCTATTGCAACAAGTATCACATCATCGGCTCCCTTCAGACTTGCCCTCGTCGAAACATTGCCTGTCTTCGAGTCCAACTCCCCCCCATGCGCATAGAACCAAGTCCTGCACACAGGGGCCAGCTCTTAGTAACCGGAGTGACACTGCATCCTCCATCTCTTTCTCGAGACTTATCTCACTTAGGCATTGCCACCGCATAGCCACCTGGCCCCAGCTTATGGAACTTATCCCTTTTTCGGCATTCTTCTTGTTTATTCTCGACCGTTCCTTAGCTAATTCCGAATCCTTGAATTTCACGAAATCGTCCCAATGAGCACGTTGGTTCTCTAGTGTTCCCTCGAATCTTGGAGTCTTCCTTCCTCCTTGACGTACTTGTCCCATTCACGATTCTTGTGGTTCCCGAATGCAACCGCCATCTTCCTAAGAGCAGCGTCCTTGACTTTCTGCACATCTGCTTCGTGAAATGATCTGGTAGGGTGAAATGTTCCATGAGAGTATCCCAAAGCAGATCTTTTTGTTTTTGTCGACAAAAGTAACATCTGGGCGTGGAGCAGCGTCCTCTTTGTCTTTTGTCTTTTGTCTTTTGCTGGCTCTCTCCATTCTTGAAGGGAGATCGAGTTGGTCCTTCACAAGAACTCCTTGACCGATTTAACGAACTTGTCCGCAATCTTCTTAAGCGCTAATGGTTCGCCATTAGGTCTGATTGCCTCGATATTGTACTTTACGCCCTCCTTCAACTTTTTGTTCGGGCCTCGTTTCGTCCTTTTGTCTGAAGATTTGCTCGATCCGGATGGTTGAAAGAACAAAGATCGATTCGTTAATATATCTTCAAGTCATTTAAAACATGTGATGATCACCAGATGCCTTCTTATATAAATATATATACCTCGCCGGTCTTTGTTGTTTCAAGATCAACATTTTCTTCGTCACCATAATAATCATAGTTCATGACTTCATCAATTCGGTCGTCGCGATCGAATATCATATCACCCTCTCCGGTGTTGTTTAGAAATTCGGAGCCGTCATAATCTTCTTCATTCTGATCATCATCTGGCCCGTGAGGATGGCGTATCATATCGAACATGGCCTGTTCTCCCTCTCTGCCGGTATTGTCCGCCATAGCTTTTATTTAACTAATCCAAAAGAAATATAAAACAATTTAGTATTCAAATTACATCGTCTCGAATAATAGATATAATCTCGAATACATCGTCTCGAATAATAGATATAATCTCGAAAACATCGTCTCGAATAAAGATATAATCTCGAAAACATCGTCTCGAATAATAGATATAATCTCGAATACATCGTCTCGAATAATAGATATAATATCGAATACATCACTGGCTAGGTAGCTAATAAAGATCGAATACTACAGAAGAATCTAGGACACTCGCGGTTCTGCGGCGCGGGCGGTGGACACCCAAAGAGAAGGAACCCTCACAGGATCACAGCTGAAGTGAGATCCTCAAGAAACTGCCGGTATTGGAGAACCTGCCGCCCTCTATCGCAACCATGTAGCGATGGGCGTGCTAAATCCTCCTCCACGACACGGCGACGTACCACCTCCGGCTGGGCCGCTCCCTCCGCACCAAACTGGTCCACGCGAACGCCACCAAACGAGATCAGGGTCGACGACGGGACCCGGGGCGGGTTCCTCATCAAGCGGCGCGCCTCCAGCAGCACCTCCCGGTGCCAGCCAGCGGAGCCCGGTCCCGGACATGGGTTAGCCGGACGTCGTCAGCGGAAGGGTCGACGGCGAGGATGCGGGCGGGCATCGTCGAGAACAAATACTAGCTATATGCCCAAAAAGTAACATTTTTTAATGATTGGATTTTGATAACTAACATTTCTATATAACACTAATTATGCTATCATTGCATATGTCAAAATTCTATATGCTATTTCATACTAGTTAAGCATCTAACACTAAAAACAGAAAAAACAACTTCTATACATCTATTAAAAAACAGAAAAACAACATTATATAAAAAAATTCCATACTAATTAAACACTAATTATATCCATCTAACATGCATTCATACATATATACTAGTGAAAAAACAATAATCTAAAAAATCTAAACTAGTTAAACATACAAAATACGTATATACTAATATATACATGCATTCATACATATATACGTGTGTGTGTGTGTGTGTGTGTGCGCGTTCATCATGCTTGTGTGTGTGTATGGGCTCGGGGAGGGGCGGCGCCCATGGTGGCCGCCGGGGGCGAGGGAGAGGGGTTAGAGGGGGAGAGCTCACAGCAGGGCGACGGCGACGGCGAGGCGACGGCCGGGGGCAGCGACGGGCCGGGGCGTGACGCGCGGGGGCGGCGACGCAGGGACGGCGCGACGGGACGGGCCAGGCGGCGACGGCGACGGGACGAGGCGGCGACGCGGCAGGGGCGGCGACGGGACGGGCGGCGACGGTGACGGGTCGGTGACGGCGTCGATCGATCGTGGCGGCGGTTTAATGGGGAAAGCAGAGGAGAATGAAATTTTTCAAGTGTTGTATATATAGAAGGCACCTTTAGTACCGGTTGGAGCTACCAACCGTACTAAAATCTGTTTTGCCAGCCCAAGCGTGAAGCGACCCCTTTAGTACCGGGTGGTGGCACAAACCGGTACTAAAGGCCCCCTTTAGTACCGGTTTGTGCCACGACCGGTACTAAAGAAATCTTAACGCAGCAGTGCGGTCTTGACAAGTTTAGTCCCACCTCGCTAACCGAGGCGACCGCACTGGTTTATAAACCCCGTCGGTCGCTCTCTCGAGCTCCTCTCCAAAGCAGGCTTACTCGGGCCTCGTGTTCTTTGCTGCCTCAGGCCCACTTCTTGGCCTTCTTGGGCCTGCATCCTGGCCCAACAACAGGTTGGGTTTCTAGTCGTATGCATGCCGCTCTAGCCTAGTAGGCGGGCTTTTTTTATTTTTTTTTGCTTTATTTATTTTTGTGTTGTTTTTTTTTGTATTTAGAGTTTCTTTGTGAATATTTTTGCTTTAGGTACAAAAAATTACAAACTTTCTGTTAGTGCCCGTAGTTTTCAAATTTGAATAGTTTAAATTTTGAATTATTTGAAATTAGTGTGAATCACTAGTTTGTGAATAACTTAACTTTAAAAATCAGTAAAGGCAGGAAAGAATTTGTTTGCACATAAAATTTCTTCGTTTCAAATGCCAAAACACATAACTACCCTAACTATTACAGAGATTCCCCTCTGGGTGTGAAACACAGAAGAAAGTGATGATAGTGAAGCCGATCACATCCCAGATCTTTGAGTGTGAAACTTTTTCTTCACGTGTGTCCCTTTCTTGCCGTAACCATGGAAAATCTTCATCATTTAACGGGATGCTCCGGTCAATATTCACTGTGAATGGAGCAATTTCATCAAACTTTTCATAATCTTCTGACTTGTCTGTCTTGTCATCCACTCCCACGATGTTTCTCTTCCCAGAAAGAACTATGTGCCGCTTTGGCTCATCGTACGATGCATTCGCTTCCTTATCTTTTCTTTTTCTTGGCTTGGTAGACATGTCCTTCACATAGAAAACTTGTGCCACATCATTGCCTAGGACGAATGGTTCGTCTGCATCATAAGATTGTTGAGATCCACTGTTGTCATTCCGTACTGCGGGTCTTCCGTTACCCGCCTCGTGTCATATATTGACCCATTTGCTTGAAACAAAGGGACCTTTAAATCACGTCGATAGTCAAGTTCCCATATGTCCTGTATATAACCATAATATGTTTCCTTTCCGTCTTGGTTTACGCATCAAAGCGGACACCACTGTTTTGGTTGGTGTTCTTCTTATCTTGGGCGATCGTGTAAAATGTATTACCATTTATCTCGTACCCTTTGAAAGTCATTATATTCGAAGATGGTAATCGGGACAGCAAGTACAGGTCATCTTCAATAGAGGTGTCATGCATGGTGCGTATGCGCAACCAGCTGGCGACCTGCTTTGTTCACGTGTAATCCAGTCATCGAGACCGCTCCGGTGTTTGGGCGTAGCAAATTCTTGTGTTCATCCATATACGGAGCCAGCAAAGGCGGAATTCTGTAGAACTGTGTAGTGTGCTTCAAAGGAGAGAATGTCCGTCCATACATATTGTTTGTTCCCCTCCTAGCGTGCCCTTTCCATCCAGTCTGCCCTTATGCCATGATTCAGAACACCAATCGGCTTAAGGTCAGGAATAAAGTCAATACAAAACTCAATGACCTCCTCATTTTGATGGCCCTTGGAGATGCTTCCTTCGCCTAGCACGGTTATGAACATATTTCTTTAAGACTCCCATGAACCTCTCAAAGGGAACATATTGTGTAGAAATACAGGACCCAAAGCGTTAATCTCTTCAAGATAGGTGAACTAGGGCGTGCGTCATGATGTTGAAGAAGGATGGTGGGAACACCAACTCGAAACTGACAAGACATTGCACCAAATCGTTCAGTAACCTTGGTATGATTTCTGGATCGATTACCTTACGAGAGATTGCATTGAGAAATGCACATAGCTTCACAATGGCTAATCGAGCGTTTTCGGTAGAAGCCCCTCAATGCAACCGTAAGCGATTGCGTCATAATCACGTGGCAGTCATGAGACTTTAGGTTCTGGAACTTTTTCTCTGCCATGTTTATTATTCCCTTTATATTCGACGAGAAGTCGACGGTACCTTAATATCTTGAGCAGGCATTCAAAGAAGATTTCCTTCTCTTCTTTGGTAAGAGCGTAGCTTGCATGACCCTCGATGTATGTCGTCTTCTCCGTGCATATGTTGCTGGTCCTCCGATTGCCTCGGTGTATCTTTTGTCTTCCCATACACGCCCAAGAAGCCAAGCAGGATCACGCAAAGATTCTTCTTCGTCACGTGCATCACGTCGATTGCGGAGCGGACCTCTAGGTCTTTCCAATATGGCAGGTCCCAAAATATAGATTTCTTCTTCCACATGGGTGCGCGTCCGTCGGCGTCCTTCGAACAGGTTGTCCGCCGGGACTCTTTCCAAATATCACCTTCAAATCCTTGACCATATCATGTACATCAGCACCAAGAAGGTGGCGAGGCTTCGTCCGGTGATCCGCCTCACCTTTGAAATGCTTGCCTTTCTTTCTTCACGGGATGCACCTTTCGGAAGAAATCGGCGATGTCCCAGGTACACATTCTTCTTACAACTATTCAAATATATACCGTCGGTATCATCCAAATAGTGCGTGCATCCGCGGTATCCCTTGTTTGTCTGTCACGAAAGGTTCTTGAGAGCAGGCCAATCATTGATGGTCACGAACAGCAACGCCTTTAGGTCAAATTCTTCCCCATGTGCTCATCCCACGCCGCACACCTGTTCCATTCCACAGTTGTAAGAGTTCTTCAACTAATGGCCTTAGGTACACATCAATGTCGTTGCCGGGTTTCTTAGGGCCTTGGATGAGCACCGGGCATCATAATGAACTTCCGGTTCATGCACATCCAAGGAGGAAGGTTATACATACATAGAGTTACGGGCCAGGTGCTGTGATTACTGCTCTGCTCCCCAAAAGGATTAATGCCATCTGCGCTTAGACCAAACCATACGCTCCTTGCGTCATCTGCAAACTCCTTCCCATACTTTCTTTCGATTTTTCTCCACTGCGACCCGTCGTGGTACTCTCAACTTTCCGTCTTTCTTACGGTCTTCTACTGTGCCATCGCATCGCCTTGGCATGCTCTTTGTTTTGGAACAAGCGTTTCAACCGTGGTATTATAGGAGAATACCACATCACCTTGGCAGGAATCTTCTTCTGGGCGCTGCCCTCGACATCACCAGGGTCATCGCGGCTGATCTTATAGCGCAATGCACCACATACCGGGCAAGCGTTCAAATCCTCGTACTCACCGCGGTAGAGGATGCAATCACTAGGGCATGCATGTATCTTATGCACCTCTAACCCTAGAGGGCAGACAGCCTTCTTTGCTTCGTACGTACTCTCGGGCAATTCGTTGTCCTTTGTAAGCATATCCTTTATCATTACCAGCAACTTTCCAAATCCCTTGTCGATACACCATTCTCGCCTTCCATTGCAGCAATTCCAGATTGGTGCCCAGCTTTTTCTTGTCACCTACACAATTCGGGTACAACAATTTTTTGTGATCCTCTAACATGCGCTGCAACTTCTTCTTCTCCAAATCACTTGCGCAGTTTCTCTTTGCATCGGCAATGGCCCGACCTAGATCATCTGATGCCTCTTCTTCAGCTTCTTCCCGCATTGCCGGCTCAGCTTCTTCCCGCATTACCGGCTCAGCTTCTTCCCCCATTGTTGTATCATCGTATTCAGGGAACCCATGGCCAGGATAGCTGTCGTCGTCCTCTTCTTCTTCATTGTCTTCCATCATAACCCCTCTTTCTCCGTGCTTAGTCCAAACATTATAGTGGGGCATGAAACCGAACTCAAACAGTGGACGTGAATGGTTCTTGGCGTAGAGTAATTGCGACCATTCTTACAGCCAGCACATGGACAAGGCATAAAACCATCCGCCCGCTTGTTTGCCGCAGCCGCAAGCGAGAAAAGTATGCACGCCCTCAACGAACTGGGGAGAGCATCGATCATCGTACATCCATTGCGGCTCATCTTCATTACACAACACGAATAGACCAAATTAATACAAGTTCATACATAAAGTTCATACAACACTTAAATGCAACAAACAAATAACTCTCTAGCTAAAGCATTTAAATGCAACAACAAATGCGATCAAGATCGCAACTAAGGTAACAATTGATCCAACAGCATAATGATACCAAGCCTCACTATCGATGGCATATTTTCTAATCTTTCTAATCTTCAAGCGCATTTTCTCAATCTTGATCTTGTGATCATCGACGACATCGGCAACATGCAACTCCAATTCCATCTTCTCCCCCTCAATTCTTTTCAATTTTTCTTTCAAGTACCCGTTTTCTCTTTCAACTAAATTTAACCTCTCGACAATAGGGTCGGTTGGAATTTCCGGTTCACATACCTCCTAGATAAAAATATCTATGTCAACTTGATGGGCATAATTTATCATAAACACGAAATGCAACAAATAGTTTTAAAAGAGAATATACCACATCCGAATCATAACAAGGACGAGGGCGTGAGGCGGATATCAAAACCATGGCACTGTGTATAACAAACAACGTCTGGGTAAGATAGTTATCACGAGTAACTATATATCCAAATCACACAAACATCAATTTTTATATAAAATTTCATGAACAAGAGGCTCACCACAAGGTGGTGCCGGCTGACGAGACGGTCTTGGCGATCGGGGTGGTTCTGACGGAGATTTAGAAGGCACTAAGTAAAACACACCTACATATGCAAACTAAGTGTTATTTTTGACCTCAAATTGCATATAAATCAAATACTAGCACATATATATATTTCCTCCCAAATTACTAAACTCACAAATTAATCACTATATAAAGCATTGCAAGAGCTAATCTAGCAATGAGAGATGAAAGGACAAAGTTGCTAACCTTTGTGATCATTTGAATGGATGGGGGCCTTCAAATCTTGACAAATTTTGGGCAAAATGTGTGATGAGCTCGAGAGGAAGAGGGAAGAACAGAGAGGAGAGGGAAAGGGGAAAACAGAAGCGAGCTCGGGTGGGCCGAAGGGTTTATGTAGGAAGCCCTTTAGTACCGGTTCGTGCCAAGAACCGGTACTAAAGAACTGGAGGGGCCCCAGTCGACAACATCCTGCCACCACTCTCATTAGTACCGGTTCGTGGCACGAACCGGTGCTAAAATTAACCACGAACCGGTACTAATGAAAGCGGCCCGGCTAGCCGTTGGAACCGGCACTAATGTATACATTAGTGCCGGCTCAAATTCAAACCGGCACTAATGTGCTTCACGTTTGACCCTTTTTCTACTAGTGTAGGGGCTTCGCCGAAATTTAAAATTATAGAATTCTATGGCTAAGTGAGAGTGTTCAAGCATTATAATCCGGTTGCCTTGTTCGTTGCGTTGAGCGCCTCCCTCGAAGGACCCAAGAATGGGAACAAGAGCGCTCAAGTTTATCCCGAACACCCCAGCACTCGTGGCATGGGGGCTGAAGCCGACGACTCGCCATCTCTCATATTTAATAAATGGCCGCACAGAAGGTAATATTTTAAATTCAATAGTGTTGCTTCGTGCATATGAACAAGTTTTCAGTGCACAGGATAACAAATGCGAGTCTACTCAAAAATTATATCTTTGAAGCATTCATCCGCTATAAGGCAGGCGCCCTTCAGGATGCCCTCATAATATATTTCAGGCTTGCGATGCTCCTTCTTCGGTAGTGGTCTGTCCGTCACAAGCTTCTCAGCGTCCATCTTGCCCCAGTGCACCTTAGCAAGGGCAAGGGCCCTACGGGCACCTTCGATGCAGACGGAGCGCTTGATGACTTCAACCCATGGACAGGCGTCCACTAGCCGCCTCACCATCCCGAAGTAGCTCCCAGGCATGGCCTCCTTAGGCCACAGCCGAACTATGAGGCCCTTCATGGCCTGTTCGGCCACCTTATGGAGCTCGACCAGCTGTTTCAACTGGTCGCTTAAGGGCACCGGGTGTCCGGCCTCAGCATACTGAGACCAGAACACCTTCTCCGTCGAGCTTCCCTCCTTGGCTCGGTAGAATGCGGCAGCATCAGCCACACTGCGGGGCAGATCTGCGGATGCTCCTGGAGAGCTCCGGATTCGGGTAAGTAACAGATAATTGACTTTTACATGCTTGCTTTGCATATAGAATGCCTTACCCGCCGCTATCTTCTTCATCGCCTCAATTTCCTGGAGGGCTTTTTGGGCTTTGGCCTTAGCAGCATTGGCGCTCTCAAGGGCCGAGGCGAGCTCGGACTCTCGAGTCTTTGAGTCACGCTCCAAACCCTCGTGTTTTTCCACGAGGGCCTGGAGCTCTTGCCGTACCTCCGCCACCCGCGCCTCCTACTTCTCTCGCTCGGTGCGCTCCGCGGCCGCATTTCTTTCGGCCTTGGACACCGCTTCCTTCAGGGTCGCCACCTCGTTCGTGGCCCCTACAATATTCACGTTATTCCTGTCATTTTTTGCAACCACATCTTTTAAATACTCCCATAAGGTATTTCTTACCTTCCTTGACCTCGAGCTGCTTTTTGGCAAGTCCGAGCTCGTTCTCGGACCGCTCGAGGCTCTGCTTTAATGCATCAACCTCCATGATCGGTCTGGCAGAGGTCAGCAGCGCAGCCTGCATTCCCATATTGACATACCTATGTTAGACTCCTGCGTAGATCTTTCTAGATCCTCAGTTCGGCAATTTCTTTCCGAACACCAAACTGAGCATCAGGGGCTACTGTCTATGCGGTAATATTTTTATATATTTTAAATACATACCTCAAAGCCTGTTAGAAGGCTGGCACAGGCTTCAGTTAGCCCGCTCTTGGTGGATCGAACTTTCTGGATCACCACACTCATGATGAGGTGCTCACAGTCGATGGAAGCGCCGTTAAGCGCCTCCATCAAATCATCCGTGCCTCCGGTTGGGCCGGAGGTCACCGGCGTCGCAATCTTGCCTTTCTTACGAAGGTGTCGCAGTCGGACTCGGAACCACGAAGGTTCTCGATGCGAGTCCGCACAGGCGGACTTGAAGCCCTTCGGGGTTTTATCCCCTTTGAGCCTGGGTTCCGGGAGGTCGCCTTGCGGCGCCTCCAGGGCCACCTCCTCCTCGCTAGGCCCCTTTTGGGACTCCACCCCGGCGTCATCTGCGGCGGAAGGAGACGAGGCAGTCGGAAGTGAGGTGCTATTCACCTCCGACGAATCCAGGGAGTCGCTCGACGAATCGTCGAGCCCGTCCTTGGGCGGGCTGCACGGTTATACTAGGCATTATAAGATGTTGTGCGACAAATGGAACACCATGAGTTATTCTGGTGTCCGGACACTTACGATTTCGCCAGGGGCTTGGTCCTTGGTGCCCACCCCTCTTCGCCATCGTCGGCATTGGCGGTGTAGTCCGCAGGGAGGGTCCTTCCCTTCTTGGACCCTCCGGCCTCCCCAGTTGGGGTGCCCTTCCTTTTCTTATCTCCCGCCGCTGGGGGAGAGGACTCTTTTTCCTCCTCCTCGTCTTCGCGGGAGGAGTCCGCCTCGGAGTCATCGGACGATGAGTCCGGCAACACCTGGCGCCGGGAACTCCTCCGAGTTCCCGTTGCCTTCTTCTTGGCCTTCTTCTCTGGCACCACATGAGGTGCCGGAACCAGCAGCCCCGTCAAGCGGGCGTCCGCTGGGTCTTCTGGCAAGGGAGCCGGACAGTTAACCTGTCCGGACATCTTCAACCAGTCCTGTCAAAGGTGAGGGAGTTTTAGATCCCGCATAGAGTCAAACTATGAAAAAAGAGTCCCGTAAAGGGAAAAATAGCTTACCGCGTTGGCTTGATGCTGCGCGCTGAATCCGCGATCTTCGGTATTGGATGCGGGAGCTTCGGCGCCCTTGAACAGCACCTTCCAGGCATCTTCCAGCTCAAGTTTCGGTGTTGCGCCGGATCAAACTCCTACAAGTTGAAGGCCCGTTGCTGGCATGGGGGAATCCGGCGGATGAGCATCACCTGGATTACGTTGACAAGCTTGAGATTCTTGTCCACCAGGTTTCGGACGCAGGTTTGGAGTCCGGTCAGCTCTTCCGAATCACCCCTCGTCAGGCCCGTCTCTTTCCATGAGGTGAGCCATGTAGGGAAGCCAGATCGGAATTCGGGGGCCGCCGCCCATTGGGAGTTGCGCGGCTCGGTGATGTAGAACCACCCCGATTGCCACCCCTTTATGGTCTCCACAAAGGAGCCCTCGAGCCATAGGACGTTAGCCATCTTGCCCACCATGGCACCTCCGCACTCCGCTTGGCGGACGCCCACTACCTTCGTCTTGACATTGAAGGTCTTCAGCCATAAGCCAAAGTGCGGCTGGATGCAGAGGAATGCCTCGCACACGACAATAAACACCGAGATGTTGAGGATGAAATTCGGGGCCAGATCATGGAAATCTAGGCCGTAGTAGAACATGAGCCCCCGGACGAATGGGTGAAGTGGAAACCCTAGTCCGCGGAGGAAGTGGGGGAGGAACACCACCCTCTCATGGGGCCTGGGGGTGGGGATGAGCTGCCCCTTGTTGGGGAGCCTATCCGTGATGTCGCCGGACAAGTATCCGGCCTTCCGCAGCTTTTTGATGTGCCCCTCCGTGACGGAGGAGGCCATCCACTTGCCTCCCGCTCCGGACATAGTTGGAGAAGGTTGAGGTGGGATGTGCGGACTTGGGCGTTGGAGCTCGAGTGCGCGGAAATGGATAAGCAAAGGAGGAAGAAGGCGTGTGTGAAAAAGTGGATCCTTCTCCCCTTATATGGACGGACAAAGCTATGCGTCCCCACCGGCCTGATTAAACTCGCTTATCTCCCAAGTGCCGTAATCAATGGCGCGGTTGGGTTACCTACGCCCGTATTGATGAGAATCCCGGAATAAGGGGACACGATCTCTGCTTTGACAAGACGTGCCAAGGAAACCGCCTTGCTAAACGCGCTGAGGTGGGACAGTGAAAACAACTCGAATAAAGGCTTGGCCGTGGTGTGATGTCACGCCACGGAATACGTCAGCAGATTGAACTTGTGTAAATATTATTCTCTCTACGGTGGTATGTGGAACTTATTTTGCAGAGCCGGACACTATCCTTGTGTTCAAAATCTTCTATGAAGTATTTGGAGGAGGAACCCGCCTTGCAATGTCGAAGACAATATGCGCGCCGGACTCGTCGTCATTGAAGCCTGGTTCAGGGGCTACTGAGGGAGTCCTGGATTAGGGGGTGTCCGGATAGCCGGACTATAGCCTTTGGCCGGACTCCTGGACTTTGAAGAAGCAAGATTAAAGACTTCGTCCCATGTCCGGATGGGACTTTCCTTGGCGTGGAAGGCAAGCTTGGCGATACGGATATGTAGATCTCCTACCATTGTAACCGACTCTGTGTAACCCTAACCCTATTCGGTGCCTATATAAACCGGAGGGTTTTAGTCCGTAGGACGAACAACAATCATACCATAGGCTAGCTTCTAGGGTTTAGCCTCTCTGATCTCGTGGTAGATCTACTCTTGTACTACCAATATCATCAATATTAATCAAGCAGGAGTAGGGTTTTACCTCCATCGAGAGGGCCCAAACCTGGGTAAAAACATCGTGTCCCTTGTCTCATGTTACCATCCGCCTAGACGGACATTTCAGGACCCCCTACCCGAGATCCTCCGGTTTTGACACCGACATTGGGCGTGAGACTCAGTGAGTTTGATGAGCTCACCCTTGATGACCATTGAGCCATTTTCGAGGTGCTAAAAATCCTCAAGGAGTCTAGCATGAGAAACTTCAAGCTTAGCATTTTTAGTTTCAAAAACATTGGCCACCTCAGGATCTCTATCATGAGATTCCTTCAGTCTAGATAATTATAGAGCAAAAGTCTCCGCAAGAGATTCCTTTGTGGTTTGTTCAAGTTCAAGAGCTTGAGAGAGGTCTACAATCTCATTAGCGTAATCATGCTCATGACCTTCCATTTTCTCATTGGTGACCTCATGCTTCTCGAGATGAGATTCCAACTCCTCAATATATTTCTTGCCCTCAATGGCAATGGACATGATTTCCATGAAGTTGGAATGAGCAATTTTATTCTTATGGAGAGCTCTAAAAATCATGTCTCCCTTAATTTTTAAGTAAGCAACATTATCATTCTCTTCATCACTATCCTCATGATCATTACCATTAACATCATCATCAAGAGACATATTGGGGTTCAAAGTAGGAGATACCTTTGAAGCCTTAGCCATAAGGCAAAAAGAAATAGATGATGATGCAGGATCCCTTGAAGCACCGTTCGAGACCACATCTTGTTCCATGGGTGTTGGGTTTCCTCTACATTGTTAGCACAACAACTCGAGGAAATACATGCATTTTTATCATGGCAACAAGATATAGCAAGCATATAATCATGAGATTTAGTCAAGCAATTTCTACATGATATGCACGGACTATCAACACAAGAATGAGAAACATGTAAGGTGCACAAAGTGTTAAAGTCCAAAGATGGAGCATTGCAACAAGATAGTGATGAAGAGCCATCAATGATACGTCTCCAACATATCTATAATTTTTTATTGTTCCATGCTATTATATTACATGTTTTGGATGTTTAATGGGCTTTACTATACACTTTTATATTATTTTTGGGACTAACCTATTAACCGGAGGCCCAGTCCAAATTGCTATTTTTTGCCTATTTTAGTGTTTCGCAGAAAAGAAATATCAAATGGAGTCCAAATGGAATGAAACCTTCGGGAGAGTTATTTTTGGAACAAACGCAATCCAGGAGACTTGGAGTGGACGTCAAGAAGCAAACGAGGAAGCCACGAGGTAGGGACGCGTGCCCTAGGGGGGTGGGCGCGCCCCCACCCTCGTGGGCCCCTCGTGGCTCTCTTAACCGACTTCCTTCGCCTATATATACTCACGTACCCTGAAAACGTCCAGGAGCACCACGAAACCCTATTTCCACCGCTGCAACCTTCTGTACCCATGAGATCCCATCTCGCGGCCTTTTTCGGCGCTCCGCCGGAGGGGGAGTCGATCATGGAGGGCTTCTTCATCAACACCATAGCCTCTCTAATGAAGTGTGAGTAGTTTACCACAGACCTTCGGGTCCATAGTTATTAGCTAGATGGCTTCTTCTCTCTCTTTGGATCTCAATACAAAGTTCTCCTCGATCTTCTTGGAGATCTATTCGATGTAATTCTTTTTGTGGTGTGTTTGTCGAGATCCGATGAATTGTGGGTTTATGATCAAGATTATCTATGAACAATATTTGAATCTCCTCTGAATTCTTTTATGTATGATTTGTTATCTTTGCAAGTCTCTTTGAATTATCAGCTTGGTTTGGCCTACTAGATTGATCTTTCTTGCAATGGGAGAAGTGCTTAGCTTTGGGTTCAATCTTGCGGTGTCCTTTCCCAGTGGCAGCAGGGCCAGCAAAGCACGTATTGTATTGTTGCCATCGAGGATGAAAATATGGGGTTTATATCATATTGCTTGTGTTTATCCCTCTACATCATGTCCCAGCCCCTTCACCAAAGTTCAGGTGAACCACATCAGTGTGGAGGAGATTGAGGATCAACCCGACGCAGTTGTCAGTAAGTTTCTGATTAATGCACTTACAGCGCTTGTTCTTTTCGATATTGGTGCATCTCATTCATTCATATCAAGGGGATTTGTGGATAAGTATAAGTTGCCAACAGTAGCCCTTCAGTCACCTATGTTAGTAAGGAGCGGAGTATATGGCTAGTGGGGGATGCTATCAGTTGCCAGTAACTATAGGTAGACATGTTTTCCCCACCTACCTGATTGTCTTGGAGTCACAAGGATTAGATGTGATAATAGGCATGGATTGGCTATCCAAGTTTGAGGGAAACATCTATGACGCCAGTAAATCAATTCTTCTCACCACCCTGGAAGGAAAGAGAATCAAGTATGTGTCTAGGAATTCATCGAGGAGGACTCAGGTGAATTCCTTATCAGGAGTTGTTCAGGAGGAACTAACAGTGGTGAAGGATTACCCAAATGTATTTCTGGAAGAGTTACCAGGCATGCCCCCGGATCGAGACATTGAGTTTTTGATTGAGTTATTGCCAGGCACCGGACCAATATCAAAGAGAACGTATCGTACGCTCGCAAATGATCTGGAAGAAATTAAGAAGCAGATTAAGGAGTTACTAGAGAAAGGTTATATTCGACCAAGTTCATCACCTTGTGGAGCCCCAGTGCTTCTAGTGGAGAAGAAGGATGGATCCTTGAGGATGGTTGTTGATTATCGTGCGCTGAATGAGGTGACCATCAAGAACAAATACCCTCTGCCGATGATCAATGATTTGTTTGACCAGTTATAAGGATCTAAAGTTTTCTCCAAGATTGATCTTCGATCAGGTTATCACCAGTGCAAGATCCGAGAGTAGGATATACCTTAGAAAGCTTTCACCACGAGGTATGGGCTATATGAGTATACAATTATGTCGTTTGGTTTGACTAATTCCCCTGCCTATTTCATGAGTATGATGGACAAGGTGTTCATGGATTTGGATAAGTTCATCGTGGTGTTCATTGATGACATTTTGGTCTACTCGAAGAATAAAGAAGAGCATAAGGAACATTTCCGTTTGGTTTTCGAGAAGCTAAGGGAACATCAGTTGTATGCCAAGTTCAGCAAATGTGAGTTTTGGTTGAAGGAAGTTGGATTTCTCGGACATGTTATATCCGGAGAAGGAATAGCAGTAGACCCTACTAAGGTTGCTTCTATCACTAAATGGTTGGCACCCACCTCAGCGGGAGAGATCAGATGTTTTCTTTGACTCGCAGGTTATTATCGGAGATTTATTGAGAATTTCTCTAAGATTGCGAAGCCCATGACGGAGTTATTAAAGAAGGACACCAAGTTTACATGGACTGAGGATTATGAGGCCAGTTTTCAAGAGTTGAAGAAACGTTTGGTTATAGCCCCAGTGCTAATTCTCCCAGATATACGCAAGGATTTCCAAGTGTGTTGTGACGCTTCACCTCGAGGACTTGGAGGAGTGCTTATGCAGGATGGAAGAGTTGTTTCATATGCCTCACGATAGCTTCAACCTCATGAGCATAATTGTGCTACGCATGATTTGGAGTTAGCAGGCGTAGTGCATGCGCTCAAGACATGGAGACATTTTCTCATCGGTAACCGCTGTGATGTTTATATGGATCATAAGAGTTTGAGTACATCTTCACGCAAAAGGAGTTAAACCTCAGGCAAAGGAGATGGTTGGAGCTTATAAAGGATTATGATATGAGATTGCATTATCATCCAGGATAGGCCAATGTTGTAGCAGATGCGTTGAGCCGCAAGAGTTATGTTAACACGCTCATAACTGGAGGATTACCTAAGGAGTTAGCATACGACCTTCGAGAGCTATGCCTGGAGATAGTTTTGAGAGGTTATGTTGCAGCGTTGGAAATTCAGTCCAACTTTGTTGGCTAAGATCAGAGAAGCCCAGAAGACAGACAAGGTGATTGCTGAAATAAAGGAAAGGATGGGTAAAGGAAAGGCTAAAGGATATCATGAGGATGAGAGCATGACACCTTATGATTTGAGGATCGTATTAATGTGCCTAATGACCCTGAGATCAGAAAGTTGATTCTTCAGGAGGCTTATGCACTACTAGGAAAAGGGCTATAGATGGGATGGACACTAATGGCGCACTGTACATGTGGTGCGCCATTACTAAATATTAATGGCGCACCATGTGTTGGTGCGCCATTAGTGTGCAAATACTAATGGCGCACCACATTCCACGGTGCGCCATTAGTAAAAAAATTATAATTTTTCAAAACTACTAATGGCGCACCATGGGAGTGGTGCGCCATTACTAATTCAACTACTAATGGCGCACCACTTCCACGGTGCGCCATTAGTATTTTGGCCCAAAATTCCCGAATGCACCCCCTATGGATCGCCTTTTCAGTTTTAAAAAAATAAAAGAAAATGATGGAAATGTCAAAAAATAAAAGAAAAGAAGTTTCTCATGTGATATGTGGTCTAGTTGTTGGGAAAATTTGCAAATGTGAATTTCGACTTTATTTGCAAAATCTCTCGAATTTGTAAATATGGGCATAACTTTTGCATACTAACTCGAATGAAAAAGTTTTTTATATGAAAAATCATCTACTCGAAAAGTTGCATCCAAATTTAACGGGGGAACCCCGTTAAACATTTTCAAAATCCTCAAAAACCAAACAGAAAAAAAGTTACGGGCCTTTTAAGATCTGGAGAGGCAAAAAAATTCAAAAAAATTCAAACTTACTAATGGCGCACCTGCCCATGGTGCGCCATTAGTATCTTCCCGCCTTCAAAATTCAAAATAAATCAAATAAATAAAAAAAAGTTACTAATGGCGCATCTGCCCGTGGTGCGCCATTAGTATTTTCCCGCCTTCAAAATTCAAAATAAATCAAAAAAATAAAAAAAAAATTACTAATGGCGCACCTACCCGCGGTGCGCCATTAGTATGACGTATATATGGCTGGGCGTGTCCTCTCCTCCTTACCTCTTCATTCTTCTCCTCCACTCCACCTCTCCCCCACTCCACCTCTCCTCCACTCCTCCACTCCATCTTCCCTTCTCTCCTCCACCATACTACCCTTATCCTCTCCCATGACCTCCTCCTCCTCCTCTCCGCGACCTCCTCCTCCTCTCCCCGACCTCCTCCTCCCTCCTCTCCTCTCCTCCCCTCCCTCCCCTCACGGTTTCTCCTCCCTCCTCTCTGGTGAGCTCCTCCTCCCTCATCTCCGGTGAGCTCCTCCTCCCTCCTCTAATGTGAGCTCCTCCTCCTCCTCTCCGTGAGCTCCTCCTCCCTCCTCTCCTCCCGTCCCCTCATGGTTTCTCCTTCCTCCTCTCCGATGCTCCGGTGAACTCCTCTCCGGCGACCTCGTCCTCCTCTCCGGCGATGCTGCGGTCACCTCCTCCTCCTCCTCTCCGGTGAACTCCTCTCCGGCAAAAGAACACGGCAAAAGAACGTACAAGATCCAAAAGCGGGAACAAAATTTGAAATAATATCGTGCAAAAAAATGAGCAAAAAAAAGAGCAAAAAATGGGCAAAAAAATCGCGATCCAGATCCAAATTCAAAATTCAAAAATAGCAATGGCGCACGGTGGGGGTTAGACGGTGCGCCACTACTATTTTCCCGCCTTCAAAATTCAAAAATACTAATGGCGCACTGTGGCCTATACTAATGGCGCACTACGTCGTGCGCCATTAGAACACCAGATACTAATGGCGCACCAGTGGTGCGCCATTAGAATTTAATTCTAATGTTGTGATGCTAGTGGCGCACCAGTAGTGCGCCATTAGAAGGCAAAACTGGTGCGCCACTAGCATGCCTTTTCCTAGTAGTGATGATTCGCCTTACTCGATTCACCCAGGCAACACCAAGATGTATCTAGATTTGAAGGAAAGTTTCTGGTGGACAGGAATGAGGAAGGATATTTCCGAGTATGTAGCAGTATGTGATCTATGTTAGAGAGTTAAGGTAGAGCATCGGAAACCAGCATGATTGCTATAGCCGTTGTCGATACCCGAATGGAAGTGGGATAAACTTGGCATGGATTTTATCACTGGATTACCCAGGACTCGTTCAGGCTATGACTCTATCTGGGTTGTAGTAGATCATTTGACGGAAGTAGCTCATTGCATCCCTGTGAAGACAACTTATACGAGTGCTAAGTTGGAAAAGATATACATGACCAGGATCGTATGTCTACATGGAGTTCCGAGGACCATTGTGTCAGATAGAGGAACACAGTTTACTTCACAGTTTTGGAATCAGTTGCATGAAACATTGGGTACCAGGCTAGAGTTCAGTACAACCTTTCATCCGCAGACAGATGGACAGACCGAGAGAGTCAATCAGATTCTGGAGGACATGTTGAGAGCTTGTGCGCTAGATTATGGATCTAGTTGGGATGACAATTTGCCCTATGCAAAGTTCTCTTATAACAACGTTATCAATCCAGTTTAAAGATGGCCACTTTCGAAGCTTTGTACGGGAGGAGGTGCAGGACACCATTATCATGGGATGAAGTTGGAGATAGACAGTTGTTCGGACTAGACTTAATCAGAGATTCTGAAGAGAAGGTTAAGTTGATTCGAGACAGACTCAAGGTAGCCTCGTCAAGGCAGAAAAGTTATGCAGACACTAAACGCAAGGAGGTAGCCTACGAAGTCGGAGACAGAGCATATCTTCGTGTGTCCCCACTTCGAGGAGTTAAACGTTTTGGAGTCAAGGGAAAGCTAGCACCATGGTTTGTGGGACCATATAGAGTTTTGGAACGCATCGAGAAGTTGCGTACAAGTTGGAATTTCCTGAAGTATTGCCAGGAGTTCATGATGTGTTTCACGTTTCCCAGTTGAAGAAGTGCCACGCTGAGATGGCCGATATTCCTCTGAGAGATATAGTGCCATTGGAAGAAATTCAGTTGGATAGTGATCTGACCTATAAAGAGAAGCGAGTCAAGATTCTCGAGTTTTCTAGCCGTGTTACTCGCAGCAAGGTTATCAAGTTTTGCAAAGTTTAGTGGAGCCACCATACCGAGGAGGAAGCCACCTGGGAGCGAGAAGAAGATCTTCGCAAGGACCACCCAAACCTTTTTGCTGACCAACCCGAATCTTGAGGGCGAGATTCATCTTAAGGGGGTAGGTTTGTAACATCCCAATTTTCAATTTGGATGTTATGCATAGATCATCATATGCATATCATATTTTATTTGTGTTTTGTTGTGATCCTAGAAATCTTAAGAAAGTCAAGGACCCAAGGAGAGAGTTGGAGGTTTCACAAAAATTTGATATTTGAATTTATTTCAAATTTGAAAAGAGGATCAATATGATTTTAATGATTTCTTTCCAACTATTTCCAACAACAAAAATAAATGAGAGATTATAAAATGACTTCCTCAAAATAGAAGAGAAACATTGGAGAAGAAATTTTAAAATCAAATTATTATTTTATTTGCATTTTATTTGCTATTTTATTTGAATTAGAGAAAAATGCATTTTTGAAAATGCATTTTAGTCCCCAAAAATGTTCACCTTGTCCTAAATATTAGGTTTGGACGGTCAAAATTGTTTCTGGAATTTTTAGAATTTTCTTATATTTTATTAGGATTTTTATTTGCGGCGTAATTATTTAAAAAAAGGTTTCGGACTGAACTTGCACAAGGCCCGCCGCCTGATCGCGCCGCCTTCCTCACAAGAATCTTGCCGTCTTGCCAGCCGGGACTCCAAGGAGTCCCAAGGCCTCAGCTGGTCAGCCGATTCTCCTCCTAGTCGGATCCCCCGGGGACCCCCTTTATAAGGGTCGGTACCCGACCCCCCCCCCCCCACCCCCTCATCACACCGCCGCCGCAGCACCGCGCCACCGCCGCCCGAGCCAGCCGCCCGCTCGCGTCGCCGCTCGCCATCGCCGCCTGCTAGCCGCCACCGCCCTTGACCTCGCTCTTGCCCGCTGTGCCGAGCCGCCGTCGCCGGAGTCGCTGCCTCGCCGGAGCCGTCGTCTGATCCAATCCGATCCACCGCTATTTTTTTTCGCGAACTGGTATAACCGCCGAAACCCGTCCCGGTTTTTTTAGGTTTTCTCGGTTTATTTTGTTAGACCGGTTTATTTTATTAGATCGATTAGTTAGTGAACGTTCATTCGTTTAGATCTGTTAGTGAACGCTTTCATTCATTTAATTCTTTTAGCGAACTTTCGTTCCGTAGTTTTTCCTTTTTTAGTTTTATTTTTCGGCCAGGGACCTATCCGCAAATAAGTTTTATCGCGATTTAGCCCCTGATATTAAAACTAGCGTAACTTTTTGCTTGTTCATCCAAATTAGATGAAACCAATGCCTAAATCTTTGTAAAGATCTCTTCTTTCCAGTTAACCAACTTGAACATGATTTTGACAATCTAAAATTTGAGTTTAGTTCAGATTAGTTAACGAACTTGTTTCGTTCGTATCTTGAGTTTCGTAACTCCGTTTGAGTTGTTTCTTTTTGCAAATCGTAGCTAATCACATGTACCTACTATTAAGATCTAATCCACATAAAAATAATGCTGTTAGGTTTTACTTTCTGTTTAGTTTAGTCATTTTCTTTTTTCAAGTTTGATTTGGATCTTTTCTCGATTTCTCTTTGTTTCATTTGAGTGATTGCTTATGTATGCTACTATTTTTCTATGCTAGATTACCCGGATTGTGAAGCTTGTTACTAAAAATCTCTAGAGTTTGCAGATCGTCGCTAAGGCAAGTTACACTTTGATCATACTCTTCTATACCCAGTTTTTACTATGCATTAGTATTGCCCCTCACATATTTGCATGAGTAGGATTGGGAACAGGTGGTTTGGTTATATTACTTGAGGTAGGAACCTAATACCTTTTGATCTCCCTAGGAATATACGTTATGCTCTATTATTGCCTAGTCATGCTCGTAGACGGGGATTGGATCGTGATTCATATGGAAGTTATGAGAGTTATTTAATCTTGGATAACATTAAGGTAGCAACTTTAATACTCATCTGGGTGGATTGGTTGGGGCACCTGGAGAATCGAGTGTTTGTCCATTTGGGAAATCATGGAGTACCTGTGTGATTTTTCCTCGGTTTGCCATCCAGGCTCAAAGGGATCATATGATATTTCATGCCTAGAAACTTCCGTGTGCAGCCACAAGCCATTATGGGCTCTGGCATAGTTGAGTAAGTTGTATGAGCTCTCGAAGAGGTGGACTAGCAGATGTAGGGGAAAGTAGGTGTACTGGTCCGCCCGGAGTAGAGAGTTAATGCTTCAGAAAGACTATGTCTCGATATTCCGATCATGGATGCGGTCGAGTCTTGTGGGGAAAAATGTGCAACCTCTGCAGAGTGTATAAACTAATCATGGTTAGCTGTGTCCCCAATTATGGACATCTTGAGTATCTGGAATTGGATATTATTGTTGATCTCATCACTCTTTAATTAATTGAATTGGGTTTAACAACGATAGTTGTTTAATGAGGATTTGAGTTGGAGGAACCTTCTCAAATATTGGTACAACTTGGGAATATTTTAAATAAAATTTATTCCTTTGTTGCAGGGAAAAACTAGCTATATGCAAAATCATAAACTTAGATCCTCCACTAGCCCAATATTGCATGTATATATAGTTCTTGCATTCATTCTTTATAGTGTAACTCTGTCAGCATATTCAATGTGCTGACCTACACGGCTGTAACATATCATGTTGCAGACTTCTCAGACGATGAATAAGGTGCGGTAGGTCGTTGTCATGCACTCAGCCAAGCCGTTGGAGTTGATGGACTCATTTACCTTTGAAGCTTCCGCAGTTATTTAGTTTAGATGGCCTTCAGCCATATTATTTTGTGTAATCATACTCTTTATGAGGACTCGATGTAATAAGTGTGTGATTCAACTCTGCTATAATTCCTCGAGTACTGTGTGTGTCAGCATTACCGATACAGGGATGACACTTAAGCACAGAGACTTCGGTACATTGGGATAGTGGTCGCTGCAGCGGGATGAACTCCTATCACATAATCGCATACGAGCAATTCAAGAGCAATTGGCGGGATTCTTTCTTGACCACGTCATAAATAAAGGCGGAGAATACCATGTTGAAGTTCAAATGGACCTTAGATGTTAGGGTTTGTAAGAGATCTTATATTGTATATATGTAGCTTGTTGTTCGACCAATCTCGCGGAGAAAGAGAGGTCGATCACTTCTCTTTGTATATGTTCATGTCGACGATCTTGTGTACTTAATGGTTCCTTCATTTGCTTACTATAGCGTGTCGAGTTCTCTCTATACGTATGGTAGCTAGCGTCGACCAAGCACGAAGATAAGAGAGGTCACTTTTCTCTAGCTATTAGCTAGCTAACACAATATATGAAACCTCTAGATAATTAACCATCTAAAACCCCCTAACCCCCCCCCCCTCTCAAGAAAAACAAAAACCCCAGCTCCCGAGTTATTGACGCATGGATGTCATTTGATCCAGGTTGGTGTTACCAACCAGGACTAAAGGCCCTGCTGCCTGGGCTCGCCACAACGGCCATGTGGAGCACCATCTGTCCCGGTTCGTAAGCGAATCAGGACTAAACGTGTTGGGCTTTAGTCTCGTCCCATTAGTCCCGGTTCCAGAACCGGGGCTAATGGGCCTATGGAACCGGGACAAATGGCTCATTTTCTACCAGTGTACCCTTGTATCCCGAGACGAACGGACGCATCACGATTCAGTGAGCAACCTCGTCCGCGCCAGCGAATTTCCGGCGAGGCTGGCAGCTTCATCCTTGGGGAGTTAGTTGTAGGCAGGTGTTGCGTCGCTTGTTGTTGTGAGTTAGTTATAGGCAAGCGTTGTGTTGCTTGTTCTTGGCATCTTATAAACATGTATCATTTCTTCGATAAAATACAGCCATGTATCAAACTAGTACTTTTTATTATTTCCTGCCTTTCGTTTTAAAAACTTGTGTTGTAAAACCTAAGGGCCTCGTCATTAAGGCCGGACTTGTGCCTCCGCTCTAAAAAAAACACTTTTGCCTTTTTTTGTGAATAAAGTATTTTACCTGAAACAAGATATTAATTTATATTTGTTGGTTATTATATACTAGTCGTCAACCCGTGCATCTGCACGGCCTAGCTAATTCATATGCATTTCATATTGAGATAATTATGTGACAATCTATATTTTCTTTGTAATGATAGAACTATTTTATTTTATGATACACATTTGAATTCTTTTTGGGGATACCCATTTCAAGTATTTGGGGAGATTATAACATGCAGAGTTTGAACGAATAGGAATCACATTTCTCCATAGAGTTTGCAAAAATATGATCCCCATGTCTTTATGTGTTTCATAATCTTAAAGGAGCATGCACTTCATAAGTAAACTCAACACATGAAAAATAATAATCTGTAAACCAAATGTGATATTGCCTAATGAAATTTGCTAAGATCAATAATATTGGACAACATTGAGTTACTAATTGATTATATGCGGATGCTTAGAAAGTATATTGTAGATGTGTTTTAATTAAATAATTGAGATAAAAATGTTTGTTGTATATCTATGACACATTTGTATATGGCATATATAGTCTGCATGTGCATGAAATCTTTGTGACAGATAATACTCAGCGTAATTTTCTCATGATATTCCTATACTTGATGATGTTTAAAAAAAATACATCTCTGCGAGTTATAAGTCCAGCATAAGGTAAAGACATTGGTGGCGCTATATTACTATATAGAATAAATAATTAATGTACAACCCAATTTTTTTAAAGTCTCATCATGAAAATGATCATAATTGTAAGAAAATTTTATATCCCAAATTTTAGGCCAAAAAAGATACAACTGTGACTCAATAAAATTTACGATCATCTCTAAGAAATATCTCATGGCCTTGATTCTTCTCGCTTTGGCTTGCATGCTCCGAGACATAATTGATGTTAAAGAACTGTGTACGCATGTACTTAGGCTATTTCCTACTTCCCTAGAGGACCACTATCAGGAGTAGTAGGCAACACTCTGGATGGTCTAAATCTAAACTTTTACAGAGACTACCATCTATGTTCAATGGATGATGACAATCATGTTTTCCAAGGTTGAGAGAAACGTGATCACGGTAGGAGATGACGGATCCCACTATACCTCCTTTTAGATTGATTCCAACTGTTGATGGAACAGCACCTGTGGCCTGAAGAATAGACGATGTGGCAAGGCAGAGGATTAGGAAGAGCGTCAGTAGGGAGGGAATAGATGATGCGCCCTCGGGATGGGCGGCGGAATAAAGAAGGATTTTTGCAGCAACATGCTGATGTGTTTTTCTTTCTTTGGATTTGAAATTAATTAGCAGAGTCTTTTTTTGGAAAGGAAATCAACCGGGAGAGTTGTGGAGACATAAGTGTGGCTTTTAAGAAAGAAAACATGCTTGTGTGAGAAAATTATAGGACATTGTACTCTTTTTTGGACTCGACGCCGTAGCTTTATTTTTGAACTCCGCTGTACTTCTTTAAAGGCACATTGTTAATCTTTTATTTTGACACATGTGTTTGTGAATTTTAAAAGAAACAAACCGTGCTTGTGGGAGAACATGATAGAACACTGTACATTTTTTGATGGGACGTTGTAGTTTTATTTTCATTATGATTTTCTGTCCCTGACATTTGATGTACATTTTCCTAGTAATGTTACAATTACGTGATTTCACATATTAAAGAAATAGATTCGGTCTAGATTTTATTAGGTGATTTCACATATTAAAGAATCGAATGCGAATTTATTTCATAAAGTAGGATTGATTTATTTATTTATTTAGGATTGATTTTTCTGAGCATTTACACACAATTTTTTTGAACAGGCATTGTCTCTTTTTTTATAACATGATGGTCGAACTGTATTTAACTGTATGTGTCTTTTTTTCAAGAATATGTACGTCAATGATTTTTAGGAATAGGACGTGACCCTTTTTTATGGTGGGAAATTTGGACGTGGATTCTTTCCCTTTTTTTGGTTGAAACGGATGTGATATTTTTTTTTTTGATTCACGTGGACTGTTTCTTGATGGTACAAATTGCGGTTGTGAAGTGGACTCTTCCCTTTTTTTGGTTAAAACGGACGTGGGCTCTTTTTTTGGTTTTTTTAAGGGACATGGACTCTTTCCTGATGGTATAAATTGTGGTTCTGTAAAAAAACGTGTCGTGTTAGGCTGTCCTTGTTTCTTCTAGCAGCGCAACATTAATCGTAGGGTTAAGATAGACCATTATATAGATTGAATGGTTAAGATTGTGAGTTAGTTATAGGCAAGCGTTGTGTTGCTTGTTCTTGGCATCTTATAAACATGTATCATTTCTTCGATAAAATACAGCCATGTATCAAACTAGTACTTTTTATTATTTCCTGCCTTTCGTTTTAAAAACTTGTGTTGTAAAACCTAAGGGCCTCGTCATTAAGGCCGGACTTGTGCCTCCGCTCTAAAAAAAACACTTTTGCCTTTTTTTGTGAATAAAGTATTTTACCTGAAACAAGATATTAATTTATATTTCTTGGTTATTATATACTAGTAGTCAACCCGTGAATCTGCACGGCCAAGCTAATTCATATTCATTTCATATTGAGATAATTATGTGACAATCTATATTTTCTTTGTAATGATAGAACTATTTTATTTTATGATACACATTTGAATTCTTTTTGGGGATACCCATTTCAAGTATTTGGGGAGATTATAACATGCAGAGTTTGAACGAATAGGAATCACATTTCTCCATAGAGTTTGCAAAAATATGATCCCCATGTCTTTATGTGTTTCATAATCTTAAAGGAGCATGCACTTCATAAGTAAACTCAACACATGAAAAATAATAATCTGTAAACCAAATGTGATATTGCCTAATGAAATTTGCTAAGATCAATAATATTGGACAACATTGAGTTACTAATTGATTATATGCGGGATGCTTAGAAAGTATATTGTAGATGTGTTTTTAATTAAATAATTGAGATAAAAATGTTTGTTGTATATCTATGACACATTTGTATATGGCATATATAGTCTGCATGTGCATGAAATCTTTGTGACAGATAATACTCAGCGTAATTTTCTCATGATATTCCTATACTTGATGATGTTTAAAAAAAATACATCTCTGCGAGTTATAAGTCCAGCATAAGGTAAAGACATTGGTGGCGCTATATTACTACATAGAATAAATAATTAATGTACAACCCAATTTTTTTTAAAGTCTCATCATGAAAATGATCATAATTGTAAGAAAATTTTATATCCCAAATTTTAGGCCAAAAAAGATACAACTGTGACTCAATAAAATTTACGATCATCTCTAAGAAATATCTCATGGCCTTAATTCTTCTCGCTTTGGCTTGCATGCTCCGAGACATAATTGATGTTAAAGAACTGTGTACGCATGTACTTAGGTTATTTCCTACTTCCCTAGAGGACCACTATCAGGAGTAGTAGGCAACACTCTGGATGGTCTAAATCTAAACTTTTACAGAGACTACCATCTATGTTCAATGGATGATGACAATCATGTTTTCCAAGGTTGAGAGAAAGCGTGATCACGGTAGGAGATGACGGATTCCACTATACCTCCTTTTAGATTGATTCCAACTGTTGATGGAACAGCACCTGTGGCCTGAAGAATAGACGATGTGGCAAGGCAGAGGATTAGGAAGAGCGTCAGTAGGGCGGGAATAGATGATGCGCCCTCGGGATGGGCGGCGGAATAAAGAAGGATTTTGCAGCAACATGCTGATGTGTTTTTCTTTCTTTGGATTTGAAATTAATTAGCAGAGTCTTTTTTTGGAAAGGAAATCAACCGGGAGAGTTGTGGAGACATAAGTGTGGCTTTTAAGAAAGAAAACATGCTTGTGTGAGAAAATTATAGGACATTGTACTCTTTTTGGACTCGGCCGTAGCTTTATTTTTGAACTCCGCTGTACTTCTTTAAAGGCACATTGTTAATCTTTTATTTTGACACATGTGTTTGTGAATTTTTAAAAGAAACAAACCGTGCTTGTGGGAGAACATGATAGAACACTGTACATTTTTTTGATGGGACGTTGTAATTTTATTTTCATTATGATTTTCTGTCCCTGACATTTGATGTACATTTTCCTAGTAATGTTACAATTACGTGATTTCACATATTAAAGAAATAGATTCGGTCTAGATTTTATTAGGTGATTTCACATATTAAAGAATCAAATGCGAATTTATTTCATAAAGTAGGATTGATTTATTTATTTATTTAGGATTGATTTTTTCTGAGCATTTACACACAATTTTTTTTTGAACAGGCATTGTCTCTTTTTTTATAACATGATGGTCGAACTGTATTTAACTGTATGTGTCTTTTTTTTCGAAGAATATGTACGTCAATGATTTTTAGGGAATAGGGACGTGACCCTTTTTTTATGGTGGGAAATTTGGACGTGGATTCTTTCCCTTTTTTTGGTTGAAACGGATGTGATATTTTTTTTTTGATTCACGTGGACTGTTTCTTGATGGTACAAATTGCGGTTGTGAAGTGGACTCTTCCCTTTTTTTGGTTAAAACGGACGTGGGCTCTTTTTTTGGTTTTTTTAAGGGACATGGACTCTTTCCTGATGGTATAAATTGTGGTTCTGTAAAAAAACGTGTCGTGTTAGGCTGTCCTTGTTTCTTCTAGCAGCGCAACATTAATCGTAGGGTTAAGATAGACCATTATATAGATTGAATGGTTAAGATATTTTTAATGATGTGAATTAACATGGAGGCTCGTTTGGTGCCTTCAATTAGTAAATATAAGATATAAGATAGTTCTTGCTGAATAAGAGCCGGTCTCGTGGTTTGAAGAAAAAAGGAAAAAAATTCTAAAGTTGCTGTCGTTGACAGCTTGGATGTTGGTTTAATTCGCAGAGTATATTTGTATTGTGGCTTCTGCCCATCACATGGGCTCGTGGCTCAAGCTCTTGTTAACATTCGGAAAAGTTTGTTCTTTTTTACCTTTCCTAGTTTTTCTTTTTAGTTCTGATGTATAGTTTTTTTTCTCTTACATGGACATTTTGTATTATTTTATTTGAAAATTAATAAAAATACACAGCAGAGTCCTGCTGTTTCCCTCAAAAAAACAAAAAAAAACATTCGGAAAAGTATTATTTAAAGTGGTTCGGAAAAGTATAACAGAAGCAAGTCCATGGAGAGCAGATCTTTGTTTCAAGAGAAGTAATAAAATGTAGCTAAAACTGTCAAAACTAAAGATATATGGTTCGAGCTGTCACAGTGTCGTAGACATATACTCCAGAACAAAATTCACTTGAGAATAAATTATTGATTTTAGTTGTCTATTTTCTTTGTTGGCTTCTTTTTCGATAAAGGGTGGATTTCATTGACTCAAAATGAAATATTAAGATGATACAAACACAATTGACACACATTCGGCCTTTGCATACATAGGATGCACAAAACCAACACCAATGTGCGCGTGCTCACACACACACACAAAAAGGACCAGTAAATAGCAAAGCCATACAAGAGCAAAGCGCGCGCACAGACAAAAAAACTCGCTAGTTTCATGATGAAGTCTTTCAGAATTTTTGTAACACAAACTATTGGCCTGCTTGAGTGTGCTTGTTCGCATAGAGCGCCAACAAGATGATTTACTAGTATGCCTGGGTTGATTTTTGTGCCAAACAGCAACCTTGGTTTGTTCTTGGAGAGGATGATTAATTAGTGTACATTTGTACATAGTCTCCGGCGGATCTGTCCTTGGTGGATTTGCCTGGATATATTCGTCGTCCATCTATGTTCTTATGTTTTTATGTAGGATCTTTTTGATCTACGCTACACTTCATTGCGGCGGTTACTGCTCTGGTGTGCTGGTCGTATGGAGTCTTAGCATGACGACTTTCCGGTTGTCTACTACAATAAGTTTTGCTTGGTTTCGGTGAGGGAGGGACGATGGCAGCGGCACGCCTTCGACTCCCTTCAGTGCTTGTAGTCGCCGCTAGGTGGTCTACGAATCTGGATGTAATTTTTATTATTTTTGGCGTTCGTTGTACTGCCATGATTGAAAATGAATAAATTTAATGTTTTCCGAAATAAAGAACCACTAGAGAAGAAAGATAAAGATATAAGAGTCAGTTACGTTGGATAATGGTCGTACTTTTTGAACACAGTACAAATGCAAGCGCTCATATAAATATGCATACACTCACATCTATGAATGCACACGAGCACTCGTTGTAGACGGGAACATCTTCCCTCACTAAATGCGCATCGCCGGAAATACTAAAATAAATTAAATTCAGAAATAAATGTGAGCATCAGGATTTGAATGCTAGTAGCTTAGGCATACCACAGTCCCTCTAACCATCCAATCGCAGGTTGATGCACCTTATTACTGACCACTGGATATGATAGTTGTTGGTCACAAGTATAAAAACAAAAAAAAAGCTTTCTTTCCATTGCTATCATGTGACAACTTGGCGGAATCTTTTTTTGTTTGCAGTGACGTTATACGTGCGCGACGGGTTGTCAAAAAATATAAAATACGTGCGAGACGGTGTAGGCCACATGGGCTGCCGGCTCCGGACTTCAACTATGAATGCTACCCAGCTAATCCATGTGCTGCCGGCTCCCAACTAAAGTCACCCCAGCCATGAATGTCGTGTTATGTGCTCCTTATACGAGGGAGGAGGTTAAGATAGCTCTGTTCCAAACGTCCCCACTCAAGACGCCGGGGCCGGATGGCTTTCCTGCTCAATTTTACCAGAAACACTGGTACGTCTGTGGAGAGGAAGTAACCAATATTGTGCTGAGAATAGTTAGAGAGGAAGAGAACCCGGAATGCATTAATAACAACATCCTTGTGCTCATCCCAAAGGTGACAAATCCTACCCTTCTAGCTTAATTCAGACCGATCAGCTTGTGTAATGTGCTTTATAAGATAGCGTCAAAAGTCGTTGCCAATAGATTGAGGTGTGTGCTGCCAGAAATAATCTCTGAGGAACAATCTGCATTTGTGCCTGGTAGGTTGACAACAGATAATATCATATGTGCATATGAATGTTTATATTTTATGAAGAGGAGCAAATCGAAGAGCAACAACTTCTGTGCATTGAAGTTGGATATGATGAAGGTGTATGATAGGCTTGAATGGGATTACTTAAAAGCTATCATGTGTAAGTTGGGTTTTGCACAAAGCTGGATAAACACAGTCATGGCTATGGTTTCTTCAGTATCTTTCTCAGTCATGTTTAATGGAGAAAAACTTGAGAGTTTTACACCGATAAGGAGAATTCGGCAGGGAGATCCCATCTCCCCTTACCTTTTCTTGATTGCAGCAGAGGGCCTTTCGTGCCTCCTGAAATCCAGTCCTCAGTGATCTCTGTCAGGTATTAAGGTGGCTCCCACGGCTCCGGTCGTGAATCACCTTTTATTTGCAGACGACAGCCTGTTGCTATTCAAGGCGAGTGTGGAGGGTGCAGAGCATGTGTCAAACCTGCTGGAGACATATTGCAGGGCATCGGGACAAAGAGTTAATAATGGCAAGTCATCCATATTTTTCCGCAGGGGGTGTCCTCAGAGCCAGAGAGAAGGTATTAAAACTTGTTGGGGAACATAGTAATTTCAAAAAATTTCCTACGATCACGCAAGACCATGGTGATGGCATAGCAACGAGAGGGGAGAGTGTCCGTCCACGTACCCTCGTAGACCGAAAGCGGAAGCGTTATAACAACGCGGTTGATGTAGTCGTCGTCTCCACGATCCGACCGATCCAAGCACCGAGCGTACGGCACCTCCGAGTTCTGCACACGTTCAGCTCGATGGCGATCCCCGGACTCCGATCCAGCAAAGTGTCGGGGATGAGTTCCACAAGACGACGCGCAGGACGATGTTGATGCTCCACCGGCGCAGGGCTTCGCCTAAGCTCCATGACGATATGACTTCTCCGCGCGAGGCTTCGCCTAAGCTCATGACGATATGACCGAAGTGGAATATGGTGGAAGGGGGCACCGCACACGGCTAAGGCAAGATCCGTAGATCAACTTGTGTGTTCATGGGGTGCCCCCTGCCCCCGTATATAAAGGAGGGAGGGAGGAGGAGGCCGGCCCTCTACTATGGCGCGCCATGGGGAGTCCTACTCCCACCGGGAGTAGGATTCCCTTTCCTAGTCCAACTAGGAACCCTTCCATGTATTAGGAGTAGGAGAGAAGGAAAGGGAAGGGAAAAGGAGAAGGAAGGAAGGCGCCCATTCCCTAGTCCAATTCGGACTAGTCCAAGGGGAGGGCGGCGGCCACCCTTTTGGCCCTTTTTCTCCTTTCCCGTATGGCCCATTAAGGCCCAATACGAATTCCCGTAACTCTCCGGTACTCCGAAAAATACCCGAATCACTCGGAACCTTTCCGAACTCCGAATATAGTCGTCCAATATATCGATCTTTACGTCTCGACCATTTCGAGACTCCTCGTCATGTCCCCGATCTCATCCGGGACTCCGAACTCCTTCGGTACATCAAAACTCATAAACTCATAATAAAACTGTCATCGAAACCTTAAGCGTGCGGACCCTACGGGTTCGAGAACTATGTAGACATGACCTAGAACTATTCTTGGTCAATAACCAATAGCGGAACCTGGATGCCCATATTGGCTCCTACATATTCTCTGAAGATCTTTATCGGTCAAACCGCATAACAACATACTTTGTTCCCTTTGTCATCGGTATGTTACTTGCCCGAGATTCGATCGTCGGTATCCAATACCTAGTTCAATCTCGTCACCGGCAAGTCTCTTTACTCGTTCCGTAATACATCATCTCGCAACTAACTCATTAGTTGCAATGCTTGCAAGGCTTAAGTGATGTGCATTACCGAGAGGGCCCAGAGATACCTCTCCGACATTCGGAGTGACAAATCCTAATCTCGAAATACGCCAACCCAACATCTGCCTTTGGAGACACCTGTAGTACTCCTTTATAATCACCCAGTTACGTTGTGACGTTTGGTAGTACCCAAAGTGTTCCTCCGGTAAACGGGAGTTGCATAATCTCATAGTCATAGGAACATGTATAAGTCATGAAGGAAGCAATAGCAACATACTAAACGATCGTGTGCTAAGCTAACGGAATGGGTCATGTCAATCAGATCATTCAACTAATGATGTGACCTTGTTAATCAAATAACAACTCCTTGTTCATGGTTAGGAAACATAACCATCTTTGATTAACAAGCTAGTCAAGTAGAGGCATACTAGTGACATACTGTTTGTCTATATATTCACACATGTATTATGTTTCCGGTTAATACAATTCTAGCATGAATAATAAACATTTATCATGATATAAGGAAATAAATAATAACTTTATTATTGCCTCTAGGGCATATTTCCTTCAGTCTCCCACTTGCACTAGAGTCAATAATCTAGTTCACATCGCCATGTGATTTAACATCAATAGTTCACATCTATATGTGGTTAACACCCATAGTTCACATCGACATGTGACCAACACCCAAAGGGTTTACTAGAGTCAGTAATCTAGTTCACATCGCTATGTGATTAACACCCAAAGAGTACTAAGGTGTGATCATGTTTTGCTTGTGAGATAATTTTAGTCAACGGGTCTCATCACATTCAGAGCCGTAAGTATTTTGCAAATTTCTATGTCTACAATGCTCTGCATGGAGCTACTCTAGCTAATTGCTCCCACTTTCTATATGTATCCAGATTGAGACTCAGAGTCATCTAGATTAGTGTTAAAACTTGCATCGACGTAACCTTTTACGACGAACCTTTTTCACTTCCATAATCGAGAAACATATCCTTATTCTACTAAGGATAATTTTGACCGCTGTCCATTGATCTACTCCTAGATCTCTATTGCACTCCTTGCCAATCTTAGTGGTAGGGTATGCAATAGATCCGTACACAACATGGCATACTTTATAGAACCTACGACTGAGGCATAGGGAATGACTTTCATTCTCTTTCTATCTTCTGCCGTGGTCGGGTTTTGAGTCTTACCCAATCTCATACCTTGTAACACAGTCAAGAACTCTTTCTTTGACTGTTCCATTTTGAACTACTTCTAAATCTTGTCAAGGTATGTATTCATTGAAAAACTTATCAAGCGTCTTGATCTATCTCTATAGATCTTGATGCTCAATATGTAAGCAGCTTCACCGAGGTCTTTCTTTAAAAAACTCCTTTCAAACACTCCTTTATGCTTTGCAGAATAATTCTACATTATTTCCGATCAACAATATGTCATTCACATATACTTATCAGAAAGGCTGTAGTGCTCCTACTCACTTTCTTGTAAATACAGGCTTCAGCGTAAGTCTGTATAACACTATATGCTTTGATCAACTTATCAAAGCGTGTATTCCAACTCCGAGATGCTTGCACCAGTCCATAGATGGATCGCTGGAGCTTGCACATTTTGTTAGTTCCTTTAGGATTGACAAAACCTTCTGGTTGCATCATATGCAACTCTTCTTTAATAAATTCATTAAAGAATGTAATTTTGACATCCATTTGCCAGATTTCATAAAATGTGGCAATTGCTAACATGATTCGGACAGACTTTAAACATCGCTACAGTTGAGAAAATCTCATTGTAGTCAACACCTTGAACTTGTCGAAAACCTTTCCGCGACAAGTCGAGCTTTGTAGATAGTAATACTACTATCAGCATCTGTCTTCCTCTTGAAGATCCATTTATATAATATGGCTTGCCGATCATCGGGCAACTCCATCAAAGTCCACACTTTGTTCTCATATATGGATCCCATCTCAGATTTCATGGTCTCAAACCATTTCGCGGAATCTGGGCTCATCATCGCTTCCTCATAGTTCGTAGGTTCATCATGGTCTAGTAACATGACTTCTAGAATAGGATTACCGTACCACTCAGTGCGGATCTTACTCTGGAAGACCTACGAGGTTTGGTAGCAACTTGATCTGAAGTTTCATGATCATCATCATTAACTTCCTCACTAATTGGTGTAGGAATCACCGAACTGATTCCTGTGATGAACAAATTTCCAATAAGGGAGAAGGTACAATTAACTCATCAAGTTCTACTTTCCTCCCACTCACTTCTTTCGAGAGAAACTTCTTCTCTAGAAAGGATCCATCTTAGCAACAAATATCTTGCTTTCGGATCTGTGATAGAAGGTGTACCCAATAGTTACCATTGGGTATTCTATGAAGACGCATTTCTCCGATTTGGGTTCGAGCTTATCAGGTGAAAACTTTTTCACATAAGCATCACAACCCCAAACTTTAAGAAACGACAGCTTAGGTTTACTACTAAACCATAGTTCATACGGTGTCATCTCAACGGATTTAGATGGTGCCCTATTAAACGTGAATGCAGCCGTCTTTAATGTATAACCCAAAACGATAGTGGTAAATCGGTAAGATACATCATAGATCGCACCATATCAAAATAAAGTACGGTTACGACGTTCGGACACACCATAATGTTGTGGTGTTCCAGGTGGCGTGAGCTGTGAAACTATTCCACATTGTTTTCATTGAAGACCAAACTCAGAACTCAAATATTCATCTCCATGATCAGATCGCAGAAACTTTATTTTCTTGTTGCGATGATTTTCCACTTCACTCTGAAATTCTTTGAACCTTTCAACTATTTCAGACTTATGTTTCATCAAGTAGATATACCCATATCTACTCAAATCATCTTGTGAAGGTCAGAAAAATAACGATACTTGCCACGAGCATCAACATTCATTGGATCGCATACATCGGTATGTATTATTTCCAATAAGTCAGTAGCTTGTTCCATTGTTCCGGAGAACGGAGTTTTAGTCATCTTGCCCAAAAGGCACGGTTCGCAAGCATCAAATGATTCATAATCAAGTGATTCCAAAAGTCCATCAGCATGGAGTTTTCTTCATGCGCTTTACACCAATATGACCTAAATGGCAGTGCCACAAATAAGTTGCACTATCATTATTAACTTTGCATCTTTTGGTTTCAATATTATGAATATGTGTATCACTATGATCGAGATCCAATGAACCATTTTCATTGAGTGTGTAATCATATAAGGTTTTATTCATGTAAATGTAACAACAATTTATTCTCTTACTTAAATGAATAACTGTATTGCAATAAACATGATCAAATCATATTTATGCTCAACACCAAATAACACTTATTTAGGTTCCACACTAATCCCGAAAGTATAGGGAGTGTGCGATGATGATCATATCAATCTTGGAACTACTTCCAACACTCATCGTCACTTCCCCTTCAACTAGTCTCTGTTTATTCTGCAACTCCTGTTTCGAGTTACTACTCTTAGCAACTGAACCAGTATCAAATACCGAGGGGTTGCTACGAACATTAGTAAAATACACATCAATAATTTGTATATCAAATATACCTTTGTTCACTTTGCCATCCTTCTTATCCGCCAAATACTTGGGGTAGTTCTGCTTCCAGTGACCAGTTCCATTGTAGCAAAAGCACTTAGTCTCGTGCTTAGGTCCAGACTTGGGCTTCTTCACTCGAGCAGCAACTTGCTTGCCGTTCTTCTTGAAGTTCTCCTTCTTCCCTTTGCCCTTTTCCTTGAGACTAGTGGTCTTGTCAACCATCAACACTTGATGTTTTTCTTGATTTCTACCTTCGCCGATTTTAGCATCGCGAAGAGCTTGGGAATTGTTTTCGTCATCCCTTGCATATTATAGTTCATCACGAAGTTCTAGTAACTTTAGTGATGGTGACTAGAGAATTCTGTCAATCACTATCTTATCTGGAAGATTAACTCCCACTTGATTCAAGCGATTGAAGTACTCAGACAATCTGAGCACATGCTCACTAGTTGAGCGATTCTCCTCCATCTTTTAGCTATAGAACTTGTTGGAGACTTCATATCTCTCAACTCGGTATTTGCTTGAAATATTAACTTCAATTCCTGGAACATCTCATATGGTCCATGACGTTCAAAACGCCTTTGAAGTCCCGATTCTAAGCCGTTAAGCATGGTGCACTAAACTATCAAGTAGTCATCATATTGAGCTAGCCAAACGCTCATAACGCTCAGATCTGCTCCTGCAATAGGTCTGTCACCTAGCGATGCATTAAGGACATAATTCTTCTGCGCAGCAATGAGGATAAACCTCAGATCACGGATCCAATCCGCATCATTGCTACTAACGTCTTTCAATACAATTTTCTCTAGGAACACATATGAAAACATAGGGAAGCAACAACGCGAGCTATTGATCTACAACATAATTTGCAAAATACTACCAGGACTAAGTTCATGATAAATTAAAGTTTAATTAATCATATTAAAAACTCCCACTTAGACAGACATCTCTCTAGTCATCTAAGTGATCACGTGATCCAAATCAACTAAACCATGTCCGATCATCACGTGAGATGGAGTAGTTTTCAATGGTGAACATCACTATGTTGATCATATCTACTATATGATTCACGCCGACCTTTCGGTCTCCGTGTTCCGAGGCCATATCTGTTATATGCTAGGCTCGTCAAGCTTAACCTGAGTATTCGCGTGCGCAACTGTTTTGCACCCGTTGTATTTGAACGTAGAGCCTATCACACCCGATCATCACGTGGTGTCTCAGCACGAAGAACTTTCATAGCGGTGCATACTCAGGAGAACACTTCTTGATAATTTTGGTGAGAGATCATCTTATAATGCTACCGTCAAACAAAGCAAGATAAGATGCATAAAGGATAAACATCACATGCAATCAATATAAGTGATATGATATGGTCATCATCATCTTGTGCTTGTGATCTCCATCGCCAAGCACCGCCATGATCACCATCGTCACCGGCGCGACACCTTGATCTCCATCGTAGCATCGTTGTCGTCTCGCCAACTATTGCTTCTACGACTATCGCTACTACTTAGTGATAAAGTAAAGCAATTACATGGCGTTTGCATTTCATACAATAAAGCGACAACCATATGGCTCCTGCCGATTGCCGATAACTTCGGTTACAAAACATGATCATCTCATACAATAAAATATAGCATCACGTCTTGACCATATCACATCACAACATGCCCTGCAAAACAAGTTAGACGTCCTCTACTTTGTTGTTGCAAGTTTTACGTGGCTGCTACGGGCTGAGCAAGAACCGTTCTTACCTACGCATCAAAACCACAACGATAGTTTGTCAAATAGACTCCGTTTAACCTTCTCAAGGACCGGGCGTAGTCATACTCGGTTCAACTAAAGTGAGAGAGAGACACCCGCGGTCACCTTTAAGCAACGAGTGCTCGGAGCGGTGAAACCAGTCTCGCGTAAGCGTCTGGCGTAATGTCGGTCCGGGCCGCTTCATCTCACAATACCGCTGAACCAAAGTATGACATGCTGGTAGGCAGTATGACTTGTATCGTCCACAACTCACTTGTGTTCTACTCGTGCACATGACATCAACGCATAAAACCAGGCTCGGATGCCACTGTTGGGGAACATAGTAATTTCAAAAAATTTCCTACGATCACGCAAGACCATGGTGATGGCATAGCAACGAGAGGGGAGAGTGTCCGTCCACGTACCCTCGTAGACCGAAAGCGGAAGCGTTATAACAACGCGGTTGATGTGATGTAGTCGTACGTCTCCACGATCCGACCGATCCAAGCACCGAACGTACGGCACCTCCGAGTTCTGCACACGTTCAGCTCGATGACGATCCCCGGACTCCGATCCAGCAAAGTGTCGGGGATGAGTTCCGTCAGCATGACGGCGTGGTGACGATGTTGATGCTCCACCGACGCAGGGCTTCGCCTAAGCTCCGCGACGATATGACTTCTCCGGCGCAGGGCTTCGCCTAAGCTCCGCGACGATATGACCGAAGTGGAATATGGTGGAAGGGGGCACCGCACACGGCTAAGGCAAGATCCGTAGATCAACTTGTGTGTTCATGGGGTGCCCCCTGCCCCCGTATATAAAGGAGGGAGGGAGGAGGAGGCCGGCCCTCTACTATGGCGCGCCATGGGGAGTCCTACTCCCACCGGGAGTAGGATTCCCCTTCCTAGTCCAACTAGGAACCCTTCCATGTATTAGGAGTAGGAGAGAAGGAAAGGGAAGGGAAAAGGAGAAGGAAGGAAGAGGCGCCCCTTCCCTAGTCCAATTCGGACTAGTCCAAGGGAGGCGGCGGCCACCCTTTGGCCCTTTTCTCCTTTCCCGTATGGCCCATTAAGGCCCAATACGAATTCCCGTAACTCTCCGGTACTCGAAAAATACCGAATCACTCGGAACCTTTCCGAACTCCGAATATAGTCGTCCAATATATCGATCTTTACGTCTCGACCATTTCGAGACTCCTCGCCATGTCCCCGATCTCATCCGGGACTCCGAACTCCTTCGGTACATCAAAACTCATAAACTCATAATAAAACTGTCATCGAAACCTTAAGCGTGCGGACCCTACGGGTTCGAGAACTATGTAGACATGACCTAGAACTATTCTTGGTCAATAACCAATAGCGGAACCTGGATGCCCATATTGGCTCCTACATATTCTACGAAGATCTTTATCGGTCAAACCGCATAACAACATACTTTGTTCCCTTTGTCATCGGTATGTTACTTGCCCGAGATTCGATCGTCGGTATCCAATACCTAGTTCAATCTCGTCACCGCAAGTCTCTTTACTCGTTCCGTAATACATCATCTCGCAACTAACTCATTAGTTGCAATGCTTGCAAGGCTTAAGTGATGTGCATTACCGAGAGGGCCCAGAGATACCTCTCCGACATTCGGAGTGACAAATCCTAATCTCGAAATACGCCAACCCAACATCTGCCTTTGGAGACACCTGTAGTACTCCTTTATAATCACCCAGTTACGTTGTGACGTTTGGTAGTACCCAAAGTGTTCCTCCGGTAAACGGGAGTTGCATAATCTCATAGTCATAGGAACATGTATAAGTCATGAAGGAAGCAATAGCAACATACTAAACGATCGTGTGCTAAGCTAACGGAATGGGTCATGTCAATCAGATCATTCAACTAATGATGTGACCTTGTTAATCAAATAACAACTCCTTGTTCATGGTTAGGAAACATAACCATCTTTGATTAACAAGCTAGTCAAGTAGAGGCATACTAGTGACATACTGTTTGTCTATATATTCACACATGTATTATGTTTCCGGTTAATACAATTCTAGCATGAATAATAAACATTTATCATGATATAAGGAAATAAATAATAACTTTATTATTGCCTCTAGGGCATATTTCCTTCAAAACTTGTCTGAATGTGCATAATGAATCTCTTAGTGACCGATATCTGGGCTTACCAACTGATGTGGGACACTCAAAAAATGGCACTTTCAAATACCTACGTGATAGGGTGTGGGAGAAGGTGAAAGGGTGGATGGAAAAGCTTCTGTCAGCAGCCGGGAAAGAGGTCCTCATAAAATCTGTTGCTCAAGCAATCCCGGTGTACTCCATGTCCTGCTTCCGTCTACCAAGGGGCCTATGTGAAAGTGTGTCATCAATTATCAGACAATTCTGGTGGGGCTCTAAGAGAGAAAAACGAAAGCCCGCTTGGGTATCATGGGATGTAATGATACAACCAAAGTATATGGGAGGTATGGGCTTCCGTGATCTAGAGTTTTTTAATTTGGCGCTTCTAGCAAGGTAGGCTTGTAGAGTAATGACCGAACCAAAGTCATTGAGTGCACGAATCTTGAAGGCTATATATTATCCAAATTGCTCTTTGTTAGAAGCTGAACTAGGGTCACACCCGTCACAGATTTGGAGAGCACTGGTCGACGGCAGAGATATATTGGCTCAGGGGATTATCCGCAGGATTGGCCATGGTGAGACCACCAGTATTTGGAGACATAATTGGATTCCTAGAGAAAACTACAAACGGCCGATCACCTCGCTTGTACCATCCCCGCCCCAGACAGTCTCCGAACTTATTCAACCATCAACTGCTTCATGGAGAGCTCAGTTCATACGTTTAGTATTTACTCCTTTCGATGCAGAAGCTATACTGAAAATCCCGGTGTGCACACGAAGAGTTGATGATTTTTGGGCATGGGGTGAGGAACCAAGGGGAAACTTCAAGTACACACGCCGAAGGAAAAGAATGGAAAGCTTTGTGGAAGCTCCAGATCCCGTCCAAAGTGAAAGTGTTCCGATGGCGCCTGGCTCGGCATTCCATGCCATCAATGGATCTTCTGCACCGGCGAAACATGGCTACCTCGTCCTCGTGTAATCTTTGTGGAGCTCATGATTCGTGGAGACATGCACTTTTCAATTGCCCCTCGTCACAGAGCACATGGGCTTTATCATCGGAAGTGATCTTGGATTACCTTAGTTCAAACAAGACGGAATGTGCAAGGAAGTGGCTATTTGAAGCGCAAGTGGCTCTATCTGATGAGGCTTTTATCAAATTGGGAGTCACCCTTTGGGCCATCTGGGGAGCCCGACAAAAAGCTATCTACGAAGATATTCATAAAAGTCCGTATGCCACCCATAGTTTCATCAATTCGTATTTGGATGAAACAAGATTGTTGCGGCCAGAGAGCAGAAGCACAAGAAGCACGCGGGTGCGGCCGTCAGGCTGGATTGCACCACTGGAAAACTACTCGAAGCTTAATGTAGATGCTTCAGTACATCATCAGGGGCATGTTGGCGCTGTGGGAGCTATCTGCCGTGCTGAAGCTGGCCTATTCCTTGGAGCGTCTACTATAGTGTATAGCAATGGTGATCCAACTACTTTGGAGGCGATGGCCATTCAGGAGGGTCTGGACTTGGCGGCAGACCTACAGATTCAGCAGATACAACTCGCATCAGATTGCAAGTGAGTGATAGAAGAAATTCAGAGTGGAAGTGCCGCTACTTATGGGGCGATCATTAAGGAGATCAAGCAACAACAGTCTACTTTTAGTTCTTATTTATTTGTTCATGAATTTAGGAGCTTAAATGTTGAGGCTCACAACCTAGCGAGACATGCTTTATCTTTGGGACCTGGCCACCATGTTTGGTTTGGTCATCCCGTGGGGATTCCATTCGTCTATGTAAACATTGTGACGGTTTGAAATAAAAAGTCTCGCGAGGTTGTCTAAAAAAAAACCCAGCTAATCCATGTCTTGGGAATATAGTAATAGAAGGACCATCAATAAGGGGCATTTCCTATTTGGCGCTGCAGCGGCCGTCAGTGTGTATTCTGCTAAAGGGCACCTGCAGCCACGTAGAGACGTAAAAAATACGGGGGCAGATGGGATCGAACACGCGACCGATTCACTACGAGGATTATACACTAAACATCACGCCAAGGTCCACCTTCAGCACGTAAATTTCCGTTCCTTCATTTATTTAGTCCTTAAGTTAGTATTGTTCTTTTATCTTTTTCTGTTCATTCTTTTTTATTTTCTTTAATGCGTGAATTTTTCTCAACTTTCATGAACTTTGTTTCCTAAATTGATGAACTTTTCCAATTAGAATATACTAGTCGCCAACCCGTGCCTCTGCACGGGCTAGCACTTTTTAATCCTTGACAAATAGAATTTTTTTATACAAATCTTTTGAAAATAATAAGATGTTTAAACATGACATGTAATATTTTTGTCATCATTTGTTAAATGTCCAAATGTGTCACAATAATATATACAAATTATTCTCGTCTCATTGCAGGAGATATCAGAATATAGTGCATTTTAATTATATGAATGTGCAACTTTGTTAAAATTTGCATTTGTAGAACACACATAATTATACTGATAACAAAGGATACAACATTATAGGTCGGTCACAAATAGCAAATCTGAACTGTTGGAGCTAAATCTTAAGAAATATAGATAATCTGTGAATGATTTATTCTGTTATAACCTATAAGCTCCATAATTGACATACCCTGTAGTAGGATATGTTGTCATATTGCCATGAAAGGATACAAAGTTTGAACTTACAGTTTGCTGATAAAACAACACATAGGAGAGAATTTTAAAAAAGTTTGTTTATAAACCTACCTTTAAAATAAATTATATTTATTTTCTATAATAGGTATATGTGGAATATTTTTTTAGATATTTTGTGAAGAAAAAAACATTTAAAATAGGAGCATTTGAGCTAGATATATATTAGAATTACACTTCACTGACAAAATAATGTGTACACATATTTTCTCTATTTAATGTTTATTGGACCAAAATAAAGGTATAACGATATATTCTACTCATGGAGTAGATAGTTCATCTATGACTCTATGTACAACTTTTTTTACATTGTTTCATGAAGAAAATTATGATAGTTTCTAAGAAAATATCGCAACAAAAATTTACGCCAAACACATGCGACCTTTAATATTAACTATGAATTTATAACAGAAATATTAGTTCCGAAACACGGTATGATTCCGGCGAGTTTAGCCGACTGCATGACGCGTCACCTCGCATATGGTGTCGTCGGATGTTGCCGGCACAGCACATCCCGTATGGATACTCGCATGTAGCCTGTACCCTGTGACTTACAGTATAAGAATTTGTACACACTGGACTAGTTTCTTTTGCAAGGTCGCAAGAAATAAATTAGATAGAGACACTACGCACATGCGTGTAGATACCCAACCTACACGAAGCTCTAATTTTTAGATAGAGGCACCACGCATGTACGCATCTATAGATACCCAGTTCTATTTGTTTTTAAGATGTAACTCCGTTTAATTTGCCCGCAAAAATCCATTTAATTTATGTTATCCAGCCAAACGTGGACCATTATGATTCTCAAAAAAAAGTGGACTCAACAGTCCAGGCTGTAGCCGTCTCCTCCTTTTGCCTTTGGACGTACGAATATATCGTCACATCTTTCACGTCCAGGCATACCATTCGCTCGGATCATCCTAGCTGCAAATTAAAAATCTGATGGCTTAACTAATGGACTGTAATCAGCAGAATATTTTACCATGGAGCCGGCTTTTGAGGCCAATCAGAAGGATCGTGTAGATTTTTCCCCATTTTCCTTGGATTGGAGTCTTTATAGACGACAGCTTGCCTTTTTTATTTTTGAGGAAACGGATGGATCTTGGCTTGCCCTTTTTTAAGAAACGGATGGATTTTTTCCTACTTTTGTTTCATTATTATTAATTAATGCTGGACGTGTCACATGCCTCTTTTGGGACGTCAGGATCATTTGTGTTACGTACGTTTTCTTTTTATCCTGAGCGTAAATTTTACAATCCAACGGTGTAATTAATATTAATGATGTGGATTAATGAGACGACTTGAAAGGTGCCTTCAATTAGTAAATATAAATTTTTTAAAAAGTTGATGAACTTTTTTTACGAATTTGATGATTTTTTTCCAAATATGATGAACTTTTTCAATTTTGATGAACTTTTTTCAAAATCGATGGACTTTTTTTCCAAATTTGATGAACTCTTTTTTCAAAATCGACGAACTTTTTTCGAATTGAATGAACTTTCTTCGAAATCAATGAACTATTTTCAGAATCGATGAACTTTTTTCGGAATCAATGAACTTCTTTCAAATTTGATGCACCTTTTTCATTAAAAAAACGACTGTTAAAAAAAAGAATATTTCAAAAATGTGTAATAAATAGTGCGGCTGTTATGGTTCTTAATGATTCTCGTTTGCTGCAAATCACCAGAGTTCTGGTGATGTGTTGGCTAGCTGAAAAGACCTGCAGTTTACCCGCGCGAGTTCAAGTCCTTGTTCTGGCGTATTTTTGCGGTTTTTCTCGCGAGACGTTAACTGCTTTCTTTCGTCCATGGGCCGGCCTACTAGTGTTGCCAGTAGGCGCCGGTTTGCTACCACGGCGCCGAACGCGCCGATTAGGAGCTCCCTTGATAAGGAGCTCGAGTCCAGCAAGTAGCACATCGCGGGAGCCAGCCAATAAGGAGAGCAAAGCTTAGTCCTGACGGATCCATATCCATGGCGGGCACAGCTGTCGCGGCGGTGCTCTCCAAGTGCGGGCAGCTCGCCGTGAGTGAGGCACAGTTTCTGACCCAGGTGGGCGATGACATGATGCTGCTGCGCGACCGTCTGAAGTGGCTCCAGGCCTTCATCCGTGATGCCGACAGGAAGCGCCGGACTGGCGCCGACGTGCTCACCCACGTATGGCTGCGTCAGACATGATACAAACACAACTGACACACATTCGGTCTTTACATACATAGAATGCACAAAACCAACATGAACGTGCGCGCACACATACAAAAGAAAGGCCAGTAAATAGCAAAGCCATACAAGAGCAACGCGCGCACACAGACACAAAAACACGCCAGTATCATGATGAAGTCTTTCAGAATTTTTGTAACACAAACTATTGGGCTGCCTGAGTTTGTAACACAAGATGATTTACTACTTGCATGCCCGGGTTGATTTTTGTGCCAACAGCAACCTTGGTTTGTTCTTGGAGAGGATGATTAATTAGCGTCCATCTGTTCTTAGTGGATTTGCCCGGATATGTTCGTCGTTCATCTACGTTCTTATGTTTTCATGTAGGATCTTTTCGATCTACGCTACTCTTCATTGGCGGCGGTTACTGCTCTGGTGCGCTGGTCCTATGGAGTCTTAGCATGACTACTTTCTGGTTGTCTACTACAGTTAGTTTTGCTCGGTTTCGGTGAGGGAAGGGCGATGGCAGCGGCACGCCTTCGACTCCCTTCAGTGCTTGTAGTCACCGCTAGGTGGTCTACGGATCTAGACGTAATTTTTATTATTTTTAGCGTTCGTTGTAATTTAATGTCTTTCTGAAATAAATAACCACTGGAGAAGAAAGACCAACATATGAGAGTCAGTTACGTTGGGTAATGGTCGTACTTTTTTTAACACAGTACAAACGCAAGCGCTTATATACATGTAGATACACTCACCCCTATGAATGGACACACGCATTCGTCATACGGAAACATCTCCTCCCACTGGATGCGCATCGCTGAAAATTATAAAGTAAATTAAATTCAAAAATAAATGCGAGCATCAGGATTTGAACCCTGATAGCATAGGCATATCACCGTCCCTCTAACCATCCAATCACAGGTTGATGCACCTGATTATTGACCACTAGATATGATAGTTGTTGGTCACAAGTATAAAAATAAACAAAAAAACTTTCTTTCCGTTGCTATCATGTGACAACTTGGCGGAATCTTTTTTTGTTTGCAGTGAGGTTATACGTGCGCGACGGGTTGTCAAAAAATATAAGATACGTACGAGACGGTGTAGGCCACATGGGCTGCCGGCTATGGACTTAAACTATAAATGCTACCCAGCTAATCCATGTCCTGGGAATATAGTAATAGAAGGACCATCAATGAGGAGCTCGAGTCCCGCAAGTAACACATTGCGGGAGCCAGGCGATAAGGAGAGCAGAGCTAGAAATTTGCATCGGCTAGAAAGAAGAGAAATTATATAAAACGCCTGATGGATGACTCGGGTGGTTAGAGAGAGAGTAATGATGCTATGAGTAGCTTGATTAGCGATTATTTTCAGGACCTCTTTTCTGCTGAAGTAAATGTGCCAGATATGAATGTTATCAATAAAGTTAAGAGGAAGGTTACGGATTATATGAATGAGTCACTCATTGCACCGTATACAGAGGAGGACGTAAAAAAAGCTCTTTTTAGTATTGGTGACTTAAAAGCGCCAGGACCGGATGGGTTACACGCTATTTTCTACAAAAAATTCTGGCACTTGCTTGGAGGTGATCTCAGCAAGGAGGTCCTGGAGGCTGTTAATACAAGCATTATATCTGAGGGGTGGAATTCTACCACTATTGTCTTAATCTCAAAAGTGGGTAACCCAAAAAAAGTTACTCAATTTAGACCCATAAGTTTGTGCAATGTGGTATATAAGGTGATTTCAAAGATGCTTGCGGCGCGTTTAAAGGTTCTCCTCCCAGATATTATCAGCGAGACCCAAAGTGCGTTTGTGCCGGGCCGCATCATCAATGACAATGTTATAGTAGCGTATGAATGTCTACATACGATGAAGAAATGGAAGAAGGGAAAGGTTGGCACTTGTGCAATAAAACTGGATATGCATAAGGCATATGATAGAGTGGAATGGACGTTCCTGGAGGCCATACTCACCAAGTTAGGGTTTCATGCCCAATGGATTCAGATGGTTATGTCTTGTGTGAGAACGGTTGAGTACAAGGTACAGTTTAATTCCAACGAAACACTCCCCTTTCTGCCAACGAGAGGCTTGAGACAGGGGGATCCCCTCTCCCCCTATCTCTTTCTTTTGTGTGCTGAGGGACTGTCAGCGTTAATAACTCATGAGGAGGAGGCGGGGAACCTAATTGGAGTGCAGGTATGCAGAGATTCTCCAACTATATCCCATCCGCTTTTTGTGTATGATTCCCTAATTCTCATGAGAGCGGATAACCAGAATGCAAACACGCTGAGATCGATTTTGGATGAGTACTGTGCAGCGTCCGGTCAACTGGGTAGGGAATCTAAGTGTTATATTTTTCAGTCCTAATACAAATGTGGAAGTGAAGACTGATGTATGCCAAATACTAAACATCATGACTGAGTCCATCTCAGATAGATACTTGGGCCTACCAGCCATGATTGGTGTGGACCGAGTGGACTGCTTTAAACACTTGATTGAAAGGATTCAAGCATTGGTAAATGGTTGGAAGGATAGAACTCTATCTTTTGGGGGAAAAGAGGCTTTGCTGAAAGCGGTGGTCCAAGCCATCCCAACCTATGCGATGGGTGTATTCAAATTCCCAAGGAAAATATGCAAGGGAATCACTGATGCAATGTCGCAATTCTGGTGGGGAGATGAGGAGGATCAGCGTAAGATGCATTGGTTTGCATGGTGGAGGATGTGTATCCCAAAGGAGAGAGGAGGGATGGGATTTCGGGACATTCAGAATTACAATTTGGTGATGCTCGCGAAACAATGCTGGAGATTAATTGATAACTATGATTCCATATGTGCTCGAGTGTTACGAGCCAAGTATTACCCCACGGGGGATATACTAAACAGCCAACTAAAGAAGGGTTCATCCTATGTGTGGCAGAGCATCTGGTCAGGAATTCAAACTTTCAAACATGGCTGTACTTGGAGAGTGAGGAATGGAAACAAGATAAACATATGGGATGATTGTTGTATTCCAAACAGTGCATCAAAGAAAGTCCTTACAGCCCGTGGGAACCGAGTTCTCACAACGGGGAACGAGCTCATAGACCCAACTTCGGGAGAATGGGATGAGCAACTGATCCGGGAAAACTTCTGGCATATAGACGCAGAACGGATTTTGCAAATCCCATTATTTCATGTGGAAACTGAAGACTATGTGGCATGGTATCTAACAAAGAGTGGAGTTTTTTCAGTACGCTCCGCTTACTATAAACAGTGGGAGATGAGCTATGCATCTGAGGACAGCAGCTTGGTCCGATCAGCTATGGAACCGCATAAAGTTTGGAAAACCTTGTGGAATTTGAAAGTGTCTGCGAAAATAAAAAATTCACATCTGGAGATGTCTACATAACACAATACCATGCCGTAGTGTGCTAATGAACCGTCATGTGGGAAATATATCTGGCTGTCTGTTTTGTTCAGAAGGAGCAGAAGATCTTGCGCATATGCTGTTTAAATGTGCTAGATCACAAGAAGTGTGGAGATCTTTGGGAGTTGCAGACGATATAAATTTTGCTTGTCAAATGGATCGAGCGGGTTTAGCAACTATAGAGTTTTTTCTCCGTGATACCTATTTTCGAAGACAACATAATGGTGTGCTAGAGCTACCGGAGTTGTTTACCACAACCTGTTGGTATATTTGGTGGCAACGGAGACAGTTTGTGCGGGGTGAGGAGGTTACCTCTCCAGCGCGAATGGCCGTAGCAGTGGCAGCCCTATCTCTGAACTATGCCTGTGGAGCACAAAAAAAATGACACCAAAAGTGAACACCTGGCCGGGGTTTTCCGCTGGTCAGATAGTCATTAACGTCGATGCTTCATTCAGAGAAGGTGATTATGCAGGCTCTTGTGGAGTGGTCATCCGTGACTATCGTGGAAATTTCATGTCTACAGCGACAGCAACACTCGAACATGTACCTGATGTTGAGACAACTGAATCTGTGGCTATATTAGAGGGAATGAAGCTAGCAAAGGAAACAGGGTGCCATAATGTCATAGTAAGATCAGATAACACCATGGTGGTGGAGGCACTCAAACTGAATGGAGGTTATTCTATGGTGGCAGCGTGGGTGTTGGATGAATGTCGAAGTTATCTCGAAGATTTCAGGAAGTTTACTATTGAGCATTGTATTAGAGAGTCGAATAATGTAGCTCATGAGTTAGCATGTTGGGGGCGTGCCAATAATCCATCTCGATGGGTTCACGACCCGCCTGGTTTCATTGTAAATCTTTTAGCAGACGATGTTGCTATCCTTTGATTAATAAAGTAAACTTTCCTGTCAAAAAAAAGGAGAGCAGAGCTTAATCCTGACGGATCCATATCTATGGCAGGCACTGCTATGGCGGCGGTGCTCTCCAAGTTCGCGCAGCTCGCCGTGAGTGAGGCATAGTTTCGGGCCCAGGTGGGCGATGACATGATGCTACTGCGCGACCGTCTGAAGTGGCTCCAGGCCTTCATCCGCGATGCCGACAGGAAGCGCCGGACTGGCGCCGACGTGCTCACCCGCGTATGGCTGCGTCAGACATGATACAAACACATACTAGTAAATAAAAGCCCCATTTGTCCCGGTTCATAAGGCCCATTTGTTCCTGTTGTAGAACCGGGACTAAAGTGTCGGTACTAAAGCCCAACACATTTAGTCCCGGTTCGTCCATTAACCGGGACAGATGGGGCTCCACGTGACCGATGCGGCTTGTCCAGACAGGAGGGCCTTTTGTCCCGATTGGTGCCACCAACCGGGATCAAAAGGCTTCAACGCGTTAGCAGTTCAGGGGTTGAGGTTTTTTTTTCTTAAGGGGGTGGGGGGGGGGGATTTAAAGGTTTTGGGGTTTTGTAGGGTTAATATAGGGGTTTCATATATTGTGTTAGCTAGCTAATAGAGAGAAGTGTCCTCTCTTATCTCTATGCTTGGTCGATGCTACATACTATGCGTATAGAGAGGACTCGACACGCTAACTAGCTAGTAAGCAAATGAAGGAAACCATTAAGTACAGAAGATCGTCATGAACATATACAGAGAGAAGTGATCGACCTCTCCTTCTCCGAGAGATTGGTCGAACAACAAGTTTCGTATATCTATCCGACGCTACTGGCTACATATATACAATATAAGATCTCTTACAATCCCCTAACAACGGAACTCAACCTCCACCTGGTATTCTCCGTCTTTGTTGATGACGTGGTCAAGAAAGAATCCCGCCAATTCCTCTTGAATTTCTCGTATGCGATCTTGTGGTAGAAGTTCATCCTGCATCTGAAACATCTAATTTGAAGAAGGGGGTCAATACATATATATGAATGAAACTCAACAAACAAATAATGGTAATAAAATAAAATTGTGAATATTATTGCTTATGCACTTCATATTGTTTTTTAGAGTAGCCCCGCTCACAGGTCGTGTGGCGGATGAACTCGGAAATGTAGTATCCACAAAAATCATTCCCGGGTTCCTACTGTCGGTGTCAAAACCGGCGGATCTCGAGTAGGGGGTCCCGAACTGTGCATGAAAGGTCGATGATAACAGGAGGCGGGGGACACGATGTTTACCCAGGTTCGGGCCCTCTCTATCGAGGTAATACCCTACTTCCTGCTATATTGATCTTGATGAATATGAGTACTACAAGAGTTGATCTACCACGAGATCGTAATGGCTAAACCCTAGAAGTCTAGCCTATGAGGATTATGATTGTGTATGTCTGGCTCGACGGACTAAGCCCACCGGTATATATAGACACCGGAGGGGACTAGGGTTGTACAAAGTCGGTTACAGAGAAAGGAATCTTCATATCCAGTCGCCAAGCTTGCCTTCCACGCCAAGGAGAGTCCCATCCGGACACGGGAGAGAGTCTTTGGTCTTGTATCTTCATAGCCCAATAGTCCGGCCCATGTTACATAGTCCGGCTGTCCGAGGACCCCTTAATCGATGACTCCCTCACCTGCCACAACCACTTTACAAGAAATAGAGGTCAATCAAACTGATAAGCAAGCATGCTAAATGATATTGATGAAACTAGCTAGAATCAATGGGAAATGTGCGGAACTAGCTAGTAGTACTTACTTTCGGGTGGTTAAATCGTAGTTCCGCCGGCAGTCCCGGAGCTTGTGTGGTGAACTTTTTCCAAACCCTGGAAGACAAAGAAAACAATTACCTGATATCAGGAAATGAACAAAGTTTCTAATATGGTGCGATAATGATCGATTGAACTTACTTCTCGAGCATTTTAGTCATGGGCGCATACTCCTCGGGATTTTTTAGTTTCGAGTCTATGACGGTTATTAGTCCCTGCTCAAGCTTAATCTCTAGCAGAATAAAGTGGAAGATGCGCAGGCATGCATAACACATCAATTACATTACTATAACCTCGAGTAGTAAGGGAAACTGAATATGCACAAGATAGTAACACTCACCTGTATTCGTGAGGAAAGAGTATTGTTTCTTTGTTTTGATTTTGAAGTAACGATGCAAGCAAGTTGGCCTCGGTTCGTTTGGCATGATGTTTAACACTCCATTCATCCATGAGATTCATGTTAATGAACCCAATATCACCTATCTGTCTTTTCTTCAATTCGGCGATCTTCAATCTGATATAGTGAGGATAATTATATATACATGCAATGAAAGAGCTGAGCTATATATAGACACTTAATTAATTACAGAGAAGTAGTACTTACAGACAGTAGCAAGTGATGATTGTTTTATCGAGGGCCTTTTGATTGAAAAACTGGAAGAACTCCTCATATGGAACAAACAACAGATCAACAGGTCGTGCTCCTCTTTAACTCTCAGCATCAAAGTATCCGTCCCAGACTTGCTGCAGATGTCCATGTACCAATCATGAAATCTTCGTATCATCGTTGTTAGAGGAGTACCAGGTTTGACGAGACGCTTCCCGTGCCGGGATTTTAATGTGTCCACCTCCATTGTATCAAAAAGTGCATCTTCGGGCATGTAATCTCCAGGATTGGTACCAGGCAGCATCCCTAGAAGATTAGCGACGATATCGCTAGACACATTGAGCGGGGGGCACGATTGCTTCGCTTGTTCGCCGAGCTGTGGAATTTTTTCCCACTCCTTTATTCTGCTAACCTTTGATCAGTGCAAGTACTTCCCGACCGCTCCGCTTCCTTATATGCCCTTTTAATAACGCAGTCATAGTTGGATTGCGGCGGATGCGGTGATGGTCGCTGCAGGGCATCCAAAGTGCGTTTCGCTTTCACCGGATCTATCTTCTCCTTCGGAGGTGGATGTTTATTAGATTTTACAGATACAAAGAATTCCCTCACTTGGCCTTCACAGATCTTCTGGTTTTCCTCCTTGCTCCTCTCGTATGGTAACTTCTCTAGAGGCTTGAGAGACAATGGACCGAATATGTATTGCCTCCCGCCTCTGGCTGTACTGCTAGAAGCCGGAGCAGCCAGAGCGGCTGCGGCTGTCTTATTTTGTTGCTTACGAGGTGGAAAAGAAGGAGGCAGACTGCTACGACGCGCCGGAGCAGCTAGAGCGGCGGCAACTGTGTTCTGTCGTCGCCATTGCTTACGAGGCGGCGAAGGAGGAGGCGGGCTGCTCGGACGCGCCGGAGCAGCCGGAGAAGGAGGCGGAGTACTGCCGCCCTCACGCGCGGGAGCAGGAGGATGAGTGCCCTGATCACTCGCAGGAGGAGGAGGAGGAGGCGGAGGAGGCAGAGTGCCCAGCTCACTCGCAGTATGCGTGAAGTTCAGAAGCTTGATGTGCTCTTTCCGCCATAGACACGGAGTCTTCAGAGCAAGACCCAGCTGAGTCTCCCTATCACATGTAGGGTGGTCAAGCTGGAGCTCCTCAAGTCCCTCCGTTATTTCATCCACCATCACAACAGCATAGCCTTGTGGAATCAGACGGCAGTGAAAAGTTGCTCCGGGTGGAGGGAACACAGAGCCGACAGTCGCCTTGACTTTGAGCTGAAGCCATTGCGTCATAAGGTGGCACTGGTGTGAATCCGTGATAAAATCCATGGGGTAGCTAGGATCCGTGAAGTCAGGCTACTGAACGAGCTCGGTGGAAGCCACGCTGCTTCTCCGCTGAGATGGCGGTGTAGCTTTTGGGGTAGCTTGGGCATGACCTCGCTGGTTCTCAACAGCTTGTCGTTCCTCTAGCTTTCATACCCTTGCTTGAAGCTGCTGCAGTTTGCTCTGCTCCACTTTCCTCCTCCTCTCTTTGATTTTGTAACCGCCTGCGTCGGGAAACCCAACCTTCCATGCAACTGAGCCTGGCGTGTCTCGTGTTCGTCCAGGGTGCTCAGGATTCCCAAGGGCCTTTGCGAGCTCATCGTTCTCTATATCGGGAATGAACGTCCCTTCTTGCGCTTCCTTGATTGCTTCCTGAAGCTTCCTGATGGGTGTTGCAAGTTGCTCGTCCGTCCAACAGCACTTCCCTGTTTCAGGGTCCAAAGTTCCCCCAACCTCGAAGAACCAAGTCCTTGAATGGTCTGGCCAGTGTAATGTCTCTGGTTCGACCCCTTTAGCAATTAGGTCCTGCTCAGCCTTGTCCCACAATGGCCAGGCTTTGAGGTAGCCACCTGACCCCCTGGGATGGTGATGCTCCTTCTTTGCAGCATTTATCTTGTTTGCCGCTGACATCTTCTTACTCTTCTCCGATGTCTTGTGGGCCACAAATGCGGCCCAGTGATCTCTTATCTTCTCGAATCGGCCGGTGAATTCTAGAGTCTTGTTTTTGTCGACATACATTGATTTCAACTCATTCTTCCACTTCCTGAATAGATCTGCCATCTTCTTGAGAGCATAAGCCTTGACCAATGGCTCTGTAACTGGCTTATTCGGATCCTCCTCTACCGGTAGGGTGAAATTTTCCTTCAGCGCGGTCCAAAGATCAACTTTCTGTCTATCTTCGACAAAAGAAACTTGAGGGTCTTCCTTCTTAGGCTTATACAAATGGTGGATGCTGATCGGGATCATGTTCCTAACAAGAACCCCGCACTAAGCATAAAATGCTTCCTTGGTCCGGAGGGGTTTAACCGGTTGGCCATCGCGCGCGATTTCTGTGATCGTGAACCTTTCATCCGGGCGAAACTTTTTCTTGGGGCCTCGTTTCGTTACCGAAGTTTTGCTCGATCCGGAGGGCTATAAAAGAAGAAAGAAGAGTTAATATATGTACATATATAACAATTAATGCATTAATTATCTAGTCAGCATAGGCTTAATATATATATATATATATATATATATATATATATATATATATATATATATATACCTCACCAGACTTTGCAACAGCTGATCCCGACTCCGTTCGGTCACCGGAGCCGTCATCACGGTCGCCGGAGCCACCATCATGATCATGACTTTCCTCCTCCATTGTTTGATCACCGTAGCCTGCTTCCTCTCCGTCCAGACGTTCTTCGATGTCGTTGAGAAATGACAAGACATCACCTCCGTCGCGGATTATGTCCCCCAATATCTCTTCTTGTTTGAAGTTTCTTTATTGATCCATAGTTTCTGCAAATATTACAACATGGCAATTAATATATATACAAACATGAGAGATGGATATATTAATATAGTGGCAAACATAGACCCCTCGGCGATCCTCGACCCTCGACCCCTCGACGAGCCTCGACCCTCATCCCCTCATCCCCTCGGCGACTCTTGACCCCCTACCCTAGCTAGTTCAGATCCTCGACCGCTCATATTATCTTAACCTTTAAGGGATTTAACAAGATGGCGCCATTCTGGATGTGCAGAAAATAAAATGGTCCCTATTTTTTCCTGATCTCATCTACCCTTCTATATGTCAGGTTGTCTAGTAGTGTCAAAGGATTAAATACTTTGACACAAGAGAACGTGCACATATAGAATGATAGAGCAAGAGGGGGTTGATCGACGTCCCCCTGTAGACCCCTCGGCGATCCTCGACCCTCGACCCTCATCCCCTTGGAGACCCTTGACCCCCTACCCTAGCTAGTTCCGATCCTCGACCTCTGGGATTCTCTTAACCTTTAAGGGATTTAACAAGATGGCGCCATTCTGGATGTGTAGAAAATGGTCCATATTATTCCTGATCTCAAGAAAACCATTTCTTCATCATTTCTCGAAAGTAACAGGCGCATAACGGTATGAAGCCCTCCAAAATTGTTTTGGAATGGAGTCCCGAATAGGATAATTTGCTTTTTGGTACGAAGTTCAGCAAGAGCCTTCCGAATATTGCTATTTGGAAGGCCTTTGCTGAAATCCGTACCAAAAAGTGAATCATCCTATCCGGAACTCCGTTCCAAAATAACTTTGAAGAGTTTCGTAGTGTCATACGCCTGTTACTTCTAGCAAATGATGTAGCCATGGATGAGATCAGAAAAAAATGGATCAACTTGTGCACATCCATAATGGGGGCATTCTTGTTAAACGGAGACCCTCGACCCTCGGTGATCCTCGACCCTCGACCCTCGACCCCTCGATGACCCCTCGACCCTAGACTCTCAACAACCCTCGACCCTCGACGACCCTCGACCCCTCGACGACCCTCGACCCTCGATGACCATCGACCCTCGACTCTCGACGACCCTTGACACTCGACCCCTCAACGACCCTCGACACTTGACCCCTCGACGACCCTCGACCCCTCGGCGACCCTCGACCCCTCGGCGACCCTCGACCCCCTGCTAACTAGTTTGCGACACCCTAGTTTCAGATACCCTAGTTCCCGACACCCTCGTTCCCGACCCCTCGACGAAGAAGAAAATAAAGGAGAAGAAGAAGAAGAAAAAATAGAAGAATAAATAGAAGAAGAAAAAGAAGAAAAGGAAAGAGGAGGAGAAGAAGAAGGAATAGAGGAGAAGAGGAAAAAATAGGAATTTTTCTATTTTTTCTTCTTCTCCTCTATTTCTTCTTCTTCTTCTCCTCTTTTCTCTTCTTCTTCCTCTTCCCATTTTTTTCTCCTCTTCTTCCACTCCTCTTCTTCTCTTCTTCTTCTCCGTCTTCCTCTTCCTATTTTCCTTTTACCTCTTCTTTTTTTTCTTCTTCTTCCTTCTTCCTTCTTCCTCTTTTATTCTTTTTCCCTATTTTTCTTTTTCCTCTCCACTAACCTAAAATCTATACTAACCTAACAAAAAAAGGCATCATCCATATATATGAAAAAAACACACATCATATGAATAAAAAAGAAATTATACATCAAAATACATCAATACATACAAAAAATGGTCGGCGGCGCTCACAGCGAGGACGGCGCGCGACGGGGAGGCAAGATGACGACGAGGCAGGGCGACGACGTCGGGGCAGGGGCGGCGGCGGCAGTGGCGAGGCGAGGCAGGCGTCGGGGCAGAGGCGGCGGGACAACAACGACGGGCGCTGGGCGACGCGGCGTCAGGGCGGCGCAGACGGCAACGACGGGCGCGGGGCAACGGCGTCGGGGCAGGGGCGTTGCGGGAACATGCGGCGATGATGGGCGCGGGCGACGGTGATGGCGACGACGGGGGAGGCGGGGGACATCGACGGCATCGACGCGGCGAGCTCGGTCAGCCTGGCGGCGTCGTCGGGGCGCGCAACTGCAGAGATGAATCTAAAAATTTCCTAAATGTTGCTTATATAGCAAAGGCTTTAGTCCCGGTTGGTGGCACCAACCGGGACAAATGCCCACCTTTAGTCCCAGTTGGTGACACCAACCGGGACCAAAGGCCTCTTTTCAGCTGCCCAAAGGGCGGGAAGCTGAGACCTTTGGTCCCGGTTGATGGCACCAACCGGGACTAAAGGGGGGCATTGGTACTGGTTCGTGGCACCAACCAGGACCAATGCCCACCTTTAGTCCCGGTTGATGGCACCAACCGGGACCAATGGCCTTGCATAGTGGCGTGGTGGTGGGAGTTCAGTCCCACATCGCTAGTTGAGAGCACCAGCCACCTGTTTATAAGCTCAGCTACCTCTTCCTTCTCGAACTCCTCTGAACTGCAGGCCTATGAGCCTAAACTGTCACTTCTATGCCTGCGGGCCTGATGGGCCTTCTACGGGCCGGAATCCTGGCCCAACTTACTGGGTTTCTAGTCGTATATTCAGGGCGTGGTGGCCCAGTAGGTGGCATTTTTTTAAATTTTTTTCCAGTTTTTTGCATTATTTATTTTATATTGTTTTTTGCTTTATTTTTTTAATTCTTTTAGCTTTTAGGTAATAAAAATTATAAACTTTCTGTTAGTGCCATTTGTTTTCCAATTTGAATAGTTGAAATTTGAATTTTTTAAAATTTGTGTGAATCACTAGTTTTTGAATAACTTTACTATAAAGATAGATTTTTGAGTGATTCTTTTTCCTGCTATTTAATATTACTATGTTTTATCATTATATTTAAAAATGGATTTTGTTATTTTTGTTTCTAACAAAAAAATTCTTTATGATGATTCTTTTTGCAATTAAAGTTTCTAACAAAAAAATTCTTTTTGCTTTAATGTTTGGAACAGAAAATACTTTAATAATTTTGGTTGCATAAATTTTATATAATTTTAGTTTCAATAATACTAGAGGTTTATTAAAGTTTTTTGAGTTGATTCCTTTTCCTATTGGAGTTTTATAAAAGCTTTTTAGTTGATTCTTTTTGCTGTTGAAGGGTATTATAGTTTTGTAGTTGATCATAACAAAATATTTTAATTGATTATTTTTAGTTCATTCTTTTTTCTATTAGTTCATTCTTTCAGCTAAATGACCCTTAAATTGAAAAGCACTACAAATGAACTCTGAAAAGGTTGAAAGTTGGCATGGTATCATAATTTCACCCACATAGCATTTGCCAAAAAGTTGAGAGGGTTACGACAAAAATTGGATGCACTACATGTACAAAACAGACAATCTCTTTGGAAGTATCTGGGTTTTGGACGAAAACTCATCTGTTACAAAGGGATTTCATTTGTTCACATGTAACTGCAGTGATATTCTACATCAAAGGAATCATCATAATAGTTGTGGATAGCCAGTCTTCACTTTTTCTTCGCTTGTGTCCTTTGCTTATTGCGCCGTAATCATGGATAATCTTCATCTTTTCTTTTCTCGATTTGGTAGACATGTCCTTCACATAGAAAACCTGCGCCACATCATTGGCTAGGACGAACGGTTCGTCTGTGTACCACAGATTGTTCAGATCCACTATTGTCATCCCGTATTGTGGGGCTACTTGTACCCTGCCTCGTGACAGATTTACCCATTTGCACTTAAAAAAGGGACCTTAATATCATGTCCATTGTCAAGTTCCCATATGTCCACTATGTAACCATAATATGTGTCCTTTCCCCTCTTGGTTGCTGCATCAAAGCGGACACCACTGTTTTGGTCGGTGCTCTTTTGATCTTGGGCGATCGTGTAAAATGTATTCTCATTTATCTCGTACCCTTTGTAAGTCATTACGTTCGAAGATGGTTCCCTCGCCAACGTGTACAGGTCATCAGAAACAGTGTTGTCACCCCTGAAACGTGTTTGGAACAAACTGCCAAAACTCCTGATGTGTTCACATGTAATTCAGTCGTCACACTAGTCTAGGTGTTTGGAGCGCAGAATGTTCTTGTGTTCACCGACATACGGGGTGGCCAAGGTAAAATTCTGTAGAACTGTGTAGTTTTCTTGAGACTAAGAATGCCCGTCCCTACATATTATTGAGTCCCCTCCTAGTGTGCCTTTTCCACCCAGTCTCCCCTCATACCGCGATTGAGGGAGACCTATCTTCTTAAGGTCAAGAATAAACTCAACACAAAACAAAATGACATCCTCTGTTTGATGGCCCATGGAGATGCTTCCTTCTGGCCTAGTGCGGTTATGGACATATTTCTTTAGGACTCCCATGAACCTCTTAACGGGGAACATATTGTGTAGAAATACAGGGCCCAGAACGACAATCTCATCGACTAGATGAACTAGGATGTGTGTCATGTTATTGAAGAAGGATGGTGGGAACACCAGCTCGAAACTGACAAGACATTGCGCCACATCACTCCTTAACCTTGGTAGGATTTCTGGATCGATCACCTTCTGAGAGATTGCATTGAGGAATGAACATAGCTTCACAATGGCTAATCGAACGTTTTCTGGTAGAATCCCCCTCAATGCAACCGGAAGCAGTTGCGTCATAATCACGTGGTAGTCATGAGACTCTAGGTTCTGGAACTTCTTCTCCACCATATTTATTATTTCATTTATATTCGACGAGTAGCCAGACGGGACCTTCATATTGAGCAGGCATTCAAAGAAGATTTCCTTCTTTTCTTTGGTAAGAGCATAGCTGGCAGGACCTTCATACTCCTTTAGAGGCATGCCATATTTTTTGTGCAAATGTTGCAGGTCCTCCCGTGCCTCCGGTGTATCTTTTGTCTTCCCATACACGCCCAATAAGCCTAGCAGGTTCACGCAAAGGTTCTACGTCACGTGCATCACGTCGATTGAAGAGCGGACCTCTAGGTCTTTCCAGTAGGGTAGGTCCCAAAATATATATTTCTTCTTCCACATGGGTGCACGTCCCTCAGCGTCATTCGGAATAGATAGTCCGCCGGGACCCTTTCTGAAGATTACTTTTAAATCATTAACCATACACTACAAAAAAATACACTTACGTGATGATACGTGTTTGTCACAGTAGGTCGCATTTTTTGTCATGCATGTACATCCATGACGATTTTATGACAGAATCAAGATAGTCATACTTGTCTTTGTCGTAGAAGTGTTCCATGAAATTACCAAAATTATCATCACGGAAGTGTCCACTTCCATGACGATAAATCGCGCGTCACAGAAGTGCTTTCGTCAAGGGTGACCGACACATGGCATCCACCGTAACGGAACACTGTTAAGCTATCAGGTCAGGTTTTGGATCCGATAACCCGTTAACAGCCCTGACCAATGGGGATTTTCCATGTGTAAAATCATCATTGGCTGGAGGAAACACGTGTCGGCTCATCGCTGGGACAGATGTCATCCACTCATTGGACAGAAGGCGCCTATGATACGTCGACACGTGGCACGGCCCAACAGAGGCCCATTCCTGTGAAAAAGCCGGCCCGTTTGACTTGGTCAAAAGGTGGTGGGCCGGCCCATGGAAAGCGTGTTAACGGCCTGTTCGCATATAGTCCATTTACAGCCCGCTAACCCAAGGCCCGTTACGCCCTATCCAAATTAGGCCCAGTAGCGTCATCTATGCCATCCAATATGATTCCAGCCCATTTTCACTTTTGGCCCATGTATGGCCCATGACGTCTATCGGCCCATATGAGGCCCTTCGTAACTCTTGGCCCACTAACGGCCCGTCGTGAAATTGGCCCGTAATGAACAGTGTATCACTTTACACCCATTAACGACCCTTGTTGAAAACTGACCCGTAATGAACAGTGTATCACTTTATAACCATTAACGGCCCGTTATTCCGTTGGGCCGTTTCCAGCCCATGTTATATTTCGGCCTTCTCAGAACCCATTTATTCTTGGGCTCATTTCTAGCACTCGTTTACTTACGGCCCGTTACTGTCATTTTCTGCTTGTGGGCCAAATTTAGCCCATGGTTACAGTCGGCCCGTTTGTGGTCCGTTAATACGTTGGGCCGTTTTCATAGCGTCATCAAATACGGCCTATTAACTATGGCCCGTTATGGTCGGCCCATGAATAGACGATTCCAACTCTAGCCCATTTACGGCCATAATGCGATCTGTTTGGCCCATGTTTGGCCAATCGATCATACGGCCCGTATAAGGCCCATTGATGATACGGCCCGTAGAAGGCCCATTGTTTCTACGGCCCATAGAAGGCCCATTGTTTCTACGGCCCGTAGAAGGCCCATCGCTTCTGACCCGTAGAAGGCCCAAAGGTCACTACAAGAATATTAGCCATGGTTATTGTGGCCTAGTTTTAAAAATAGGTTATTGCAGCCACTAGCAAACCGCGGAAAAAGAACTGCAATGACTACAAGCAAACAAATAAACAAGACAACAAGGAAATAAATAAGCAAGAAACTAATGCTAGGCTATCACGACTATTACACATATTACATCGACTGGGCATCAATGTTCACCACCAGTGCAGATATAGGGAACAAAGCAGCATATCATATACACTGGTTGTCAAAGTTGGCGACCAGCGCAAATAAACGTCGCAGCAAAACAAATCCAGAACTAAAACTAATTCAGAAGAGCTCAAGAAACAATATCCTGGGTACCCATAATGCTGGCAACATGCTTAGAAAGCTTATTAACTTTCTCTTGTTTGGCGCTTAAGTCCTCCAGCACTTGCTGTTGCACCAGAGAGTATGCGTCTGAATTCTGCAGGGACTTCCTCAGTCCTTCGGCTTCCTATCACATATCATCTGATCGATGTCTTTCAACTTGAAGTTGAGTCTCAAGAAGCCGAACTGATTCAGGCAACGAGTTCGAAGAGCTGGTGCCAGCAGTAGTAGCCAGTAACTCGAACACTACATCAAGACAGGACTTTGGGGTTGTCTCAGTGTCTTCAACATAGTTTTATCAGCTTTCTTGGAGACCAACAGGGATGTCTCACTATGTTGAAGCTTATCTGCATTACTTCCTTTACCATTGCATAACGGGGGTACTCTTCTCCAATATTTTATCCGTGTTCTAAAAGAGAAACAAACAAACACATCACAGGTTTACAATGTAGTATATGAAACTCATTTTGGTAAACCAGTTCAGTAGTAAGGTGGAAAGGATAACAGCATGAAACAAACATATATCTTTGTAGTATGGTCACTGTATGGTCTATATCATTCTAGTTTATGTTGCCAAATCAAGATAGATACAGTTCGAATCATATCTATTTAAGACAAAGCAGCATAGACAGAATATAAGTGTGGGAAACTACACAACAATAACAACACTTGTAATGTGCATGGCATGACAACATAACTGTTTATTCAATTGAAACTGAAATCAACATAGAGCAAGTTACAACAGCAAACAGCGAAACAGGTTGAAGAAACAGCTTTAAAACATACATGTTGCGCCATTGGAGTTTGCATCCTTCAAATTTCAAATTAGTTGGTATGAGTAAATACAGTGATGCAAGAGCAAAGTAGTATGAACCATAGCTACGGAACCTGACCTGAGAACAATTCTTCTTCTTCTTTAAGCGTTGACTTGGGGTTCGGAGTGGTGGTGCTCGTGCTTTGAGCACTGCAGTTGCCTTACTAACTGCTCGTGTTTGGGTGCTCTGTGGTGGAGACGGTGCTGTGTCAACGGGAACTGGGTGTCTATCTACTGGGGTTGGGGTTAGAAGGGGTGTAGCTGGTTCTCTGTCCAACTGGGTAGGGGTACAATCTGCATGAGTGTGGGTTATGTGTGGTGGGGCTGATTCTTGGGCAAGTACAACCATGGTTCTATCTGCATCGACAGGTAGCACGATCTTTTCTGAAGACCGTGTTTTTACTCCAACAGATACTATCATCACTCCCTCCAATTGAAATGACTGATAAACAAGCAAAGTAATTGAATGTACAAACATTATAAGATAGACAGGTGCAATGGATAGTAGGGAAGAAAACAGGGCATGAAATAATTCACATTTATGTTGTCTAACCAAACAGAATAGCAGGACATAATTTCACATATATGATGGCTAATTAAAGAGGATAGCATGACACAATTTCACATGTATGATGGCTAACTAAACAGACATACTTCAAAATATAATGACTATGTAAACATGATGACATGATATAACTATACGATGTGTCTATTAAAGTGGTTGGCATGCCATAAATCACAAACATGCCGTGGATGGAAATATGATGGCATGACATAATTCACGGATAGAATGACATAATTTAAAATATGATGACTATGTAAACAGGATGAGATGATATAACTATATTATGTCTTTAGAAAATGGGTTGGCATGCCATAATTCAGATACATGCTGTCTACGTAAACATCATGGCATGACATAATTCAAACATATGATTTATATACTAAGGAAGTGAGCAGAGGGCAATCGCATATATGATGTGTCAACTAAGGAGATGACATTCAATATTGTGTATATGATGTAAAAACTAAGCATTGCAATACAACATATGCATGATATGAGTAATATAACTCTGCCAAGTTTGAGCATACACCTCATGGGGATAATAGGACTGGTCATCTGCCTCTGAATCCTCCTCTGAAGAGATATCTGTAACCAGCAAGATATCTTCTTCAGCAGGTAGCATTATCTGCTCTGAAGACCTTGTTTCCACTCCAGATTTCTCCATCACCAATTCAAATGGCTGATGCACAGGAAGAGCAGTTGAATATACAAACATTGTCGACAAAAGCAATGAGAAATACAAAAAAAAGGACGGCATGATATAATTCACATATATTACGCTTGCCTAAACAACATGGCATTGCATAATTCACATACATAATGCCTTGCAACAAGATAACATTGCATAATTCACAAATATAATGTCTTGCAACAAGGTGGCGTTGCATAATTCACATATATGGTAATTAGACACTAAACAAGTGGCATTCACACAAAGCATGTCTAAACTAAGCAAATGACATAGCAATGCAGGATACCATACGCACGATATGAGCAACATAACCCTGCCAAGTTAGAGCATGCACCTCGGGGGGAAATATGACTGGTCATTTGTCTCTGAATCCTCCTCTGAGGAGCTATCCGTAACAAGCAAGACATGCGCTTCGTCAGATAGCATTCTCTGCTCTGAAGACCTTGTTTCCACTCCAGATTTTTCCATGACCGTGCCGAATGGCTGATGCACAGGAAGAGTAATTGAATGTACTAAAATTGTTGACAAATTTAACACGTAATAAAAAATCATGGCATGATATAAGTCACATATAAGATGACTGGCTAACCAGGGTGGCATTGCAAAATTCACATATATGATGCCTGGCTAAACAAGATGGCATTGCCTGATTCATATATACGATAAAGAAACTAAACAGATGGCATTGACACAAAGCATGTCTAAACTAAGCAGATGACATCTTTAGTGTATACAGTAAGCAATGCAAGGCACCATATGCATGATATTACCAACATCAGCATGCCAAGTTAGAGCGAAGTCCTCATGGGGTAAATAGGAGTGGTCTTTGTCGGTGTCAAAACCGGCGGATCTCGGGTAGGGGGTCCCGATCTGTGCGTCTTAGGCTGATGGTAACAGGAAGCAAGGGACAAATGTTTACCCAGGTTCGGGCCCTCTCGATGGAGGTAAAACCCTACTTCCTGCTTGATTAATATTGAAGATATGTGTAATACAAGAGTAGATCTACCACGAGATCGTAGAGGCTAAACCCTAAGAGCTAGCCTATAATTGTATGATTGTAATTGTGATCGGCCTTCTAAGGACCATCCTCTCCGGTTTATACAGACCCCGGAGAGGGCTAGGGTTTACATGGAGTCGGTTACAAGGAAGGAAACATAATATCTGAATCGCCAAGCTTGTCTTCCACGCAAAGGAGAGTCCCATCCGGACACGGGCCAAAGTCTTGAGTCTTGAGTCTTCACGCTTCAATAGTCAGGACGATGTATATAGTCCGGCTGTCCGGATACCCCCTTATCCAGGACTCCCTCAGTAGCCCCTGAACCAGGCTTCAATGATGATGAGTCTGGCGCGTAGTCTTGTCTTCGGCATTGCAAGGGGGGTTCCTCCTCCGAATACTCCAATGTACCCATTACGACGAACAGTGTCCGGCATCTCATCAATGTTGTACTCCTCGGCTTCAGTGCCTTAATAATGACCATTTCCACGTGTCGAGCGAATAAGAGGAGGCAAGGTATTTTTTGCATTTGCCACTCCCGAGTCTTCGGGCCAACCGTCTATTTGAAGAGACGGGGATTCCCAAATCCAAACCTCACTCTTCCCCTTCGAGCAAGAATCCAACAGAGCGCCCCAGAAAAACCATTCCAACATGGCTGGTCGTCGCAGCTCTTCTGCTCGCTCCCCTTGCCCCAAGCCCGGGGACTGGGGAGAGTGTTCAGTTTCCATAGCCGTTTGATAAAGTTACAAACCCAAGGGCTTCTCCCACCGGCGTTCGCGGTCCCTGTTCGTGCCGGAATATCCACCTATAACGACGGAGAGCAAGCGGAGAGATCCCCTAATCTGTCTCCAGAGGAGCGAATATGCCTCATTCCGCATCTGTTAAGGGGCGTCGGGTTTCCCATTCACCCATTCCTCCATGGGCTCCTGGAGTTCTACGGCCTCCAGTTGCACAACTTTACCCCAGCTTCTGTGCTACATATAGCATGGTATGTCGCCCTTTGCGAGCTATTTCTAGGCTGCGAGGCTCATTTCGGTTTATGGAAGAAGCTGTTCTGCCTTATCCCCCGCAACTAGGGACAGTCCCTATGTCAAGTGGGCGGGGCCGAAGTATGGCGTATCGCTGAGACCGGATACCTATCCGGCACTCCCAAGAAGGCACCAGAGAACTGGGCTTCATAGTGATTTTATATTGACGACATCCCTCTGTCGGATCCAGTCTGGACAGGACTCCCTGAGTTCAGTAACGCCCCGCCAAGGACACGTCTAAGCTATTTCTAGGCTGCGAGGCTCATTTCAGTTTATGGAAGAAGCTGTTCTGCCTTGTCCACCGCAACCAGGGAGAGTCCCTATGTCAAGTGGGTGGGGCTGAAGTATGGTGTATCGCTGAGACCGGATACCTATCTGGCACTCCCAAGAAGGCACCAGAGAACTGGGCTTCAGAGTGTTTTTATATTGACGACGTCCCTTTGTCGGATCTAGTCTGGACAGGACTCCCCGAGTTCAATAATGCCCCGCCAAGGGCACATCTAAGCTGGCGCCCCCGAGGCCCCCAAGAAGAGGATACCAGGGAAATAAATTTCCTGATGAGCAGGATAAAGTTACTGGCCAAATCCGGACTGACGATAGTCGAGGTGATGGCGATATGCACAATGCGGGGAGTGCAGCTGCTTCAATATCGGGGTAATCCCATGTGGCATTTCAACGGGGCAGACGATGCCACCCGTTGCGGCCGTAAGGGTCCGGACTCCGCCACTACTCTGGCAAGGATACTGTCCTACCTGTACAAAGGAGAAGATGAAGACTTTCTTCATATCAAACCACGGGACGGATTCTCCATGTACAATCCCCCAAACTGGGTAAGCCGTCATTTATTTTGTCACTTCACTTATCGTGGCGTTCTTTGCTAATGTTACCTGCCCCAATATTTCCGAGCAGGAACTGAGGAGGGCCGTAGTAGGAATCTCCAGCCCTTCCCCACAGCCAGAGGACCCCGAGAGGGCCCTGGATCCAGGACTCGAAGAAGACCCGGATGCGGCCGTGGAGCTTGTCGACGGGATATTTTATCGGGCGAGCCGTGACGGCGCTTCAGTGGCTATTACCGCTGATTATCCCGGACTGCTACCTTCGACGCGTGTAAGCCAAGACGAAGACTCGATCCTCCGAAGAGGACTCTTTCCTGATGTCACGCCTTATCCCTGAAGCGTCGTGTTTTTGCAGAGGCGACGTTCGGAACGCAGGGCCGAGCCCCTAGGGATCCATCAGCCACACGTGTCCGGATTGGGCAGGCTCAAGAGGGAGGCGGTTAGGGCCGACACGCCCTTACAGAGGTAAGGAAACCGCCTGTCATGTAATTTGTTGTTATTTTGAAGCATAACAGCGCCCTTTACATCCTGCAGGAAAAGGAGTATCCGGACTATATCCGGGAATCCTGCCAACCACGCCTCCACTAGTCGGGCTCCAGAACCGACTTCGAGAGAGGAGGCGGACGCAGGGCCGGTGCCGCATAGTTCTCCGACAGAGGACACGGATATGCTCTCTGCCTCAAATTCCGAAGTAGAGAGCGCCATGAATCACCGGCGTCGACGGGCCGTACTTCGCAGCAATATCTTTTCCGAAGAGGCATTCAATGCTTTCAATTCGGGAGACGCATACATCCGGGTTGCTCAAAGTGGGCTTGCCCGGGCGACGGACCAGTATACCAAAGATATACGAGTAAGAAAGTTTGATAAGCATGTATAGCAGTAGCCCCTGAGACTTGAAACGGTTGGAACAACAATTTTAAGTATCAATTTATGCACAGGTTCTTGTAGATAAGAATGAGCAATTGTCTCGGGAGCTAGAGGAGTGCAATACTCAACTGAGGGCCATGGTTGTCAAACTAGAGGAATCCCAAAAGGCCTCATCCAGTAACATTTATCATGATTGTAAGAAAATGTACCGGTTATCAACTGGCTTATATGACGAGTTTAACAGAAAACTCTGCAGATAACCCCGGAGTAAATCCGGAGGGTGGGAGGGATGACGAGTCACATCTCCAGAGGCAACTAAAGGCCGGTGAGCGCATTCTTACGCAAGTTAAGCATGATAAGAATACGCTCCAAGATGCCAATGTTCGGCTGGACGTGGAATTGAAGGACGTCCGCGCGCAGCTGGCAGACTCCGTGAAGGAGAACAGAAGGCTTCGCCGCGGCATTTATCATGAGTGCCTGAACTAACTGTAGCATAGTTCGGCGAAGAAGTATATTGAAAAAGTTGTGTTTGTAGGAATGCTAACGGGTCGCCCTGAGGAGGAGATGCCCGCATCTGCAGGTGATTTACTGCAGGACCTCTCACAACTGCACGAGCGAGATCGGCAGGTGATGCAGGGCATTGCGCAGTCCCTGTGGCCATCAAGCTCCGTGCCAAATGGCATGGGGGGGCTTGTGAACATGCTTCAAGGAGCACGGCGGCGCTTCCGGTTGTGGAAGATATCAGCCTGCCGGCAAGGTGCAAGAGAAGCATGGGCTATGGTGAAGACGCGCTACACCAAGCTGGACCCAAACCATATGGCCGAAGTCGGGCCGGCAGGGCCAGATGGGCAAGAAATCCCCGTCAGTCTGGTATATGACCAGGTGGCGTTAGCCGCAAAGTATTCTCAACAGGATTGTAAGCTAGATAGCCTGTTGGATGGTATAGAGGATGAATATAGTTAGTCCAAATTACTGTGTAATTCGATGGACATAAGTAGCCCCTAGCCGGATTAAAATCATTTGTCATGGCGGACCTTTTCGCTTCAGCCCCCGGATCCTAAAGTCCGGGGTGTGTCCGAATACCCGCTCCCTTATACAAAACCGGAGTATGCGTGGAAACTAGGCGTAGGGCTCATAAGTGCTTGAACAGACAAGTACCCAACTAGTTATGTTATATGACATGGATAGTAAGAAACATCTTCCAGAGAGAATAGTTCCGTTAAGGGTTCCTTTCCCTGGGTAGGCATGCGACGATGCACATGTCCGGACTGTGAACAAAGGCGCAGGATTCAAAACTTATGGGGATTTATGTTATGATAAACGAGGACATCATTTGTTCACCGACCGAATATTCTCTTAAGGAAACTAGCTTTCGGCTTCACCCAGTCTGAGGTACACATCCGGCTCAACAGACAGTAACAATCACAGAGGTGCTCCCCTTATGCCCTTGCCGAATTAACGAGAACGTAGGGCATAAACACAGGAGCCACGCAACCCATCTTGGCCACGTCTTAAGTCATATCGATGCATATAATGGTGAATAAAAGGCACATATGGAAAATACATGTATGACGGGCAAAAAGCCCTTTAGAGTAAGTTATGTTTAGCTTCCGTATAGGGAGCCCCCAGGTATTGCTTGCACACATAGTGCGGCCGGAATAATCCAGGAATCCGCACTATATTAAATACTTTGTGTGAAGAGAAAAAGATCGAGAAAGGAAAAGGGAGGGAGCATAATTGAAAAAGGAGGGTTAAGGAGACAAACACTGAGTTCGGCGCTAGGCGTAGAATCTCCGGAGTCTGGCCGCGTTCCATGGGTTCGGCTCAAGTCTGTTATCAGACGCATTATGTAAGCGGTACGCTCCTCCGGTGAGAACTTTGTCGATGACGAAGGGGCCTTCCCACTTGGGTTTGAGCTTGTCCTTCTTCTTCTCCGGTAAGCGTAGAACGAGTTCGCCAGTATTATATGTTTTGGCCCGCACTTCTCTGCTTTGGTATCATCGAGCCTGTTGCTGATAGAATAATGCGGAACGGGCCTTCGCGACATCGCGCTCCTCCTCCAGGGCGTCCAAGTTATCCCGCCGATCTAGCTCGGCTTCCTTCTCTTCGTACATGCATACGCGTGGCGAATCATGTATTATGTCGCAGGGTAGTACTACTTCCGCACCGTACACCATAAAGAATGGTGTATATCCGGTGGTGCGATTCGGCATGGTCCGCAGCCCCCAGAGTACGGAGTCGAGCTCCTCGACCCAATGAGTATCCGACTCTGTCAAGGATCGCACTAGTCTGGGTTTGATGCCGCTCATGATGAGACCATTTTCCCGTTCGACCTGACCATTTGTTTGGGGATGGTAGATGGAAGCATAGTCGAGCTTAATGCCCATTTTGTCGCACCAAGCTTTCACTTCATCGGCTGTAAAATTTAAGCCATTATCGGTGATGATGCTGTGGGGGACACCGTATCGGTGTACGACCCCGGATATAAAGTCTATTACTGGTCCGGATTCGGCCGTTTTCACTGGCTTGGCTTCTATCCATTTGGTGAACTTGTCTACCATGACCAATAAATATTTTTTCTTGTGGCTTCCCCCTTTAAGCGGTCCAACCATATCCAGCCACCAGACCGCGAAGGGCCAAGTTATGGGGATTGTTTGGAGAGCGGTAGGGGGCATATGACTCTGATTGGCAAAGAGCTGGCAACCGACGCAGTGTTGGACAAGGTCCTGTGCGTCTGCTCAGGCCATCGGCCAATAGAACCTGTACGGAAGGCCTTGCTGACTAATGCTCGAGCTGCGGCGTGGTGCCCGCCTAGTCCGGCATGGATTTCAGCCAAGAGCTGCCGCCCCTCCTCTTCGGAGATGCACCTTTGGAGCACTCCGGTCGCACTTTTCTTATAGAGTTCTCCTTCATGGACCTTGTAAGCTTTAGAACGCCGGATGATGCAGTGTGCTTCATTTTGGTCTTCGGGGAGCTCCTGCCTATTTAGGTAGGCCAAGAAAGGCTCAGTCCATGGGGCGATAATAGCCATTATTTCATGGGCTGACAATGTTATTTCGGTGGTAGAGCCTCTGATTATGTCTGATAGTTCGGCATCTGGGATGTATTCGGATCCGTGCTGGTATTGCCGGACTCCCCTTCCCATACCACGGATGGCTTGAACAGCCTTTCTAGGAATATGTTAGGTGGGACAGGGTCGTGTTTAGCACCGATGCAGACAAGGACATCTGTCGCTTGATTATTTTCTCGAGCCACATGGTGGAATTCGAGCCCCTCAAACCGAGCTGACATTTTAAGGACGGCATTGCGATAGGCCGCCATTTTCGGATCCTTGGCATCAAAGTCTCCATTTATTTGTGATATTGCGAGGTTTGAATCCCCGCGCACTTCTAGGCGGTGAATGCCCATAGAGACTGCCATCAGAAGACCGTGCAACAGAGCCTCATATTCGATTGCATTGTTGGAGTCTGTGTATAATATTTGGAGGACGTATTGGAACGTGTCTCCGGTGGGAGAGGTCAGGACTACGCCTGCTCCCAATCCGGCCAGCATTTTAGAGCCGTCGAAGTGCATGATCCAGTTGGAATATGCGTCGTACTCTTTAGGGAATTTGGCTTCCGTCCATTCGGCAACGAAGTCAGCCAATACATGTTACTTGATAGCCCGCCGAGGCTTGTATGTTATGTCGAACAGGAGGAGCTCGATGGCCCATTTTGCAATCCGGCCCATGACATCACAGTTATTTATTATATCGTTTAGTGGTACTTCAGAGGCCATCGTAATCGAACACTCTTGAAAGTAGTGTCGTAGCTTTCGGGATGACATGAAGACCGCGTATGCTATTTTTTGATAGTGTGGGTATCGGGATTTGCATGGGGTGAGGACCGTGGATACATAATAAACCGACTTCTATAGCGGGAATTTGTATCCGTCAACCTCTCGTTCGACGACGAGTACTGCGCTTACAACTTGATGTGTTGTAGCTATGTACAGCACCATAGGTTCACCGATAGTTGGCGCTGTTAGGACTAGATTACTGGCCAATAAGGTCTTTATTTCATCGAGTCCGGCTGCAGCTGCATCCGTCCACGCGAAGTGCTCGGTGCGCCGAAGAAGGCGGTAAAGAGGTAATGCCTTTTCTCCTAACCTAGAGATAAAGCGGCTCAAGGTAGCCACGCATCCAGCTAGTCTCTGGATGTGAGGTCAGTTGGTATAGCCAACTGTGATAGGGCTCGGATTTTTGCCGGATTCGCTTCAATTCCTCTATTGGAAACAATGAAGCCCAACAGTTTCCCTGAGGGGACACCGAAGACGCATTTTTCCGGATTCAACTTGATGTCGTATGTCCGGAGGTTATCAAATGTAAGCCTCAAGTCATCTATTAGGGTTTCGATGTGTCTTGTTTTTATGACCACATCGTCCATGTATGCCTCCACTGTTTTGCCGATTTGCTTTTCCAGCATGTTTGAATCATGCGTTGATAGGTTGCACAGGCGTTCTTAAGCCCGAAAGGCATAGTATTGAAGCAGAAAGGGCCATATGGCGTTATGAAAGCTGTTGCAGCTTGGTCAGACTCTGCCATCTTTATTTGATGGTATCCAGAGTATGCATCGAGAAAACGCAGCGAGTCGTGTCCAGCTGTGGCATCGATGATTTGATCGATGCAAGGGAGGGGAAAGGGATCCTTGGGGCAAGCCTTGTTGAGGTCTTTGAAATCGACGCATAGGCGCCAGAACTTGTCCTTATTTGGTACCATTACCAAGTTCGCCAGCCAATCGGGATGTTTGATATCTCTGATGAACCGGCCTCGAGTAGGTTGGCTAGCTCCTCCCCCATGGCTTGCTGTTTGGGCTCTAAAAATCGCCTTAGGGTTTGTTTAACAGGTTTGTATCCCTTCAGTATGTTAAGGCCATGTTCGGCTAATTCGCGCGGGATACCCGGCATGTCCGATGGGTGCCAGGCGAAAATGTCCCAATTCTGGCGTAAGAAATCATGCAGTGCGGCGTCCATAGCGGGGTTCAACTGTGTCCCGATGGATGCTGTCTTCGTGGCGTCTGTTGGGTGGACTTGGAATTTAACTATATCATCTACGGGTTTAAATGAGGTGGACTTGGGTCGCTTGTCGAGTATCACGTCGTCCCTGTCCACGGTGGCGCGCAGCGTTGTTAATTCTTCTGCTGCTAGGGCTTCGGACAATGCTTCCAAGGCTAGTGCTGCGGTTTTGTTTTCGGCGGGGAGTGCGACGTCCGGATCACTAGCTAGAGTGATGACTCCATTGGGTCCGGGCATTTTAAGCTTCATGTACCCGTAATGGGGTATAGCTTGAAAGCTCGCAAACGCGTCCTGCTCTAGAAGGGTGTGGTATCCGCTGCTGAAAGGGGCCACTTGGAATGTGATTTCTTCGGACCTGTAATTCTCCGGGGTGCCGAATACCAAATCGAGTGTGATTTTCCCCACACACTGTGCCTCCCGACGAGGGATAATTCCCCTGAAGGTTGTGCCGCTTTGTTCAATGCGGCTTTTGTCAATTTCCATCTTCTTGAGTGTTTCTTCGTAGATTAAGTTTAACCCGCTTCCGCCGTCCATGAGTACTTTAGTGAGCCGAAAGCCATCCACTATTGGGCTAAGACTAGAGTGGCTAGTGCCCGGATGGACTGGAATTGGGGTTCGTCACTGGAATTGAAAGTTATAGCAGTGTCGCTCCACGGATTTATTTTTGCCACATGGCAGATTTCGGCGGAGCTTCGATGAGCTCGCTTGCGCCTATTGTTTGAGGCGAAGGTCTCGAAGACTGTTAACACCGTATTGTGTTCCTTGGTGAGATATTGTTCTGCTTTATGGCACTCGAGGAGATCCTCACCGCTTTTTGCTACCTGCCAGAGTATCCAACATGCCCTAAGGCTATGGGTTGGTGTTGCGTCCGGCGTACTGTGGAGCTTACATGGCCTATTGAGCCATTCTTCCAATATGGTTCCACGCCCTGGGGCGGGTTTTGGTTTATTGGGAATTGAATTGGTCGACTTACGAGAGTTCGGTCGTTTAGTTCGAACAAAGGTTCTGGTGAGGGCCGTACTATCCCAAAATTCTGTTTGGGTCTTCCAGGCGCTTTCCATCGCACAGTATTTCTGTACTATGGTTGCCAAGTCCGCAAAGTGTACTATGTCGCGACGACTTATAGCATTAAGGAGTCCTTTGTTCGTGCAGTTTCTGCAGAAAAGAGAGACTACGTCCTCCTTGTGGCAGTCCTCGGCCTTGTTAAGAGTAAGAAGGAATCTGGCCCAGTAATGGTGTACCATCTCCTGGGGCTCTTGCCTGATACGGGAGAGACGGTTTAAGTCCGAGCGAGCGTCATTGGCTGAATCCGGATTTTGATCCGATCTAACTCCCTGGGGCACGGGAGGTTCCGAGCCTGACAGTTCAAGATCTGGAGTATTACCCAATCCCTTTGGCCCAATGCCCGATTCTAAGTCCGGGACCTGGGTCAGGTCTACCTTTGGGTGGGTGTTCGGCTCACTGAGTTCGTTGATCCGGACATAATTCGTCCTCAAAGTTGAGGGGCAACACACGTGTGGTTCCTCCACTACCGCTATCTCATGGGTGGCCGGCGGGGATCTAATGTCCCTTTGGTCGGGTTTAAGCCCGATCCGGTCATAGACCGTAGCGACTCCCAAAGTGGCGATGCGATCCAAGAGCTCATTAAGGGAGGAGATCTCAATCGGATCCATCTTTTTGGCGAGCTCCGAATTGATGCGAAGGTTATGCGTGATGACCCGAGAGGCCATCGTTGGCTTGATAGCCGATGGGGCGGTCATAATGAAATCACCGAGCCGGAGAGTCTGGCCTAGAGCCAGTGCTCCCCCAGAGGTGATGTCGTCCTTGACAACGAGACGATCCATCGAGCCTTTGCAGCGACGACACAGAGGAACTCTCAATGAAAGCACTAATGTCGGTGTCAAAACCGGAGGATCTCGGGTAGGGGGTTCCGATCTGTGCGTCTTAGGCTGATGGTAACAGGAAGCAAGGGACACAATGTTTACCCAGGTTCGGGCCCTCTCGATGGAGGTAAAAACCTACTTCCTTCTTGATTAATATTGAAGATATGTGTAATACAAGTGTCGGTGTCAAAACCGGCGGATCTCGGGTAGGGGGTCCCGAACTGGGCATCTAGGCGGCTGGTAACAGGAGACAAGGGACACGATGTTTTACCCAGGTTCGGCCCTCTTGATGGAGGTAAAACCCTACGTCCTGCTTGATTAATATTGATGATGTGTGTTACAAGAGTGGATCTACCACGAGATCAAGGAGGCTAAACCCTAGAAGCTAGCCTATGGTATGATTGTTGTTCGTCCTATGGACTACAACCGTCCGGTTTTATAGACACCGGAGAGGGCTAGGGTTACAGTAGTCGGTTACAATGGTAGGCGATCTACATATCCGTGACGCCAAGCTTGCCTTCCACGCCAAGGAAAGTCCCATCCGGACACGGGACGAAGTCTTCAATCTTGTATCTTCATAGTCTTGGAGTCCGCCGATGATGATAGTTCGCTATCCGGACACCCCTAGTCCGGAACTCCCTCAAGAGTCTCTGAACCAGGCTTCAATGACGACGAGTCCGGCGCGCATGTTGTCTTCGGCATTGCAAGGCGGGTTCTTCCTCCGAATAATTTATAGGAGATTGTGAACACCAGGATAGTGTCCGACTCTGCAAAAATAAATTTCACATACCACCGTAGAGAGAATAATATTACACAAGATCAATCTGTGGCGTATTACGTGGCGTGACGTCGCACCACTACCAAGCCTTTACTTAAATTGTTTTTATTGTTCCACCTCAGCGCGTTTAGCGAAGCGGTTTCCTTGGCACGTCTTGTCGAAGCAGAGATCGTGTTCCCCTTATTCCGGGAATCCCATCAATACGGACGTGGGTAACCCAACCACGCCATTGATTGTGACGCTTGGGAGATAAGCGAGTTTTACCAGGCCGGTGGGGACACATGTTTTTGTCCGCCCATATAAGGGGATAAAGATCCAACCCTTTTACCTGCGCCATCTTCCTCCTTGGCTTATCCATCTCCATGAACTCGAGCTCCAGCGCCCAAGTCCGCACTTCTCACCTCAACCTTCTCCAACTATGTCCGGAGGCGGGAGGCAAGTGGATGGCCTCCTCCGTCACGGAGGGGCAGATCCGAAGCTGCGCGACGCCCGGATATTTGTCCAAGAATATCGCGCGCATCGGCTCCCCGACGAGGGAGAGCTCGTCCCCAACCCCAGGCCCCATGAGAGGGTAGTATTTCTTCCCCATTTCCTCCATGGACTGGGCTTCCCGCTTCATCCCTTTGTCCGGGGGCTCATGTTCTACTACGGCCTAGATTCCATGATCTGGCCCCGAATTTCATCCTCAACATCTCGGCGTTTATCGTCGTGTGCGAGGCCTTCCTCTGAATCTAGCCCCACTTCGTCTTGTGGCTCAAGACCTTCAGTGTCAAGCCGAAGGTTGTGAAGGGCAGCCAAGCGGAGTGCGGAGGCGCCATGGTGGGCAGGATGTCCCACGTTACATGGCTGGAGGGCACTTTCGTGGAAACCATCAAGGGGTGGCAATCGGGGTGGTTCTACATCACCGAGCCGCGTGACCCTGATTGGGCAGCGGCCCTCGAATTCAGATCTGGCATCCCTACACGGCTCACCTCCTGGAAAGAGAGTGGCCGGATTTCGGGGGATTCGGAGGAGCTAACTGGACTCCAAGCCTGTATCCATAAGCTGGTGGACAAGAAGCTCAAGCTTGTCAACGTAGTCCAGGTCATGCTCATCCGCCGGATTCTCCCGTGCCAGCGACGGGGCTTCAACATGTGGGAGTTTGATCCGGCGCAGCACCAGACCCTGAGCGGGCTCTTCGACACTACGTACGAAGATGTCTGGAAGGTGTTGTTCAAGGGCGTCGAAGCTCCCGCATCCGCTACCGAAGATCGCGGATTCCGCTCGCAGCGTCCAGCTGACGAGGTAAGTGATTTCAGCACTTGTTTTCCATAGTTTGGCTCTATGCGGGATCTAAACTCCCTTTACCTTTGACAGGAATGGCTGGCGAAGGCGAGCGGACTATCTGTCGGCTCCATTGCCGGAAGGACCGGCGGACGCCCGCCTAACGGATATGGCTCCGGCACCCGTGGTGCGGAGAAGAAGGCCAAGAAGACGGCCACGGGGACTCGGAAGAGTTCCCGTTTTGGTGCTATCGGATGATGAATCCGAGGCCGACTCCTCCCACCAAGGCGAGGAGGAGAAGAAAGCCTCTCCCGGTGAAGGAGGAAGAAAAGCAAGGCCTCCCCAACAAGGGAGGCCGAAGGGTCCAAGAAGGAAAAAACTCTTCCCCCGGACTGCTCCATAGCGCCTTGATGTGACAGCGAGGATCGCCTCCAAGGGCCAAGCCTGGCGAGATCGTAAGTATCCGGACTCTGAATAACTTCAAGGTTTTTTCTTTTCGCCACATAATCTCTTTCTAATGCCGCATACAACCCTGCAGTCCGCCCAAGGATGATCTTCCCGTTTCGTCGAGCGGGTCCTTTGGTGCGTCGGATATGGATTCCCTTCCGACTGCCTCCACCCCCCGTGCCGCGGACGACGCCGAGGTGGGATCCCAGGAAGGGACCCACCAGGAGGAGGAGGCTCCGGAGGTGTCACAGGACACCCTCTCGGACTTTGCACGGACTCAGCCCGGAGGCCACGGTGGCTCCGAGTCCGTGGCGACCCCTTCGTAAGAAGGGAAAGACCGCAACGCCGGCTGCCTCCGTCCAACCGGAGGTGCCGGATAATTTGCTGGAGGCGCTCAACGCCGCCTCCATCGAAGAGGAACACCTCACCGTTATGAGTGCGGTGATTCAGAAGGTTCAGCTTGCCAAGAGCGGGCTGCCGAAGCCTGCAGCAGCCTTCTAACAGGCTTTGAGGTAAAAATTTCAATATATGTAAAATGGTACCGCATTGACAGTAGCCCCTGATGCTCGGTTCGGTGTTCGGAAAGAAAAGCCGGACTGAGGATCTTTAGAAAGATAAACGCAGGAGTCATAAAAAATATGTCAATATGGGATTGCAGGCTGTGCTGCTGACCTCCGCCGCACTGACTGCGAAGGTCAATACTTTGAAGGAAAACCTCGAGCGGTCCGAGAACGAGCTCGGCCATGCCAAGAAGCAGCTCGAGGAAAAAGAAGGTGAGTAATACCTTATGAAAATTGTACCTTACAGAAAAGGATTTGGTTGCAAGAAAAATGACAAGGATAACGTGGGTATTGTAGGGGCCACTAACGAGGTGGCGACCCCGAAGGAGGCGGTGGCCGCGGCCGAACGTAATGCGGCCATGAGCGCACCGAGTGAGAGAAGCAGGAGGCGCGGGTGGCGGAGGTACAACAAGAGCTCCAGGATCTCGTGAAAAAACATGAGGGCTTGGAGCGACTCGAAGACTCAAGAGTCTGAGCTTGCAACGGCTCTTGAGAGTGCCAAAGCCGCTACAGCCGAAGCCTACAAGGCCCTCCAGGAGGTTGAGGCGGTGAAGAAAATAGCAGCGGGTAAGGCATTTTTCATGCAAAGTAAGCATGTGAGTGTTAATTACCTGTTGCTTAACCGAATTCGGAGCTCTCCAGGAGCGTTCGCAGATCTTCCTCGCAGCGTGTCCGATGCTGCCGCATTCTACCGGGCCGAGGAGGGGAGCTCGGCGGAGAAGGTCTTCTGGTCTCAGTATGCTGAGGCCGGACATCCGGTGCCCCTTAGCGACCAGCTGAAGCAGCTGGTCGAGCTCCTAAAGGCGGCCGAACAGGCCATGAAGGGCCTCATAGTTCGGTTGTGGCCTAAGGAGGCCATGCACAGGAGCTACTTCGCCCTGGTGCGGCAGTGATGGATGTGTGCCCGTGGGTAGAAGTCATCAAGCATTCCGCTTGTATTGAGGGTGCCGTCAGGCCCTTGCCAGCGCAAAGGTGCACTTTGGGGCAAGATGGATGCCCAAGCTTCGTGGACGGACCCGCCACCGTGAGGGCAAGGAGCATCGCACGCCCGAGATGTATTATAAGAGTGTCTTTGAAGGGCGCCCGCACTATTGCGGTGAGTGCTCCAAAGATGTAATATTTGAGTAGACTCGCATTTTGTTATCCCGTGCGCTGAAAACTTAGTTCATATGCGCTAAGCAACGCTTGTTAATTTAAAATATTACCTTCTAGGCGGCTGTTTATCAAATTAGAGAGATGGCAAGTCGTCAGCCAAATTTCATGCCACGAGTCTTTGGGGTGTTCGGGATAAACTTGAGCGCTCTTGTTCCCATTTTTGGGTCCATCTAGGAGGCGCTCAACACAGCGAACAAGGCAACCGGACTTATAATGCTTGAACACTCTCACTTAGCCATAGAATTCTATAATTTTAAATTTCGGCGAAGCCCCTAGTCTTCGGAAGGCCGAATTTGGGGCGCAATCCACGCCTTGGCCGGACAGTATCCGGCTCCTCGCTCTAAGCGGCATAAGTCTTTAAGGGCTCGCAATAAACCTCTCGAACAGCGACCGGCTCTCGCCTCATCATGATGGTAAGTTTTAGCTTTCTCCACTGAGGCGTTAACCCAGCTCAACTGGGGCAGAATCGCAGTGGTTCTCCCAGTGCTACCTTAGCCGATATAACGGAACGTAAGGTACCAAAACATGGGAGCCGGGCAAACCCAACTATTGACCCAAGACATGATTCGGAGCCGATGCATATAGTGCTATAAGTTCGGGTGCCGCACTTGTGAAAGTGTTCGGACTCATCATACCATAATGCGGGAAACATAAGCCCCTGGTGTATATTAGCTGTACCAAAGTGTACGGATGCAACATGCCGTGAATGAACATATGTATGAAAAAGAAATGCAATTATAAGCAAAAAGGTGTTGCACTATTTTATTCAATAAGTGCTGCTACGAATGCAGAACGATACAAATAGTGCGATAAGCAAGGTATGGGACTGTTAAACATGTACCCCTCCAGGGGTAGGCTGCAGATTGGTGTATAAAAATGCTCGTAATGGAGACCACCTGTATATTCGTTGTAGCCTTTATCCTTCCCTGGCTGTTGCATCGTGAGTTCGGCAGGTCTGCTGCCGGACAGGGCCTCTGATAAACGGAGTCCTGTGGGTAAAAAGTAAAAGGTAAAAAGAAAAGTAAAAGGAACGACACACTTGAGAGCCCCTAGTGTGGTTGAGCCGCAGTCTGGGTTTATCGTGGTCGTGCCCCTCTCCCCATGCCCATGGTATATTCAGAGCGTAATGGTGTATGCGAAGGACCTGCTTTGACGTTTCGCAGGAGCTGGGGTTGGGGCCGCCACGCTCTGGCGTGCTCGGAACGTGCAGGTGGTCTTGTTGTAAGTTACTCGGGCGCTTAGCTGTGTCCGCCGCTTAACGGCCGGACTCGAGAATTACCTTAATAGGCTGCATTGCACTTCTGCCGCGAGAGCCGCTGTATGTTCCTCCGTGCGGAGAGAACGTTCAGTGTTTCCGTTGACCGTGATGACTCCTCGAGGGTCTGGCATCTTGAACTTGAGGTATGCGTAGTGCGGCACCGCGTTGAACTTTGCAAACGCGGTACGTCCGAGCAAGGCATGATAGCCGCTGCGGAAAGGGACTATGTCGAAGATTAACTCCTCGCTTCGGAAGTTATCCGGGGATCCGAAGACCACTTCCAGTGTAATTGAGCCTGTACAATTGGCTTCTACACCTGGTATGACGCCTTTAAAGGTCGTTTTGGTAGGTTTAATACTTGAGGGGTCTATGCCCATTTTGCACACTGTACCCTGGTAAAGCAGGTTCAGGCTGCTGCCGCCGTCCATCAGGACTCTGGTTAGGTGAAATCCATCGACGATTGGGTCTAAGACCGGTCTGGCGAATCCGCCGTGGCGGATCTTTGGTGGGTGGTCCTTCGTTCAAAAGTGATCGGGCAGGAGGACCATGGATTGAACTTCAGAACAACTGGCTCCATCGCGTAGACATCCACGAGTGCACGCTTCCGCTCCCTTTTGGGTATGTGCGTTGCGTATATCATGTTCACCGTCCGCACTTTTGTGAAACCCTTCATCCTCTATTGTTCGGCGGTTGGGTCTCGTCCTCGTCATCGCTATGCAGCCCCTTGTCATTGTTTTCGGCAATTAACTTGCCTGCCTTGAATACCCAACAGTCCCTGTTGGTGTGGTTAAGCTGGCTTTTTGAAGTGCCGTGTATCCGCACAAGCGGTCGAGTATTCGGTCCAAATTGGATGGACCCGGAGTAGTTCTTTTGAATGGCTTTTTCCGCTGACCGGGTTTGGAGCCTCTGAATCCGGCATTGATTGCCGTATCCTCAATATTGTCGCCGTTAATGCGGTATTTGTTTTTGTTATTCTGTGCGGCCTGCCATTTCGGTCCTTGAAGTCCGGACTGCCAGAATTTTTGCTGAGGTTGTTGCTGCGTGCTAGCCAGCTGCCCTCACCCGCGCTGAAGCGGGTCATGAGTGATGTGAGGGCTGCCATGGATTTCGGATTTTCCTGTCCTAGGTGCTGGGCAAGCCACTCGTCGCGGATGTTATGCTTGAAGGCCGCGAGGGCCTCCGCATCTGGACAGTCGACGATTTGGTTCTTCTTGGTTAAGAACCGTGTCCAGAATTGTCTGGCCGATTCGTCTGGTTGCTGAATTATGTGGCTTAGGTCATCAGTGTCTGGTGGTTGCACATAAGTGCCCTGGAAGTTATCGAGGAATGCGGCTTCCAGGTCCTCCCAGCTCCCAATTGACTCTGCTGGCAAGCTGTTGAGCCAATGCCGGGCTGGTCCTTTAAGCTTGAGGGGGAGGTATTTGATGGCGTGAAGATCGTCACCGCGGGCCATGTGGATGTGAAGGAGATAGTCTTTGATCCAAACCGCGGGGTCTGTTGTGCCATCATAGGATTCAATATTGACGGGTTTAAACCCTTTGGGGATTTGATGATCCATTACTTCGTTTGTGAAGAATAGTGGGTGTCTTGGCGCCTCTGCATCTTTGGCGATATCACGACGGAGCTCAAAAGAGCTTTATGCATTTTGTTCGGCCCGGCCGGACTTATCAGGTCCGCACGACGGTTGTCGCCACGCATCGTATGCGCCCACGCGATCCATAGATCGATCTTGATTGTCTTGCCTTGTCCTCCAATATATCTCGCAGGTCCGGAGCGTTCCCCTCGTGGCCGTGTGCTTTTGAGCGATGCCGGGGTACGGTTCTAGTGAAGGGCCTAGAGGCCTCTCTGTCGCGACCACGGGGTGGTCAGTCACCGTATTGTCTCCTGGTGATGCGGGTTCGTAAGCCTCCTCCTCTAATCGGGGGAGCAGCTTGCATTTAGGGTAGCTTTTGGAGGGGCGTTCGAGCTCATGCTCTTCGGCCGCGAGGACTTCAGTCCATCTGTCGGCTAGCGGATCCTGATCAGCTCTAAGCTGTTGCTGCTTTTTCTTGAGGCTGTTCACCGTGGCCATAAGCCTGCGTCTAAAACGCTCTTGTTCGATGGGATCCTCAGGCACGACGAATTCATCGTCGTCGAGGCTTGCTTCGTCTCCGGAGGGAGGAATATAATCCTCTACCTCTTCTTCTACCGCTCTCTCGTGAGGGCTGGCGTCTGCATCCTCCTGTGCTGGATCTTGCTGGAGTGGATTGTCTTCGGCACTGTCTGGTGTATTGTTATCTCCGGTGCCGGAATCTTCATTCATTGTGGCGGGATTTAGAGCGGCGCCGCTGACGCCGGCGCTTGGGCTGTTTCTTGGAGGGGTCATCCTCCTCTGTTCCTTCGCCATTCCCATCCTTTGGGATATCCACCCGGTAGGCGCTGGTTCTTGTTCGTCTCCCGCATCGTCGTCCATACCGTCGATGTCTTCGGAGTCGTAGTCTAGCATGTCGGTTAGATCGTCGACAGCGGCTACCAAGTGGGTGGTGGGTGGGCTTTGAATTTCTTCGTCGTCCGCATCCCAACCGCCCTGACCACAGTCCGACCAGGGCTCTCCTGATAACGAGAGGTACTTTAGCGAACTTAAGATGTCGCCAAAAGGTGAGAGTTGAAAGATGTCCGCTGCGGTGAACTCCATGACCGGCGCCCAATCGGATTCGATCGGAGGGGGCGCGGGAGGTTCGAAGTCCGGCAAGGAGTCCGGCACCTCGGAGTCGCAAGCTTTATGAGGGACAAGATCAGTGTTCGGCTCTATCGCCGTAGAGGTTGCAGCCCCCGAGGCGGTGTCTAGCCATCCGTCCCCGATCTGCGCAGCCGGCTCCGAATTGAAGATCGGAGCGGGTTCGAGTGCGGCCTCCAGGGTACTGTCCGGCTGCAGAGCTAAATCATGCTCGCCGTGATAAAGGCGGCACGCTCGGCTGTGGCTCGACTCCATCGAGGATCAAGTCCCCACGGATGTCAGCCGTGAAGTTCAAACTTCCAAATCTGACCTGACGGCCAGGGGCGTAGCTTTCGATCTGCTCCAGATGGCCAAGCGAATCGGCCCGCAGTGCGAAGCCGCCGAATATGAAGATCTGTCCGGGGAGAAAAGTCTCACCCTGGACTGCGTCGTTGATGATGGTCGAAGAATCCATCGAGTCTATCGGTGACGACTCAGAGGAACTCTCAATGAAAGAACCAATGTCGGTGTCAAAACCGGCGGATCTCGGGTAGGCGGTCCCGAACTGTGCGTTTAGGCGGATGGTAACAGGAGACAAGGGACACGATGTTTTACCCAGGTTCGGGCCCTCTTGATGGAGGTAAAACCCTACGTCCTGCTTGATTAATATTGATGATGTGTGTTACAAGAGTGGATCTACCACGAGATCAAAGAGGCTAAACCCTAGAAGCTAGCCTATGGTATGATTGTTGTTCGTCCTATGGACTACAGCCGTCCGGTTTATATAGACACCGGAGAGGGCTAGGGTTACACAGAGTCGGTCACAATGGTAGGAGATCTACATATCCGTATCGCCAAGCTTGCCTTCCACGCCAAGGAAAGTCCCATCCGGACACGGGACGAAGTCTTCAATCTTGTATCTTCATAGTCTTGGAGTCCGGCCGATGATGAAAGTTCGGCTATCCGGACACCCCCTAGTCCGGAACTCCCTCAACAAGAGTAGATCTACCACGAGATCATAGAGGCTAAACCCTAAGAGCTAGCCTATGATGGTATGATTGTAATTGTGATCGGCCTTCTAAGGACCATCCTCTCCGGTTTATATAGACACCGGAGAGGGCTAAGGTTTACATGGAGTCGGTTACAAGGAAGGAAACATAATATCCGAATTGCCAAGCTTGTCTTCCACGCAAAGGAGAGTCCCATCCGGACACGGGCCGAGGTCTTGAGTCTTGAATCTTCATGCTTCAATAGTCCCGACGATGTATATAGTCCGGTTGTCCGGATACCCCCTTATCCAGGACTCCCTAAGTCTTCTCCTTCTAAATCCCCCTCAGAACAGTTATCTTCCTCTTGATTACGATCCGAAATGGGTGGAGGGGGGCTGCCTTTCCGCCCACCATGGAATGACGCCTGCATGAAATTTTATTGCCACACAAGGCTCGTCTCTTTTGCTCTGCATGATCAGTTCCATTGTGTACAATAACTGGCATGCATAGGAATAAAACATAGTGAGATTATGTAAGGAGTGCATGCACAAATCCGGAGTGATTGTAGCAAACTATGGATAGACCCAAAACCAATGATAGCAGGCAGATAATAGCTTTAGTTAAAAAATACAGATAATGGCTCCTTTAATGTTTGTTTGTACCCAACATGAAACTCATAGTAGAAACCGGAGATTAACCAGATAGTGGACAGATAGTACTGATTGCTGCCCCAATATGTACCCCACAACCATTTAAAAACTCAAGTTTCAGCATTAGTTTGGACCTGACTCGGAGTCTAATAGGTGAACACGATGATAATGTAGCATGTCATCATATTAAGCAACGCATAACGTAAGGAGACACGGAAGAGTGCAACCTCTCTTGCGGACCCGTGTAGTCCTCAAGGTCATCTCCTCAGTTGATGATGGTAATGCAGTTGTCGTGACTGCCGGAGGCGGGGAAGAAGATCTGAGGCTGCGAAAGACAGTCTGGAGAGCAGATCCCTGTTGTGGTGAACACTTCCGTCATTGGAGCAGCTGAGCTGGGGTGGATCACAGCGCCGCTGGAGCAGGACAAACCACACAAAGTTTTCATTGACACATATCTGTAACAGAAGTAATTGAGTAAGGGCTTGTTTGAATATGAGGATTCTAACAATGCAGCGATAGGAAATAGACAGGAATAGGATAGGAATGCACGTGCAAAACAGAGAATTTAAAAACACAGGATTTCTACCAATCTGGGTGTTTGATTCATAACAATTGGAAGATCATGGGATGCAAAAAAGCATGGTGAGATTAAGTCAAACCACAAGCAAATGTACGGTTATAATGCTATTATGTGTTGGAAATATGCCCTAGAGGCAATAATAAAAGCATTATTATTATATTTCCTTGTTCATGATAATTGTCTTTTATTCATGCTATAACTGTATTATTCGGAAATCGTAATACACGTGTGAATACATAGACCACAATACGTCCCTAGTGAGCCTCTAGTTGACTAGCTCGTTGGTCAACAGATAGTCATGGTTTCCTGACTATGGACATTAGATGTCATTGACAACGGGATCACGTCATTAGGAGAATGACGTGATGGACAAGACCCAATCCTAAGCATAGCACAAAGATCGTGTAGTTCGTTTTGCTAGAGCTTTTCCAATGTCAAGTATCTCTTCCTTAGACCGTGAGATCGTGTAACTCCGGATACCGTAGGAATGCCTTGGGTGTACCAAGCGTCACAACGTAATCGGGTGACTATAAAGGTGCATTACGGGTATCTCCGAAAGTGTCGGTGGGGTTGACACAGATCGAGAGAGGGATTTGTCACTGCGTATGACGGAGAGGTGTCACTGGGCCCACTCGGTAGTGCGTCATCATAATGAGCTCAAAGTGACCAAGTGTCTGGTCACGGGATCATGCATTACGGTACGAGTAAAGTGACTTGCCGGTAACGAGACTAAACGAGGTATTGGGATACCGACGATCGAGTCTCGGGCAAGTAACATACCGCCTGACAAAGGGAATAGCATACGGGGTTGCCTGAACCCTAGACATCGTGGTTCATCCGATGACATCATCGAGGAGCATGTGGGAGCCAACATGGGTATCCAGATCCCGCTGTTGGTTATTGACCTGAGAGCGTCTCGGTCATGTCTGCATGTCTCCCGAACCCGTAGGGTCTACACACTTAAGGTTCGGTGGCGCTAGGGTTAATAGGAAGACTTGTATGTGATTACCGAATGTTGTTTGGAGTCCCAGATGAGATCCCGGACGTCACGAGGAGTTCCGGAATGGTCCGGAGGTAAAGATTTATATATGGGAAGTCATCAAACGGACACCGGAATTGTTTCTGGTCATATCGGTTTTATGGAGGGTCCTCCGGAAAGGTTCCGGTGGACCACCGTGAGGGGCCACCCCTTTTGGGGGGCCACTTGGGCTGCGTGGGGGGCAGCCAGCCGCTCATGGGCTGGGCGCACCCCCTCCCCTTGGCCCATGCGCCTAGGGTTGAGGGGGGAAACCCTAAAGGGGGCCCCCCCCACTTGCTTGGGGGGCAAGCCCCCTCCCCTTGGCCGCCCCCCCCCCCCTCTAGATGGATCTAAGGGGGGCCGGCCCCCTCCTCCTTTCCCCTATAAATAGAGGGGTAGAGGGGAGGGCTGCACACACCATTGAAGGCGCAGCCCTCCCTCCCAACACCTCTCCTCCTCCTCCGTGACACGCTTGGCGAAGCCCTGCCGAGTACAGTCCCTCCATCTGCATCACGCCCGTCGTGCTGCCATTGAGTGATCTTCCTCAACCTCTCCTTCCTCCTTGCTGGATCAAGACGAAGGAGACGTCATCGTCCCGTACGTGTGTTGAACGCGGAGGTGCTGTCCGTTCAGCACTTGGTCATCGGTGATCGGAATCACGTTGGGAACGTCTTCATCATCACCACTCCCTCAATCGCTTCCGTACTCGATCTACAAGTGGTATGTAGATGCAAACTCTCTCTCTTGACTCGTTGCTTAGTAGAACTCATAGATGGATCTTGGTGAAACCGTAGGAAAAATTTTAATTTTCTGCAACGTTCCCCAACAGTGGCATCATGAGCTAGGTCTATGCGTAGTTCTCTATTGCACGAGTAGAACACAATTTGGTTGTGGGCGTGGATCTTGTCAATTTACTTGCCGCTACTAGTCTTATCTTGCTTCCGCGGTATTGTGGGATGAAGCGGCCGGACCAACCTTACACGTGCGCTTACGTGAGACCGGTTCCACCGACTAACATGCACTAGTTGCATAAGGTGGCTGGCGGGTGTCTGTCTCTCCTACTTTAGTTGGAGCGGATTCGATGAAAAGGGTCCTTATGAAGGGTAAATAGAAGTTGACAAGATCACGTTGTGGTTATTCGTAGGTAAGAAAAGCGTTCTTGCTAGAACCCAATTGCAGCCACGTAAAAGATGCAACAACAATTAGAGGACGTCTAACTTGTTTTTGCAGCAGTTGACATGTGATGTGATATGGCCAAGTTGTGATGAATGATGAATGACATATTGTGATGTATGAGATCATGTTCTTGTAATAGGAATCACGACTTGCATGTCGATGAGTATGACAACCGGCAGGAGCCATAGGAGTTGTCTTTATTTTTGTATGACCTGCGTGTCATTGAAGAACGCCATGTAAATTACTTTACTTTATTGCTAAACGTTAGCCATAGAAGTAGAAGTAGTCGCTTGGCGTGACAACTTCATGGAGGCACAATGATGGAGATCATGATGATGGAGATCATGGTGTCATGCCGGTGACAAGATGATCATGGAGCCCCAAGATGGAGATCAATGGAGCTTTATGATATTGGCCATATCATGTCACTACTATATAATTGAATGTGATGTTTATTATGTTTATACATCTTGTTTACTTAGAACGACGGTAGTAAATAAGATGATCCTTACAACAATTTCAAGAAGTGTTTCCCTAACTGTGCACCATTGCCAAAGTTCGCTGCTTCTAAGCACCACGTGATGATCGGGTGTGATGGATTCTTACGTTCACATACAACGGGTGTAAGACAGATTTACACACGCCGAAAACACTTAGGGTTTACTTGACGAGCCTAGCATGTACAGACATGGCCTCGGAACACGGAGACCGAAGGTCGAACACGAGTCGTATGGAAGATACGATCAACATGAGAATGTTCACCGACGAGACTAGTCCGTCTCACGTGATGATCGGACACGGGCTAGTCGACTCGGATCGTGTAACACTTAGATGACTAGAGGGATGTCAAATCTGAGTGGGAGTTCATTTAAATAATTTGATTAGATGAACTTAATTATCATGAACTTAGTCTAAAAACTTTTGAATGATATGTCTTGTAGATCAAATGGCCCACGCTCATGTCAACTTGAACTTCAACGTTGCTCCTAGAGAAAACCAAGCTGAAAGATGACGGCAGAACTATACGGACTGGGTCCGGAACTTGAGGATCATCCTCATAGCTGCCGTGAAACAATATGTCCTAGAAGTACCGCTAGGTGACGCCCCGTCCCGTGAGAACCAAGACATTATGAATGCTTGGCAGTCTCGTGCTGATGATTACTCCCTCGTTCAGTGCGGCATGCTTTACAGCTTAGAACCGGGGCTCCAAAAGCGTTTTGAGCACCACGGAGCATATGAGATGTTCGAGGAACTGAAACTTATTTTCCAAGCTCACGCCCGGGTCGAGAGATATGACATCTCCGACAAGTTCTATAGTTGTAAGATGGAGGAAAATAGTTACATCGGTGAGCACATCTTGAAGATGTCCGGTTGCACAACCGTATGACCCAAATTGAACATTAACCTGCCTCGATGAGGCGGTCATTGACAGAATCCTCCGCCGCTCCCACCAAGCTACAAGAGCTTTGTGATGAACTACAACATGCAGGGGATGGTAAAGACCATTCCTGAAGTGTTCTCTATGCTTTGAAAGTCAGCCGAGGTTGAGATCAAGAAAGAACATCAAGTGTTGATGGTCAATAAGACCACTAAGTTCAAGAAGGGCAAGGGTAAGAAGAACTTCAAGAAGGACGGCAAGGAGGTTGCCGCGCCTGCAAACAAGTTGCCGGAAGAAGTCAAAGAATGGACCCAAACCCGAGACCGAGTACTTTTATTGCAAGGAGGGGTCACCGAAGCGGAACTGCCCCAAATACTTAGCGGACAAGAAGGCCGGCAACACCAAAGGTATATTTGATATACATGTAATTGATGTGTACTTTGCCAAGACTCGTAGTAACTCCTGGGTATTTGATACCGGTGCCGTTGCTCATATTTGTAACTCACAGCAGGAGCTGCGGAATAAGCGGAAATCTGGCGAAGGGACGAGGTGACGATGCGCGTCGGGAATGGTTCAGTCGATGTGATCGCCGTCGCACGCTACCTCTTCATTTACCTACGGATTAGATATGAACCTTAATAATTGTTATTTGGTGCCAAGTTTGAGCATGAATATTGTATCCGGATCTCGTTTAATGTGAGAAGGCTACACATTTAAATCCGAGAATAAAGGTTGTTCTCTTTATATGAGAGATATGTAATAAGGTCCAGCTCCGATGGTCAATGGTTAATTCTTAATGAATCTCGAACGTAGTATTACACATGTTTATAGCGTGAATACCAAAAGATGTAAAGTTGATAACGATAGTCCCACATACTTGTGGCACTGCCGCCTTGGTCACATTGGTGTCAAGCGCATGAAAAAGCTCCATGCTGATGGACTTTTGGAGTCTTTAGATTATGAATCATTTGACACATCCGAACCATGCCTCATGGGCAAGATGACCAAGACTCCGTTCTCCGGAACAATGGAACGAGCAACCAACTTGTTGGAAATCATACATACCGATGTGTGCGGTCCAATGAGCGTTGAGGCTCGCGGAGGGTATCGTTATGTTCTCACTCTCACAGATGACTTGAGTAGATATGGGTATGTCTACTTGATGAAACACAAGTCTGAGACCTTTGAAAAGTTCAAGGAATTTCAGAATGAAGTAGAGAATCAACGTGACCGAAAGATAAAATTCTTACGATCAGATCGTGGAGGAGAATATTTAAGTCACGAATTTGGTACACACTTAAGAAAATGTGGAATCGTTTCACAACTAACGCCGCCTGGAACACCTCAGCGTAACGGTGTGTCCGAACGTCGTAATCGCACTCTATTGGATATGGTGCGGTCTATGATGTCTCTTACTGATTTACCGCTATCATTTTGGGGATACGCTCTCGAGACAGCTACATTCACTTTAAATAGGGCACCGTCTAAGTCCGTTGAGACGACACCGTATGAATTATGGTTTGGGAAGAAACCTAAGCTGTCGTTTCTAAAAGTTTGGGGATGCGATGCTTATGTCAAGAAACTTCAACCTGAAAAGCTCGAACCCAAGTCGGAAAAATGCGTCTTCATAGGATACCCTAAGGAAACCATTGGGTATACCTTCTACTTAAGATCCGAGGGCAAGATCTTTGTTGCCAAGAACGGAACCTTTCGAAAAAGAGTTTCTCTCGAAAAGAAGTAAGTGGGAGGAAAGTAGAACTCGATGAAGTACTACCTCTTGAACAGGATAGTAGTGCAGCTCAGAAAATGTTCCTGTGATGCCTACACCAACCGAAGAGGAAATTCATGATGATGATCAAGGTACTTGGATCAAGTTGCTACTGAACTCAGAGGGTCCACTAGGACACGCCCGCACTGCAGTGGTACGGCAACCCTGTCTTGGAAATCATGTTGTTAGACAACAATGAACCTTCGAACTATGAAGAAGCGATGGCGGGCCTAGATTCCAACAAATGGCTAGAAGCCATGAAGTCCGAGATAGAATCCATGTATGAAAACAAAGTGTGGACTTTGACTGACTTGCCCGATGATCGGCGAGCGATAGAAAACAAATGGATATTTAAGAGGAAGACGGACGCGGATGGTAATGTCACCATCTATAAAGCTCGACTTGTCGCTAAGGGTTATCGGCAAGTTCAAGGGATTGACTACGATGAGACTTTCTCTCCCGTAGCAAAGCTTAAGTCCGTCCGAATCATGTTAGCAATTGCCGCATACTATGATTATGAGATACGGCAGATGGACGTCAAAACAGCGTTCCTTAACGGTTATCTTAAGGAAGAGCTGTATATGATACAGCCAGAAGGTTTTGTCGATCCTAAGAATGTCGACAAAGTATGCAAGCTCCAGCGATCCATTTATGGGCTGGTGCAAGCATCTCGGAGTTAGAACATTCGCTTTGATGAGATGATCAAAGCGTTTAGTTTATGCAGACTTATGGAGAAGCCTGCGTTTACAAGAAAGTGAGTGGGAGCTCTGTAGCATTTCTCATATTATATGTAGATGACATACTTTTGATGGGAAATGATATAGAATTCTTGGACAGCATTAAGGCCTACTTGAATAAGTGTTTTCAATGAAGGACCTTGGAGAAGCTGCTTATATATTAGGCATCAAGATCTATAGAGATAGATCGAGATGCCTCATAGGTCTTTCACAAAGCACATACCTTGATAAGATTTTGAAGAAGTTCAAAATGGATCAGTCCAAGAAGGGGTTCTTGCCTGTTTTGCAAGGTGTGAGATTGAGCTCAGCTCAATGCCCGACCACGGCAAAAGATAAAGAAGAGATGAGTGTCATCCCCTATGCCTCAGCCATAGGATCTATCATGTATGCCATGCTGTGTACTGCACCTGATGTAAACCTTGCCGTAAGTTTGGTAGGAAGGTACCAAAGCAATCCCGCAAGGAACACCGGACAACGGTCAAGAATATCCTGAAGTACCGAAAGGACAAAGGACATGTTTCTCGCTTATGGAGGTGACGAAGAGCTCGTCAGAAGGGTTACGCCGACGCTAGCCTCGACACAGATCTGGATGACTCTAAGTCACAAACCGGATACGTGTATATGTTGAATGGTGGAGCAAGAAGCTGGTGCAGCTGCAAGCGAGCGCCGTGGCGGGATCTACATGTGAAGCGGAGTACATGGCAGCCTCGGAGGCAGCGCATGAAGCAATTTGGGTGAAGGAGTTCATCACCGACCTAGGAGTCATACCCAATGCGTCGGGGCCGATCAAACTCTTCTCGTGACAACACCGGAGCTATTGCCCTTGCCAAGGAGCCCAGGTTTCACAAGAAGACCAGGCACATCAAGCGTCGATTCAACTCCATCCGTGAAAATGTTCAGGATGGAGACATAGAAATTTAGAAGTGCATACGGATCTGAATGTCGCAGATCCGCTGACTAAACCTCTTCCACGGGCAAAACATGATCAACACCGTAACTCTATGGGTGTTCGATTCATCACAATGTAAACTAGATTATTGACTCTAGTGCAAGTGGGAGACTGTTGGAAATATGCCCTAGAGGCAATAATAAAAGCATTATTATTATATTTCCTTGTTCATGATAATTGTCTTTTATTCATGCTCTAACTGTATTATTCGGAAATCGTAATACACGTGTGAATACATAGACCACAATACGTCCCTAGTGAGCCTCTAGTTGACTAGCTCGTTGGTCAACAGATAGTCATGGTTTCCTGACTATGGACATCAGATGTCATTGACAACGGGATCACGCCATTAGGAGAATGACGTGATGGACAAGACCCAATCCTAAGCATAGCACAAAGATCGTGTAGTTCGTTTTGCTAGAGCTTTTCCAATGTCAAGTATCTCTTCCTTAGACCGTGAGATCGTGTAACTCCCGGATACCGTAGGAATGCCTTGGTGTACCAAACGTCACAACGTAATCGGGTGACTATAAAGGTGCATTACAGGTATCTCCGAAAGTGTCTATTGGGTTGACACGGATCGAGACAGGGATTTGTCACTCCGTATGATGGAGAGGTATCACTGGGCCCACTCGGTAGTGCATCATCATAATGAGCTCAAAGTGACCAAGTGTCTGGTCACGGGATCATGCATTACGGTACGAGTAAAGTGACTTGCCGGTAACGAGACTAAACGAGGTATTGGGATACCGACGATCGAGTCTCGGGCAAGTAACATACCGCCTGACAAAGGGAATAGCATACGGGGTTGCCTGAACCCTAGACATCGTGGTTCATCCGATGACATCATCGAGGAGCATGTGGGAGCCAACATGGGTATCCAGATCCCGCTGTTGGTTATTGACCGGAGAGCGTCTCGGTCATGTCTGCATGTCTCCCGAACCCGTAGGGTCTACACACTTAAGGTTCGGTGGCGCTAGGGTTAATAGGAAGACTTGTATGTGATTACCGAATGTTGTTCGGAGTCCCGGATGAGATCCCGGACGTCACGAGGAGTTCCGGAATGGTCCGGAGGTAAAGATTTATATATGGGAAGTCATCAAACGAACACCGGAAAAGTTTCGGGTCATAACGGTTTTATGGAGGGTCCACCGGAAGGGTTCCGGAGGACCACCGGGAGGGGCCACCCCTTTTGGGGGGCCACTTGGGCTGCGTGGGGGGCAGCCAACCCCTCATGGGCTGGGCGCACCCCCTCCCCTTGGCCCATGCGCCTAGGGTTGAGGGGGGAAACCCTAAAGGGGGCGCCCCCCCTTGCTTGGGGGCAAGCCCTCCCTTCCCCCTCTAGATGGATCTAAGGGGGCCCCCTCCTCCTTTCCCCTATAAATAGAGGGTAGAGGGAGGGCTGCACACACCATTGAAGGCGCAGCCCTCCCTCCCCAACACCTCTCCTCCTCCGCATACGCTTGGCGAAGCCTGCCGAGTACAGTCCTCCATCTGCATCACGCCGTCGTGCGGCCATTGGAGTGCTCTTCCTCAACCTCTCCTTCCTCCTTGCTGGATCAAGACGAAGGAGACGCCGTCTTCCCGTACGTGTGTTGAACGCGGAGGTGCTGTCCGTTCAGCACTTGGTCATCGGTGATCGGAATCACGTTGGGAACGTCTTCATCATCACCACTCCCTCAATCGCTTCCGTACTCGATCTACAAGTGGTATGTAGATGCAAACTCTCTCCCTTGACTCGTTGCTTAGTAGAACTCATAGATGGATCTTGGTGAAACCGTAGGAAAAATTTTAATTTTCTGCAACGTTCCCCAACATTATGCTACTATCTCTTAGTCTTGTGCTTGATGAATAGGAATATGAAAAGGAGGACAAGTGGAAATTATAATTTCTATGTTTTTTCTTTCAAGGAGACACTGAAGGAACAAATCCTACAGTTTTCCTTTGCTCCATTCCTTTGCACCAAATTCATGAAAAGTAGTACCATAGGAAACTTTCCAATTCCTATGTTTTTCATTCACTTTTCCTTTCAAGCACTGGCGATTCTAGTAGGCAGGTTTGAGCAAGGAAAATCCTACACTAAAAAATGTTTTTGTGCTACTTCTATTACTTTGGACCCAGGCCACTGCCATACTAGCTCAACTCCCAGGCCCATCGACAAATGCACAACTCAAACGCGTAGAGATAAATAATGATGGCGTTCAAGAGAGTCCATCACGGATAGCTAAGTTGCCTGGTACCTCAATGCTTGTCATATAGTAGGATAAAATAGTCGTATTTCCCGTTACTACGAGTGCTCAGGTGGACAATATATAAAACATGTGAGTAAAAAATTGATGCAACAAGTGCACAACCTCTTTGGCGAAGCCATGTCGATCTCAGCGTGATTGGGTTGGTCGGTGAGGATGCTCCGGCTGACTTGGCTGTCGGAGGAGGTGAAGAAGATCTTAGGTGTCTGGAGATGGAGCCCGATGTACTGCTCCGCGGTGAAGGACGGTTTCGTCGTTGGAGCAGCTCCGGTGAGTTGTACGACGCCAAGGCTAAAGCAGGACAAGAGAGACAACGTTAACCTGAGTGGAATTCTAATAGCATCTCCAATACATGACGTAAAATACATAACCACAAAGTGCTAGATGTATAGTACATCATCCCCTCATCTCTGAACTTAACTGTCGAAACTGAATTTAACTGTCGAAACTGAACTTAACTGTCGAAACTGAATTTTGCTGTCGAAACTGAATTTTGCTGTCGAAACTGATCGCACTAGCAAGGTGAGGCTACAGGTCGGTCGACTAACTTTTTCATCTTTGGTCAGTCGATTTGGCAGCCGTTGTATACAAGATCAAGGGCATGCGGTTCATCTTCAACCTCCACCGCACTGAGCCGCCAGCCACCACCGGCCAAACAGCAGCCCCTCACGCCATGACGGGCGGTCTGCCCCGCCTGCGTCTGAAAACACCTCACCGCCGGTCCGCCGCCGCACTGGCCATCCCTCTAGCCCTCCCCCCCATGCCGAGCTTTTTCTCCAGCAATCCCACGCCACCGCCCCGCCAACGCCGGCGACCACCGCCCCCATCCTGAACCCTAAGATAGATAGTGGGGTACCTCTCTGGTGAGCCCCCCTTCTCGCTGAGGCTGGTTCTTCCTTCACCCCGGCGAGCCCCCACCCCACTCCCTGAAAATTGACTGACCCAAAAGTCGATTCAGTCGACTGAAGTGTAGCTAAATCGGAGCAGCATCGCAAGCAAGAGCAAGAGCGAGAGGAGCAGCGCGAGCAAGAGCAATAGCAAGAGCAGACCAGGCAGGGGACCGAGAGCAAGAGCAGAGCAGCAGCGCGAGCGAGAGCTAAAGCAGCAGCAGCTCCTACTGATGTGGACGCCGCCGCCGAGGGAGCGACGCCGTGGAGGAAGTGGCCGGCGACGCCGCCATTGGATGGAGCAGCCGTGTCGGCTCGAGACCGAGCACCGGCAGCACCGTGAGATCGAATCAAGAAGAAAATGCAGCGATTAGTGTACAACCTCTTTGGTGGCGCCGATTAGGCCGCGGATTCATCCGAGGAAACGGCGATGATGATGCTCTTCTGGTGGTGCAGGTGAAGACGGCGGTGTGGGAATGGAGGTGGCGCGAAAGACGAGGGAACGCTGTGGCAGCTCCTTGGAGGTGGAGGACGGGGTGGCTGAACCGGCGGGACCACGAGATCAACGACGGATCCTCATCCGGTACGGTGGATGAGGGACGTCGAGGTGTTGTTGTGTACGACATCGTCAGGGAAGAGGCTCCGGCTGGGTGGCGGACGGAGCAAGGTGTGGGGCTTCGTCACGGGTTTTCACGGCCTCGGCGTACGAATGGGTGGGAGGATGGGATGGCACTGGGGAACCATGGCTTAGGGACGTGCTTGTCCGAAATGTGGGGTAAGTTACGAAAGTAGCCCCACCGATTTGAGGCGTTTCTTTCGGTTCAGGGCTACCACGGGAATTTCACCTGTCTGGATTTCATAGGAGGTGGGAGTTTTCGCGCGCGTTGTAATTTCGGAATAGCAAGGCGCGGGTTGAGATGGAGGGAGTTTTCGGAGCACGACGAGACAAAGATATATCTTAAATAATTCGGGCTAACAAGCCGCGGGTTGAAGCGGCGGGAGTTTTGCAGCATGATAGACAGAGACGCAAGCTTGAATTTTCGGCATAACAAGGCGTGGCTTGAAATTTCGGAAGAACAAGCTTAACGTGTACCCCAAAAAAATTCAATTTGCACCTCAACACGCACAACACACACACAAACACCATTTAGACTAGAGTAAGGTACATCTGCGTTGCACGCATGAGATTTGGCAACCAAATTATGAATAAATACCACATTATAGCATGTAAGCTTTGAGTTATATATGCATGATGTAGATGTTCGTTTAATTCTTATAGTTCATTTCATTCAAAATCATCTACTTTTTATAAGAAAGCTAATCTATTTTAAGATTCATGGAATTGTGCGTTGTAAGACATAAAGTAAAAACAAATAATGGCAAATCATGTAGAAAAACATTTGGGCAATTCTGATATAGAAGATTCTAGAACAAAGAAGAAGTGCTTGTGTTTTGATATTTGTGCATTATGCTTAACTTCAACCATGGAGTCTTCTAGATTATACATATGGCGAAATCTGGTGGAATCTAGATGATATCCAACGGCCAATAGTGCTCAAATTTGCCATCTTTGGACCATCGGATTCGCCTCATCCAACGACCATCTTTGATAGTTAAAGTTACCCGCACACAATATAAAAAAAATATAATATATAATATATATATAGGGGTATAGATGTAGATATGTGATGCGAAAGCCACCGATCATCTCCAAATAGAATAGTGTGTCCATGCACGGATGCGACGTGGCCAAATGATGTCTGCCATCGGTATCTCAAATTCAAATCAGTCTGACCTTGTTCAATGTGTATACATTACAACATGCTCATTTCCAAACCACACCGCGCAGATCTCCGATATATTCATGCATGCATGGGTTTCAAACATCAGTATCTCTTATTCAAATATTTAAATTCAACTTTACATTGATTATGACCTCACCTAGTCTTTTACACCCACACAGTCGTCTTCTCTTTATAATTGTACCACTAACTTTCTCTCATGCATGCATGCACACACACTACCAGTCGGCATTATCCATCGCACACATGCAATCTTTTTCTTCAGGTTGGTCTCCCATGAAGGGACACACCCACACACATCCCTCTCTCCATCATATCGGGCATTCTTTATCTTCCACACGTGCATGCGCAACAATCGATGTTCCTCTATGTATGTGTGCATATAGCTAGGTCTTTCATAGTTTTCCACACAAACCGATCAATCGATATATCCAGTGAGGTCTCACCCTCTTTCCCACGTCCATATCGATCAATCTATACCTCTCTATATAGGATTAACATATATAGCTAATACACCCACATTAATTATATATCCAACGCCCCCTCTCATCATCCATGCCTTCCGCTTCATCTCTCAGACGCGCGCACAATGGCAAAGACAGGGGCAGTAAGGGCCCTACCCCCCCCCCCACCTCTAACATCACTATATATCGAGGCTAATATGAATGTGATCATTAGACAATTGCTACTAAAAATGGTTTAAGTTCATGAATTGACCCTCCTCGTAAAGGATTAACAACGCTTGGCTCCATGGCTCATTTATTTTTCATGGCTCCGCCACTGCTCGCAACAGCGCACGTTCTCGCCCCCTCTCTCTAAATATGGATCTCGCACTTGTGCATTCCTTCATAGTCTTCCTCCACTCGGCCCCTCGCACAATCTTCTAGCCCCCCACCGGATTTCGGCACATGTACAATCTAGCAGACTCCATGGTTGAACTTAAGAATAATGCACAAACCTCAAAAAAACAGTGGTTCTCTTTTGTTGTAGAATCTTCCGAATCATAATTGCCCAAACTTTTTTTCTAGTTGAATTGCCATTATTTGTTTTTACTTTATGCTTTACAACGCACAATTTCATGAATCATAAAATAGATTAAGGGCTTCTTTGATTCAAAGGATTCTCAAAGGAATTTTCGAGGATTCTAATCATTAGGAATTTTTCCTATCTTGGTTGTTTGATTCGTAGGATTGTAAACCGTAGGAATTTTTCCATATGATTCATTTGCACTAGATTTCATAGGGAACATCCCATCCACTCAAACCTCTTTGAAAGAATTCTGCGTTTTTTCTATGCACAATCAAATACTCGTACAATCCTATAGGATTCAAGATGACATTCCACTATAATCCCATGTTTTTCCTATTCCCGCATTTTGGAAATCCTACGAATCCAAGAGGCCCTAGCTTTTTTATAGAAACTAATTGATTTTGAATGAGATGAACTATAATAATTAAACAAAGGTCTACATCAGGCATATATGACTCAGAGCTTGCAAGCTATAGTGTGGTATTTATTCATAATTTGGTTGCAAAATCTGATGCGTGCAATGCACGTGTACCTTACTAGTATTTCGAGTATGTGCAAGTACTAAATTAGAATTCCAATGGCACGCTACACAGTGTCTCTCTTACAGTTCATGAAGCCATGTGGCACATGTGGAGGCGTTGTCGCGACCTCCTTGTGTGGATTGATCACAGTGACGTGCTGCTGGTTCAAGAAGAATGTACTCTTCCACCCTGAGCCATACTGGCGGTACATGCACGAAGCGAAGATGTGCACGCACGCCACACACGCACTCATTCCTTCGCACGCACACGCGGGTACACGGGCGGACGAAATTTTGTACCAAGATCCACCCCATGTGATAATTTGACGCGTGTAAAGTCATTCACTTCATTGATGGTCAATTAATACAGCACATGCAAATTGAGTGGACGTGAGGGTGGAAGAAAGACATTATTACTCCACTGCGCGCATGCGAGTAGTTAAATCATGGGTTGCTAGTAGTACTTCCATTGGTCTCCTTCGTATTTTGTCCCAATTTTTGTTAGTAACATAATATTTACGCATTTGAGCAGTGTAGTCTACTTGAAATTTATATTCTGCTACGCCTCGAAACCAAAACCATCAATTAATCCTTACCTTGTTCTCATCACATTAGAAAGCCTGATCACACCTACTAGTACGTACCAAACCTGAACGTGTTCCCACTATGCAGGTATTAGTACTAGTGCTAGTACTTCGGTTATAAAAAGGGGAACTACCTAACTGAAAATTACTCTACCTTTCCTCCTCATAAGTACTTCTTCTTCGTCCGTCCTTGCCATGGCCGGTGAGCAGAGCTCTAGGTCGAGAACTACTCGTAACAAGGGAGCGGCAACCAAGGTTGCAGAAAAAAAGAGGGCTCGCCGCCACGCAGAGACCTCGAAACATCTCTCACGGGCAGGCGATGGCTCCCAGGAGCGCCCTATCCGCGGAGGGGAACATGCCGAGCCGGCGGTGCTGGAGTCGTTATCCCTCGAAGGCATTCCCGATTAGCTCAATAAGCACCTCAATAAGCAGAAGGAGTTCATCCAAGGCTTGGTGGAGTTGTTGAAGGAGAGCCTCGACGACATGCCCGCTGAGCTCAATAAGCAGGGGGAGTTGACCGCCGGCTTGATGATACTGCTGAAGAATAGCATTGCCTCGAAGAAGAAGGCGACCGGCAAAATCCTGCGACTTCAGGAGGACAAGGCGAAGCTCTGCCACGAGATCGACCTGTTGAAGGAGAAGAACGCCGGCTGGAAGAAGCTGCATGAGAAAAGTAGTTCCTCGATGAAGATGCTGCAGGCCCTCGTCATGTAACAAAAGGAGGAGTTGGCAAAGCTCTGCATCGAGAACCCGGCTGCTGTCAAGGTACGTAATGCGGCCGTGGAAAAAATGATGAAGGCTCGTGTCGAGAAATCCCGCGTCATGGACAGAATGAAGAAGATGGCGGAGGAGACGCACAAGGAGATGGAGGTCATGGAGGCGATGAAGAAGCAGTTACGACTCCGCGGTGAATTAGATCATTTGGGGTGATAATCTTCCTTCTTATTTTGCTCATGTGTTTCATCTTTTGCTTCGAGTGTTTCGCCGAACGTGTCACGTTCTCTGCGAGGCATGAATAGAACAATTTTTTTGAGGGAATGAATAGAACAATGCTAACAATGAGATGACTAGCAAATTAGATCATTTTTTATCGCCATATGGCACTGGGCTGCTGTGTTTCGTGCTCCTCCGTCGCAGTACTACTCCAGTGGAAAACTTGAGTATACCGCACGGTTCTTTGCTCCTCCTCAGGTCGTCGGCGCATTTATACGAGCAGTAAAATCACAAGGCCCCGCCTTCCAGCAGCAATGAGCCGTCAAATCACAAAGGCCCTCGCCTCTCGTGAAACCGACCATGCTAGACTTCCCCGCCCTCTAGCCTTCTAAAAAATGTATACTTTTGTACAGTAGTAGTATCGATGGATTGCGCCATGGAGCAAAACTTGAAACTAAAAAAGATTGGTACATATAGAGACCACTCGTCGCCAAATTATGCATATAGTACTATTAAAAAGGCTAGTCACAATAATGGTGTCCAGCACAACCCACCCCTCAAATAAAACTAAGCATCCTGGAATTCTTTGACAAAACTAAGCACCCTGAAATTCTTTGACAACTAAACTGTTGGCTATATGATGTTGGCCATATATATTGTACGTATATAATGTGAAGAAACGAGTGGTAGTACTATACCAACTAAAAGATGAAATGTAAGAAATAAGTAGTATGTACGTACTGAAGAGTTAAAGTAACGAGAAGAAACATAACATAGTTCTGCTGGGGGCTCAACACAACACACCCTTCAAATTAAATTAAGCACACCTGAAATTAAACTTTGCAACTATTCCTGTAGACACTGCATTAGAACCACCATGATCAACGACAACGCCACCTTACTCGGAGTCCTCGTCCACGTCCTCGACTTTGTCCTTGTCCCTCTTCCTCTTGGCCGATACTTCTTTGCTTGAACCGCACACTTGGCTCTTTCTCTTCATCCAACCCTTGTAGATATTGAAACAAAGGTAGCCATCCATTGCAGCGTAGTGGATGTGGTCTATATCTAGTACATTCCGCTGCCATGCATGACGATGAAACGTGTATGGAGGTTTCTCCAGTTTACCGTACGAAGGATGAACCATGGCTCCTGCCAGGGTCAGCATTGAAGGCTGACGAGAGGACACCAGCCGATTCTTCTGGAGGTCGAAGGTGTTGCCTACAACGAGGCCTATCCGACCCAGGACTTCTTTGTCATTACCAAAGTCTACAGTAACGAATTTGACTAGGTTGCTCTCGAGGAAGTCCTTAAAATCCAGGCATTCAATGTCGGCATGGCATATGTGGTAAACCAAGCATAAGTCATGCACGCAAACCTGGATCACGGCGGGCTTCTTCCTCTCTTCGTCCTTTAGATCCTTCTCTCGTCCCAGGACTGTGGTGTACTCAACATCTAGCCCAGCGATCCACTCATCATCTGAGTTTTCGAACATGCGTCTGAAGCGAGAAAGGCATCCTTTCACCATCGCGGAAGAACGGGTGTAGATGACGTCGAACTTATCACCGGTGATGGTTCTAACCTTGTACTCACCGCCGATCGTGGAGATTTGGGACGCCATGGATTTGGGAGGAGGGTTAGGATTAGTGGAACTGCCGTAATGTGAAAGGACGGGACAACTAGGAGCGAACTACCAGCGTGCGAACGGCAAGGTAGTGGCTTTCCATTCTCCCATGATACGGGCTTCCGAGAGCCCTTGGATCTGAGATCGAACAGTTGCATGGCGTGATTCTAGACCTATGGGTGAATATCCTATCCTGGAGGGTTATTCTGCAAATTTTCAGCAACTTAGCACGCGACCGTTTGATCTCAGATCCAAGAGCTGCTAGCAGCCCGTATCATGGTCACGCCTACCACGACTGTCGCGTCGCTCGTGCGGTCGCGCCCTTGGAGATTTAACACGGTGCGTTAGGCTATCTGATGTTGGCATGTCATACATAGTCATCACTTAGTCACTCATACTACAATAAGGTTAGCTATAAGGTTGGCTATAAGTGTATTTTTTTACTTCTCTCTATCTCTTTCTTCGTACTCCCTCCGTCCCATAATATAAGAACGTTTTTGACATTAGTGTAGTGCCAAAACATTCTTATATTATGGGACACAAGGAGTACTAGTATTTATTGCATTTGCCAAGAAGTGACCTCTTCCAATGAAATGGTGTGCTTATTAGTTTTTTGTTGCTAAGTTTGCTTCATTTAATTAGCTATAGACTCAAAATTGTCTTTTCACCTAGGTACACGCTCTCTCTTCTTGATTAACTTGCCACATCAGACTTTATGCCTATGTGGCAAGCTTAGCACCTGTAGGAGCAAGTAAAGTTGCTTGTAATGGGAGTAGTATCATACAAAAGTATCATATGCATTATACTAGTATATGATACTCTCCATTACGACCAACCTAAGTACAATAATGCGCTTTACATGGCATTTTTGCATATGTGGAGGAAAGAGAGGCAAGGAAAAAGTGTAGAAGATTGGGCTCTCATGCAAGAGCCATCCTCTACTACAGTCTACATGGTGGAGCATAGGGAGAGGCACCTGTATGGAAGTGGTCAAATCACGGGGCCCCACCTGTCCAGCAGTAACTCGCTGTCAAATCACACAACCCTACGTTTGCAGCAGCCTACTCCCTCGTCTTCTCGCGTCTCTGTCGAACCGACTAGGCGGAACTGACCCGCCTACCGCGCAGGAAAAGTCCCGCCCTCGACTTTTAAATAGTACAGTATACTAGTTTTGTATCCATGGATTGTGCCATGGAGCAAAGCCTCTAGAAGACGGCGGTACACATGTACGGAGTATACAGCACGCCGGTCGCGTTCGCGTCGCACCCCAGACGGTCGGTCGGTCTGGCATATCGTCTACATATCGTGCACGCTGTGTTGTACATGGCTGTAGTTGTGGTGAGAAATCTAATAAAGGTTTCTTGTCATCTCGCAAAATTAGGTGTCATGTGATTCGGATCACTACGAGGGTTAAACAGCGACAACTGAGTTGGGCTAGTCATTGGGGGCACATGCACGAAGACTACTCGGCAGCCATCTAGGTCAAGCCGGCTATGTTAATTAGGATATCTATCAACAGACCCCTTTTCTACGAGTTTATCTTTAATTTGAGCTTTTTTCCTCGTCTAGTTTGTCCGTCGGGATTCATGTTGTCTCCTTTGGGTAGTGAGGTTATGATTTCTTGTCAGGTGGCATTTTTTCGTGTTATATGTTATAATCCGGTGCTTCAGATCAAAATGGCGACAACTGCGCCCGCCCACGTGCATGAAGACTTCTCGACAGTCATTGACGAGGTCAAGCCGGCTCCAGTAGACAAAAGAAAACTAGTACTACTCCACTATATAGGCAGGAGCCTCCGCGCTTGCTTGCTAATGTTGCTCTCTTCACACTGTCTCGTCCTCTTCAGATCTAAACACGACAGCGATGGCCACTCTCTCTCTCTCTCTCTCTCTCTCTCTCTCTCTCTCTCTCTCTCTCTGCTCACCGCTGGTCACAGATCCAGCCGGATCCTCTCCGTCGGGGAAGGTGAGAAGGTGCAACGTTCACGCGGTCGTCCTTGGCGACAGCTCTTACCCACTGCTGGCGCGTCCCGATCAGCCTGCCTTGCCGTTCTCTCCCAAGCACCGCTGGCGAGGGAGGGCCTCCGACCCCTTCTTCCTCGCTGTCGTAGTGTGGGCAGATCCGGCCTCCCGCCGCCCACCTAGCGACATCCCGGCGACCATCAGGTATAACTTCCTTCGAAACCGGCCTTGCTCTACTTCGAAACCATCAGGTGAAGACAGGGACGGAACGTGAAGGACCGCTAAACCTAGACAAATATTAAGGAAAATTGAGCTTGGAGGTCGAGCTTGGAGAGGAGAAAGCTTAAGTAGTATGGCTCGGCCATTCCATCGAACACCTCATGTGCATAGGAGGTGAGCTAAGCACCTCAGAGCCATCCCCTCGTCGGCCAGAAAAAACAGAGCAGTATGGAGTGCTCTGCTCGCCGGCGAGGGGGTATATATTGGCATCACATTGATCTCTGTTTGTGGCTGGAACCGGAACTAAAGGACACCCTTTGGTCCTGGTTCAGGCCACCAACTGAGACCAATGGTGATGGGCCAGGAACGAGGCCCATTGGTGCCAGTTCGTCACCAACCGCGACCAAAGGGGCCAGACGAACCAGGACCAATGCCCCCACGAGGCCCGGCAGGCCTCCTGGCCTCATGAACCGGGACCAATGCCCTCATGGGTCCCGGTTCTGGGCTGAACCGGGACTAATGAGCTGGCCCGGCCTGAACCAAAGCCCTGTTTTCTATTAGTAACAATTGACACACATTCGGCCTTTGCATACATAGGATGCATAAAACCAACACGAACATGCGCGTCCACACACACAAAAAGGCCAGTAAATAGCAAAGCCATACAAGAGCAATGCGCGCACACAGACACAAAAACACGCCAGTATCATGATGAACTCTTTCAGAATTTTTGTAACACAAACTATTGGGCTGCCTGAGTATGCTTGTTGGCATAGAACGCAAACAAGATGATTTACTACTTGCATTCCTGGGTTGATTTTTGTGCCAAACAGCAACCTTGGTTTGTTCTTGGAGAGGATGATTAATTAGCGTACATTTGTACATAGTCTCCGGCGGATCTGTCTTTGGTGGATTTGCCCGGATATGTTCGTCGTTCATCTATGTTCTTATGTTTTCATGTAGGATCTTCTCGATCTACGCTACTCTTCATTGGCGGCGGTTATTGCTCTGGTGTGCTGGTCCTATGGAGTCCTAGCACGACGACTTCCTGGTTGTCTATTGTAATAAGTTTTGCTCGGTTTCGATGAGGGAGGGCGATGACAACGGCACGCCTTCGACTCCCTTTAGTGCTTGTAGTCGCCGCTAGGTGGTCTACGGATCTGGATATAATTTTTATTATTTTTGGCATTCGTTGTACTGCCATGATTGAAAATGAATAAATTTAATGTTTTTTTAAATAAAGAACCACTGGAGAAGAAAGACAAAGATATGAGAGTCAGTTACGTTGGGTAATGTTCATACTTTTTTTAACACAGTACAAACGTAAGCGCTCATATACACGTGGATACACTCACCTCTATGAATGCATACACACACTCGTCATAGACGGGAACATCTTCTCTCACTAAATGCGCATTGCCGGAAATTTTAAAATAAATTAAATACAGAAATAAATGCGAATATCAGGATTTGAATCCTGGTGGCCTAGGCATACCACAGGCCGTCTAACTATCTGATGCACCTGATTATTGACCACTGGATATGATAGTTGTTGGTCACAAGCATAAAAACAAAAAAAAAAGCTTTGTTTCCGTTGCTATCATGTGACAACTTGGCGGAATCTTTTTTTGTTTGCAGTGACGTTATACATGCGCGACGGGCTGTCAAAAAATATAAAATACGTGCGAGACGGTGTAGGCCACATGGGCTGCCGGCTCCGGACTTAAACTATGAATGCTACCCAGCTAATCCATGTCAATAAGGAGCTCGAGTCCCGCAAGTAGCACATCGCGAGAGCCAGGCGATAAGGAGAGCAGAGCTTAGTCCTAACGGATCCATATCCATGGCGGGCACAGCTGTCGCCGCGGTGCTCTCCAAGTTCGGGCAGCTCGCCGTGAGTGAGGCACAATTTCTGGCCCAGGTGGGTGATGACATGATGCTGCTGCGCGACCGTCTGGAGTGGCTCCAGGCCTTCATCCGCGATGCCGACAGGAAGCGCCGGACTGGCGCCGACGGGCTCACCCGCGTATGGCTGCGTCAGACTCGCGATGCTGCCTTTGAAGCCGAGGACGCGCTCGACGAATTCTTCCACCAGGTTCTTCCTCTACTTGTTTGACATCAAGATAACGCCAGTAATCGTTTCTCCTTCGAGAAATGGTTTTTTCGGTTTTTGGCGCTTGCTCGTTTAATAATTTCCCTCGTGGCCACCCTCTCTCCGTCATCTTCCCCTCGGGCTAACCAGGGGCGTAATCCCTAGCCGGAGCGGAGCTACCTTGAGCGGAAGACTCTAATTGATTGACTACCGATTTATTCAGAGGGATGAAACCTTCATTCCTTAATTATATCTGGAATTAATTCCTCACCGTTCAGCTAGCACATTCGGACTGATCCAGGCCATGCAAGCCTAGTGTGTTGGCTGATCTATCGGATGTTTAGCTAGCACATTCGGACATAGCTAAATCAGCGACGCAAGGACCATAAATAGTTGCCTGCGTGGGCCGATCCAGGCCATGCAAGCCCTTATTAAAACAGACCCTTAATAAGTAGGCAAACCCTCCCATGAGTACGCGACCAAGAGAGGTATAGCTGATTTTGAGTGTGTTCCTTTGTATTAGACGGCAGGTTGGCGGTTTGATCCCTCACATTGCCCTATTATTTTTGCCCTCCCATCGGTACGCGGCCAAGTGACAGATGGACGCCCTTTTGAATTGGAATAAGACATCAATAATTGGAACTTAAGTTTTGGTTGTTGTTTCTTAAATTTTGGTTGTACTTTCTTAAGTTAGGTAGGCCGGCTTTTGTATGTTATTATAGTGCCACATGTACGACTTTAGCAGCTTCTCGTGACCGACGAAATTAATCTTATATGGTGAAAGGACCAAAAAATCATAGAAACTCACCTTACTTTACTGGTAGATATAGATATAGATTAGGGTCGAAAGTGTTGTTCTGTTCCCGAGCACATGTGAGCTCGGGTGAGCAGTGAAATCAAAAAACAAATGATTTTCTTTCACGAGATTCTGATTTTTAGTGCCAAACATTGGCAAATGTTTTCATAGCTTGCAAATTTTCATCACCGGTTGACATTTGCGGAAGGCAAAAAAGAAAGAACGATGCTCCAAAATGCTATTGAAAATAGCATCTTGGAGAAACAGAAAAAAAATTTGACATCTTCCACGAATGTTATCCAGAGATGAAAATTTGCAAGCAATGAGAACATTTGTCAATGTCTGGCACAATTGTCTCATGCGAGCTTGAATGAACAGTAAGAAACAAATCTAAAAGTTCTTATATAATATAAGATCGCTTTTGACACTAGTGTAATATCAAAAACGTTTTTATATTTTAGGACTGAGGGAGTAAAAAACAATTGTGCAAGACATTGACAAATGGTTTTATCGCTTGCAAATTTTCATCTCTGGATGACAATCGTGGAAGACGTCAAAAAAAAATTCGGTTCATCTATATGAAACCACTGAAATCATCGAGATCAATAGAAAGAAAATAAAACTCTCATTTCACTCGCAAAAAAAAAGAAAGAAAATAAAGAGGACCGTCACGTGTGTGCGTGTTTCCGTCGACTTGTAGCCATCCAGTATAGAATCGATGAAGGTGCCTACGTTACGTACTTATTTTCCTAGGTGCTTCTCCAAGCTAGAATCAATCCACCATGGTGCTTGCTTGGTTGTGTGTACGTGCGTTGTATAGTTTCCGTACGGCCGGAACAGAGTTGCAACTCGTCCAAAACTACACGACGAATCGAGACCTGCGCCAATAGTTGCCGCCGTCGGCGAGAGGCCGGCTTGGGCAGGGGCCCTTCTCCGCCCACATCTGGTGAAGAAGGAGTAGCCCATGGAGGCCTGACTCTGGATGCTAGCGCCGGCCTGCGAGAGCCAAGGTTGCGGCCATGTGCCCTCGTAGAGCTGCCACAACTGACCCAAATCGCGAGGTCGCTGGATCCGGAAGATTTGGCCGGCCTGGTCACCTTGGATGTCGTGGTGGCATCAATTGTGTTTCCTAGTGGATGTGGCGTGTGTCGCCTTCTGGTTCAGGTGCGATGTGCATGGTGGGTGGATGCGAGGTGGCGGCCCTGGGAGGGATCGACGGTCAATGTGGTCTGTGCAGTGAGCAATGTTCGTGCGTGCAATTTTCGGTGGACTGTGGTGCCACTCCACTCCGTGTGCCGGCCTACGAAGAAGAGCGATGACACCCTTTCCTGTGAATTGCGCTCCTTCGGTTTAATCCTGCCCTTGGTGGCTTGGTCGTTGCTGATTCATGTGCCCGGATGGTCGAGTTGGGCCGTCGGTGGACGCGATAACGACAACGTCAATGGCTTGGTGTCGGTTTCTCTTATTCGAGGTGTTGCTGAGGTCCCCTCCCGCATGCCTTCTTGCCTCTCCCTTAGGGCGAAAGCCCAAGTTCCACCTAGTAGATGGCGGTGGCCCATGCTCGTCTCTCCCTTTCCTAGACGCGTTGTGATAGCGAGGTCGGCCCTAAACTTCTTGGACGAGGGCGGATGGGGCTTGCTCCTTGCTCATCATTCTAGTACTTCTCTTGGCGGTCTTTGTCCAATGGCGAAATTCTTTCTCCCGTAGTCGTCTTCTTCTACTCCCGTGCGACCTCATGAAGCCCAATCTGCCCCGAACCACGCACCACCACCGCCCCCAAAGTACCGCAGCCTCCGGCCCCATCCGTGGGTGAAGTATGCACCTGAGATCTAGCACAAGAAGTTAATCCACCGATGCCTGCGCACCTTCAACGCGGTTGAGGAAGCGGCACAATTGTTTGCCTCTTCGATACTCGGTGACGCCGCCGGCGTGGCCGCTTGCACCCCTCTCACCACTAGCATTGTCTCTCGGGCAAAAGACCTGCAGGACAAGGCGTCGGCGGAGTTCATCTAACACGATTACATGGCGAGGCTCATTCGGGATGAGAAGGAGCTTTTCACCCTCAACGTGGCATTCTTTGGGTCGGCCGTCGACTAGCGCGTGGTAGAAGACAATTGTGCCAAGCTCACTCGCCTCGACAATGAGAGCAACTAGCTCCTACGATGAGCTTGGCGAGCTAGTTGAGGAGTTGGTGGATGAGGAAGAGGACATGAGCCATTTGGCTGGGCATGCCCGCCAATATCCACAAGGACATTGGCGCCGCCAGGAGCCCACTCGAGGGGCGAATGGGACTTACCAAATTCTTGACCCAACACTAGAAGCCATTGCAGAGTATTGATCAAACAGGACAAATTCTCTACTGAAGTCACCACTTTGCGGTTCCAGTGTTGCAGCGACCCAAGAAGCAAAAGTGGTTCGATGCAGGCTGTGGAAGGAAAGTCGCCTTTTTTTGCAAGGAAGGGAAAGTCATTGATGCTGCAAAGACCCCCCGTGGAGCCAAACAACAACCACACCCCCATCTTCGTGAAAGCCAGTTTGCTGGTGGTTCAAGACAAGACGATGAGCAATTAGGCAGGCGATCTGACACAGAGGACACATCAGGGCCCAATCACCCGCTATGCGCCGCCATGTGCCAGACTCGTGTTGTCGAGCCGTTGTTGCACCGCTCGAGACCTCCACCAATGCACACGGGCCAAGCAACCAGACAACATAACTGCAAGGGAGGCCACTAGGACCTGAGTACCCGCCGTTCATAGCAATGTACCATGATCGCACCGTCCCTCCGTTGTTTCCCCCCACATGTCCAGCACCCAACTTACCTCGCCATGAAATACGAGCAGCACCAAGGGTCCTTTCATGGTGATACCATCACGCTCTAGTGATACTATTGGTACGCCGACCAAGCGTTGCCAGAACACCAAGCTGGCGGCTAACCAAACCAGGTATGTACACCTTCGCTACGCACCATGTGACATGTCTCTGCTGCCACGAACCAGGTGACTGCCGCATGTCAGGCTCTGCCCTGCACTACCAACCAGCCTATTTCGATGCCCCGCCGCCAAAGTTCTTGGATCCTCAGTGGGCTCTACTCAGACTCGTCGTGTAGCGGTCACGCGATAAATAGAATGTGGGGCGGTTGCAGCTGCGGTTTCCGTCAATACGCTAGGGGAAGGTGAATCCGGGGATTGGACTCACTGGCGTTCTATAGATATCGGAACTTTTTTTTTTTGAAAAGAAGGATTACCCGGGGCATCTGCATCCGAAAAATGCACGCGGCCATATTATTAAAAAAGTAGCAGCAAATAACAAGGTCTGGTATCCAAATACAACTCACAAATGGAGCAAAGAGAAAAATGAAAACAAAGTAAAATCATAGCCACAACCGTCTGAAAAATAGGACAAATGACTAAACTCCTAGAGTTGGGTCTTTTCTCTTTCCAAACTGCGAACTTCTTATAATGTCTACATTACTTTTGTGTTTAACAGGTTGACCTAGAAAGCCAGGGCTATGAAGGCTGGAAAAAATGGGCCAAATACTTGACTAGCTGGTTGAGCCAAATCACCATCCGACATGTATTGTCTATTCGACTCAAAAAAATCAATAGCAAACTGGAGCAAATCTCAGTGAACCAAAAGGAATACAAGATCGAGCACACGTCATTTAAGATGTTTGCATTATCCACTACAGCGATTGCAGCAAGGTACATGACTCACTTATCACCTCATCCAATCACTTCCTCCAACTTTCGAGATAATTTTTCTTTCATCAAGTTTGGTTAGCTCTCAACATAAGTACAAGTTTAACATTCTCTTTTTTTGTGGGAATGCAGTTTAAACATTTGCATGGTTGCTAGAATGTAACATTTACAGTTTATTTCTGTTAGGGAGAGGTCCATTTTTAATGTTATATGTGGTCCAAGCCTAACACAACTTCCTCCAAACATGAAATGATTGAACTGTTTAAATTCTACTAGTAAGCGTACACGTGCAACGCACGTTATAAGTGAGGAAATTTATTTTCCTCATTCCCCTAATTAGGACACACATATTTGAGCGAAACAAACTAAAGCCCCTCTTAAATCTGACCACAACTCACGTGTTGATCAATTGGCATTGTCAAAAAATTCAGTACATAATGGGTAATTGAGCATACACAGCAACTCAAGTCGCATACCTCTAGTAATGCTGCTCCTTTAATTCTTCTATCGAAACAAACTACCATAAAGCTACAGTTGCACCTTTCACCTGGCATGATTCTTAGTTGGTCATGCCTCCTCTTATCTCTGAAAGATACAAACAAGATAATGTCATGTATAAAGCTAGAAGCTATCCAACTTGCTTACAACTCAATGCTAAAAATCTCCAGCTTACGAATGATCCTGATGACATGTGATAGCGGCACCATGAAACTAATTATTTGAATTAGAACATGCATTTGGAGAACAAAGAACCACTACCCACACTGGAACATGCATTTGAGAAAGAAAAAAATACAGTGATGCATATGAAGAAAGAAATGCTACTCTAGTGGGAATGCACTTCTTTATCACGTCAACAGATTCGAATTTCAACAAGCAAGAATATGAGCAATAGATGAGCCTAGTCTCGGCAATTTAGACAAAGCCACGTATGTGCTCTTCTTCCACAGTGCCTCATTGTAACCAACCTCTGAATGGTTACCTTGATACTTTGGCAAAGCCACTTCAATCTGTAAAATAAATCCCTTAATGGTCACATTAAAAAGTTTCCTCTTTATAAGCATTCAGTTTTCAACAATCTCGAGAATAAAGAACACTACAAAGGTTTTTTTTCTTGAATAATAAATTAAATAGGCACTAATAAACTGATGCATGCAGTCAGTGGTAGTACAAACAAAAAAGAAGGTGAAAAACATGCACGTGGGTGTTTTGGAGGCAAGGGGAGCAATAACATCACCCAGTGCAGACAGTGACTTCTCAATAAACTTTGCCTCCTCAAACCTCTCTCCTTCTACTTCAGTTTTGGACAAGCACTCACTTCCAGCATGGTAAACCAACCATATGTGGGTTCTACTCCTTTGCCTAGTAACCAAATGCTCACTCGTGATGGTGTCCCTAACCAAGATGCAAGTAAACAGAAGTTCGGATATAATTATCCCATCGCAACAATATTCTCAATACTATGTCAAGTAGAGAGTGGTTTTTCTACACCCCCACTCAAGTATACTAAATCAAATATAGTTGCTTTAGATCAATCTTGAGCTGAAACAATTAGAATGGGTGTCATGCAGGTGCAGAAACGATACGTGTGGTAGTTGCTACTGCGTTCAGTAACACTTCTTCATTACATCAATCAATGTATAGAGCCAACTTTCAGTCTCTCGCACACATCATCTATTGTACAAATTGGAGTTTCAACCAAACCAGACACCTCTTGTACAACATAAACAGTTTGCTCTATTTCCAACCTTACTATAAAGTCCGGATAAATGAGAAGAAAAGAGATGTACCTTTTTTATGTTTGTTCAGAGTTGTCATAAAAAAGGCTCCAGTTTTTCATTATCAACTTCCAAGATACAAGCACCAGATGTTTTCTTAGAGCAAATGAGCTTCTGTACTCTAACATCATGAACCGTTCTTCGAGAGCCCTATAACTAACACACCTATTATCTGGAACACCTTCCATAGTGATGGTTTTCTCTATTCCGGTTTTCCCACATTGAAACCATACATCACTGACTTCAACCTCATCCAACAATATTAACATATTTAAAATATATTAAAAAAGGAATGCAATTTCTTATTATCGTGTTTAAAGACTGTCCAATTCATAAATTTCATACTTCAGAGCGTCTGGAAGAAAATTTAAACAATTGCCACTTTCATAAATTTTCATGAATGTAGAGCGGTAAAATTGGATTTGCAAGAACCTTTTCAAAAAGCAGATTTTGATCTTCGACACACCATCTATTGTATAAATTTCATGCAAATCAAGGTAGCAAGCTTGTCATATGATCCTGTTGTTTCCTTACAAATATGTTTTAGATTTTGCCAATTTCAAGTTAGAGGGTAACAACTTTTCGCGGATGTTATACATAGCAATTTGGATGATGCGGATGTTGAAGTAAAAAATCAACACATGATATCATTGTGTGTAAATTTCATTAGGTCAGGTAAAATAAACTTCTAGTGCCGACCAACCAATCCCACAAGCACATACATATGACACATGATTACACACATTTCTGTTGGTGCAATTACTTGTATTATTTTCGCATCCAAATCTCATACCATGAAATAAATAGGAGATAGAAGAATAAGGAACATGCTTAGACCTGCCTCGGTCATTCCCTCTCTCCCAGTTCCCTTCTGTTGTACTCCTACTAATGTTATACAACTTATAAGAACAATCTGCAGGGTGGAAGAATAGAATTGCTGACGGGAAATGAAGTTTTGTGCAAATATTATACAATGGCCACACTATCTAATATTTTTGGGGGAAGAAATCCTTGAGATTTTGGGCCAAAATATCTGGTGAGGCGTGCTGCCGTCAAGCTCCTGTGACGCAAGAAATTATCAACATATAGAAACTTAAAAACACCTACAAACTAAAAGGACACTTGGATCATCTCAATAATAGGGCATGGAGAAGTGGGAGAGGGAGTGCTGCACATGACGCATAGAGGACGATCACCTCGCCTCGCTGCACGTCAGCGATATTTTGAGGGGGTCCTAGTTGAGCCACTCGACGCCACTCTAGACGATGAAGTCGACCAGATCCACCTGCCCGTGCGGCACCGATGCGGAGGGGGCGCCGCCGTAGGGGGGGTGTCCTAGTACAGAGGTGTACGGTGATGGTTGGCTTACGTGTCAGGCGCCGGCGCAAGGTAGGTAAGCTGGTGGGGGGACAGCGGCTCAGGTGTGAGGCGGGGCAGCGAGGCGGCTGTGAGGTGAGCGGGGGCGGCAAGGTGGTGGTGTGGGACGGGCTGGGTCCAGTGAGGGGTGGCAGGGCGGCACCAGTGCGAGGCGTTGCGGGCACGGCGGCGCCGGTTGGGGCGGTGCACGGAGGGAAGCGATGGGAAGGAAGGTGTAAGGTAGGAAGGCAAGTCACGTAAATGACAGGGTTCTCGTCCACCCCTTAAATAGCTAAATTTACTTTTGACGAGGGTTAGTTGTTATCTTAATGGTTAGATCCAAATGAGTGGGCATCATAAGACTTTAATTGCTTTGTATTGTTGTGTGTACGTTTGGCGGGGTCCATTTTGAAAAATATAATGTTTACTCATTTAATAGCAGTAGAGATTATAATATAGTTGTAAAGTCTAATACAAACTCGTATTATGAAGTTATTTTTAAAAGATGTACACAGATGGTTTTCACTCATCCGACCTAAGTTTATAATACATATTTGTACATGAATATTTTAAAAGTTTGAGTAAGACTCGGTTAGGCAATGTGGTGGATTATCATAATCTTATTTTCCCAAACAGCATTTACTAATTTTATAATAACTACCAAAAGGACCCATTGCAAGAAAAAATAAATCATAATCTCCAATAGGTATGACCATATTTTCTTAACATCTCATCGCATGATTTTGAAAATTAGTTCACAAAAGCAAGAAAATGTACCCTTTTTAAGATATATTCACAAGCAATGTTCATGTTTTGAAAAAAAAAGCGTGGTTGTCAAAAAACTTAGAAATTCAAAGAATGTTTTGAATTTCAAGATACGGTTTTAAAAATACAATAATATTTTGATCTACCCCGGTAGTTAATTCATCAAAATTCACGCGCATATATAGTCACAAAGACTCACAAACACTACTATTTAACTACATACCTTCGATCATTCATGAATATTGTGATAAATATGGGAACATTTTCTTTTAAATAGGCGAACAAGTCTAGAATAGATGAACATTTCTGATTGGTGGACTTTTTTTAAAATTCACGAACATTTTTTGAAATGCATGAACATTATTTGAATTAGCAAAAATCTTATATTTACTAATTGGAGGCACCATACGAGTCTTTAAATTAATCCTCATCAGCGAGATTAATGCAGCCATTAGATTAAAAATTAATGGTCAAGATATATTAGAAGACCCTATAAAAAATTCATCAGAAAAAATAGCGCGTACATCAAAAGGTTGAAACCAGCACGTACATATTAGAGTTCTCAGCAAGCACGTTAAGCTTCAAAATCCACGTGCCTTCATTTGTGTTGGAAAAAAAAATCTATATCAAAGAGTCCTCAACGCCTACATTTCCCTAAAAAAAGAGTTTCAACTTATACGAATTCCATGTACTCATGATTCAGTTTCAACCAATAGATTAAGTCCACGGGCCTTCTCTCTTTGCAATGGAAAAACAATACATACAGTTATTTAATGGTCAAAATCTATTAGACTTACGGACAAGATATTTTTATAGAAAAACTAGCACGTAAATAAAACAGATTAAACCAACACGTACATTATTTGCAAAAAAACCAACAAGCGTGCTTGGAACAGTCCTGAGCAACCACGTTATGTTTCAACTTACACAAAACCATGTGCCTTCCTTTGCAATGGAAAAAGAAGAGAGGTCATTAAAGAGTTCTCAACGCCTACGTTTCACCTAAAAGAATAGCCCCACCGTACAGAAAGAAGTCTAATCTAAAAAAATATGTGTCCACGTCCCAGTTATTACCACATGCAAAAGAATATGTACATGTTCCCTTCCAAATTGAGAAGGACACATACAAATGTTGGTGTTCCTTAGGAAAAATGAGAAGAACACGTACAAATAAATACTTCCCAAGCATTATGTTTTAAAAGGTGAGACTCAATGCCTCACTGAAAATAAATTCAATCCTACCTTATGAAATAAAGACCCGGGGAATATTAATAAATATGTGAAATTACCTAACTGTAACGTAACCAAGAAAACATCCTTTAAAATTGAATCTTACCGGTTTTTAAAAGTGTTGTGATGATATACTCCACTATTTAATTTGATACACGATAGATACATCCTGAATGAAGTATGAGATTGTATTTAATAATAAATTTTAATAAGGACTACTATCCAATGCACAAAGAAGGAATGGAGATTATGTAAGTGAGAAAAATAGCATTGTTGTAATGGTACATATGTAGACCGACAAAGGCCAACCCATACATGCTTAGGCAAAGGAGTCTAGCACCAAATGAAACACATATCCAGCTAATAGTAGTCTATAGAATTATATTTCAACAACACTAGGCACCATTTCTGATCATTTAAGTTTATGTAATATGTTTTGAGGGTAAATTCAAGTAAATGGCTGAGTACCTTTATAGTAGTATCTTAACAAAACATGTTTAATCTTGATGTTGATCCAAGGTGGACATTAATTAATATTTTCTACGGTAAGGTTCGATCAATATAAATATATTAGGATTTCCATGCACACATCATATGTGTTGAAAAATGTTGATATTATTTGTCAAAAATCCATTGTACTCCATCTGTATATAAATATAAGCCTTTTTAAATATTTCAATATGGACTACATATGAATGTATATAGATGTATTTCAGAGTGTAGATTCACTCATTTTGCTCCATATGTAGTACGTATTGGAATCACTAAAACGGCTTCTATTTAGGAGCGGAGGGAGTAGTTGCCAATTTCATTTCAAGGGGATCTTATATTTCAGATTTTAATCTTAAAGGGAACAAAATACTTAAATATACATCTACAGATTTATAATTTTTGGGTGCAAACTCTGTATCAATTCTAGAATAATATAATCGGTGTTTTAGTATAAAACTTAAAATGTGCACCACATTCTACTATAATATAAGCTATACAATGTTTATTTGATAACATCGATTCTCTTTAAAAAAAGTCATGATAAAAATAATATGAAATTGGACAATAATGTTAAGATAGACAATTCTCTAGCCCATGCTAATCCACGGGTTCATGACTAGTTTTACAAATCAAGAAACTCTTTTGTAACTCATGAACTGTTTTTAAATTTTTAGGACATTTTTTAAATTTCATCCACATTTTTGAATTAGGAAACATTTTGTTCAATTTTATTAACAATTTTTAATACACAGACTTTTTTCAAAATCATTGGACTTCATTTTTAATTTTATGAAAAAATATTTTTCAAAATTACTTTTTTTTTAATATTCTAACATTTGCAAAAATTTCGAGCATTTTTTAATTCACAAATATTTTATTTTATCTTGAATATTTTATTTCAAAAGCTCATTTTTTTTAAAATGTCCGAAGTTTTTTGAAGTCCCAAATTATTTAAAGTGGAAAAAACAAACAGATAAAAGAAAAATGAAAATAAAAAAACAAAATTACAGAAGAGGCCTTCCACACATGGGCCGGACCAAACAGGCGTGTTGTCTATTCTCCGGCACACAAAGTGTAGTATAGGAGGACTCTACTGCATGGGCCTATCCAGGCGGGGGATTTCCTGCAAAACGTTTTTCTCACTTATAGGTGGCATTGATGGGTAATATTTTACAATTTTAGAGGCAATTTTAATGATGTATCGCTAGAAGCACTATTTCACTTTACTCCATCCGTTACTTTATATAAGGTGTATTCGTTTTTGATAAAATTCCAAAATATAAGGTGCATTTCTTCGAGTTCCTCGTAATTCTCATGTTAGCCCTTCAGAAAAAAGAAAAGTATCTATCTCCTAATTGTCTGTATCTTTTCTTGTAGCAAAAGAAGGAAAGTATCTCTCTGCTGATTGCATATATCTCTTAGTTTCCTGGACTAATTGATTTACTTGTCACTAACAAAAAAAAATGCCAAGGGTAATTTTGTCCTAACTTGTCTATAATTATGTGCCTTGGTCACCGTGCCGAAAATAATACACCTTACATAAAAGAACGGAGTTAGTATTATTTTGATGATGATTGATAAAAGACACACAAGCATAAAGTCGACACATGTTCAATGTGGAAGGAACCAAAACACGAGAGGAAATAATAGAATTAGTCTGGTTGTACATCAAAGCATGGAAAATACCACTAGCTTTCTTTGTTGTCACAAACATGAACATAATTCTCGGTAACCACCGTGAGCTAGAAACTCTTTGGAGTTGAGTGCACATCAAAACCGTACATGGTTTCCCACCAAGAACGTTTTTATTAACACAAAACGTAGCACGAAGCGGATGCAAACATGATGAACAACACTCAGCCTCTACACGACTTAGATACACATAGCCAAACACCAACGGTCCGACAAATTAAAAGAGAATAAAAAAGACATATCGACAAGAATAGAGTCATATATGACTGACATTATGCCTATGTCGAAGGCGATGGTGGACCAATTCGGAGATTATGCTGCCATCCATGTTGGGTAAAAAACCTCCTTGGCCATCCGCTCCAACCACGTACACACCGCCTTTAACACTGGTTGGTACTCCATTCGGTGTAACCTAGAGCAGGTATGAAGCGAGTGTGTACAACGAAAAATTAACTGCAACGGCGAAGAGTTTTTGTCACTAAAAAGCAGATAATTTCTTCGTAGCCAAAGCAGCCATAATTAGGCATAGCATTCCACCCATATTAGCGTTCTAAATCTATTTGGAATACCATCCAATGAGTGACCAAAAATATTTGCAACACTTGTGAACGGATATAGGTTGAATGCTAACTGGCCACGTAGAATGTGCAAACTTGCACCAGAAAATGAAATGCTTGATTTTCTCATTATGACTACAAAAGCTACACATCTTGTTTCCTTGCCAATTCCGACCGATGAGGATGTCTTTGGTTACTATTCACTGGGACCGATGAGGATGTCTTTTGTTATTAAAACTCCCCCCCCCCCCCCCCCCCAAGATACCATATTAAAAATTTAAATTTTAGAGGAATTTTTAACTTCCAAACTTTGTTGTTACTATTCACTGGGACCTCTGAATGTCTAAGTGCATGGTACATAGAGTCGACCATGAAGAACCCAGATGTTGTAAGGTTCCAGTGAAACGGATCATGTCCTTGTGTCGGGTTAATTGAACCCGATCGGGACAAAAGATTTTGCCATGACATAAGACACCGACCAATCAGATCCCACTAGAAGAAAATATCCGGGGGAATGAACCGATCATCTGTGCATGAGTATCATTCTTATTGTGCACAATCTGATACAAAGCTATCTATTATTGTCGAAGCCTGGCATTCCCTGGGAAAGTATCCTCTCGGTATCGAATCTTCGAGCCGTCTTTCTATGTGAAGGATCCAAAGCAGGAAAGATGTTTATTTGCCGCCATTAGACTAGACCAAAAGTGTGAGTCACCAGCATTCCAATAGGCGTAAGGCACAGCCGCTTTCTCTGGATACTTATTATGCAGCAGGGTTTGCCAAACGTCATCCTCATTAAATAGTTTGAACATCATTTACTAAATAAGACATCATTATTGACATATCGATCATGAATGCCAAGGCCACCTTGTCTTTCGGCCTACAAACCATGCTGCATTTAGCCAACCTGTACTTTTTTTATTTTCACTATCTCCTTACCAATAGAATCTGGATATGAAATAATCCAGCCTTTGCAAGACCTTTTTGGGAGTTGGAAAAAAATAAAGCATATAGAGAGACATTTTCTTGAGGACAGAATAGAACAAGACCAACCGCCTCCCAATAGAGAGCAACTTACCTTTCCAATTGGCTCTACCTAAGCATTCCTCCACATGGCTGCACTCCGCATTAGTGAGATGTCGATAATGAATTAGAATTCCCAATTATTTAATCAGGAATTGGCCTTGCGCACAAGCAAACTAGCAAGCGTAATCAGCCTTCGCCACACTGGCCTCTCCAAAGAAAAACTATTCACTTTTATAGAAGTTAATTTAAGACCCGACATTTGCTCACACACTAAAAGAAAGATTTTCAACTTTTGAGCCTTAATCAAGTAATGTTCCATAAATTAAATTGTATCAAAGGCATATTGAAGAACAGGGAGGCCACCATCCACAAGGTGTGGCATTATGTCATGCAATCTGTACATCTTGCTTGGAGCGATCAATCAGAATAGCTAACATCTCAGCAACAATTTTAAATAACATTGCAGACATGGGGTCACCCTGACGTAGTACTTTTTTGTCTGAAATTGATGGCCTACATTAACATTGACTTTGATAGCCACACTACCTCAAGTGACGAAATTTTGGATCCACTAGCGCTATTTATCGAGAATCCTTTAATTCCCAGGGCTTGTTGAAAGAATGACCATTTGAGCTTCTCATAGGCCTTCTCAAAGTCAATCTTGAAAAGTACTCCACTCATATTTCTCCCGATCCATATCGCGAATGATCTCATGTAGGATTACTACTTTGTTGAGTATATTTATTTGCATGAAAGCCGTTTGATATGGTCGGACAACATGGTCTACAACCGTTTTGAGCCTATTATTGGCTACGTTGGTGAAAATCTTGAAGCTAACATTAAGGAAACATATGGGTCTATATTGCTTGATCTGCTCAGCCTCCTTAAATTTTGGCAACGAAAGTATCTCGCCAAAATTAAGCCTGAATAGGTCAAATTGGTCGGCATAAAGATCATTGAACAACTCCAATAGGTCGGACTTGATGAAATCCCAAATTTTTTGATAGAATTCTATCGGTAAGACATCACAGCCTAGAGCTTTGTTATGTTCCATTTGGAACACCGCAACTCTCACCTCCTCTTCGGAGAAAGGTGCCATGAGGATATCATTCCCTTCTGTCATTACTTCTGAAATATCATCAGTTCGGGCCTCGTCAAGGGTTAAATGCCCCTCAACGGGCGCCCCAAATAGAGCTTTTTAGTAGTTGCAAATATAACTTTTGAGCTCTGCCTGACATTCGATCCGTCCGTCATCTTGTGGGAGACTAAAAATACAGTTCTTCCTGACTATTGCTGACCAATAAAGTATCATGTATTACTATCTCCCTTCAAGATGAAATAGGCTATGGATCTTTGGTAATATTTGATTTCCTCTCCTCACAGCAAACATGCAATCTTTTCATTGGATTCATTTTTAAATTCAAACTCTTGCTGAGACAAGATGCGAGTATCTGCAATTTTGTGGAGGTCATAAATAAAGGTGGAGAATCGTTACATGCATTTTTTACATCCCATTTGTGTGTTTCGCCCATCCAGAGAGGTATTGTGTCGTGTCCCTTATCTTAAAGTTCCATCTCTGAATAGGTGTACGACCAATGGCGGGCCTCTCCCATACATTCTTGATTATGTCTACGAAGCACTCATGTGCAACCATCCCAATTCAAGCTTGAAAGGCCGGCGAGCATATGGGCTCGTAACGTTAGAATCAAGAATGATTAGTGTATGATCCGATAGTGCCTCGATACGCTCTTGGGCGTGTACTAGAGGAAACTTTAGCTCTCCTTCGGTATCCATGAAAACCCTATCGAGCTTCTGATATGTTGGCACATAGCAGGTACATATGAATTTGATAACTCATTTATTTTCTTTTACAACCCGTTTGGCATAGAGCGGGTACATATGAAGCTTGAAATTCATTCTGAATTCCTGTAGCAAATCCATTTTGAATTGGATCTCAGACTCCATATAACTTGTACTATGCCAGAAAACAATTCCACTGCAAAAGGGAGGACAAACAAGATTTTTGAATTCAGGATTCAAATTCAACCAAACAAGATTAAATATGAAACCTCATTCCATAGAATTTTTATGGAATTTCAGTTCTTTTTACAATTCCATGTGGTAGACAAACAAGATTTTTGCATCCATGATTCAAATTCAACCAAATTAAATTTTATCAAAATTTGATTTCGTTTAATTTCTATCAAAGTTAAGGAAATAATGTTAGAGTTTCTCAAGAGGAAATCCTATATCGCGTGACTCTAAAAACAATATAATATTTTGCAATAGAACAGTGATATTATATTTGGAATAATATATATTTCAAATTATACGTAGATGCAGCCCGTGCAGCTGGTAGGGTTTCATGGAATTACCGTACTTACAGGAGAAAGTACTCTTGTGAGCACAAGCTCACACACACCATTTAAAATCTGGAAAAAAATGAACTGAATTTTGTGACAACTATTCTACATGTGTGCAAATTTTCATGGCAGACTGACATTCATGGAGGTCTGGAAAAAAAATCCATGACCCAAAATGCTTCCAACAAAAGTCCTTTTTGAGGACTGATTTTTTCTAAACCTCCAGAAATGTAATTTTATCATGAAATTTTGCACGCACGTGAAACACATATCTATGTCTGTTCCAAAAAAAGAAATTTTGAATAGTTTTAGTAGTTGTTTTGATTTTACTTTAGTAAAGGGCGCATGTGATCCGATGCTCACAAACTATGTCCACTAACATGCCCATTCGCTCCATGAACGTACCTGCCCCATTCTGTGATTTTTGCCTGATATCATTTAAATTTTGGAACAATGTATTTATATATTGGTTTGTACATCTGGTACATTACGTTAAATTGGTTAGGAATAGGGACCTTCCAATATTATATGCACAATTCATTCTTTTTTGTATTTCAATGGCTTGGATTCATTTATACTACTAAAACAGTTGAGCAATATCGGTGTTTTTGGAGAACACCCGCCGTGGCCAAAAAAAATTATCGTTTGAGGCATTTTGGACCAAAAACTATTCCAAAACATGCCATGTATCTATATGGTGCATAAAAAAGTTGCAAATGCACACAATTTTTCCTATAAGTGTTGAATATTTGCAACACCACCAACGGCTTCCCTAAAACCAAAAGAGCTGCGGCTGGAACCCAACCGCCCGTAGTGAAGTTTCACCTTTACGGACCCTCGGCCCCACCTCGGAGTTGTACGATTCTCACCACTACATGTTGTTGGTGCCATTCCGTTGGTAAACCCCATACCCCCCTGCGCATATTCCTCCTAGTTTAGATGTCTGTCGAACCATCCCACAGTCGAAGCTCAAAACGTAGAGCTGATTTCGGTCGATTTTGGCCATTCATCTACCCCATCCCTCGAAGAAAATGGTCGTCGCTGCACCACCATTGACGGCCAAGGTGGATTAGCTATCGAGAGACCTCCAATCGACCAGCGCTCCCAACACCGAGCCATGGCTCCATCCAGGTCTCTTTTGGTGCTCGGTCGACGTGGCACTACCAAAGATGGTCACACCCCGTGATCCCCACTGTCCTCTGCGTCGTCGCTGCCAATTATCCTTGGCCTCAGGTGACCTTGGTTGGCCACAATTGAGTTAGGCATCCCGTAACCATTAGATTTTCCTCCCTGCCCCACTTGTTGGATCTCATGTTTCAATTGCTTTCAAAATTTTAGGGCACTGGTTTTATGGCATCTGTTACAACTAAAACTTTTCTGGTGACCAAAAAGCTTCTCTCCTTAGCTAAAATCATTTTAGGGAACTAATTTTTGGGGCATCTGTTGGAGATGCCCTTAGAAACAAATAGGCTAAGTTGGAAAACAAATACACCGTTCATAGGGCACAAGCAGAGTAGAAAGTTAAGTTGACCCAGCCTGCTCAGAGTCTCCGATGAAGTCTCATAGCAGTCCACATCCGCCACTGGCCAACATAGAGAGTAGGGTAAAAACAACATTGGAGGTTAAAATGGGCCTTGAACTGCCAAACCATTAGAAAATGAGAAAGGAAGACAGAAAAACTATGACCGGAGACCAAATCTTGTGTATATTTTCTAAGTCTGGCCTTCCCTGCAATCGGCTCGTAGATTCCACCACATAGCCAATACTATAGGGGCATATCATTGTGGTGGGAGTACAACCAATGGGCGGATGAAGTGGCTACTAGCACATCTTGTAGCATAGATTACTGCTGAATTCAAATATACAGATGGACGTGCATCCTCATCTCACTGAGCCACACCACAACACAACAGCGTAAACAGTAAAAGGTGCAGTTCCAAAAATAAAAATAAAAATAACAGATGCACCTTAGTTGTGCCCTCCAAAACTAACATGGTAAACCCATCCAATGGGAGTCATGGCTCAACCTTGTTCGTAGACAGCCTAAGCAGCAACATTGTACCCCACAAAAATCAGTTGGTTCTGACATCCATGATGCTTCCTCTGAAGTTCTACAAGGCTATGTGCCAACAATGCCGGTGCACTCGGGTAGAGGAGGTGGTGATAGAAGCAGCCGGATGAGTGAAATTTTAATTGGGTTTTGTAATACCCCTTGTTTCCGCGCCATAATGGGAGGTGGACAAGGTTAGTGTTGGAATGCACCAACGACCCACCAAAGTCGGTGATGGGGGTGAGATGTGTTGTACTCCAACCACATGATTATAGGTGTGGCTTGTGTTGCAGCCGCGACTTCCATGTCTCTTTGGTGCCTTATTTTTGTGGATAAGGCATGGAGGTTGCATGGGGTGGTGGGTAGCTGTGATTCATCGTTGCGGTGTAGCATTATGGAGCTTCTGCATGGTGGCATTGCCATTGTTACTGGCTAGCAGTACGGATGGACGTGGCATCTTCCACAGAGTTTGTGGCAGTAGATTGCGACAATGTCGGTGTAATGCAGCTCTGTGAATAGCCTCATCATCTCCAATGTGGATTTTTGTTGTACAGTTTTCTCTCACCAAATTGATTTGCGACCGACATCACATTGTGTCGACAGATGTTAACTCCACGGACGACTCTTGGTAGCTAGGCCACTTGCCTGGTGTGTGCACGGTTTTTAGTTCACGTGGTTGTGTCCATGTTGAAAACGTGCGCGCTTGAATCTTCTTCGTTGGGGCAGCAGCGCCATGTATCGATGTTGCTCTTTTTGTTTCTTTCTTTTTTACTCCTTCTAGTCATGTCTTCGGTGTTGTATGTGGTTGCTCTCATGATACTTTGTGTGTCTGAGTTTGTGTTGGTTGTGTGTGCATCACGTCAATGTAGTGGCCGGATGAGTGCTCGTTGTTTTTATGCCTCATTTATGTTATACTATATATGAGTCAATATAAAAGGATCCATTATCGAAGAAGATAATGTAGCATCCCTTAGCCCATTTTTTCAAATTGATGTAAATGTTACAACAAATTCATAGATTGTTCTTTTTGTTGTATGCATCTTAACATCATATTTTTGCACTAATAAATATTGTCTATGAGCAGGTGGGATGATCTAAAGAATGCAGTTGGCTTTGACAATGATGTCATGGAGTCTCTTGAAAGTCTGGTGCTCCGTGAGGATCATCCGAAGACGATGTTCATCTCCATATTTGGAGAAAGTGGTGTTGGAAAGAGCACACTGGGAAGGGCTCTTTATGAAAAAATTGGAAATAATAAGGAGCTGGGAACTTACAATTTTTTTTCCGCTGTGGAACCTGATGACCCAGAAAATGTTCTCCAAACAATGTACACAGTAGTACCAAGTGAAACAGCTGATTGTGGTCGGCCAGTGGAAGCCACTGATATGGTTGGAGAAATATGTCGCTTCCTGGCCGATAAGAAGTACCTGATTGTTCTTTCTGGCATATCCTCAAGAACAATGCTCAACTGTCTAAGAATGTGTCTGCCAGATAATGAGAAAGGTAGCAGTGTGGTGCTGTTATTGGACAGTGAGTGCGAAGAAGTAGCATGGCATGCTAATAGCATAAATGAAGATGGCGTCAATAGAATTCACATGGTTACCCGTATGGATGAGGAAAAAACTGGACAGTTGTTCCGTTCGAGGGCTTTCAGGAAAGAAGTATCAGACAAAAAGGAAAGGGAAAACATGACCAAATATGAAAAAATGGTGCATGATATAACAGGGGGGCATCCTCTGTCCATAGTGCTTCTGGCTGGACTTCTCCGATTCAAGGAGAAGCCGCTCCAGTGGCAAGTAGTCCTCCAAGAGCTTTTGCCTGCACCGGGAATGGAAGAAGCCAAGAACGGTGAGAAGGGCATCAACTGGCAGATGAGTGCTGCAGGACAATCTAACGTGGCCACCAGCACATCTATGGAGAGGATCTTCTGGGCGAGTTTTGAAGACCTCCCAAGTGACCTCAAATCGTGCTTCCTCTACTTGGCCATTCTCACAAAAAGTACAGTGATGGATGTGGAAGTGATTGTTCGGATGTGGATTGGCGAGGGCTTCATCAAGCCGCAAAAGGGAAATACTATGGAGGAGTTGTGTCACAAGTACCTTAAGGAACTGGCCCTGAGATGCCTTGTTAGCATAGAATTGATGAATAACGAGAATGACATTAGGTGCGTCAAGGTCCACAAGAGCCTACTTGGTTTCCTGCAGTTGGAGGCTCGTGAAGCTGGCTTTATTGAGATTCATGACGTACATGATGCATTTGTTGCACCGTCGGTGCGCCGCCTCTGTTTTGATATCTACGGAGGCAGATACACCACATTCATCAGCAAGTTCACTAAGCTACGCTCCTTCGTATGCATGGATAAAGTGGAAAATGAGGAGACCAGGGACAGCACCGGCGCAAACAAAGATTGGTATGACCTCAACTTCCTGCTTGGCTCCAAGTTCCTTCGCGTAATCACCGTAATTGGGCCAAGGACTAAGGAATTGCCTCAAGAGATTGGTAACCTGTTGCAGTTGCGGTACCTTTGTGTTGGTACAAAGGACCTGACGGAGCTCCCATCCAGCATTAAGAGACTGCTCAACCTGCAGACATTGGACATAAGGGGCACTCAAGTCGACAAGATTGACCAAGGCTTCTGGAAGATAAGGACACTCCGGCATGTGCTTGCAGAAAGCCTGACGCTTCCAGAAACCCTTGAGGAAGAACTCGGGGAGCTGCAAACGCTGGATGGTGTAAAGCCCCCTCAAGGACAGAAATGGAATAAGCTTGATTGTCCCCTGCACAAGATGACCAAACTCCGGACACTTTGGTTGGCAGAAATCCAAAGAGATAACCATGGGGATGCACTGGAGAACTCTCTCCCAATGATGCATCTACTTGTCCGCTTGCTGCTGGAAGGCGATGTGGTTCCTGCAGGATGCGTTTTCACTGCACCGGGCCTTCACTATCTTGAAGAGATATCACTGGATGGAATCCTGTCGTTTCCAGATGGACCGCTGAATAATGTTTACAAGCTCCGACCGAATTTCCGTATGTTCAACAGGGAAGGTGTTGATAAGATGCCCCCAGAGATGAGAGTGCAACTGGGCCTGGGACCGAGATAACAAGAAGCGTAAGCAACAACAATGGAACATGGCTATGGCGGGATTCATTGTCTTGTTTTTTGCATCTCCAAATGTCCTTTATTTCTGGTTTTGCTGTGTTGCAATGACTTGCTTTTTCAAACTTTGTTCAGCCCTGTTGTGTTGTCCTTGTTGTAATCGTCAACTGCTGTCATGTCAAATAAAAAAACATGGGGTATGTATGTTTGCATGCTATCGGTATCTGGCTAGTTGAAGTGGTCACCATTTCCACTGTTTGCCGTTGAGCGTGGTAGGACTTATCTAAAATTGAACTCAAATCCATACCGGAATCCACACCCACTTTGACTTTGATCAACCATCAAATTGACCACACTGTAAATACGACTGTGCGTGAACGAAAATTTCGATCATAGGGAACCAAAAGTTTTTTTCGCTAGTAATCAACTAGACAATCATATTAAACCAAAAAGTAATCAACTAGATGGGCACACTTTACTATACATAAGAAATCCGACTTCCAGGAACCGAAAAATTGATCACATCGAACCAAATGTATTCAACCATATGACCACATGGTGCTAGCAAGCAGATTCCAAACATCGATGATTAGTACCATACAGCTTAGAATAAGCTTATGGTTGTTTAGCTAGATTTTCGCGTTCATGGGGATATTATTTATGGAAACTAGCACATCATCTTTGGACCCAACTTTACATAGATTTGTGTGCATCATGTACTTGATTTTAGTTAATCATATATATATCTATGGAACTCAAGGGAGTGTTTTTAGTGCATATCAATCTATCAAACAGCTTCTTAGATATATGTGACTTCTGCAGTAGTGAAGACTATGAAATATAGGTGTAACTACAAAAGTAACAGGCGCATTAAAGTGTCTGTTAGTAGTCAATCCAAAAATCCCTTATGTACATCTTGCTCATGGGTGCTACTCGATTCTTCAAAATTGTCTTTGTTTGTCGAATAATTAGTATATATTAGAATGACGTACTTCAAAATTCAAAGTTTCGTAAGTGACAATGATGTTGTTCTAGATTTAAGTTTTACACTGATTGTCTCTAAAAATTGGTTGTGTGGCCTACCAACACCTTCTTTTTTTTCAACGATGTAATTAACTTGGCATTTATCAAATGGAAATGTTTAATTTCAGCCGGATGAATTTTCTCTCCCGTAAACATCGGTCACCACGTGTCCCTCTGGGGGGCCGTCCACCCCTTCGCCCCCTCCACCTTATCTTCTCCACGGAGCCCATCCTCCACCCATTTCTTCTCCTTTCTTGTCCCCTTTCTATTTCAGCACGCAGCACACAGCAGAGGAGGAGATGACCATCAGCGCCGCCTTGATTCATCCCACACCAGTGCATACAATGGAGCGCCGTCTCGGCTGCATTGAAGCGCCGCCGGAGCGCAACGCAACACAACCTGCGCTGCATCGCAGTTTCGATCATGGTTGTCACGTACTGCCACCCATCACCACTGGTGCTGCATCACAACACCCACCGCCGTCACCGGCACTGCATCGTAGCATCCCCCGTGCTTCATTGCAGCTCGAGTCATGGCCGCCGTGCTGCATCACAGATCCCGCCTTGGTCGCCGAGAGTTGCGTCGCAGCACACATGGCCGCCGGCGCTGCATCACAGCTTCGGCCATGGCTGCCACCGGCGCTGCATCGCAGCATCCCCACACGCGTCGCAACTTCTATCATGGCCGCCGCATGCTGCAAAGCATCTATCACGGCCACATGTGCTGGGATGCAGCCCTCGCCGACGCTGCAATGGAGCCTCAGTGCTTCAATGGAGCATCACCGGGGGCCCGCCGATTTTGCAATGAAGCCACACCGAGCCGCCGGTGTTTCAATGGAGCATCGTCGTGCCGCGGGGTGCTTCAATAAAGCATCATCGGGCCGTGGGGGATGTTGTGCGAGGAGGAAGACGTCGAGCGCTTTGTTGCTGCGGGGAGGAGATTGAACTGCTATGCGCACTAGATCGGACAGCCACTAGGCCGACCTCCATATGTTGTGCATTTGGAGGACAAACACCCTTACTATATACACAGCCTATATGCTTATTATTTTATGATGAAATGAAAAGAAAAAAGAAAAATGAATGCACAATATAAAAAACGAGAATTTCAAAGAAAGTTCATAAAATTGAAAAAGGTTCGTACAAACTGAAAAAAAATCTTGAATTTGAGAGAACTTCAAAAAATTTAAAAAAGTTCACAAAATTCAGGATAAGTTCATGAAATTTCGAAAAAAGTTCACAATTTTCAAAAAAGTTCATTGATTTTGAAAAAAGTTCACATATTTTGAACAAAAAATTCACCAACTTAAAAAAGTCCATCGATTTTGAATAAAAAAGTTCATCAAATTTGAAAAAACTGTTCACAGATTTTGAAAAAAGTTCTTTCATTTTGAAAAACTTCATCAACTTAGAAAAAGTTCATCAAGATTTTGAAAAAAGTTCATCGATTTGGAAAAATTTCATCGAAATTTAAAAAAAGTTCATCGATTTTGAAAAAAAGAACATTGATTTTGAAAATAAGTTCAAAATTGGAAAAGCGTTCATCCAATTTGAAAAAGTTCATAGAATTTCAATAAAGTTCATCGAATTTGAAAAAAAAATCATCGAATTTAAAGGGGTGCAAGGGGAACCTGGTCGTACAAACAGGAAAAAACAAAAAACCAAAAAGGAAAAAGGAAAAAGGAAAAAGGAGAAAAAGGAAAAAGGAAAAGGAAAAGGAAACAAAAGAGAATAAAAGAAAGGAAACATTGTAACTTTTCAGGATCAGCTGCGTGGTGGGGTGGCAACCTGCTGATCCTGCTACATAACTTTTCATGGGCTGGCCCATGACGGAGTACTGCAGGCGCCAGTTTGCGAAATGCACACAAACGAGAGCCTGCAGCGCTAAATACTTTTTCCAGATTTAAAGCAAAATACTTTTAATGGTTGGCTCTTAGTTAGCCCGACAATAGTGCCCACTCAATTGAGCCCCTACTTACTTTTTGGGGGTTTACCAGTGATGCCTACACCAATTAGTGAGGAAGTTAATGATGATGATCATGAAACTTCAGATCAAGTTACTACCGAACCTCGTAGGCCATCCAGAGTACGATCCGCAGCAGAGTGGTATGGTAATCCTGTTCTGGATGTCATGTTACTAGACCATGATGAACCTACAAACTATGAGGAAACGATGATGAGCCCAGATTCCGTGAAATGGCTTGAGGCCATGAAATCTGAGATGGGATTCATGTATGAGAACAAAGTGTGGACTTTGGTGGACTTGCCCAATGATCGGCAAGCCATAGAAAATAAATGGATCTTCAAGAAGAAGACCGACACTGACGGCAATGTTACTGACGGCAATGTTGCAAAAGGTTTTTGACAAGTTCAAGGAGTTGACTACGATGAGACTTTCTCACCCGTAGCGATGCTTAAGTCTGTCCGAATCATGTTAGCAATTGTCGCATTTTATGATTATGAATTTTGGCAAATGGATTTCAAAACTGCATTCCTTAATGGATTTCTTAAAGAAGAGTTGTATATGATACAACCAGAAGGTTTTGTCGATCCAAAGTGTGCAAACTCCAGCGATACATTGATGGACTGGTGCAAGCCTCGCGGAGTTGGAATATACGCTTTGATAGTGTGATCAAAGCATATGGTTTTATACAGACTTTTGGAGAAGCCTTTATTTACAAGAAAGTGAGTAGGAGCTCTATAGCATTTCTAATATTATATGTGGATGACATATTGTTGATTAGAAATGATACTGAATTTCTGGATAGCATAAAAGGATACTTGAATAAGAATTTTTCAATGAAAGACCTCGGTGAAGCTGCTTACATATTGGGCATCAAGATCTATAGAGATAGATCAAGACGCTTAATTGGACTTTCACAAAGCACATACCTTGATAAGATTTTGAAGAAGTTTAAAATGGATCAGTCAAAAAAAGGGTTCTTGCCTGTGTTACAAGGTGTGAAGTGTTGGGGAACGTAGTAATTTCAAAAAAAATCCTACGCACACGCAAGACCATGGTGATGGCATAGCAACGAGAGGGGAGAGTGTCTGTCCACGCACTCGTGAGACCGAAAGCGAAGCGTTATAACAACGCTGTTGATGTAGTCGTGCGTCTTCACGATCCGACCGATCCAAGTACCGAACGTACGGCACCTCGTAGTTCTGCACACGCTCAGCTCGATGACGATCCCCGGCTCCGATCCAGAAAGCGTCGGGGATGAGTTCCGTCAAGACGACGACGGCGTGGTGACGATGATGATGCTCCACCGACGCAGGGCTTCGCCTAAGCTCCGCGATGATATGACTTCACCGGCGCAGGGCTTCACCTAAGCTCCGCGACGATATGACCGAAGTGGAATATGGTGGAGGGGGGCATCGCACAGGGCTAAGGAACGATCACGTAGATCAACTTGTGTGTTATGGGGTGCCCCCCTGCCCCCGTATATAAAGGAGCAAGGGGGGGGGTGCGGCCAGCCCTAGGCGCTGGAGGAGTCCTACTCCCCACCGAGTAGGACTCCCCTCTTCTCCTAGTTGGACTAGGACTTGGGGGGAGGAAGAGGAAGGCGCCGCCCCCTCTCCTTGTCCTATTCGGACTAGAGGAGGAGGGCGCGCCTGCCCTGGCCGGCCCTTCCTCTTCTCCCTTATGGCCCATCAAGGCCCATTGACCCCTCGGGGTTCCGTAACCCCGGTGTTCGATAACGTCCTGTTTTCATCCGGAACCTTTCCAAGTCCAAACATAGGCTTCCAATATATCAATCTTTATGTCTCAATCATTTCGAGACTCCTCGTCATGTCCGTGATCACATCCGGACTCGAACAACCTTCGGTACATCAAAACTTATAAACTCATAATGAACTGTCATCGAAGCGTTAAGCGTGCGGACCCTACGGGTTCGAGAACTATGTAGACATGACCTAGAACCATTCTCGGTCAATAACCAATAGCGGAACCTGGATGCCCATATTGGTTCCTACATATTCTACGAAGATCTTTATCGGTCAAACTGCATAACGACATACGTTGTTCCCTTTGTCATCGGTATGTTACTTACCCGAGATTCGATCGTCGGTATCCAATACCTAGTTCAATCTCGTTACCGGTAAGTCTCTTTACTCGTTCCGTAATACATCATCTCACAACTAACTCATTAGTTGCAATGCTTGCAAGGCTTATGTGATGTGTATTACTGAGAAGGCCCAGAGATACCTCTCCGACAATCGGAGTGACAAAACCTAATCTCGAAACACGCCAACCCAACATGTACCTTTGGAGACACCTGTAGTACTCCTTTATAATCACGCAGTTACGTTGTGACGTTTGGTAGTACCCAAAGTGTTCCTCCGATGGCAGGAGTTGCATAATCTCATAGTTACAGGAACATGTATAGGTCATGAAGAAAGCAATAGCAATATACTAAACGATCAAGTGCTAAGCTAACGGAATGGGTCATGTCAATCACATCATTCTCCTAATGATGTGATCCCATTAATCAAATGACAACACATGTCTATGGTTAGGAAACATAACCATCTTCGATTAATGAGCTAGTCTAGTAGAGGCATACTAGTGACTATCTGCTTGTCTATGTATTCACACATGTATTATGTTTCCGGTTAATACAATTCTAGCATGAATAATAAACATTTATCATGATATAAGGAAATAAATAATAACTTTATTATTGCCTCTAGGGCACATTTCCTTCAGTCTCCCACTTGCACTAGAGTCAATAATCTAGATTACACAGTAATGATTCTAACACCCATGGAGTCTTGGTGCTGATCATGTTTTGCTCGTGGAAGAGGCTTAGTCAACAGGTCTGCAACATTCAGATCCGTATGTATTTTGCAAATCTCTATGTCTCCCACTTGGACTTGGTCCCGAATGGAATTGAAGCGTCTCTTGATATGCTTGGTCCTCTTGTGAAATCTGGATTCCTTTGCCAAGGCAATTGCACCAAGATTGTCACGTAAGATCTTCATTGGTCCCGATGCACTAGGTATGACACCTAGATCGGAAATGAACTCTTTCATCCAGACTCCTTCATTTGCTGCTTCAAGCAGCTATGTACTCCGCTTCACATGTAGATCCCGCCATACGACGCTTTGTTTAGAACTGCACCAACCGACAGCTCCACCGCTTAATAAAAACACGTATCCGGTTTGCGATTTAGAATCGTTCGGATCGGTGTCAAAGCTTGCATCGACGTAACCATTTACGACTAGCTCTTTGTCACCTCCATATACGAGAAACATATCCTTAGTCCTTTTCGTATTTTAGGATGTTCTTGACCGCTGTCCGATGATCCACTCTGGATTACTTTGGTACCTTCCTGCCAAGCTTCTTCGCTAAGCATATGTCGTGTCTGGTACACAGCATTGCATACATGATAGAGCCTATGGCTGAAGCATAGGAACATCTTTCATTTTCTCTCTATCTTCTGCGTGGTCGGGCATTGAGTCCGACTCAATCTTACACCTTGTAATACAGGTAAAAACCTTTCTTTGCCTGATCCATTTTGAACTTTTCAAAACTTTATCAAGGTATGTGCTTTGTGAAAGTCCAATTAAGCGTCTTGATCTATCTCTATAGATCTTGATGCCCAATATGTAAGCAGCTTCACCGAGGTCTTTCATTGAAAAACTTTTATTCAAGTATCCTTTTATGCTATCCAGAAATTCTATATCATTTCCAATCAATAATATGTCGTCCACATATAATATCGTAAATGCTACTGAGCTCCCACTCACTTTCTTGTAAATACAAAGCTTCTCCAAAAGTCTCAGATAAAACCATATGCTTTGATCACACTATCAAAGCGTTTATTCCAACTCCGAGAGGCTTGCACCAGACCATAAATTGATCGTTGGAGCTTGCACACTTTGTTAGCACCCTTTGGATCAACAAAACCTTCTGGTTGCATCATATACAACTCTTCTTCTAGAAATCCATTCAAGAATGCAGTTTTTACATCCATTTGCCAAATTTCATAATCATAAAATGCGGCAATTGCTAACATGATTCGGACAGACTTAAGCATCGCTACGGGTGAGAAGGTCTCATCGTAGTCAACCCCTTGAACTTGTCGAAAACCTTTCGCAACAAGTCGAGCTTTGTAGACAGTAATATTACCGTCAGCGTCAGTCTTCTTCTTAAAGATCCATTTATTCTCAATGGCTTGCCGATCATCGAGCAAGTCAACCAAAGTCCATACTTTGTTCTCATACATGGATCCCATCTCAGATTTCATGGCTTCCAGCCATTTCGCGGAATCTGGGCTCACCATCGCTTCTTCATAGTTTGTAGGTTCGCCATGGTCAAGTAACATGACTTCCGAATAGGATTACCGTACCACTCTGGTGCGTATTTTACTCTAGTTGACCCACGGTTCAGTAGCAACTTGATCTGAAGTTTCATGATCAACATCATTAGTTTCCTCACTAATTGGTGTAGTTGTCACAGGAACCATTTCTTGTGGTGAACTACCTTCCAATAAGGGAGCAGATACAGTTATCTCATCAAGTTCAACTTTCCTCCCACTCACTTCTTTCGAGAGAAACTCCTTCTCTAGAAAGGATCCGAATTTAGCAACGAAAATCTTGCCTTCAGATCTGTGATAGAAGGTGTACCCAACAGTCTCCTTTGGGTATCCTATGAAGACACATTTCTCCGATTTGGGTTCGAGCTTATCTGGTTGAAGTTTCTTCACATAAGCATCGCAGCCCCAAACTTTAAGAAACGACAACTTTGGTTTCTTGCCAAACCACAGTTCATACGGTGTCGTCTCAACGGAATTAGATGGTGCCCTATTTAACGTGAATGCGGCCGTCTCTAAAGCATATCCCCAAAACGATAGCGGTAAATCAGTAAGAGACATCATAGATCGCACCATATCAAGTAAAGTACGATTCTGACGTTCGGACACACCATTTCTCTGTGGTGTTCCGGGTGGCGTGAGTTGCGAAACTATTCCACATTGTTTCAAATGCAAACCAAACTCGTAACTCAAATATTCTCCTCCACGATCAGATCGTAGAAACTTTATTTTCTTGTTACGATGATTTTCCACTTCACTCTGAAATTCTTTGAACTTTTCAAATGTTTCAGATTTGTGTTTCATTAAGTAGATATACCCATATCTGCTCAAATCATCTGTGAAGGTGAGAAAATAACGATACCCGCCGCGTGCCTCAACATTCATTGGACCACAAACATCAGTATGTACGATTTCCAACAAATCAGTTGCTCGCTCCATAGTTCCGGAGAACGACGTTTTAGTCATCTTGCCCATGAGGCACGGTTCGCAAGTACCAAGTGATTCCAGAAGCCCATCAGTATGGAGTTTCTTCATGCGTTTTACACCGATATGACCCAAACGGCAGTGCCACAAATAAGTTGTACTATCATTATCAACTCTGCATCTTTTGGTTTCAACACTATGAATATGTGTATTACTACTATCGAGATTCAATAAAAATAGACCATTCTTCAAGGGTGCATGACCATAAAAGATATTATTCATATAAATAGAACAACCATTATTCTCTGTCTTAAATGAATAACCGTCTCGCATCAAACAAGATCTAGATATAATGTTCATGCTTAATGCTGGCACCAAATAACAATTATTTAGGTCTAAAACTAATCCTGATGGTAGATGTAGAGGTAGCGTGCCGACCGCGATCACATCGACTTTGGAACCATTTCCCACGCCAAGATCGTCACCTCGTCCTTAGCCAATCTTCGCTAATCCGTAGTTCCTGCTTTGAGTTGCAAATATTAGCAAATGTAACCAGTATCAAATACCCAGTACTACTGCGAGTATTAGTAAGGTACACATCAATAACATGCATATCACATATACCTTTGATCACCTTGCCATCCTTCTTATCTCGCCAAATACTTGGGGCAGTTCCGCTTCGATGTCCAGTTTGCTTGCAGTAAAAACACTCGATTTCAGGCTTAGGTCCGCACTTGGGTTTCTTCTCTTGAGCAGCAACTTTCTTGCTGTTCTTTTGAAGTCCACCTTCTTCTTTCCTTTGCCCTTTTCTTGAAACTAGTGGTCTTGTTGACCATCAACACTTGATGCTCTTTCTTGATTTCTACCTCCATGACTTTTAGCATTGCGAAGAGCTCGGGAATTGTTTTGGTCATCCATTGCATATTATAGTTCATCACGAAGCTCTTGTAGCTTGGTGGCAGTGATTGGAGAATTCTGTCAATGACACTATCATCCGGAAGAGTACCTCCCAGTTGAATCAAGTGATTATTATACCCAGACATTTTGAGTATATGTTCACTGACAGAACTATTCTCCTCCATCTTGCAGCTATAGAACTTATTGGAGACTTCATATCTTTCAATCCGGCATTTGCTTGAAATATTAACTTCAACTCCTGGAACATCTCATATGCTCCATGACGCTCAAAACGTCGTTGAAGACCCGGTTCTAAGCCGTAAAGCATGGCACACTCGAACTATAGAGTAGTCATCGACTTTGCTCGCCAGACGTTCACAACTTCGGCGTTGTTCTCAAGAAGCAGGCTCGGCACCCAACGGTGCTTCCGGGGCGTAATTCTTCCGTGCAGCAATGAGGATAATCCTCAAATTACGGACCCAGTCCGTGTAATTGCTACCATCATCTTTCAACTTTGCTTTCTCAAGGAACGCATTAAAATTCAACGGAACAACAAAGACGAGCCATCTATCTACAAGAAACATAGACAAGCAAAAATACTATCAGGTACTAAGTTCATGATAAATTTAAGTTTAATTAATCATATTAAAAACTCCCACTTAGACAGACATCTCTCTAGTCATCTAAGTGATTACGTGATCCAAATCAACTAAACCATGTCCGATCATCACGTGAGATGGAGTAGTTTCAATGGTGAACATCACTATGTTGATCATATCTACTATATGATTCACGTTCGACCTTTCGGTCTCCGTGTTCCGAGGCCATATCTGTTATATGCTAGGCTCGTCAAGTTTAACCTGAGTATTCCGCGTGTGCAACTGTTTTGCACCCGTTGTATTTGAACGTAGAGCTTATCACACCCGATCATCACGTGGTGTCTCGACGAAGAACTTTCGCATAGCGGTGCATACTCAGGAGAACACTTCTTGATAATTTTAGTGAGAGATCATCTTATAATGCTACCGTCAATCAAAGCAAGATAAGATGCATAAAGGATAAACATCACATGCAATCAATATAAGTGATATGATATGGTCATCATCATCTTGTGCTTGTGATCTCCATCGCCGAAGCACCGTCATGATCACCATCGTTACCGGCGCGACACCTTGATCTCCATCGTAGCATCGTTGTCGTCTCGCCAACTATTGCTTCTACGACTATCGCTACTGCTTAGTGATAAAGTAAAGCAATTACATGGCTTTTGCATTTCATACAATAAAGCGACAACCATATGGCTCCTGCCGATTGCCGATAACTTCGGTTACAAAACATGATCATCTCATACAATAAAATATAGCATCACATCTTGACCACATCACATCACAACATGCCCTGCAAAAACAAGTTAGACGTCCTCTACTTTGTTGTTGCAAGTTCTACGTGGCTGCTACGGGCTGAGCAAGAACCGTTCTTACCTACGCATCAAAACCACAACGATAGTTTGTCAAGTTGGTGCTGTTTTAACCTTCGCAAGGACCGGGCGTAGCCACACTCAGTTCAACTAAAGTGAGAGAAAGCAGACACCCGCGGTCACCTTTAAGCAACTAGTGCTCGGAGCGGTGAAACCAGTCTCGCGTAAGCATCTGGCGTAATGTCGGTCCGGCCGCTTCATCTCACAATACCGCCGAACCAAAGTATGACATGCGTGGTAAGCAGTATGACTTATATCGCCCACAACTCACTTGTGTTCTACTCGTGCATATGACATCAACGCATAAAACCTGGCTCGATACCACTATTGGGGAACGTAGTAATTTCAAAAATTTCCCTACGCACACGCAAGACCATGGTGATGGCATAGCAACGAGAGGAGAGTGTTTGTCCACGCACTCGTGAGACCGAAGCGGAAGCATTATAACAACGCGGTTGATGTAGTCGTCGTCTTCACGATCCGACCGATCCAAGTACCGAACGACGGCACCTCCGAAGTTCTGCACACGCTTAGCTCGATGACGATCCCTGCTCCGATCCAGCAAAGCGTCGGGGATGAGTTCCGTCAACCTGACGGCGTGGTGGACGATGATGATGCTCCACCGACGCGGGGCTTCGCCTAAGCTCATGACGATATGACTTCACCGGCGCAGGGCTTCACCTAAGCTCGCGACGATATGACCGAAGTGGAATATGGTGGAGGGGGCACCGCACAGGCTAAGGAACGATCACGTAGATCAACTTGTGTGTTATGGGGTGCCCCCTGCCCCGTGATATAAAGGAGCAAGGGTGCGGCCAGCCCTAGGGGCGCGCTGGAGGAGTCCTACTCCCACCGAGTAGGACTCCCCTCTCTTAGTTGGATTTGGACTTGGGGATGGGGGAAGAGGGAGGGGGGCGCCGCCCCCCCTCCTTGTCCTATTCGGACTAGAGGGGGAGGGGGGCGCGCGGCCTGCCCTGGCCGGCCCTTCCTCTTCTCCCTTATGGCCCATCAAGGCCCATGTACCCCCCGGGGGGTTCCGGTAACCCCCCGGTGTTCCGGTAACGTCTGTTTTCATCCGAACCTTTCCAAGTCCAAACATAGGCTTCCAATATATCAATCTTTATGTCTCGATCATTTCGAGACTCCTCGTCATGTCCGTGATCACATCCGGGACTCGAACAACCTTCGTACATCAAAACTTATAAACTCATAATGAACTGTCATCGAAGCGTTAAGCGTGCGGACCCTACGGGTTCGAGAACTATGTAGACATGACCTAGAACCATTCTCGGTCAATAACCAATAGCGGAACCTGGATGCCCATATTGGTTCCTACATATTCTACGAAGATCTTTATCGGTCAAACCGCATAACGACATCGTTGTTCCCTTTGTCATCGGTATGTTACTTACCCGAGATTCGATCGTCGGTATCCAATACCTAGTTCAATCTCGTTACCGGTAAGTCTCTTTACTCGTTCCGTAATACATCATCTCACAACTAACTCATTAGTTGCAATGCTTGCAAGGCTTATGTGATGTGTATTACGAGAAGGCCCAGAGATACCTCTCCGACAATCGGAGTGACAAAACCTAATCTCGAAACACGCCAACCCAACATGTACCTTTGGAGACACACCTGTAGTACTCCTTTATAATCACGCAGTTACGTTGTGACGTTTGGTAGTACCCAAAGTGTTCCTCCGATGGCAGGAGTTGCATAATCTCATAGTTACAGAACATGTATAGGTCATGAAGAAAGCAATAGCAATATACTAAAGCGATCAAGTGCTAAGCTAACGGAATGGGTCATGTCAATCACATCATTCTCCTAATGATGTGATCCCATTAATCAAATGACAACACATGTCTATGGTTAGGAAACATAACCATCTTCGATTAATGAGCTAGTCTAGTAGAGGCATACTAGTGACTATCTGTTTGTCTATGTATTCACACATGTATTATGTTTCCGGTTAATACAATTCTAGCATGAATAATAAACATTTATCATGATATAAGGAAATAAATAATAACTTTATTATTGCCTCTAGGGCACATTTCCTTCATGAAGTTGATTCAGGCTCAATGTCCGACCACTGTAGAAGATAGAGAGAAGATGAAATCAGTTCCCTATCCTTCAACCATAGGCTCTATCATGTATGCAATGCTGCATACCAGACCTGATGTGTGCCTTGCTAGAAGTAAGAAGGGAGGTACCAAAGTAATCCAGGAGTGGATCACTGGACAGCGGTCAAGAACATTCTGAAATACCTGAAAAGGACTAAGGATATGTTCCTCGTTTATGGAGGTGACAAAGAGCTTGTTATAAATGGTTACACAGATGCAAGCTTTGACACTGATCCGGATGACTCTAAGTCACAATCCGGATACATATTTATATTGAATGGTGGAGCTGTAAGTTGGTGCAGTTCCAAACAGAGCGTCGTGGCGGGATCTACGTGTGAAGCGGAGTACATAGCTGCTCCGGAAGCAGCAAATGAAGGAGTCTAGATGAAGGAGTTCATATCCGATCTAGGTGTAATACCTAGTGCATCGGTCCAGTGAAAATCTTTTTTGACAATACTGGAGCAATTGCCTTGGCGAAGGAATCCAGATTTCACAAGAGAACCAAACACATCAAGAGAAGCTTTATTCCATCCGCGATCTAGTCAAGGAGGGAGACACAGAAATTTCCAAAGTACATACGGATCAGAATGTTGCAGACCCATTGACTAAGCCTCTTCCATGAGCAAAACATGATCAGCACCAAGACTCCATGGGTGTTAGAATCATTACTATTTAATCTAGATTATTGACTCTAGTGCAAGCGGGAGACTGAAGGAAATATGCCTTAGATGCAATAATAAAGTTCTTATTTATATTTCCTTATATCATGATAAATGTTTATTATTCATGCTAGAATTGTATTAACCGGAAACTTAGTACATGTGTGAATACATAGACAAAACATATGGTCCCTACTATGGCTCTACTAGACTAGCTCGTTAATCAAAGATGATTATGTTTCCTAACCATAGATATTTGTTGTCATTTGATAAGAACGGGATAATATCATTAGAGAATGATGTGACGGACATGACCCATCCATTAGCTTAGCATAATGATCGTTGAAGTTTCTTGCTACTGCTTTCTTCATGACTTATACATGTTCCTCAGACTATGAGGTTATGCAACTCCCGAATACCGGAGGAACACCTTGTGTGCTATCAAACGTCAGAACGTAAATGGGTGATTATAAAAATGCTATACAGGTGTCTCCAAAGGTGTTTGTTGAGTTGGCATAGATCGAGATTAGGATTTGTCACTTCGTGTTTCGGAGAGGTATCTCTGGGCCCTCTCGGTAATGCTCATCACTATAAGCCTTGTAAGCAATGTGACTAATGAGTTAGTTGCAGGATGAAGCACTACGGAACGAGTAAAGATACTTGCCGGTAACGAGATTGAACTAGGTATGAAGATACCGACGATCGAATCTCGAGCAAGTAACATACCGATGACAAAGGGAACAACGTACGTTGTTATGCGGTTTGACCGATAAAGATCTTCATAGAATATGTAGGACCAATATGAGCATCCAGGTTCCGCTATTGGTTATTAATCAGAGATGTGTCTCGATCATGTCTACATAGTTCTCAAACCCGTAGGGTCCGCACGCTTAACGTTCGATGACGTTATGTATTTTGACTTATGTGTTTTGATGAAAAAAGGTTGTTTGGAGTCCCGGATGAGATCACGTACGTGACTAGGAGTCTCTAAATGGTCGAGACATAAAGATTGATATATTGGAAGGCTATATTCGGACATTGGAAAGGTTCCGGTGAAGTTCGGGTAAAAACTGAGTGCCTGAGGGGTTAACGGAACCCCCCGGGGGAAGTAATGGACCACAAGGGCCTTAGTGGACAGAGAGGAGGGCCGCAGGAGGGATGGCTGCGTGCCCCCCACGGGTCCGAATTGGACTAGGGGAGGGGGGCGGCGCCCCCCTTTCCCACTCCCTCTCCCTCTCATTCCTTCCCCCTCTCTTCCTTGGAGGGGAATCCTACCAGGACAAGGAAGTCCTAGAAGGACTCCTCCTCTTGGGGCGCCCCCCTAGGGCCGACAGGCCTCCCCATCCCTCCTTTATATACGGGGGCAAGGGGGCGCCCTACAACACACAAGTTTCTCTTAACCGTGTGCGGTGCCCCCCTCCACAGTTACTCACCTTGATCATACCATCCTAGTGCTTAGGCGAAGCCCTGCGTCGGTAGCATCATCATCACCATCGCCACGATGTCGTGCTAACGAAACTCACCCTCGTCCTCAACTGGATCAAGAGCACGAGGGACGTCATCGAGCTAAACATGTGCTGAACGCGGAGGTGTCGTTCGTTCGGTAATTGGATCGGTTGGATCGTGAAGACGTTCGACTACATCAACCGCGTTACTAAATGCTTGCACTTTTGGTCTACGAGGGTACGTGGACACACTCTCCCCTCTTGTTGCTATGCATCACATAGATAGATCTTGCATGATCGTATGACTTTTTTTTGATAACCCAAGTGACTCAGAGAATAGAGCTATGCTCCCTGGCAACAACGCCAGAAAAAGGTTTTGATAACCCACAAGTATAGGGGATCGCAACAATTTTCGAGGGTAGAGTATTCAGCCCAAATTTATTGATTCGACACAAGGGGAGCCAAAGAATATTCTCAAGTATTAGCAGCTGAGTTGTCAATTCAACCACACCTGGAAGACTTAACATCTATAGCAAAGTATTTAGTAGCAAAGTAGTATGGAAGTAATGGTAACAGTAGCAAAAGTAACAGTAGTAGTTTTGTAGGAATCGTAATAGTGGCAACGGAAAAGTAACTTGGCAAGGATCAATATGGAACGAGCTCGTAGGAAATGGATCAATAATGGATAATTATGTCGGATGGCATTCATCATGCAACAATTATAACATAGGGTGACGCAGAACTAGCTCCAATTCATCAATATAATGTAGGCATGTATTCCGAATATAGTCATATGTGCTTATGGAAAAGAACTTGCATGACATCTTTTGTCCTACCCTCCCGTGGCAGCGGGGTCCTAATGGAAACCAAGGGATATTAAGGCCTCCTTTTAAAAGAGAACCGGACCAAAGCATTAGCACTTAGTGAATACATGAACTCCTCAAACTACGGTCATCACTGGGAAGTGTCCCGACTATTGTTACTCCGGGGTTGCCGGATCATAACACGTAGTAGGTGACTATAACTTGCAAGATAGGATCAAAAACGCTCATATATTCATGAAAACATAATAGGTTCAGATCTGAAATCATGGCACTCGGGCCCTAGTGACAAGCATTAAGCATGGAAAAGTCATAGCAACATCAATCTTAGAACATAATGGATACTAGGGATCAAACCCTAACAAAACTAACTCGATTACATGGTAAATCTCATCCAACCCATCACCGTCCAGCAAGCATATGATGAGATTACTCATGCACGACGGTGAGCATCATGAAATTGGTGACGGAGGATGGTTGATGATGACGATGGCGACGGATTCCCCTCTCCGTACTCCCGAACGGACTCCAGATATGCCCTCCTGAGGAAGAACATGGCTTGGCGGCGGCTCCGTATCGTAAAACGCGATGAATCCTTCTCTCTAATTTTTTTCTCCCCGAACGTGAATATGTGGAGTTGGTGGAGGTCCAGGGGGCCCACGAGGCAGGGGGCGCGCCCTCCACCCTTGTGGCCAGGGTGTGGGCCCCCTTCTGCTGATTCTTTCGCCAATATTTTTTATTAATTCCAAAAAGTATCTCCGTGAATTTTCAGGTCATTCCGAGAACTTTTATTTCTGCACAAAAATAACACCATGGCAATTAGCTGAAAACAGCGTCAGTCCGGGTTAGTTCCATTCAAATCATGCAAATTAGAGCCCAAACAAGGGCAAAAGAGTTTGGAAAAGTAGATATGTTGGAGACGTATCAGCTCCTCCTACGCCTCCTCCGGCGCGTCGGAGCACTCCACCTCCTCCGGCGTGTCGGCAGACTCCGCCATGTCAGCAACGGCGGAAGAGAGATGCCGCCGCTCCGACAGCAAGGAGTACAAGCAGAGGCGGGAAGCAATTCAAATACGGTCCATCTCTCAAGGATCCGAAAAAGTTACCATATGAGAGGACCGACAAGGAAAACAAGGACATCTGTCGTGCCCAAGTGAGGGACCATTTTGCACGGAAACCTCCACCACCAAAGGAAAGGTAGATCCGGTGAAAGTGGAGTGCACTATCGATGCCCTTAAGTGACCACCACCGCCTCCGCTGGATTCCAACTATGTGTGCATTATTAAAAGGGCATATAAGGAAGCAGAGCGGTTGGGAAGTACTTTCACTGATGCAAGGTTAGCAGAACGAAGAAGTGGGAAAAAATCCCCAGCTGGGTGAACAGGCGAAGCAATCGTGCCCCCCGCTCAAGGTGTCTAGCGATATCGTCGCTAATCATCCGGGGATGGTGCCCGGTACCAATCCTTCTGATTACCTGAGCGATGATGTAGACTTTGAAATAATGGAGGTGGAGACCTTCAAATATGAGTACGGGAAGCCTCTCATCAAACCTGATCATCCTCCTCTATCAATGATGATGCGAAGATTGCATGAATGGTACATGAAAACCTGCAGCGAGTCTGGGAAGAATAGTTTCATGCTGAAAATTAAAACGGAGCACGACCTCGTTGGAACTGAGCTGTTGCCTGTTGAATATGTGGAGTTATTCCAGTTATACAATCGAAATGCCCTTGACAAACAACTCATGACTTGCTACTGTTTGTAAGTATTACTTCTATAATTAAGTCTCTATATATAGCTCAGCTCTTTCATTGCATGTATATATAATTATCCTCACTATATTATGTTGATTGAAGATCGTCGAATGCAAAAAATCACAAATCTATGACATTGGGTTCATTAACCCAAATGTCATACTGAATGGACGGTCAAAAACAGAGTCACAGATACCAAGGAAAACTTGCTACAATTTTTGCTTGTAAATCAAAACAAAGAGAAAATACTCTTTCCTTACAACTTCAAGTGAGTGTTACTGTCTGGTGCATATTCGGTTTCCCTTACTCGAGGTTATAGTAATGTAATTGATGAGTTATTCATGCATGTGTGCGTAGATTCTACTTTATTCTGCTAGAGATTAATCTTGACCGGGGAGTAGTAACTATCTTAGACTCGAGACGAAAAGATCCTCAGGACTATGCGAACATGACTGAAATGCTCCAGAAGTAAGTTCAGTCGATCATTATTGCACCATATCGGCAACTTTTTTCATTTCCTGATATCATGTAATTATTGTCTTTGTGTGGCAGGGTTTGGAAAGAGTTCACCGGAATTGTTCCGGGACTGCTGAGGGAACTGCGATTTACACACCCAAAAGTAAGTCCTACTAGCTAGTTCCACGCATCTTCCATTGATTCTGGCTAGTTTCATAAATATCATTTAGCATTCTTGATTATCAAATTTGATTGAACTCTACTTCTCGTAAAGTGCTTGTGGCACGAAGCCGGGAATGATTTTTGTGGATACTACGTTTGTGAATTCATCTACAACGCGACCTCTCCTCAGTGTGGCTACTCTGAAAAACTATATGAAGTACGTAAACAAAAATGTTCACAATATTTTATTACCATCATTTGTGTTGAGTTTCATTCATATATATGTATTGACCCCTTATTTAAATTAGTTGTGGCAGATGTGTAAGTGCATCTAGTGCCCCTTAGTGATTTTGGTGTATTGAAGACTTATAGGTTAAGGGACTAATATGTTTGTGAGTGTACAGAGGCTCTATAAGTCGATGAGGAGTTTGATATTTACAGTGAAAGTTTACCCCTAAAAATGAATGTCTTCAACTGTAGACTTTGGTTCTCCTGAAGACTTTCAAAGTAATGAAATTGGTGTGACCTTGAAGACTTGGATATTCATGCGAGGATTATGAAGCGTGAAGACTTTTGTTTTCGTAGTTTCATTTTCTCTTTCTTGAGTCATAGGAAACACCGTACTGTTAAAGGGGGTGCTCATCTCAAAAACCTATACCTACCCAATCCTTTCGAGTGAAGCCATTTGAAATCTAATATCAGCTCAGTCAATTTCTTCAGTGACAGAGATGAAGATCTTCTGGTCTCTGAGGAATTTGTTCTGACTGAGGAGTTAAGAATTCGCCATTGCGGATTGCCTACACAGTGAGGAACATGATAGCCCTGAGTAATTCGAACCTCAAATCCGACCATTGCTATGCTACGCGCCAGCTGTCCTAAAATATCCTACCACCTAACAGTCATATCCTTGAAGGGCATTTATGTCTTATCATGTCGGGCTGCTCCCTAGGCTATAAATAGCCGCCCCCTACAACCACTAGCTCGTTGGCTGCTCCGAGAGAAACTGACACTTGTCATTTGAGAGCATCCCATCCTCCAAGGACTTTGAGCAAAAATCATCAAGTGAGGAAAACCCAAATCCCAAACCCAAACCTACAAACCAAAGTGATTGAGCATCACTGAAGAAATTATTCCTGCGTGGAACCGACGCTTGTTACCTTTGAGGACTTTGTATCCTCCAGACGGTTAGGCGTCATGGTCTGAGCATCCAAGAGGAGTTTTGGATCGCCGAGTGACCTAGTCTGTGAAGGTTTGGAAGTCACATGTGAAGACTTACCATGAGTGTTGGGCGAGATCTGCGTGATCTTAGCTCAATGAGAATACGATGAGGACTGTGTGTCCGGGACTGTGTGTCCGGGACTGTGTGTCCTCGAGTTTAAATACTCAGCCGCTCCAACCAGAAGTACAATTGTCACAACAGTTGGAACTGGTCGACCAGATCATTGTCTTCACCAAGACTACTGGTTCTATTTCTTCAACCCTTTCATTTCCTCATTCATGTGTTGATGAACCTGATCATTACTGTTTGAAGACTTTGACTAAATACTTACTCTAATTCCTCAATCCTATTTCTTCAGTCACCTTGTCTTCAGCCTGTTTATCCTGTGTTTACGCTTCCTGTACTCTGTGTTCACCTTGTCTTCAGCATGTTTATCATGATGACTAAACAACAAAGAGATCTTGAAAAATTTCAAATCATGCTTGATGAAAGCGATGATATGCTGGGTGAGGAATTGAATCGAACTAAGGCTTTGACTGATAGTCTTCAAAAACTTCAGTCTAAGTTTGAAAACCTTCAAAATCATCATAACACTCTCTTAACTGATCATGAAAAGCTTTCTTATGAATTTCTTCAGAGAAAGCAAGATCTTGGGAAGTTAAGAGGGAGTTATGAAGATCTTCCGAAGGAAAAGGATTCATTGCTTGCTCAACAGATCAGTTTCGCTCAGGAAGAACTTATTCCACCATGTCTAAAATGCATTGAGCGGGAATCTGCTAATTCATCACCTGAATGTTCAAATGCTTCTATTGCTGCAAATTCTTCAGCTGTCTCTGTGGTTACAAATTCCTCATCTCAGGATACCACAAGTATCACTGACGATAATGCAGGGCTGAAGGAATTGTATGTGACAGGCATTTACAAAAGCCTCAAAGGGCATCAGACTCTTTGTGATGTGCTTAAAAAGCAGATCTTTAACAGGAACCCTAGGAAAGAGGGTATTGCCTTTGAGAGGAAACTCAATGTTGATGGGACCTTCAGGAATTCTGAGCAGGATCCCAAAACCTCATGGGTTGCTACGAAAGGACCTCATGTAGATCCATGCACTTTATCAGGCTTTACTTGTGATTCTTCATATTCCTCTGATGAGTCTTTTGACTCCAACTATAAACTGTTTAAGAATCAGAATGGTGAGGTATTTGCTTGATATGTTGGTACAAACTGCAGGAATGGTTCCCCTGTGAAGAAACTCTGGGTTCCCAAAAGGTACCTTCAAAATCTTCAAGTGAATGTCATCATGACACCACCTATAAAGAACAAGAACCCCAGATCATATTCTTCGTATGCATCAAAATCTTCATATGGATCCAAGTCCTCATATGGACCAAATTCTTTATATGGATGAAATTCCTCACATGGATCAAAATCCTCATATGAACATCATCGTGCTAACACTTCTATTTCGCAGGGGAAAGTCTAAAGGCTATGAATATGTGCATTATTCTTTAAACCATTATGTTCATAAGTCTTCAAAGAATTTCTCTGCGTATTCAAATGCTTACCCTAACCAATCTTCTGTGAAACAAAGTGCACTGGCTTCAATGCCGTCTTTTTCATATGGAGCTCGCAGAATGATGAATTCTTTGCCACCCCTCCAGATGTGGGTGGTGAATAAAAAGAACTAATATCTTATGCAGGGTCAGGTCTCCAGACGAACTTAATCGTCTGAAGAATTTGCTGGAGACCTGAATGTGCTTGAATGGACGCAGGCTAATCATGAAGAAATGAATTACTCATTTCTCACGTCCTCATATTAATATTGTTGTTGACAAAATTGATATCATATTCTTCACTGATGAAGTATATGGGTTCTTAAGTTGCACTAATTCATCTGCAGGACGAACAACCTAAGGCTACTGAGTGTGTCCTCGATAGTGGATGCACAAACCACATGACCGGTGACAGGAACTTATTGATGGACACCGAACTGTCACCATCTCATATGAAGTATATCACATACGCTGACAAATGCAAAAGCAAGGTATTGGGTCTAGGTAAGGTTGCGATCTCAAAGAATTGACACATGGACAAAGTCATGCTTGTCGAGTCCTTAGGATTCAACCTCATGTATGTCTCAATGCTTTATGATCTTGATATGGTTATCGTCTTTGGCAAATATCTTGCATTGTGCTAATGGAATCTGACAACTCCAAAGTCTTCGAAGGCTTTAGGAAAGGAGACTTGTACATTGTTGATTTCTCTACAGGACCACATCCTGCCACATGTCTACTTGCAAAAGGTTCAGAATGCTGGCTATGGCATCGACGACTCGGTCATGCCGGGATGAGGAACTTGCATACACTCGCGAAGAAGAAGCATGTCATTGGCATCGAGGGTGTCAAATTCCTCAAAGATCATCTTTGTGGGGCTTGTGAGACTGGAAAGATCACCAGAGCCAAGCATCCCTCAGAGACTATCATGACCACTTCTCGTCCCTTTGAATTACTTCATATGGATCTATTTGGCCCTACTCATTATGCCACGTTATCTAGTTCTACATCATTATATGGCTTTGTCATAGTTGATGACTATTCTCCTTACACATGGGTGCATATCATCACTTACAAAAATGAAGTGCAAGAAGTCTTTAGACGTTTTTCTTCAAGGGCTTCTACGTACTTCGGTGTGAAGATCAAGCATATCAGGAGTGATAATGGAACTGAGTTCAAGAACACTGCTCTCGATGAATATCTTGATATACTTGGTATTACTCACGAGTTGTCTGCTCCCTATACTCCTGAGCAGAATGGCGTCGTGGAGCGCAAGAACAGAACTCTTGTTGAGATGGCTCGCACCATGCTTGATGAATACATGAAAGTGCGTTACATCGATTAGAGGGGGGGTGAATAGGCGATTTTTATGAATTCTTCACTGAGGAATTCAGGGTGAGGAAATTTCTAAGTGAAGAACTACTTGCAACGGAATAAGCACTCAGGTATAAGCACATTAGAGCAACAACATAGTCATCATGATGAAATGAAAGACAAACACAGAGTACAGGAAGCGTAAACACAGGATAAGCGGGATGAAGACAAACAGACTGAAGAAATAGGATTGAGGATTTAGAGAAAGTCTTCAGTCAAAGTCTTCAAACAGTAATGATTAGGTTCATCAACACATAACTGAGGAAATGAAAGGGTTGAGGAAATAGAACTAGTAGGCTTGGTGAAGATAATGATTTGGTCGACCAGTTCCAACTTCTGTGACAGTTGTACGTCTGGTTGGAGCGGCTGAGTATTTAAACTCGAGGACACACAGTCCCAAACACACATTCCTCACCGTATTCTCCTTGAGCTAAGATCACACAAATCTCGCCCAACAGTAGTGGTAAGTATTCACAGATGACTTCCAAACCTTCACAGACTCGGTCACTCGACGATCCACAATTCCTCTTGGATGCTCAGACCATGACGCCTAACCGTCTAGAGGATACACAATCCTCAAAGGTAACAAGCGTCAGTTCCACGCAGGAACAATCTCTTCAGTGATGCTCAATCCCTTTTGGTTTGTAGGTGTTTGGGTTTGGGATTTGGGTTTTTCCTCACTTGATGATTTTCGCTCAAAGTCCTCGGAGGATGGGATGCTCTCAAATGACAAGTGTCAGTTTCTCTCGGAGCAGCCAACCAGCTAGTGGTTGTAGGGGGGTGGCTATTCATAGCCTAGGGATCAGCCCGGCATGATAAGACATAAATGTCCTTCCAGGATATGACCGTTAGGTGGGTAGATATTTTAGGATAGCTAGGACGTAGCAAATCAACGGTTGGATATTTGAGGTTCAAATTCCTCGGGGCTATCATGTTCCTCAGTGTGTAGGCAATCCGCCCTAGCGAATTCCTATCTCCTCAGTCAGAACAAATTCCTCAAAGACCATAAGATCTTCGTCTCTGTCACTGAAGAAACTGATTGAACTGATATGATATTTCCAATGGCTTCACTCGAAGGATTGGGTAGGTGTAGGATTTTGAGATGAGCATCACTTGGAAATCAGTTTCCTTAGTATTACCTCGACCCCCTTTAACAGTACGGTGTTTCCTATGACTCAAGAAAGAGAAAATGAAACTATGAAAATAAAAGTCTTTGCGCTTCATAATCCTCGCATGAATATCCAAGTCTTCAAGGTCACACCAATTTCTTCACTTTCAAATTATTCAGGAGAACCAAAGTCTTGAGCCAAAGACATTCATTTTCAGGGGTCGACTTTCACTGTAAATATCAAACTCCCCATCGACTTATAGAACCTTTGTACACTCACAAACATATTAGTCCCTTAACCTATAAGTCTTCAATACACGAAAATCACTAAGGGGCGCTAGACGCACTTACAATCTCCCCCTTTTTAGTGATTGATGCCAATATTGGTTAAGTGTTCAACGGGGATAAACATATGAACTGAAAGTACTCAGTATTGAGGAATTTGATTGCAAGATAGATAAGAACTCCCCCTGAAGATATGCATAGTGAGGAATTTTCTTTTGAAGCAATGCACAGTTGAAGAGTGCAATCATGGAGATCTCCCCCTATATCTTGTAATTCATACACGCATTTAACATATAGAATGAAGAATTTGAAATGCATGATGAAATATGGTGACTGATGTAGTTCAGCATGCGTGCATAGGATATATGATATAATAGCATGCAGAAAACATAGCAAAAGTATCAGGTCACCATCGGACTTAAGTTTACAAATCAATCAACTCACACTTCAGAAGAGCGAGAGTTGCAACTTAACAAAAATAAACGCCCATATAGATAGACCGCTGGAAGACTAACTCAAATTTCTCCCGCTTTGTCATCAAATGACCAAAAGTGACGAAATGTGAGGACTAACGCCCCTGAAGAATTTCTTCACGAAGTCGATGGAGGAGCGCCAGCATTGTCGGGGTGGGTTGTTGTAGTAGGGCCTTCCGCAGTGACGTCTGAATCTTCATTTTCATCCGTCTCGCGGAATGAGGAATATGAGCTGGGCACCAAAGGAGGAACTTCAACTTTCTTAAATTTCTTCGGTGGAGGTTTAGACCAGCCGAAGCCCTGTTGGAAATCCATTTGCTTGAGATCTTCATGACCGTAGAGATGAGTCAGAACAGCCCAGGTGCGATCAAAAACTTCATTGAGGTAATAGTGATTTTTCTTCACTGAATTGTATGTTGCAGTCATGTTGTGAAGAATAGCGCCAAATTGACGCTTTACCCATTTGTGATTGCGATCCACCTTTTGATGAAGACTGAGGAGAAGCTCACGATCAGTCATCACCCTTGGAGCTATAGCTTGAGGACTTTGCTTTGAAGCATTGGCGGCAGAGTCATGAGTAGCGGAGTCATCATTGGTGGAATAAGATGCAGCTTTTCAAAACTGTCCATCCAATGGACGATTGCATTCATCAATGGTAGCAGTGGACTTGCCCTTTTCATCAGCTGAGGAAAATGTACGTTGAGAACTTCAATATGGGGCAAGTAGCTGCCATGGTTGAGTGTATCAGCTTTGTAGTTGAGTGAAGACCTTGATCTGAGGAATCTCATAATCCAGGGCGCATAAGGCTTCAACTCAAAAGGAGACATTGCAACATTCGCTAGAGTCCTATGAAGAAATCATGGTAGTTCACGGGAATACCGTGCATGATATTAAAAAGCAGATTCTTCATGAAACGACTTCTTCATCATTCGAGTCGTGGCCTTTGATTGGACTCAAGGTCTTGGTCAGAATGCGATATACTGTTCTTGGTACATATTGCAATTCCTTCACAAGGAATTTTGTCCTTGAGGCTTGATCAGGCTTCAATGGCTTCATCAGAACTTGCATGTAATGACCCGACAGCTCAGTTTCAGAATAGATGAGACGCGCATGTTCTGTGGGAGAACTGACAGGCATGGCACGAAGCAATTCAGTTTGCCGGTGCCTTATAGTGAGTGTTTTCTGTCATCTAGTCGAACACCCATGAGTTCACATCTTTAGCATTGCCAGTGATGTGCAGCATCGCATAGAATTGAAGAATGAGTTCTCATTCCAATCACAGATATCAGTGCAAAAATTGAGCAATTCAGCATCATGAATAGCAGCGAGGACTGGAGTGAAGCAGGGCAGTGATTCCATATCAACATGAGGAATATACATATGGTCGAAGACTTTGTATTTGTTGAAGAGCACTGAAGAATAGAAATTGTCTTGGCTGGCAGTCCAGAAGCGCTTCCTCCTCACGCGAGCAGAGTCATCGGGATTGTAGTCAGTGAAGAATACATGCTCGTTGAAGAAAGCGTCAACCTTGAATTTCGGAGTCTTGGAGAATAGATTTTTTGGAGTTGGATGAGGAGTATCTGTTAGTTGAAGAATAACCTCAAGAATATCAATCTCCTGAGCCGCAGGCCGAGGAATATCAGCTTCTACTTCAGTAGCAGTCTGGGCCTCCATTTCTTCATCAGCTTTTTCATCAGCACTAGTGGCTAGAATCTATTCATGAATGGAAGGAGTAGGATGAATTTCATCAGAGCCCATATGAATTTCAGTGGGTACTGGGGACTAAGGAATTTGCTGTAGTGGTGTGAACATTGGAGAGTTGGGGTGCTGACTTTCCCAAAAGTCATCATTCATGACAGGTGTGGTGCTCCCAATGTCCACATCCTCATCCACTTCCATTTCTTCAACGTCGGCCTCTTCAGTTGTGAACTGAGGCGTTGGCAATGATACCAGGGGAGTTGAAGTGATATTATCAACTTCAATTTCTTCATCCATCTGCTCTGTGGAAGCAGCAGAGGGATCTTATTCAGCAGATTCTTCAGGAATCTGATATTCTTCACCAAAAGGAACAAGTTCCTATGATGGCATGCTTGAGAGAGGAACAGCATCAATCGGGTTCTCAATTGAGCTTGTCAAAATCTTCGCTTTCTTCGGTGTAGAAGATTCTGAGGAAATAGATGCTTTCCTTTTCTTCAGAGCAGCTCGCTCCGCAGCCTTTGTTTTCTTCACTTCAATTGCAGAAGGAAGAATTGGAGATGGTGTTGACGTTGATGTAGGAGGAGCAGAGGAAATTGGTTCAGTTTCTTCAGGCAGAACTGATGCAGTTGGCCTTTCTTGAGCAATTTCTTCAGGCACAGCTTCAGATTCTTCAGTTGTCCTAACTTGTTCTTCAGGTGCAACACTAGTGGTTGCCCTTGCAGTTTCATCAGCGACTGAAATTTCTTCAGCGGTCCTGCTACTTGCAGTTTCATCAGCAACCTGATTTTCATCACCGGTGCTGGCATTTCCTTCAGTTGGCTGGGCAGAAGCTTCAGACGGAGGAACTTCTTCAGATGAAGTGAATTTTTTTGTCAGATTGACGAACCTGACTTTGGCTCCCAGCCATTCTGCTTTGTAAGTTTTAAATTCATTGCTGAGCTTTTTGATATCAACTTGCAGAGCTAGGAGTTGTTCAGGTGAAAGACTGAGCACATTGTCCTTCAGATAGCGTTGTTTCTTGTACTGCGCTTCCTTCACCATTCCGGCTTGGTCATATTTACATTTTTCTTCAGCAATGAACGCAACCAACATGCGAATTTTTCCAAGAGTGAGGCCCAGATCTGGCAGAGGAGTGTTTGGATCCTTGTGCCAGATGTCAATGAAGTACAGGATCTTCCTTGGATCCAATAGAAGGGGCACAACACTCCCTTTGGCTCTAGCGGCCCTTTCCTGTTTGTTTCTTATGATTTCAGCTAATTCCTCATCATCATCTTCATCTTCATCAGATGGAATTTGAAAGACCACCTGCTTCTTGTGAGGACTTCGTCTAGTGCCTCGTCCAGCAGTGGCTTTGGTCTTCAGCACAGTTGGGCTCTTTGAAGACACATGCGGAACTGAAGAACTTGCAGAAGCTTCTGAGGCAATAGATATGCCTGTGGTCCTTTGGCAAGTGGCGAGATGCACAGGTGCCGAGGATTTTGCCGGAGGAGCTGAGGATTTTGTACTCTGCGGAACTGGGCAGCTTGAGGATTTTTCCTTGATGGCACAGAGGAGCTTGGCCGTGAGGGCAGTTCTGAGGAACTTGGCCGTGAGGGCATTGCTGAGGAAATTGGTTTTCGAGCAGACTTTTTGGGCATAACCTTCTTGCTTGTGGTGGCCTCGGCAGTGGCAACAACAGAATCTTCATTGAATTTCTTCACTGCTTCTTTTGCCTGCTTTTCCAACTTGGCCTGCTTCTTGGCCCATTCATCAACATAATCCTCACCACATTTAAGGCTTGTTGGATCAGCTCTTTGGCCAGGTGCCAATGGAGGTCTTGGGCATTGTCGTGGAATTATCACGTCAGCTGTCCTAGTGAAAGGACTTAGTCGTGGAGCCATCGTGATCGAGTTAGCTTAGAGGGGTTAAACCGGACAAAGGACACGGGGAGTTTATCTTTGGTTCGGCCTTGCGGTGAAGGTAAAAGCCTACGATCCAGTTGTGGTGTTTTTGATGTGGTCTCGATTACCAGGAAGCAAATACGCTTTGCCTAGTTCCTGAGTTGTTGTTTCTTGTCCCTGAACCGCCGTCGGGTCGTCCCTATATATACATAGGTCGACGCCCATCCGGTCTACAGAATACCGAGGACGACTCATACAAGTGTCCGGCTCAGTTCCTTCCTTTCCCTAACTTACAATACAAACTATGGGCCCTAATCTGCCATTGGGCTCCGGGCCTCTAAGTCTCCATAGTTAAAGCGCCATAGCCTTCATCTTCATGGGCTCTTGTACAGGATTCCTTGTGAGTGTAATCCGGCCCCTCCTGGGCGGTTTATACTTAGTAGTCATATCCCCAACATTAGGCCCCAGATTGGTTCGAACTTGTTCATGTCAATCTTCAACTTAGAGAAAATCTAATTTGAACATCTTTGTGTTGACCTTGTAAACCGCCGTGACATCATCTTCTGGAATCGCCATAAACCGCCATGACGTCATCTGCGTAAAAAACCGATAAATATTTCCCTTTATTAATTGATCTCCGAAGATCGAGGCGACAGCTGTGCCCCATTCTCTGTTTTGAGCTCCGCAATTCCCGCGCCTGCCTACTTATCCATCTGCCTTTATAAATAGGACCGGAAGGTCTTTTCCTTTCCCCTTCCGTGCTTCTTCTTCCTCCTCGCGACGCCCGAGCCCTACAGCTCCGCCGCCGCCCTCGACTTTCTGCATCGCTACTGGCCACTGCATCAACCTGATCGTACCAGAGCTCTGCAGCACTTCTCGGCCGCTCCTGTGAAGCCGGTAAGCTTTCCTTCTTCAACCCTAGATCTGCATTAGGGTTTCATACCTTCATCGGTGTTCATCAGTGTTTATCGTTATTCGTTTGCTTTCCCTTACTGTCTCATCGAATCTAGACAAACTCGACATCTTTCTTTTGCGGCCGAAGCTGTAGTTTTATTTTGCCTCGCCATTGTATCCCCTCGTTCATGAATAGATCCCATCTGAACCTTCGCTATGCTGCTGTTGCCATTTTAGATCCTTGATATTTTTCCTTTTCCTGAAGTGTGCTAGATCCATAATGATAACCTTAGCTTGTGAAACATGTTTGTGTAGCACTTAGCAATTCAGATCTGTTTCTTCCATACCATTGTAGGCGGTTTAACCTTTAGGAAAATGATAATCCGCCAGGTACCATTAGCCCTCACGTAAACCGCCAACTTTACCTGAACATTAGTATCCGGTTTAGAATGCACACAGATTTAGATTGACTCCTTCCCCCGGCCTGACGCCGGTTTATGCATATCAATCTTGAATCGTGAACCGGTGTTTTGAACTTCTTGTACAACTTGTCATCAACAATGGCCAAATAGTTCTCTGCTTGCAATTGGGTCCGTTCCCGGGTCACTGAAGTGGAGCTGACTGGGTACGTTTTGACTGGCGCTTTAGCAAAACAAGATACCATCCATTGGCGAGTACCGGTTACTGAGAATCCTCCTAAACCTCAAGATGGGGAACTAATTGTGTTTGTACATCATCTGGACCGAGGTTTCAGCCCTCTCGGATCAAAAAATTTCCGTGATGTCCTTGCCAGCTTCCAACTCCGTCCTCAAGACATTGGACCGAACTCTGTGTCCAACCTTTGTAATTTCCAAGTGTTTTGTGAGGCTTACCTGCAAGAAGAACCAACTGTTGAATTGTTCAGAGACTTATTTCACTTGAACCACCGTACTGAGTTCACCGACGGCCCCAATACCGAACTTGGCGGGGTGTCAATTCAAAAGAGGAAAGAAGTCAATTTTCCTCATGCCAAACATCACAGCCACCCCAAGGATTGGAACCAAACTTGGTTTTACTACCGAAACACTGCCCCTGAAGATGAAAATCTTCTGTCGGGTTATCGTGCTCACCGGCTCAGTAATGATCATCCACTGCCTCAACGGCTGACTGCCAAGGAACGAATGAAGTATGCCACACAGTCTCTAAGATCCGGGCTTTTATGGCAAATGGTTTAACCGGTGTCGATCTTGTCCATTGCTGGGTTACATGGAGAATCCTGCCCTTAACCCGGTGTCCCGGTTTGATGTGCGAGTACACGGGGGATTTGAAAGACCCTCAGCGTCATATTGATATTCAGTTAACTGATGAAGAGATTACTGAGGCTGTCAAAAGATGTCGGATGAACCAATATCTGAATGCAGCAAAACTAGGCTATGTCCGTTTTGTGCCTTCAACAAACCGCCAGCTGTAAGAATTGCATTTTTCTGTTTTAATCCGCCCTCTTTTGACACTTTCTGATAGCCTTCTTTTTACCTTTGCAGAGCAATGATCCGTTTTGGAAGAGGAAACCGTAGGACAAACCGGCCAGACCACAAGATAAACCGGTGAGAGCCCCTTGTGTCAAGACCAAAGTCACAAAGAGGCCAACCAAGAAGAGAACCGCCGAGTCCCCTGATCCGGCCGAAGATGTTGATGACTCGGAATCAGAGGTAGAGCTTGATTCACTTGGTTCATTTTTCATGCACCTTATTGACAATGATCACTATCAGGATGATGCGGAAGCCAGCCGTGCTGACAATGTCGAGGTAATTTCCCTTTCTCCGATTCAGATCATGTGCTAGTACAAAAACTCCGTCGCACAGTCTGGAAAGTAAAACGTTCACATCCTCTCGCTTATTTGGATCCGTACTTTTCTTTGAAGACACAACAACATGAAGCTCGTCGCACAACCCGACACCGTGGAGAGCAAGTCACCTCTTCTGGTTTACCAAACTCTCCGGTTCGCAAATGTCGTCCAGGGTCTCTTGTACTTCCAATACATCTTATCCCAAGGCAGGTTGCTTTCGATATCCTATTAATCCGTCTGATTCAAATTATCAGGGAACTTCCAATTCATCCTCTGGCAATTCATCAACCACACAGATGCCTCCACTCAACACCGTTCCTGGGTAAGCGTAAATAGACTTACTTTTATATGTTGCTCCGGTTTACTGTTCTAATCTATGTACTTTACTCTTTTCAGTGCCAAAGCCAGACTTAGCAAGAAAGCCAAGCTGGCTGTTCCAACTGATGATAATCAGACCCCTGAACCGTAGAAGACCCCTGAACCTCATGATCCTAATGCTGATGCTGTCTGGGAAGACCCAGTATCTCCGGTTCAGGATACTTTCACTGAACCGGACGAGAGAAATTTCATGAACCAGCTTGCTGATCCGCCAAGCCCAGCTAGGGATGAAGATAATCCGCCAAGCCCAGCCAGGGATACTAATAATCCACCAAGCCCAGCCAAAGGTGGTGATGATGTGTTGTCATTACTGGCACTGGTCATACTGCTCCTGGTAACCCGGTTGCCTTATCGAAGCATAGTGCCAAGGAAGAATTTGCTGCTATGGGCAAAGGCAAGTGGAAAACAGATTTATCCAGCTGCATTAACCTCAATGCTCAGGAACTTCACTCTGGATTTCTAAACCTCCTGTATACAAGTCGTGATTATGAGGCTGGTTTAGTCAACTTGATGAAGGAGCGCTATGAGGTAATTCCTGTTCAAACGTTCCATAGAGTTCTTCCTTTTGCTTTATATCAACTCCATTGTAGCCCCCAAGGGCCGGTTTATCTTTTCAACATGAAACCTGGACTTCAATAAGAAAAACATCAACTGTGTAGCCCCCAAGGGCCGGTTTATCTCTTGAAGATGAACCGGTACTTCCTGTTGTAAAGCTTATCCTTGTTGAGTTCCTTCACATCCGATTTATCTGATCAAATAAGCATTAGCCCCGAAGTGCCAAGATGAATACTTGTATTGAGCCTTGGGACTTAAAATAGCAGTTAGGAAGAAACAATCCGCATTAGCCCCCAAGTGCCAAGTGTATAACTTGTTATGTGCTTGGGACTTTGCAAAAGTATCACCAACTTATTATCTGTCTTTTGCAGGCTGACTTAACCAGCAAGAATTCTCAAATCGCCGACCTCCAGGAAAACATTAAGTCCCAGCAAGCCAAAACCTCCAAAGCCAAAGATGAATTGAAGGGCGCTTTAACATCCATGGAGCAACTGAAGGATAGCTTCAAGAACGAGCAGGCAGGCTGGGAGACTGAAAATGCCGCCTTGCTGACACTACTAGAAAAACCGCTACTAATGGCGCACCTAATTTGGCCATTAATGGCGCATCACTGGTGCGCCATTACTAGCACGCCATTAGTATTTTTTACTAATGGCGCACCAGTGGTGCGCCATTAGTATCTGGTATACTAATGGCGCACCAGTGCGCCATTAGTATAGGCTACTGATCGCCATTAGTATGCCTCCCGAGGGCCATGTATACCCAGGTGCTTTGGCATACTAATGGCGCATTTACCACGAATGCGCCATTAGTAACCATGGCATACTAATGGCGCCTTGACCGATGATGCGCCATTAGTATGCTTTGTCATACTAATGGCGCATCATGTGATGCGCCATTAGTATGAATATTAGGTTTTTTTATTTTTTATTTTCTGTTTTTGCACAGGTTACAAAATGTATAATTTGACAAAATATAGACAGCACACATCAACAACAGATTCATCGAATACAATAGAAGATTAGTCTTTCAATACAATTCATCATATTAGTCTCCGAATACAATTCATCATATTAGTCTCCGAATTGAAAAGACCGAACAAAGATAGAACATTATATTACAAGTCTCGAGACCGCGAGTAGCGAGTTTGTCTTCACATTACAAGTCGATATCGATCATCTAAACTACCATCACATAGAAGAGAGCTGCGGTCATCACGATGAGCATCATCACGATGAAACTTCGTCTTCATCCGGTTCCTCCAACGCTCCCTCCCTCCCGCTAGATAGCGGGCGTATCTAGATTCGGCCTCGGCCCTAGTGGTGTACCCTTTGTAACTGTTACCGCTGAATCGGTGAACCTGTCTCCGACACTCCTCCCAGTCATCGTAGACTCTGGGAACCTTACCCTTGTACACGACATACGTCGGCATCGCTATGCACTAGCCAAACGAAACGTTAGTACCAATTCACAAACAATACATAAGCAATATATAAGTATGCAACAGAACGATCGGAAGAGAAAAGCAAGACATTAATAGCATCGATTACATCTAAGTTGAACGACTCTCGAAACCAAAGAGACATACTACAAGTTCATTAAAGTTTAATTACAACATGAGCCAATCGATGTTTCAGAACTAGACAACTCGACTCAAGGGACGGGCGTGGATGAAGCCGCCGTCTATCGTGGGAGTCATGAAAGAACGGGCGTTGTCATCCTGCATTTGTAGCATTGTGTCGATGTCACCGTTGGACGGTTGATTTCGAGGTAGAACTGCCCCGAGGTACGAAGGACATCTTGATGGATGATTTCCACAAACTCCATTGGATGCGAAAGAATTCTTGTCGATGTCCGCGTCTGGATTGCCGACACGCCATGACCCAATCTTGGAGTTTACTTGGTAGCGAAGTTGATGATGGTCCCGTCACGATCGCCGCATGTGATGGATGGCGTAGTAGGCACCCTTCTCGACCGCCAGCGGCTGCTTGACGCAGCGTAACGTCAGATTGTGGGAGAACACGTGCTTGCCGTGTTCACGAATAGGCCTGGTGAAGGTGCCTCCAGATTTGGCGTGGCAGGAGAACATCATCAAGAACCTTCTTGACATTTGTGTAGTCTACGTTCAATCGACGGTCCTGGGTCGAAATACGTGGCCATGGAATATTTGGGGCTTAGGAGGATGAGCGTGCAACGTGTGTCACTGCAGAAAACACGGAATGTTAAAAGAAAAGCGATCGAAATGTAAGAATTCATATGTTACGGGCGGTTGAGGGGAGGACTTACTCGGGAAAGTAAGGCACGAGGAAGTTATCCTTATCTTGGTTTGCCGAATGACGCCTTCGAGGTAAGAACTCGCGACTTGCGGTCCCCGCGCTGCCCAAGATCTTGGCACGCATGTAGAAGGGGTCGACTATCACGATGTCCGGTCTTGTCGCGAATGATCCGCATCTCCATACTCAGCGAAAATAGCGAGCGAAGGTGTAGTGCAGCGGATGAAGGTTCAACATAGCGTGGATGTCATCAAACGCAGGACGATCGTCGCCCGATGGAGTTATCCACAAAGCCCTTGCCCTCCGCACCTTGGCCGCAAAAACTGGGTATGCCACATCCTTCTCCCTGAGACGCCGCTTCTCCAAAGAAAGAACACTGTCATGCAGACTCCGCATAGCACCGGTTGCAGCATTGAGCATATTTGTCGGTAGCATCGCCCTACCCGCCACATGCACCCTCCTCGAGATATCCTGCGGTGAAGGTGGCCCGTCCGGAGCACGGATCGCACTCTGTGCGGCTGGCTCGCACCCTTCTTAGTCTTTCTTTGCGTGCCTTCTTCTTCTCCTGTAATGGGACCGAGTTTTGCTCACGGACCGCCTTCTTGAGTGTGTTGGGGCTGATAATATTTCGCACCTCGCCTATCTCGAGGCTCGGTGAAGTCGGCAGCCGAGGCATCTCCACGAGAGCTGAACGCCAGACGGCGCCTGTTGCAACTTGGCTTCTCCACGGTACGAGCTAGATCGCACACGTCTTTTGTTGGGTTTGGTTCTTGAGAAGGAGGCCCCATGAAGTCGCCATCGTACCCATGATCGGCAAAGTACTGATCGACGTTGCCAAATGTATCATCGTCGTCGTCGTCGTCGTTCTGATCCTGTGCCATATGCATGTTTGGATCCAGTGGCATAGGGATGTCCGGCACCGTTGCGGCGGTCTTGCCATGGGGCCGACTTGGCGCCGGCACGACTGGCGGTGTTGTCTTTGGGGTGGTGTCCCCGCCCCCAAACGAATCTGGCTCTTCGGCCAAAGCAGGGGCCAGCTCAAGCATGCGCTGAGGGTCATCACGTCATCATCGTCGGCCCCGACGGGTCGATTCGGAGGTAACAACTCGTCGCAGCCTGGCAGCACCCGAACCAGTTGAACCCTAAACAAGTTGGGTGGCATCTGGGTACCGTGGAACAAGGGGTTGCCCGGTTGAACTATTTTTCCCTTGGTGACATCGACCAACTCGTTGTTCACGAAGTGGAGGATAGTGCACGAAACGTCGGCGGCGCCCTACGAAAACATGTAGGGCGTCAGGGATGCCCAGTCAAAGGCAAGGAGATGAAGTCCTCGGCCGAGAGAGGCTTAATTAGTTACCGTGATGATGGCGTCGAGCTCGGCTAATGTTGAGGCACCGCCAACGGCGGGCGGCAGTTGACGGAGGGGCCGCCATCGCAGAGGTGCCGGCCGGCGTACACCCGGTGCATTAAGCTCCCGTGCGGCATCGGAGACACCAATGCCGCCGCCGGAGGCACCAATGGCCCCGCCATCGCATTATGCGAGTTGCTAGCCGTGAAGCTAGGAATCGGGCGGCCTGATGACGCCCGCAATCCACGACTCAACCCCGAGATCAAGGTAGGCACAATGGCGGTGATCGTCGCTCCGAGTCGTTGTTCCACTTGCTCTTGGACAATCTCCGAATCCGCGCCACCTGTGCCTTGAGTTCTTGAACCTCTCGCGCTGGCTTTCGAGCTGGTCTTTTTCTCCTTCCGCACACCAGCAGTATAGTATGACCCCCATTTTGTCGACAAGCCTTTGCCGCCACCACGACCAGCCGACGTCGGCTTCATTGAGCTTATCCTTGTTCTTCATTACATTCAACCCCTATTTAGAGTGGTGTCCCAAGGGTTGCTCTGAGTCGACCCAGCCATCGCTTTCGATCGCTGCGGAAGGAATGTGAACCATTTAGAAATTTGGCTTCATTAAAATGCAACCATATGGAGCTAATTACGCGGGGGTGTATTCCTTACCAGAACAAGCTCAAGCGACCTGGTCTTCGGATCCATGGTAAGCTCCTTTGTTTTCGGGTCCTTCTTGTACCGGGCCCTGACAAAGTTCCTGGTCTGCTTGTCACCTTTATTTATCAAAGAGGGGCGGTAGGCCTTGCTCGGCACGGTCCGCCTCCTCCTTGTCCCATATAGGCTCCGCCACTCTGTAACCGTCGGGACCGAGTGTGTGTTCCCCTATGTTCAGCTCCCGCATTTGTTTCCCCCACTCACTTGATTGGGAGTTTGCGGTGCTCGAGCAATTGATCTTGAAGTCGTTGTAGTCATCTTCGGTGATCGAAGGATTTTTCTCCTTGATCTTCTCATAACTCTCACCTTTCTCGATCATTCTCTTCACATTGCTTTTCCAAGTAGACAGGGCCTTGCTCATCTTCGTGAGGGCAGCATTGTTCACTTTATTCCCTTTGAGGCTTGTGTTTTCGAAAGCAGCGGGACACTTGTATCGTTCGTGCAGCTTCGTGAAGAGGAGGTTCGCAAATTCCCTTGGTCAGATGCCTCGGGTTCTCGGTGTTGATCGAGACGGTGCTCCGGAGAATGCACCCGAGCTGAAGCGAGTAACCCTTGACTATTCGTTCGGGCGCCGTTGGATTCCGTCGGAGTCCACTTCAGTAACTTCCTCCTTGAGGGTGCGGAGCACGGTCGGCGCCAGTCCTTCCGGTGCCTCTTCCGTTGGCTGCCATCTGTGCGTGCGCCGCCATCATCTATGGTGGCATCCTCGGCGGCACCATCAGTGGTGGCATCAGTGTGGTCATCCTCGGCGGCACCATCAGTGGTCTCAGGATCGGTGGGGAAGGCGGCGGCCTCATACAAGTGAGGTTGTTCCTCCATCTCCTGGGACAGCTCCCAGAATGCCTTGCCGCCCGAACCCCCGGCCTCATCGTTGTGGGCCATGTTTCTCTCTAAATAGAAGCAAAGCTTGGTCAAAAAGTTGGTTATTGTCAACGAACAAGATCATGGTCTCATCATTTAGGGTTTGTCGACACCGAGGCATCCTAAAATCTAAGCTTTTATCATTGAGAGTTTTTCGACGCCGAGGCACCCTAAAAGCCTAAGCTTTCATCATTTCTGTTTTTATCGACACCGAGGCACCCTAAAAGCCATGCATTAGTCACAAGTACGCCGGGCACTTGATCCTACTTAAGTAACTACTACGATAACCCGGCCCATGCATTAGTCACAAGTACCCCATATGTCCTATTTTTAGCAAAGTCATGCTAAAATTCACGGAAAATTTCAGCATGACCTTTGCTGAAAATAGGACATATGGAGTACCCGAATTTGCCGGAACGGAAGTTAATCGACATTCCGGCAAACTCAAGGGCCTCTCGGGGTACCTGCAAAATCATCACGACACGATGGTCGGAGACAAAACCCAGCAAACTAGCAAAATCATCACAAATTGTTTTCTGTTAAAGATTATTATCATCTTTACAAGTCTTTCTCAATGTGATCACAAGTAATTCAGAGGCATCACAAGTAATTCGGAGCATCACAAGGCATTAGTAGTTCAGTACATGAACAAGTTCTACAAAGCACATCAATATGTATTGTATTTCATTGTGGAGTTATATACAGTATGTTACAACAAAGAAACAGCTTAATCCATGCCTCAGCTTATCAACAGTCATTACTTGTCAAATACAGAAGGAACAATTTACTTGTGACATAGTTACAAATGATGATAGAATAAAGCAACACCCTACACTAGCCTAAAACAAGTGAAGTTTCACCCATATAAGAACAAGTGAATTCTAGTCCCATTGACACTCCTGGTTTTCTACAAACACCAAGTACTAGGGCACACAAAAGTTCTGAAATTTGTGTGCCTAACTGAATTAACTGAATTTTCAGTAACCGAATAAACTGAATTTTCAAAACTGCAAGAAGCCAATTAAAAAAAATCCTCTCATCTCATATGAGGATTGTTAATCCTAAGACTAATAGTCTGTTGTGCAGTACAGCTACAGTGATGCCATGTCCATTTGTCCCTCCCCAACTAGATACTAGAGTAGCACTATTGATGCCCTGTTCTTGCTGAACTTTATGACAGTATATACAACAGTTTCAGTGAGTGCATTTATCACTTGTTGGAGTATGCTACAGCTTCTACAAATCACAAACTCCTTTAGTTTACATCTCAGTTTTAGCAAACACTACAGTTTCAGTGAAGGAGTCATAACTGAATAACAGGCACTATAGTTTCTCTATAGTATTGGAACACTGGACATTTTCAGTTAACTGTAGCAAGAAAAACTGTTTCATCCAAGGACTGAACAAATCGACATGGCACCTACTATTTTCATCCAACTACTTAAAAAAATGATATAATCAACACTATATATAATCGACGCGGCAGAGCATTTCTCCTAGATATAATCAACACTAGAGCCACCTCTCTTACATCTACATATATTTTGCATGTTTTGTCGGCAGAAATACCATCAGATAATATGCAGGGACTTGTTAGAATCCCATTAGCACTCAAAGCAAGAATCACGCACTACACTTCATTGCTTCAGCCACATGGACTGTATAGCAAATTTCAGTAGTTGAAGATACTAATAAATACCCAATTACACACAAATGCTTTCAGTACTTGATATTGTGCAGTGTTACTGTTTTATATATAAATACACAATGCTTATAGCACTCGATGGTGTGTGTTAGGCTTCAATGCGCACCCAAACGATTAGGGCAGCAATGCTTGTAACTAAAGAGGGGGATGTTTCATGACAATTTCCTGTACCTCTCTCACCCCAACTCATATATTGCAGTACTTGAGGCATAAATAACCATCAGGTTATGCAGGTACTTGTTACAAGCCCATAGCAAGAATCACTCACTAGACTTAAATGCTTAAACCACATGGACTACAGAGAAAATGTTGGAAGTTGACGATACTCATAAATATACAATTATACACCTTGCTCCTACCACTTTATATGGTGCATAACTAATGTATTGTACATACTTCCTACAGCACTTGATAGTGTGTGTTAGGCTTCATTGCTCAGCAAAGACATCTTAGAGCACCAAGAATTGTAATTAACGAGGGCATACGTGTCAAAAATTTATAGATGTACTGCTCTACACTAACATCTGCACATTGTGCATAACACATTCAAGACTAGGGTACATTCTCATCAAAGAAGATCAGCAGGGAGCAGATGAACAACCTAAATATCAGAATTTTGTAAGATAAAAAAAAGCAACAGTTTCAGTAAACTGTTTTTTCAGACTACAATATTTTCAGTAAACTGTTTCTGGGATAACAACAGTTTCAGTAAACTGTTTTTGGGTCTCTAACTAAATCACTGAAGTTTCTGAATGCAGGAATCCCAAATCACCAAATATGCATCTTGTGACCTATCAACTAAATCACTAAAGTGAACTGAGGAGCATCTGAGGAGCAAGATGGGGCCATGCGTGTAGAACTGAGGAGCAAGAAGCATGCCGCCATGGCTCTAGGGTTTGCAGGGGAGGGGTGGAGGAGAAGGGAGGAATCACCTGGGGAGGGGATGGAGGAATGGAGGAAGACGCCGGCGTTGAAGCTCCGACAGCGGCTGGGCGTTGAAGCTCTGGTGACACGCGGCGGGCTCCTCCACTCGCCCGTCTCTGCGTCTCGCCCGACCCGTTCCACGCGGGTGCCCTCGAGGCTTGGGCGAGGGAGGTGGCGCTGGGCGGGTCGAGGGCGGCGGGCGACGGTGGTGTCGGGCGGCGTCGAGGGCGGCGGGCGACGGTGGCGCTGGGCGGGTCGAGGGCGGCGGGCGACGGTGGTGTCGCGGCGGCGCCGAGGCGGGCGACGGTGGCGTCGGGCGGGTCGAGGGCGGCGGGCGACGGTGGTGTCGGGCGGCGCCGAGGCGGCGTGCGGGCGACGTCGGCGGGTCGAGGGCGGCGGGCGACGGTGGTGTCGGGCGGCGTCGAGGGCGGCGGGCGACGTGGCGCTGGGCGGGTCGAGGGCGGCGGGCGACGGCGTGTCGGGCGGCGCTGGGCGGCGGGCGACGGTGGTGTCGAGGGCGGCGGGCGACGGGTGTTTCGGCGACGTGGCGCCGAGGGCGGCGGGAGAGGAGATCGGGAAGGGATCATGGGCGAGGCGAGGAGAGAGACGGGATCGGTCAGTAAGTAGGGCGCCACAATACTAATGGCGCACCACCACCATGCGCCATAAGTACATACATACTAATGGCGCACCAGGGTGAGGTGCGCCATTAGTATTTTTTTTTCTGCTCGAGCCAACAGTTATCTACCACCTGACCTGATACATGTCAAGTCTTCTCTACTAGCTCGATTGGTCAGCAACTAGTTCTCACACCAGGAGGTCCTGGGTTCGATTCCCAGGCTCCACAATTTTTTTTTATGCATTTGAAATGCTGTTTGATACTTATTTGTGTTTAAATATGTTCAAACTTGTTTAAATCATAACAGTAATATTTTTTTTATAAGACAGTAATAATTTTTAAAAAAATATCATCAAACAGTAATGTCGGTGGAGCAGGGAGGGTGCGGGGGTGCGGGGGTCGGCGGTTGAGTAGGGAGGGGTGCGGGGTCGGCGGCGGGGTTGAGTAGGGAGGGTGCGGGGTCGGCGGCGGTTGAGTAGGGGAATCGAGGGTGCGGGCGGTCGGCGGCGGCGGCCGGTGGACCGGATCTGGCGAGGTGGGATAGCGATCGAGATGGAGGGGGATCGAGATGGAGGGGGATCGAGTGTCCATGAAATTAAAAAATATTAATGATAGTTCAAAAGTGCCCATGAAATACAATCGAGAAATGAAGTCTACGATTTAAATACAATCGATCTTAGCTAGCTATCTCTTCACAATCTTCTTGCCCTTCTTTTTCGCAAATGGAGTTCTTCTATGGAACGGGCGTCCTTTAGGTAGGGTGGTCCTGCTTCTTCTTGTGGTGTATGCTGCTACTTCATCATCGCTGCCATGTTCGATCCTCGGTCGCCCGTGCTTGTCGAAGTCTTGCTCATTGGCTACTCCATCCATTCCGATGATCTTCCTTTTGCCTCTCCTCACGACAACACGACCGGGCTTTGGCGGTCGGTAATGAAGAAGCATTGGTCCACTTGGGAAGCCAAGACCCATGGCTCATTTTTCAGCGGTGACGCTTTGCGCATGATCTTGGATTTGGCTTCGGGTATAACCATGGTGGTGAAATACCGGTCTTATTTTATGACGTTCTTGGCCCATCTCGACACGGAACATCGGACCTTCTCTCCAGCGTAGCTCAGCTCCCAGATCTCCTCGATCCTTCCGTAGTATCTGTCCTTGTCGTTACGGTGTAGGATTCCATCGTTACCCCGGAGTTCGATAACCATCGCTCTTCATGTCCTTGGCCTCGGTGTAGAATGTGTAGCCGTTGATATCGTGACGCCTCATAGGTCATCAGGTTGTGCTCGGCCTGTGACAAGGCGAATATGAGTTGTTCTTCCGTGGAAGAATCCTCATGTAAAGGGTGCACGAAGCTTCTGCTTGAACCAACGCGTGAAACATGAGTTGTGCTCTTTGAGTATATCTGTCCGTCCTCTGTTGGCCTCGGTCATTGTCGTCTTCTTAATAAAGGTTTTGTGCTCTACCACCCAAGGATCGACCACGTCTATGTGTTGTAGCGCCGACTAGGTTTGCTCTTTCAAAGTCGGCGAGTCGACCCTCGAAATCGACATGCATTTCGCGGCGACCCTCACGGTGACCCCATCCAGCGAGCCTGCCGAGGTGCCCGTTAACGGGCAGACCAACGGGTTCTCGATGCCTAGATAATTGCGGCAGCAGAGATGCACTCTTCGGTCGAAAAGCCCGGCTATGCTTCCCTCTCGACGTGACATGTTGCGAACGTATCCTTTGATGACACCATTCATCCTTTCGAACGGCATCATGCTGTGCAGGAACGTCGCCCGAGTTGGATGATATCCTCCACTATATGGACCAGCAGATGCACCATAACGTCAAGAATGCGGGCGGAAGTACATCTCAAGCTCGCATAGTATCACCACGATCTCTTCCTCGTAGCCTTCGAGTTGCCTCACGCCAATCGACTTCCGAGAGATGACGTCGAAGAAGTTGCATAGGCCAAATAGCGTTTCACGTACGTGCGTGTACATTATCCCACGGATTGAAACTGGAAGTATGTCTGCGTCATCGTACGCGTGATACCGTGAGACTTCATCCCGCTGAACTTCGCTTCACTGGGTCTAGGTATCTGCTTATCTTCCCACAGAATCAGTAAGGAAGTTTTACTCCTAGGAGGCAGGTGAAAAACTGCTCGATCTCCTCCCCGACTTAGAGTGAAGCACGCTGGAGGGTAGTCATTTCCGGTCTTCTTGGCGTTTTGCCTTTCTGACGACTTTACGTGTCCTGCTTCGCCTCATCATCATCATCATCATCATTAGCGTGAAGCTCCTGCACGATGCCCATTGATTTCAAGTCTGCCCTTGCTTTCGGCCCATCTTTGGTCCTCTCGGCATGTTGAGCAGGGTACCAAGCAGACTCGCACACGTTCTTCGTGATATGCATGACATCAAGGTTGTGAGGCACACGGTGGATCTTCCAAAGACGGCAAGTCCCGTAAAACAGACCTCATTTTCCATACCTTCAAGAGCTGCTCGCGCCTTTCGCTTCTTTCCCGGCTTTGGCGCCTTTTGCTTCTTTCCGACGGTGGGCAGTCTTTCCAATTTTTCAACAGCTTGTCTATTTCCTCGCCGCTCCTCGTACCACAGGCGTTTCGGGTTTCGGTTTCACCATCGAACAGATCCTTGCGTTTCCTCCACGGGTCATCGTCGCGAAGCCACCTTCGATGTCCCATGAACACGGTTTTCGAAGACCCGGGATCTCTATCTAGCTGGCGATACGTTGTGTCATCCATGCACCTTACGCATCCAAAAAATCCGTGGAGTACCTGCCCCACTTGATATCCATAACCGAGATAGTCGTGCACCGTCGTGAGCAGTGCGGCTCTCATAGGGAAATATTCTTTGCGGAGTCCCACGTATTGGCTGGCATTTTCCACAGCGTGTCAAGCTCCTCTTTCAGCAGCCCCAGATACAGATTGATGTCGTTCCCTAGTTGTTTCGGCCCTTCAATTAGCATACTCATGTGAATGTACTTCCTCTTCATGCACAACCAGGGGGAAGGTTGTACATCCACACAAACACAGGCCAGGTGCTATGTGTGCTTCTCTGGCTGCCAAACGGATTGACTCCATCGGTGCTCGCGCCCAGCATGATGTTCCTTTGATCGTTCCCAAATTCCGAGTCTTCGAAGTTCAACGCTTGCCAGCGCTCGCATCCTTAGGGTGACTCAGCATCTTGTCTTTTTATTTATCTCCGGATCATTTGCGTCATCTTCTCGCTTCTTCTCCTCCCTATCCGGCGTGCCAACGCAGGAGCTTTGCTACCTTAGGGTCCGCGAAATAGCGCTGCAGACGAGGAGTGATCGGAAAGTACCACACCACTTTTCGAGGAGCTTTCTTCCTCTTCTTGTATCGAGTGACGCCGCACACCGGACATATGGTAGACTCCGCGTGCTCGTCCGATAAATGAAGCAATTGTTCATGCACACATGGTATTTCACGTGTGGTAAATCGAGAGGACACACGATTTTCTTCGCCTCCTCCAAACTGGTCGGGCACTTGTTCCCCTTGGAAAGACGTTCGTGCGTAATGACATGTTCTCGTCGAAGCATGCGTCGGTCATTTTGTGTTTTACCTTCATCTCCGAGCCATGAGCGTTACTTTCAGCGGGTATCCTCGGCCTGCATCCTTCATATAATGGAGTAACCGCGTCTAACTCAAGTTGATCCATCTTGGTTTTCTCTCGGGCGGCAGCTCTGGCGTTATCCATCCGCTTGAGAAGCAGCTCTTGAATATGAGGGTCCTGCACCCAGCCCATCGATGGTCCAGCGTCGTCTGCTCCGCCGGCATCATCATCTTCATGATCATGCCCGTCGCCTGCTCCGGCATCTTCCTCATCATCATGTCCTGCATCTTCTACATGATGACTGTGTACAAAGATCACCGTCGTGATCATCTCCGGGATTCTTCGTCTTCGCCCGCCCCGAGCCGCGGTGGTTGTCTTGTTGCCCTTCCTCATTTCTTGCCCGCCCCCATGGACGACTTCGTAGTCATCTTCATCACCTTGCCACCGATAGCCATCCATGAAACCACGCAAGAGCAGGTGGTCCCGCACCTGCCCGGAATCCGGGTCCGCAATAAGGCTCTTCAGCTTGCATCTTCGACACGGACATCTTATCTCCGTCTCGTTCTTTTGAAGCATCTCGGCCTTCGCGGACCTCAGAAACCTATTCACGATGCCTTCGGTCATCATGCGGACCATGGTCGCCTGCGGGGTAGAGCAAAACGATATTTTAGAACCAAACAAAAATTTGGCATGACTTTCCCTAAAAATAGGACCAAAAAGAATGCTTAATGCCAAAATTCTCGCCGAAACGGAAATGAATCAACATTCCAGCAAAATATTGGCAACTATCGCATTTCAAATACCGTACACCTCCAAACACAAACACATATGCAACACCACAAACATATGCAACACCACAAACATACATAGATCTAGCTAGGCCGTAAAAAGTGCATGTGCACATTGTTGTAGGGAGAACAACATAAATATAGCTTCCCCTTACTTACCTATTAAAACAAGGTAATTTAACCACTTAATTTGAATGAATCTATGGTGGAAATGAGGTGAAAAGAGGAGGCACCCGAGACAAGGAGGAGGTGGAGAGAATGAAGTGGGGAGAAAGTGAGTGTGGGTAGGAGAGGCTGTCCAAAATATCTTGTTACAACTACTAATGGCGCACTTAAGAAGGATGCGCCATTAGTATGTTTGGACAGGCGCACTAGTTCAAAAAAAATCTATACTAATGGCGCACCCACTGCCTGGTGCGTGATTAGTAGTTACAACTACTAATGGCGCACTTAAGAAGGATGCGCCATTAGTATGTTTGGACAGGCGCACTAGTTCAAAAATAATAATTTTCTATACTAATGGCGCACCCACTGCCTGGTACTACTAATGGCGCACTTAAGAAGGATGCGCCATTAGTATGTTTGGACAGGCGCACTAGTTCAAAAAAAATAATTTTCTATACTAATGGCGCACCGACTGCCTGGTGCGCCATTAGTAGTTACAACTACTAATGGCGCACTTAAGAAGGATGCGCCATTAGTATGTTTGGACAAAGCACTAGTTCAAAAATTGATACTAATGGCGCACCCTTTGCATGGTGCGCCATTAGTAGTTTCAACTCTAATGGCGCATCAGAGGGTGGTGCGCCATTAGTATATACTAATGGCGCACCAACTTCCTGGTGCGCCATTAGTGTCAATCCCATCTATAGCCCTTTTTCTAGTAGTGTGAAACGGGTAGAGGATGCTGAAGCAGCGCTTAAACCGGTAACAGAAGAGCTGAATGGCTTAAAGAAGAAAATCAATGCGATGACTTCTGCTGTCTTTGGTAAGTACTCTTCTTCAGCTTTGTAGTAAACATCTTTGGCACTGCCGGTTTAACAGCAATTTCTTAAACCGTTGCAGGTAGTCGTGTTGCTCATCTTGGCTCGGATATGCAGAAGAAGTTGAAGGATGCCTATACCTTGATAGAGAAGCTTTATACCGGTGCTCAACGGGTCATCTGCGCAGCCTCGTACAATAAACCGCCGCCAACCTTAATCAAGGATACGTTGGCCAGATTATCTATGACTCTTGCCCAGCTAGAAGAGGTTAAGAAATCAGCTGCAAGGGCTGACGCTTTATCTGCACTAACTTGGGCCAAAGCTTGGATATCTGATCTTGATCCGGAAGATATTGGAAATGGCTACCCTAGCCAAAAAGAAGACAGGTCAGATTTTGACAATGAAGCCCTCAAAGCTTTGACAAAGGAGATGCGCCCGCTTGTAAGCAGATTCGCCGAAGAAGTTGACTTGTCTTTCCACCGGTCCAACTATGATGCAGACAATAAACGGATTGATGCGTCTGTAAATGAAGTGCAGAATCTAATCCCACCAATCCGTAAGCACACTTATGCCCCTGACATTGAACCGTCAGATCTTATAAGTGATGAAGCTGTCTTCCGAGCTTTGTCTGGAATTGACTGGGCAAACATTGACTTCCAGCCAGTGGATGGGGAGGAGGAGGGTGAACCGGTGCAAGATGATTCATCAACTTCACGTCAATCGGGTGATGAACCATGATCCGGCAGCCGGCTTGATTTCCGCATATTGCATTGATGTGCAACAAACAATCATTATTTTGGGCATCGAGGCGCCTTGTAATAGTCTAGTTGAAATACTTTGATCTCTTTCCATCGTGCACTGCTGCATAACATTGTTTTAATCCATCATGATTGTTGCTGCCTGTGCTTATAAGCTTTAGCAATTTTATGCAATCTTATTTCTGCACACAAAACAAATTGAAAAGATTGTCCTGGAGGTTTACCGCCGGACGGGTCATAATGCCCAATATGAAGCTTGGTTTATAACCAAGGCTGCAAGAATATCGAAGTATGAAATAGATCATACCTGTGATATTGAAACACATCGTTGGTTTACCAACTTGATTGTAGTAAAGGTGATGACCCAAGTCTTGAGTGTTAATAACTCCCACCATGATGTGCTGGTGTATAAGAAGCCATGCCGGGTTATGATAAACACCGGATGATCATCCTGGCGACATATAGTCAATGCCAGACCCGGTTAACAAACATCGGTTTATAATTAAATGTGGTCTGACAACTTGTAGCTGAAAGCCAAGCCGGGTTAACAAACACCGGGTTAATTTGATGACTGATAGCCATGCCGGGTCAATAGACGTCGGTTCAACATAAAACCTTATCAAAATAAAAAATCTTGGCAAAGGCAAATAAAACCGTGTAGTCGAGGCTTTTCACAGGCTGCTAGGCCCAAATTCGAGGCTTTTCATGGGCTTTCAGGCCACCGAGTGAAACCATTTCGCAAAGCCTTTCAAGATGGGCCTCCAACTAACCAATCGTCGTTTTAACTTTGACAAGTTCAGGGTCTGTATAAGTTTGACTTGTCAAACGTTCGGCGGGTCTTGCCAGGATTACCTTGAACGGAGTGGCTTACTTGATGAAGGCAGGTTAACCCGGGGTTTTAGGTGAATACACCAGGCTTCCAAGCCGGGCTTGATAGCCAATTGCAAGGGTCCTTTCAAACTCTTTGTTGCGTTGCACAAAGAGACCCCAAGTAACTTTGTGAGCTGTGCTCTATGGGTGCCTACGTTTGAGCTGTGCGTAGCAACAAGACTCTCTTTGGCCCCTTGGGTGTGAAGCTCCCAAGCTTTGTTGTGGCGTGATTAATAGACATAACTCCGCTTTGTCAGCTGAAGCCCCCATGTAACCAAGAAATATTGGAAAAAACGGCAGAGACCCTGTGTTTAGCAAGGATGCCGGTTTATTATATTGATCATAATATATACATTGTCAAGCTATGTACATAACAGGAGCCTATAGCTCAAGTGTAGTAAGGCCGAAGGAGAGCTATGTTCCCCGGCCGTCGGGTCTCCTCCTCAGATTTGCGTGAGTCTGCGTGTTGTTGAACATCAATGAGGTAGTATGATCCGTTGTGTAGATTCTTGCTGACCACAAAGGGCCCTTCCCAAGGTGGGGATAACTTGTGCATATCGGTCTGATCCTGGATGAGCCGGAGCACTAAGTCGCCTTCTTGAAAGGTTCTTGTTTTAACCCGGCGGCTGTGATAACGCCGCAGGTCTTGCTGATAAACCGCCGAACGAGCCAACGCCATGTCCCGTTTTTCATCTAACAGGTCCAGTGCTTCTTGACGTGCTTGCTCATTGTCCGCTTCAACATAATTGGCAACCCGGGGCGAGTCATGACGAATATCACTTGGGAGTACCGCCTCTGCCCCGTAAACCATGAAGAAAGGTGTATATCCCGTAGATCGATTGGGGGTGGTGTTTATGCTCCATAACATAGAAGGTAGTTCCTCCACCCAACAACCCGGCGTCCTTTTTAAAGGAACCATAAGCCGGGGCTTGATACCCTTCAAGATTTCCTGATTAGCTCTCTCAGCTTGACCATTAGACTGGGGGTGGGCCACTGATGACACATCAAGCCAGATGTGCTCTCTTTGACAGAAGTCCTCCATCTCACCTTTGGAGAGTTTCGTGCCATTATCTGTGATGATGCTGTGTGGAAAACCAAAGCGGAAGATCACCTTTTTTATGAATTGAACCGCCGTGGCTCCATCACACTTGCTTATTGGCTCTGCCTCAACCCATTTAGTGAACTTATCAACTGCCACCAATAGGTGGGTCTTCTTATCCTTGGATCGCATAAAAGGTCCTACCATATCAAGCCCCCAAGTAGCAAACGGCCAAGTGATTGGAATCATCCTTAGCTCTTGAGCCGGAACATGAGCTCGGCGTGAAAATTTCTGACAAGCGTCGCACCTATTTACCAAGTCCTCAGCATCAACATGAGCCGTCAGCCAATAGAAGCCATGACGAAAAGCTTTAGCAACCAAGGATTTTGAACCGGCGTGGTGACCACAGTCTCCTTCGTGGATCTCACGCAAAATCTCTCGACCCTCTTCAGGAGAAACACAGCGCTGGAACACACCTGAGACACTGCAGTGATGTAACTTGCCATTGTGAATAACCATGGACTTTGATCGCCGGACTATCTGTCTGGCCAGAACTTCATCTTCTGGTAACTCGCCCCGGTTCATATATGCCAAATATGGAACTGTCCAATCCGGAATAATATGTAAAGCAGCCACCAAGTGTGCCTCTGGATCAGGAATAGGTAAGTCCTCCTCTGTAGGTAACTTAACTGACAGGTTTTGCAAGAAATCCAGAAAGGTATTGGGCGGCACCGGTTTACGCTGAGACCCCAGCCGGCTTAAAGCATGTGTTGCTTCATTTTTGCGCCGATCAATGTGCTCAACCTGATAACCCTTGAAGTGACTAGCCACAATGTCCACCTCTCGTCTGTAATCCACCATGAGTGGATCCTTAGAATCCCAAGTACCAGAAACTTGCTGAGCCACCAGATCAGAGTCTCCAAAGCATCGTACCTGGCTTAAGTTCATCTCCTTAGTCACACGAAGACCATGGAGCAAGGTCTCATACTCAGCTGCATTGTTAGTACAAGGAAACATTAAGCGGAGAACATAACGAATTTTATCACCTCGAGGGGAAGTAAGGACAACTCCAGCCCCCGAGCCCTCCAATTGCCTGGACCCGTCGAAGTGGATAGTCCAGTATGTGTTATCCGGTTTGTCTTACGGTGCCTGCAACTCTGTCCAGTCATTGATGAAGTCAACGAGCGCTTGAGACTTGATAGCTGTCCGGGGCATATACTTCAACCCGTGCGGTCCAAGCTCAATAACCCAAAGGAGCAGAACTGACCACTGTGATGGGATGGCCCTGAAAGTACTGCTTGAGCTTCCGACTCGCCATGAAAACCCCATACACCAGCTTCTGCCAATGAGGATATCTTTGCTTTGACTCGATGAGCACCTCGCTGATATAGTAAACTGGTCGTTGAACCGGATATTCCTTCCCAGCCTCCTTGCGCTCAACCACAATAGCCACGCTAACAGCCCGAGCATTAGCAGCCATGTACAATAATAGCGGCTCATTATCAACCGGAGCAACTAGGACTGGTGGTTCAGCCAACTGCCTCTTCAAGTCCTCAAATGCCGCATCAGCAGCGTTACTCCAGACAAAAGTATCTGTCTTCTTCAATATCTGATATAGAGGGATCGCCTTCTCTCCAAACCGGCTGATAAACCGGCTCAGGGCCGCAATACGACCCGCCAGACGTTGAACATCATTGATACACGCCGGTTTAGCCAGAGACGTAATAGCCTTGATCTTTTCCGGATTAGCCTCAATGCCCCCTGTTAGACACCAGGAAACCTAAGAGCTTGCCTGCCGGAACACCAAAGACGCACTTGGCTAGATTGAGCATCACCTTATAAACCCGAAGATTGTCAAAGGTCTCCTTCAAGTCGTCAATCAATGTCTCCTTCTTCCTAGATTTTACCACAATATCGTCCACATAAGCATGAACATTGCGCACGATTTGGGTATGAAGATAATTTTGCACACAGCGCTGATAGGTTGCCTGGGCATTCTTGAGCCCAAAGGGCATAGATACATAACAGAAGGCTCCAAAGGGAGTGATGAAAGTTGTTTTCTCCTGGTCCTTAACTGCCATCTTGATATGATGACAACAAGAATAAGCATCTAAGAAACTCAAACGCTCACAACCCGCCGTAGCATCAATGATCTGATCAATACGGGGGAGAGCAAAAGGATCGGCCGGACAAGATTTGTTTAAGTCCGTGTAATCCACACACATGCGCTAAGTGCCATTCTTATTAAGCACTAGTACCGGATTGGCCAGCCACTCTGGATGAAAAACCTCAATGATAAAACCAACAGCCAACAGCCGGGCTACCTCTTCACCAATGGCCTTGCGCCTTTCTTCGTTGAAGCGACCAAGAAACTGCTTGATCGGTTTAAACTTGGGATCAATATTGAGATTGTGCTCAGCGAGTTCCCTTGGTACACCTGGCATGTCAGAAGGCTTCTATGCAAAGATGTCCCGGTTCTCACGGATGAACTCGACGAGCGCGCTTTCCTATTTGGGATCCAAATTAGTGCTGACACTAAACTGCTTGGATGAATCACCGGGAACAAAATCGACCAGTTTAGTCTCATCGGCCGGTTTAAACCTCAGGGTTGGGTCATGCTCTGTGGTGGGTTTCTTCAGAGGAGTCATATCTGCGGGATCAACATTGTCCTTGTAGAACTTCAACTCTTCTGCCGCACAAACCGACTCAGCATAAGCCGCATCACCCTCTTCGCAATCCAAAGCGATCTTACGACTCCCATGTACCGTAATGGTCCCCTTATGACCCAACATTTTGAGCTGTAGATAAACATAACAGGGCCTTGCCATGAACCTTGCATAAGCCGGCCGTCCAAACAGGGCATTATATGAGCTCTGGATCTTTACCACCTCAAAGGTTAAGGTTTCTGACCTGGAATCACGGTCATCTCCAAACACCACTTCCAGATTTATCTTACCAACTGGGTACGCCGATTTACCTGGTACCACTCCGTGGAAAATAGTGTTTGACGGTTTAAGATTTTTCTCCGTCAATCCCATGCGCTGGAAGGTTTCATAATATAGAATATTGATACTGCTCCCTCCATCCATGAGCACCTTGGTGAACTTATAACCTCCAACCTGAGGCGCCACCACCAAAGCCAGATGACCCGGATTGTCAACCCGGGGTGGATGATCCTCTCTGCTCCAGACAATGGGTTGTTTAGACCAAAGTAAGTAACGTGGCACTGCCGATTCAATAGAGTTTACCGCCCTTTTGTGAAGCTTCTGATCGCGCTTGCACAAGCTAGTGGTGAAAACATGATACTGCCCACTATTCAATTGCTTCGAGTGACTCTAATAACCCGACTGCTGCTGATTCCCCTAATTATTCTGTTGATTATAACCACCCTGGTTGTTCTGATTGCCCTGATTGCCTTGATTGCCTTGGAATCCGGAGCTTGAACCACCACCACTGTAACCCGGCCCATGAGATCCGTGACCTGAACCGCCAGATGGACCCTGATCATACCGGAAAAGATCAAAGTTTTTGAACTATCGCATAATGAAACAGTCCTTCTAGAGGTGCGTGGTTGGAACCTCCTTTGTCCCATGCTTCGGGCAAGGCTGATTCAACAAACGCTCCAGATTCATACCACCACCGCGTTGGGGCAGTTTACCCTTACGACATTGATTATTACCCTGCACATTGGTGTTAGCCACAAAATCTGAACTGTCCGCTTTTCATTTATCATTGTTACCGTTACCCGCCGGGTTAGGCTGCTGTCCCTTGGTGTTGCCGCTCTTCTTTCCCTTCCCCGACTTTTCCTCATCAGACTCGGGATCCTTGGTACTATCAGAGTCAGCATACTTAACCAGAGCCCCCATGAGTGTTCCCATATCATTGCAGTGACGCTTCATCCGCCCCAACTTGAACTTCAAAGGCTTGAACTTGCAATTGCCTTCCAGCGTTATAATTGCTGAATCTACATTGATGCGGTCAGATGAATGTAAGATCTCAGAAACCCGGCACACCCAATGGGTAGTCGATTCACCCTCTCCTTGAACACAAGCGGCTAGATCAACAATTGACATCGGATGCTTGCAAGTATCTTTGAAGTTGTTGATAAACCGGCTCTTCAACTCGTCCCATGACCCAATTGAATTAGGTGGTAAACTCTTTAGCCAAGTGTGAGTTGTTCCTTCTAGCATCATAGTGAAGTACTTAGCACACACCGCTCCATCCACGTCCAGCATCTCCATGGCCATCTCATAGCTTTCTACCCATGACTCGGGGTGTAAATCAGCAGTGTAATTGGGCACTTTTCGAGGGACCTTGAAGTCCTTGGGAAACCGTGCATTGCGCAGGGCCGGTGTGTGACATGGCACCCCTAAAGTGGTAAAAGCAACTCCTGGTTCCACTGTAGTAGTTGCACGAACCGGCGTAAGCTGAACCTCCACGCCATGCGCAGTCAATCCGACGCTGCGGCGCGCTCGTCCTTGGTCCACTAAATCATGTGCTTCATTCCTTCCCCCTGCCGGGTTAGGCCTCCATGGAGGATGATGATTTCGTCCACTGCTTGACACAACTGGCCCTTCAACATGCCTGTTGTAACTCCGGCTTGGACGAGGGGTAGAGTGAATCCTGTCCCGACTGTATGAATAAGCCTGTTGCTGAACCATGGTTGTCTGGAGTAGATCTCTAGCACATCATGTCTCAATCGCCGCAGGGGAGTCACCTTCCACTGGAATAGCAGCCAATCTTGACGCCGCAGCTATCATATTGTCCAAAGGGGTAGGAAAGTGACCCAGTGGTGCTGGCACGTATTGTGGCGGATCACGGTTCTGCTGAGGCGGGCCCATTGTGCCTGGCTGATCCGGTGCTCCTGTCCTGGGTTCTTCAACCCGGTTCACCACGGGCGGGTTACTGGTGCCCGCTCCTGGCGTATTAAAGAGATTCCTTGCTTCGTAAACCGGTGGAAGTCGAGACTGGTGCCTCCTCCTCATCACCTCGTTTGAAGTGTTCTGGTCCAGCATAAGCCGGTAAGACTCCACATGAACCTGCTGAGCCTGAGCATCCAAAGCGATCCGCTCCTCAGCCATCCTGGTCTCCTCAGCAGCCATGTCCTCCTTAGCCCGAGCTATCTGATCTCGCAACTTTCTGACTTCTGCATTATGCTCATCCCGATTATCCGGATTAACCTCAACGGTCAACAATGCTGCTAAAGCATCCAATAACTCGGACAAGACTTGAACCGGCGGGCGCGCAGAGCCTCCTGCCCCGGCTGCTGATCCGGAAATCATCGCCACCGCCGTTGAACATTGGGGTGTGAGCTGTGTACCGGCCATGAAGATTACAACCCGGTTTGGCGGTTCAAAGGAGTCCGGAATACTACTGCCATCCGAATAACCCCCAAACAGGCCATCCTGAACTTGATACAAAGACTCGGTCTCTCCAGTGGATGACTCGCCATCAGAATAGACGGTCGCCTCACCATCAGATACCGGTTCAGGTTCGTTACCATGGATGAATCCTACGAACGCACGCTTCATGGCGGGCTGAACCCGGGCAGGGCTCGCATGCTGAGCCGTCTCGACGAGGTTGGTGCAGATGTCCGGCTCAGGGCACGGTTCGCCGATCTTGCCGATGAAGACGTGAATTCCTCCGAAGGGGACCCGGTACCCGTACTCGATTGAGCCGGCATCGGGGCCCATCCCGCGTTGTCGATGTAGAGTTTGCCGCGGCAACTCTTGGTCATCTGGCCCACTGCCTATCCTTTGAGCCCTTCGAACTTGCCCTCCAAGAACTTGAAACCATCATGCGATAGCCCCATGGTGGGCGCCAACTGTCGTGGAATTATCACGTAAGATGTCCTAGTGAAAGGACTTAGTCGTGGAGCCATCGCGATCGGGTTAGCTTAGAGGGGTTAAACCGGACAAAGGACACGGGGAGTTTATACTGGTTCGGCCCCTTGCGGTGAAGGTAAAAGCCTACGATCCAGTTGTGGTGTTTTTGATGTGGTCTCGATTACCAGGAAGCAAATACGCTTTGCCTAGTTCTCGAGTTGTTGTTTCTTGTCCCTGAACCGCCGCCAGGTCGTCCCTATATATACACAGGTCGACGCCCGGCCGGTCTACAGAATCCTGAGGCCGGCTCATACAAGTGTCCGGCTCGGTTTCTTCCTTTCCCTAACTTACAATACAAGTTATACATCTATGGCGGTTTACTACTATGGGCCCTAATCCGCCATTGGGTTCCGGGCCTCTAAGCCTCCATAGTTAAAGCGCCATAGCCTTCATCTTCATGGGCTCTTGTACAGGATTCCTTGTGAGTGTAATCCGGCCCCTCCTGGGCGGTTTATACTCGGTAGTCATATCCCCAACAGGTATGGAGGGTTAAGAGCGAATTTCTTCATATATTTCGGAGTAACATATCAATACTCCCTCCACTCCCGTGCCCATCTGCGTTCAATCTTTTGAATGCGCACTTTGCCCTCGTTCTTGGTTTCTTTGCGATGAGTTGCCTCATCAGGCGTACAGTATCCCGCATAGATATCAGCAGGGATCTCAAACGCAGTATTAACTTCAAGCTTCTTTCCTCCTTTCTAAGGCCTTTTACCATCTGCCATTTTCTACAGCTGAGAAATTTGAACAATAGAGTTCTCTGAGGAAGTTTGCAGCTCTTCTTCGAGGAATGTTGCAAATGAGTTAAGTTCATGAGAACCTAGTGATTCAACAGCGGACATGTGTACCTGTGAACAGAGTATAGGTGCAAAGAATTTGGAGAGGTCATATGCGTTCTCAGAAGTTTTCGCAAAACGGAACAAGTTTGAGGAAATTGACCAGTTGTGTCTTGAAGAATTTCACTAAGCGTTCTTTGACTTAGGTTCGAGAGTTGTGCCGATTGTGAGATTCACACAATTGAGGAATCATGAAGAAAGACGTCACTTAGAGAAACAGATCAAGAGCAGAAGATTGTGCTAGGTGTTTAGAGTGTGGAAGTTGAAGAATAAACACCTTTTGAAGATTTGATGAAAATCATCAGTAGTAACAAAGGCAGTAAAAGTAACTTTTAATTACCCTTGATGAAGAACACGACAAACAGGAGGTGTAGATTTAGAAGTTCGTCTCCTCAGATCTTCCACGCCCTAACTTGGCGGAGAAAGACGACTACGACAGCGGCGGAGTGAGGAAATACGCATCTGGCGCGAATACGACGGCGACGAGGTCGAGGCAGTGAAGCTCTTCCTCACTGGCGACGATGGAAGTAGCGGCAGCGCAGGGTTTTGAGAGCTCGAACGAGGGGAGTGAGGTCAAGCAGGGTAAATGCGGTTGGAGAAGGGTGAGGGGGTATTTATAGCCACGGTGAAAAACTGTTCGCCCGTAGAATTAGGACGAACGTGCCCCTGACCCTTCTCATTTGCGTGACATGTGTCACCCACGGACTGTGTAGTGGAGATCATGTAAGATCATGGGTGAATAGATAAGATTTATCGTGGAATGTGTAACGGTTTGAGTGGCAAAAAAACCAAAGATTCAGATAAGAAGTTTTTAAGGTTTCATTTGCAATTTATTCAGCTGACAAGGACACGGTGAAGATTTTGAACGAGTTTAAAATAGAGCGCACATGAAGAATTTGTGAACAGACTTGGTTAAGTTTAGCATAGAGGGAAATCAGGTCCGATCACATTCACTTAGCAGAAAAGTCAACTTGAAGAAATAGCAATAAGTGAATGATGTAGAGGACATAAAAACTCAACTATATATATATATATATATATATATATATATATATATATATATATATATATATATATATATATAGTCAATGAAGAACAACGATGGAAGGAGTGAAGACAATGCAAAGTTGAAGAATTTGAAAAAACTGAGAAATTTCAAAAATGAAGAAAAACTCAAATTGAAGATTTTCAACTTTGGTTGGTGGCGTAACCCACCGTATAAGAAAGCTGATTCAGACACCGTGTACAATTTTTTAGGGTTCTGAGAATCAATTTCTTCATTAATTTCTTCACACTTAGAGGGTTAGTCTTCATTGATTGAAGAAAAACGTTACTTCGTGTGTTGCGCATCTAAGTCATCAAGTCAGCATAAGTGTTAGGATGTGTGTCCTTTCCAAAGAACATCCGGAGATTCTAGGATATTTAGCTCACACCGCAACTTGCTAAATCTCTTCTCATCCAAGGGCTTTGTGAAGATATCAGCCAGCTGGTCTTCAGTACTTGCATGGTCGATGGAGATGTCGCCCTTCAACACATGGTCACCAAGAAAGTGTTAACGAATCTGAATGTGCTTTGTCTTCGAGTGTTGAACTGGGTTGTGAGCAATCTTGATAGCACTCTCATTGTCGCAGTAGAGCGGCACATTCTTCACATTGATGCCATAGTCCTTGAGAGTTTGCTTCATCCATAGCAATTGAGCACAGCAGGATCCAGCAGCAATGTATTCAGCTTCAGCAGTAGAGAGTGATACGCAGTTCTGTTTCTTCGAGGACCAACATACCAAGGATCGTCCGAGGAAATGACATGTGCCTGACGTTGACTTGCGGTCCACACGATCACCAGCATAGTCAGAGTATGAATATACAATGAGATCAAATGAGGAGCCCTTCGGATACCATAATCCAAGTGTTGGTGTGTGAGCTAGATATCGAAGAATATGCTTCACAGCCTTATGGTGTGATTCCTTCGGTGTAGCTTCAAATCGGGCACACATGCAAACACTAAGCATTATATCCGGCCTAGATACACATAAGTACAATAAAGAGCCAATCATGGAACGATATATCTTTTTATTGAAGTCTTTACCATTTTCATCGATGCATAGATGGCCATTTGTGGGCATAGGGATTTTGACGTCTTTGCAGTCTTTCATGCCGAAGTTCCTCAATATATCCTTGAGGTATTTCTTCTGAGATATGAATATGCCATTGTATTGTTGACGAATCTGAAGACCTAAAAATAATTTCAATTCTCCCATCATAGACATTTGATATTCTTCACTCATCATATAGGCAAATTCATCACTGTAACGTTGGTTAGTACAACCAAAAATAATGTCATCAACATATATTTGGCACACGAATAATTCATCATCATATGCTTTGGTGAAAAGGGTTGGGTCAAGTGAACCGGGTTTGAAGCCTTTTTCATGAGGAATTCCTTCAGTGTGTCATACCACGCCCGAGGTGCTTGCTTGAGGCCATAGAGGGCCTTGTTGAGTCTGTAGACGTGATCTGGAAATTTTGGATCCTCAAAACCTTGTGGTTGAGCAACATATACTTCTTCCTCAAGCTTACCTTTGAGGAATTTACTTTTCACATCCATTTGATTTAAGATGATATTATGATGGTTAGCATAGGCAATCAATATGCAAATAGCCTCAAGTCTAGCAACAGGTGCAAAAGTTTCATCGAAATCAATTCCTTCAACCTATGTGTAGCCTTGAGCTACAAGACGAGCCTTATTCCTCACCACAAGGCCATTTTCATCTTGTTTGTTGCGGTAGATCCATTTGGTACCGATGATGTTGTGCTTGTGTGGGTCTGGTCGCTTGACAATCTCCCACACGTTGTTGAGCTCGAATTGATGGAATTCATCTTGCAAGGCTTGAATCCACTCAGATTCCATGAATGCTTCATCAACTCTGGTGGGCTCTGTGATAGAGACAAACGCAAAATGCCCACAAAAGTTAGATAAATGTGAAGCTTTTGAGCGAGTGAGAGGACCTGGTGCATTGATGTCATCGATGATCTTCTCGATCTGCACTTCGTTTGCAACGCGAGAATGTGCGGGTTGAAGATTTTGCTTTGGCCGAGCAATTTCTTCAGGACCAATTTCTTCAGTAGCACCAGTATGATTTTCTTCACGATCCGGAATGACATCTTGAGTAGATTCTTCGGTAGGGATGATATCCTCAGTAGCTTTGAACTTGATGGATTCCTCAGGTGACATTTTATCTAGCACAGGAGGTAGGTGCTCTCTTTGCGAGCCATTAGTTTCATCAAACCGCACATCTACAGTTTCAACAGCCTTGTGATGATTTAGGTTGAAGACTCTGTAGGTGTGCGAGTCCGTTCTGTAACCAAGCATAAAACCCTCGTGTGCTTTTGGTGCAAACTTAGAGTGATGGTGAGGATCCCTAATCCAACATTTAGCACTGAAGACTTTGAAATAACTTACATTGGGTTTCTTGTCAGTGAGGAGTGCGTATGAGGTTTTTTGAAGAATTTGTGAAGATATACCCTGTTGATGATGTGGCATGCAGTATTGATGGCTTCAGGCCAGAAGCGCTGAGGCGTCTTGTATTCATCAAGCATAGTGCGAGCCATCTCAACAAGAGTTCGGTTCTTGCGCTGCACGACGCCATTCTGCTGAGGAGTATAAGGAGCAGATAACTCGTGAGTAATACCAAGTATATCAAGATATTCATCAAGTCCAGTGTTCTTGAACTCAGTTCCATTATCACTCCTGATATGCTTGATCTTCACACCGAAGTTAGTGGAAGCCCTTGAGGAAAATCGTCTAAAGACTTGCTGCACTTCATTTTTGTAAGTGATGATATGCACCCATGTGTAACGAGAATAGTCATCAACTATGACAAAGCCATATAATGATGCAGAGCTAGTGAATGTGGCATAATGAGTAGGGCCAAAGAGATCCATATGAAGTAATTCAAAGGGACGAGAAGTGGTCATGATAGTCTTCGAGGGATGCTTGGATCTGGTGATCTTTCCAGCCTCACAAGCCCCACAAAGATGATCTTTGAGGAATTTGACACCCTCGATGCCAATGACTGATACGTCTCTGTCGTATCTATAATTTTTTATTGTTCCATGCCAATATTCTACAACTTTCATATACTTTTTGGCAACTTTTTATACTATTTTTGGGACTAACATATTGATCCAGTGCCCAGTGCTAGTTCCTGTTTGTTGCATGTTTTTTGTTTCACAGAAACCTCATATCAAACTGAGTCCAAACGGAATAAAAACGGATGGAGATTTTTTTGCAATATTTATGATTTTTGGGAAGAAGAATCAACGCGAGACGATGCTCCAGTGGCCCACGAGGCAGGGGGCGCGCCCCAGGGGGGTGGGCGCGTCCCTGACCCTCGTGGCCACTCCGTAAGGAGGTTGCTGCCCTTCTTTCGCCGCAAGAAAGCCAATATCCGGATAGAAATCGTGTCCAAAGGGCAACCCAATCGAAGTTACGGATCTCCGGGAATATAAAAAACGATGAAAGGGCAGAATCGGGAACGCAGAAACAGAGAGAGACAGAGAGACAGATCCAATATCGGAGGGGCTCTCGCCCCTCCCGCGCCATGGAGACCATGGACCAGAGGGGAAACCCTTCTCCCATCTAGGGAGAAGGTCAAGGAAGAAGAAGAAGAAGGGGGCTCTCTCCCCCTCGCTTCCGGTGGCGCCGGAACGCCGCCGGGGGCCATCATCATCACCGCAATCTACACCAACGCCTCCGCCATCTTCACCAACATCTCCATCACCTTCCCCCATCTATATTGTCACGCCCAAGATGCGACCCTATCCTAAAGGAACTCGAAGGTCCCACCAAGGATAGAAGCGCATCTTGAAGACGCTTTTGCAAGGTGGATATCATTACATCAACATTACATAATAGATAGGGATACATACATAAGGCATACAATGCCACACCTAATACAACATCAACTTACATAAGAGCACCATCCGACTATGGATGAAACACAAACAGAAACTCAAACGACATCCACCACCTTTAGCCCAAGCTTCGACCTGCACCTATCCCCGATCGAAGAAGAAGAAGAAGAACTCCAAAACAAGCAAACATCGCTCTCGCGTCATGATCATCGCATAACCTGTACCTGCAACTGTTGTTGTAGTAATCTGTGAGTCACGAGGACTCAGCAATCCCATTACCATGGGTATCAAGACTAGCAAAGCTTAATGGGAAAGGAAGGGGTAAAGTGGTGAGGTTGCAGCAGCGACTAAGCATATATGGTGGCTAACATACGCAAATAAGAGCGAGAAGAGAGCAAATGGAACGATCGTGAAGCTAGCAATGATCAAGAAGTGATCCTGAACTCCTACTTACGTCAAACATAACCCAAAAACCGTGTTCACTTTCCGGACTCCGCCGAAAAGAGACCATCACGGCTACACACGTGGTTGATGCGTTTTAATTCGGATCTGGTGTCAAGTTCTCTACAACCGGACATTAACAAATTCCCATCTGCCACATAACCGCGGGCACAGCTTTCGAAAGTTTAAACCCTGCAGGGGTGTCCCAACTTAGCCCATGATAAGCTCTCGCGATCAACGAAGGATATTCCTTCTCCCAGGAAGACCCGATCAGACTCGGAATCCCGGTTACAAGACATTTCGACAATGGTAAAATAATACCAGCAAAGCCCCCCGAATGTGCCGACAAATCCTGATAGGAGCTGCACATATCTCGTTCTTAGGGCACACCGAATTGTCCAAACTTCCGGTAGGCCAGCCCAGAGTTGCCCCTGGTGACCACCGGCGGCTGACAGGTTGGACCAACACTCACGACGAGCACTGGCCTGGGGGGTAAAAATAAGATGACCCTCGGAAGCGCGACTCCCAAGGAAAAAAGGGCCAGGTGAGGCAAATGTAAAAACAAGGTTGGGCCTTGCTGGAGGAGTTTTATTCAAAGCGAACTATCAAGGGGGTCCCATAAATCACCCAACCGCGTTAGGGACGCAAAATCCGGGAACATAATACCGATACGACGGAAACTAGGGTGGCAAGAGTGGAACAAAACACCAGACATAAGGCCGAGTCTTCCACCCTTTACCAAGTATATAGATGCATTAATTAAATAAGAGATATTGTGATATCCCAACATAATCCTATCCACCATGGAGCAATCTTCAACTTCACCTGCAACTAACAACGCTATAAGAGGGGCTGAGCAAAGCGGTAACATAGCCAAGCAACGGTTTGCTAGGAAGGGTGGAAATGTTAGAGGCTGACATGGCAATTTGGGAGGCTTGAAGAGCAATTGATAGGTAGCGCAGCAAAGAGATAGAACGAAGCAACTAGCATAGCAATGATAGTAGTGAGATCCAGGGTAGCGGTCATCTTGCCTGAAATCCCGCTAGTAAGAAGAACGAGTCCATGAAGAAGATGAACGGACGTAGTCGAACGAATCCTCACAACTCCGGACCGAAACCGAAGCTAACGCGAGAAGCAAACCGGAAAGAAGCAAACAACAATATAAATGCACAAGCATAAGCATGGCATGATGCACAAACAAGTATGATGCATGTCCGGTTTAAAGAGGCAAGGCATGATAATGCAACAAACAATACTACAAGTTAAGTGGAGCTCAATATGCAACGACTTGCATATTGACGAAACTTCACAACAATTATTTAGTTCTCTCCCGTTTAAACTACTCAATAATATTAAATGTTGGTTAACATGGCAAGAGGTGAGCATAATAAAACTACCTATCTAGGCAAGTTTAAATGAGGCCGGAACAACAATCAACAATTCCGGAAAATCCTCATGTCCATATTTTGAATTTGGTACTGTTCTGACCTAAAACATATTTTATTATTGTTAAACAGGAAAATAAAGTGCACCAAGTTAAACTAGGCATTTTTCCACCCCATTTACATATAAAGTTTACTTAAAACCAAGCAACGATTGTTTAGTTGTGAAATAAAACATTTTAACATGGCATTTAAGCAAATTTAAACAAACAGCAAGTTTAAACATTTTAAACATGGATGAAAGTGGCATATTATTAATCTACACAAAATTCTAAGAATTTTACATGTTTAAATCATTTTAATCCGATGCACGGTTGTTGAGTTATTAAATGCATGAACATGAGGGGGCAATCTGTAAACATGGAGTTTTCTGGATAAGGTTAAATTCGCAGAGTCTAAAAAAACAGAACTGGGCCGAATCTGGATTTGGGCGAGGGTTGCTCACATTGGGCCAAGCCCAGCTGGTGCAGAGGGAGGCCGGTTGAAGGGGAGGCAGAGGTGGGCGCTGGGCCTTGGCGAGGCAAGAGGAGGGCTCGCGTGGGGCACTCGTCCACGCTGGCGCTGGACAAGTCAACGCTGGTCGTCTCGTTCGAAGCAGAGGAAGCGAGCGGGCGGGCGACGCTGCAGAGGGACTTGGCGGGGCGGCGGAGAGGCGCAGGGGCTTGGGGCTCCGGCAGCTTGGTCTCCGGCGGCAGAGCGGCGACCTGGAGGCAGGGACGAGGCCGGGGCGCAGGGACTTGCCGGATCTGACGGAGACAGCGACGAACGGAGCAGGGCGGCGGAAGGAGCTGCAAGGCCATGGCACGGGAAGAATTTAAAGGGGATGCAGCAGGAAAGAGAGAACACAAGGGAAGGAGAGCAGCGGCAGGGCTCACCGGAGCACGAGCGGGCAGCGAGGACGAAGCAGAGGCGACCCGAGATGGCAGGTGACCAGGGCGGCGCGGCTCCATCTCCATGGACAGGCGGCCATGGTTTGTTTCCTGTGAAGAGAAGCGAGAGAGATGAGAGATTCTGAGAGAGCGTTGCCGGCAAGCAAGAAGAAAGAAGAGGGGAGGATGGAGAGGAAGGGCACGGTCCTGCTAGAGGTGGTCGCCGGCGGCGAGGCGCGAGGTTGCGAGTCGGAGGAGCTCGTGATCGAGGGGCTCTGGCGATGAGGAGAGCTTGGCTGGTGGTGCAAGGGGACGAGGCAGGGGACCTGAATCTGGTGCTACGGTGGCGCTCGGGAAGCCGAGGAGGCAGCGGGGCTCGGGCAAGGCGTCGCTGCACCGGCGGGGTTGATGAAGAGCCCGGTGCACAAGGGCGCCATGTGAGAGAGCTCGTGGGCTGAATGGATCTGGCTGGAGATTGGCTCGGTGGGGAAAACGAGGAAGGTGAAGAAGGTGGCGACGGCATGGGATTTGATGGATGGATCGATGGTGAGAAGTGGCTGGCGTTGGTTTGCTGCGGTTGAATCGGGAGGATCCCGGGGAAGGAGGCGACAGAGTGGAGCTAGTGGCGGCGGCGCGACGGGACAAGGGAGAGGATTTCTAGGGTTTGCCAAAATGGACTAGGGGTGGATGAATATATACATCACGGATTAAGATAAGGGCTACCTCGTTCCTCCAATCGCAATCGGACGAACGCGAAAAATGGGCTAGGATGTCCAAATAAGAAAACGGGGATGTTTTATAGACGTTATGGGATGATCCGAATCCAACGGTGACGACTGCTCCGGTCGGGTTCGCAAAAGGTTTCAGACATGCACGCGAGTGGTCTGAGAGAGACTCCGGTTTAGGCAAGAGGGAAAACGAAGAACAAGGTTGGTCTCGGAACGGTCAACTAAAGCAAGAGGGAAACGCGGCAACTACGAACGGATGCAAGCTTTATGAAAACATGTAGATGTAATGCGCATGATGCTATGAGATGAGATGCATGACATGAAAAAAATGCAAAACAAACGACAAAAACCCAACCACGAAGGAAATATCATATCGCATCTCCGGAAAAGGCAAGAGTTGGAGTTACGAATATGGAAAGTTGTATCCGGGGCGTTACAACACTCCACCACTACGAGAGGATCTCGTCCCGATCTAGGATGGCAACGGAGGGAAAAGGAAGAGGAAGATAAGAGGTAAACTAAGTTGCTTCTTCGACAAACGAGTGAAACCATGAACCTTGAGAGGTTGAGCAAAATGAAAAAAAGAAAACAACGAAGATGAACAAAGTTGAAAACACTCCGTTAGCAAAGAGGAACAAGGGATACGACGAGAACCAAGAGGTTTAGTGATAATATAGATATTGAAACCACTCTGGTTAAAACTAGATAGAGAAGGAATAAGATTGATATAATTTGGGCAGCACTCCGACTGAAAGAAGAATGAAAACTTGATAAGATGAAAAGCACTTGAAGAGATGACACAACACTCCGGTTAAATGGATAAGCATGAAAAGAACACGATCCTCACAATTCAAGATGATGAGTGAAAGGAGCAACATCACAATGCCTCCGGAAGAAAGAATAGAAGATAGATCATTGGAATAACAGAATGGAGAAGAAAATGCCAACTTCTGCCACAAATGAGCTTGGAAAGCACCCTTCCAAGAAGGTTATAACGGAGTTGTTGGAAAACCAACAATGAAACATGCAGATACAAGCTTGTAGTAGGCTTATGGAAAACATCTCAAGACTATGAGGTGCCAACCGGCCACAAATGGAAACCATTGATTTGATTAAGAGCACCGAAGAGATGAAAAACTTCTTCCACCAAGATGATAGAGAGATAACTTGGATCATTGATAAACACCATAATAACAACATTCCTTAGGGAAGGCTTTAGGTGAAATCTTTACCAAGATAACTCCAACGAAGAGATTGATGGATTTAAAATACCTCATTCTTGACAACATGTGAATCACGAAACATGAATGGAAATTATCAAGAATGACATATCACCATCTCAAAAGATAAGGTAGAAATAATTGCACTTCGAAATGCCAGAAGAAGAATACTTGAACTCCTCAGAAAAAACATGTGTTGTGCACCATGTTTAATTTTGAGTATAGCTTGGCGGATCATAACTTCAAGAGAAATCTTGAAGAACAATTGAAGAATGAAAAGAATCCTTGATGAACCATCATGTAGAGCCTCCATGAAGAACTCCGGTAATAAAAGCATGATAGAAAGAAAGAGAAGTTGAAAACACAAGGTGAAGCCTTCCGATGATTTAGATGGAGCTACGAAATGAGATAAAGCGGAAAACTTGGAACTTCGGAAAAGAAAAGATGAAACATCTCGAACCGGGAAATGTGACATGATGAACAACTCTGGAAAGAAGAAACTAGATCACTTGGATGAAACAATAATAAGAATTACGTTATGCGTATCCTTCACCAATTTAAATTGATGACAAGCAACGGATTTGGCATACTACTTATTCTTGTAGAAAGGATTAAGAGGGATATAGCGCCAACTTGAAGAAGTTATTGAAGGGACCACCGGTGGGATTGGAAACAACAAATGAAATGATACGGTAGCAAAGGAAGAGGAATCTTGAACGAACCACCGTAAGAATTGAAAACGAACGAAGTAAAGGGGTGAATCACCGGTAAGAATTAGAGAACGAATGAAGATACTTGAGGGAATTTGATACAAGAGAACGAAGAGATCACGAGCTGATTAGAGACCACTTGAGCGATGCACCGGTAAGATTTGGATAACGAGAGCTGAAGGCTGGAATGAATGATTCTGAGATGATGTGCTCCAGAGAATCAAACTGAAAAGACTCCTGAATAGATCCGGATGGGTGAAAAGAATTCTCACAATCGAAAATAATTATGAGAGGATGGCATCAAGCTAGAATCATGAATCTTCAAGAGAATGGGCCAAGATTTGAGAGAAAAAAAACTCTTCTTCGGTCTTCAAATGACGACGGGAAAACACCACCAAAATACTGAGATCCTCCGGTAGAATGGAAAGCAAAGAGGTTGAGCCAACAATGAAATGATTTTGAAAGAGATCTTGGACAAGGCATGTGACTGATGGAATCCATTCTTATGTCACACTTTGAAAAAAAATGTGGTATAGCTCCGGGAAAATTAGAAGAGTCAGGTAAGATCCTGGGAAAAGACTTGTGGGTTAGGGCCCACTGAAAAGAACCATCGTTGAAGGATTGCTTGAAATAGAGATTGCACCGGTAGAATTAAATGGCTCAAAAGAGATAACAACCTCGAGATATCTTGAACAGATTAGGAATGATAACACGAATCTTCCGAGATATCTTCAGCACACCGGAACAAATGAATAGTGAGAGGTGAAAGATTAAGAGGTGCACTGGCAAGAGAAGACATTTGAAACAAGGAAAGGATATGATCGACAAAGCTTGAATTGAATCCATCGGAGAAGAAAATGTGACGAAGAATTGATAAACTTGAAGCTCCGTTAGTATCTTCTTGAGAATCACAGGAGAAGAGCTTTGACGGAAAAGAATGGAGAGACTTCACATCAATAAAAGGATATTTGATTAAGAAATCTGAGTCCTTGAAGAAAAAGGTGGGAGGGCGGGAAAACAAAGACAGCTTGGGACGGATGAAACAAACACCGGCGAGAAAAACTTAGAATTGATCTCACAAATGAATGATCGGATCCACTTGAAGAGAAGCACACCGGTTGGAAAGAATTGACATGACAATCTCGATGATCAAAAGGATTAGTACTCCCATAAAAATATGAGAACACCGCTTGAAAGGTATGGAATCAACACTTGACATTGAAGCAACTCAAATACCACAACTCAAAACAAAACAAAGGATTGGCTTGCAGAAATAAGCCGGAACAAATACATATGATAGAGATTTACCCAATCCCATATCATGCATCTGTCGGAAAGATATTCTAAGAGCTACTTGAATTCCCACCTATAAAACTCCCGAAACTTTCTGGTTATGCAATCTGGTGTTGGGGATACAGGGGAAGCAATATATCTCACCCAAACTAACAATCCCTACATCCAGTTGTATCCATCCGTCAACATAACCAAGAAAACTCCAGAAATCGTGTACCTCAACCTTCGAAAAGCATCCGTTATACGAGCTATGGCAATACTCCCGAACTCCCGCCCCAGTACTGGGTGGCGTCGAGGTTATCTCACCAACAACTGCATAAAAGAGATTTTCGATGTCGGCAAAACTCAGGTATTCCAGAACTGCAACGATAAAATTATGACGACAACACCTCGGAGCTCAACTCCCCGGGACACTGCCACAACCCCTAAATGTCAGGAGGCACCAAGAACAATGTTCTTGTCATAAGAATATCGGAACGATTCCAAGATACCCGCGTGATCCTAAAAAAAATTTAGTGAAATTTGAGGAGAGGAAAGACAAAACATCTACGTCAGGAGACCTCACCAGAGCGGCGAAGGGGCTGAGGAGTAAAAAGAATCGTACACTCCGAATTATATAATCCTAAGACTCAAAATAGTTTTCTTCTAGACTCAACAACGGCCAACAATCAAGGGGGCTCCTATGGTCGGTCGAGGCTCTGATACCAACTTGTCACGCCCAAGATGCGACCCTATCCTAAAGGAACTCAAGGTCCCACCAAGGATAGAAGCGCATCTTGAAGACGCTTTTGCAAGATGGATAGCATTACATCAACATTACATAATAGATAGGGATACATACATAAGGCATACAATGCCACACGAATACAACGTCAACTTACATAAGAGCACCATCCGACTACGGATGAAACACAAACGAAACTCAAACGACATCCACCACCGCTAGTCCAGCTGCCGACTGGCACCTATCCCCGATCGAAGAAGAAGCAGAAGAAGAACTCCAAAACAAGAAAACATCGCTCTCACGTCATGATCATCGCATAACCTGTACCTGCAACTGTTGTTGTAGTAATCTGTGAGCCACGAGGACTCAGCAATCCCATTACCATGGGTATCAAGACTAGCAGAGCTTAATGGGAAAGGAAGGGGTAAAGTGGTGAGGTTGCAGCAGCGACTAAGCATATATGGTCATTTTAGCTAAGTGCTAATGATGATGACATGGTCATTCTTGCTAACTTATTAATGATCCTTGGATTTGCAGGCCGTGGAGCTGAACAGAAACATTTTCGATGGCTCGAATGCGCTAAGTTCTGACATTGAAACCGTAGAGGGTGACAACAAGCTGAGGGAAGCGATGCAGGTAACTTTAAGCCTCATAGCATTCTATTCGAGCAATCAAAAGTTTGATCCATGTCATGTTCTTACTTATTTGCAACCCTAAACCTGATCCAAGCCATTCTCTTCTATATTTGTTTTTGCAGAAGATCATGAACCGTTGCCGCAGGCTAGCAGGCATGCTTGGGTGCGCTTCCTCGGTTGACGTGCATGTTCCTGCTCCTGGTGGGTCGACACATGCCCTACCTTCATCAAGCCATGCCGGCAGAGGTTCCTCGAGCCATGCCGCCTCGTCATCTCGCCTTGTTGACGAGACCGAGGAAGAAGATGATCAGTGAGAAGAGGACGAGGAGGAAAGGGAAGAAAAGGGAGAAGAGGAAGGAGGTGACGATGAAGAAGGTGATGAGGAGGAGTATGATGACGATGACGAACCTCAACCGACTCAGCCAACCCATGAGATGGGAGGGAAATTTCTGAAGATCGACTGGAAGAGTCCATCCCCGTTTCAGAAACCGGTTCCTCGTCGTCGCCCGCAGAAGGCAAATGAAGGCCGCTCAAAGAGAAACGAGGAGCGTCCCGCTAAGAGGGGGAAGGGAGGAACTAGAGTGATGTGCCATGTTGAACTTGCTTAGTTATACTAGTTGGGCCATGTTGAACTACTCAGTTTTGTGTTATTGCTACCTATTTTACTATGTTGAACCTATTTGATATTAGAACTCATTGGATGGGTCGATTTGCTATATATAATGTGTGAGGTCTATTTTCATATGAAAGAACTATTTTGCTGTTGTGTGTTTACCTGTCATATGCAAACACTATTTTCATAGTTGTAATTGAAATAGTCAAGCTCTTGTTAAAAGAAGTGGGTGAGGACCCTACCGCCAGATACCACGGTGGTAGGATTTCATAGCTTGCCGCCAGGCACCCTATCGGTAGTATGTGAAATCCTACCGCACAGAACTTACCCTTTTCAGTTACAAAACACACGTTGCGCTAGGCACACCCTACTGCTGTCGGATGTGGCGGTAGGGTGTGTAAACCTACCGCCCAAAACTGGGCGTTTTCTGTCACAGAACGGACTCACAAAGGCAAGGTGCGCCATACCTTACCGCCGCCCCCCTCGGCGGTAGCTTTAGCCACGCTACCACCATAAGCCTTGGCGGTAGGGTGGCTAGACCCCACAAACGGTAGGTTGACGGAGGCTTCCGCCCTACCGTCGGTGGCCATGGCGGTAGCTTGTTCAACCCTACCGCCAGGGCCCATGGCGGTAGGCAAAGGGTCAGATCTCAAAATGTTTCTAGACGGGGGTCAGGTCCTGCTAAAGTAACCCAAAAGGGTCAAAACATGAAATTTGGCCGCGACGGGATAAGGAGAGAGAGAGAGAACATGGTGGGGGCGGGGTGGGTGAGAGATTAGGGAGAGACAGAGTGGTGGGAGTAGCTGCTATATGCCACCTCATCGATCAGTGGGATCTACCGCAAGATGTGTTTTCTCTTCGCCATCTGGGTTTTCTTTTATAGACGGCAAATATGGTTTTTTGCCGTCTGTTAAAAAATACACAAACAGTAAAGTCTTTGTCGTCTGCATTTTTTTAACAGACCCCGTAAAAAAATTGCTGACGGCAAAGTCTCTTTGCCGTCTACAATTTTTTTCTACAGACGGCAAATTTGGACTTTGTTGTCTGCCCTGATGAAACGCTGACGGCAAAGAGTAGTACAAATGGCAAATCTCCTATTTCCTGTAGTGTGTGGCCCGCTATCAGCGACCGAAGGGTAGGGAGGAGGGTGCGTGGCTTGGTTTTTTGTGGGAAACACCATAGAAATATTTTCTTCTTACGAAAAAGCCCTTGGAGAAAAACAACACAAGTTGTTAAAAAAACTGGTAGGGTGGGGGTTCAAACTGGTGACCTATCACTCGCATGTGGACCTGGGTAGCCAGTAGACGCAATCACATTTGTCGTCATGTATGTATTCACACGATTTATGTATATATAAGGCTCATCAACATAAACAAAGAAAAATTTCCAGAAAAAAAAGGTGCGGGGTCAATGATTTGAACCCACGCCTACCACGCAAACACAGGACATGCATTGTTACAAAAGGATAAATTTCTCTTTATAAAATAATGCGCTCGTGTGGGTAAAACGGACCAATGTGCAGCCCGTTTTCAACATGTTACTCCTTCTGATTCATATTACTTCTCTTATATTTGACTTATAAGGATGTACTATGAGTTGAAGGGAGTACTTTTTCCAGATTAAACTTTTTTTAAAAATACATAAATTTTAATCATGTGCTATAAATAATGTACATATAATTAAAATAAAATACATTAAAAAGTTCATATAGTTTCATTAATTATCTGCGCAAAAGTTTTTAAGAAATAAGAATTATTAAATATCTTAATATTTGTTTAAAAGTCCTCACATTTTTTAAAAAATAATTATAAAGTTTCATCAATTTTGAATAAATTCTCATATAACTTTAAAATTGTCGATGTACTAATAAAATATTCATGTAGTACATAAAAGTGTTCGGGCTTAAATAAAAAATTTGTTTTGTTTTCCAAAATGTTACACAGTATATAAAGTCTGTGTGTTTTTAGAAAAAAAAAACTAGTGCGTTCTTAGATTAATTGCAGATTCTCACGTGAATAATATTTGAATGATATGAACTTTAATCATTAACATTTTAAAACTGTATGAATATGTTTTTAAATAATACATGATTTTTCTAAAATAATATGTAAAATTTTAATTATTTTTAAAAATTATGAATATTAATTATATTTTAAAATATTTTTAGAAGTTATTATCAAATTAATTTTTAATAATGTTTATTCAAAACATTAAGTTATGGATACTCCTTGCTCCATGTATATCCAACTTTATGCAAACATTTTTATTTCATTACAATTAAGATGTGCTTCTGTGATGTGTTTGTGTTGCTACATGATATATCATATTATTGGAAACTTATTTTAGGGTACAACTAGCGACAACATAAAAAACTTGAAAGTACTCAGTTATATGAAGTTATAGTTTTTCCGTATTGTTGATATATTTATCGTGGCAAATTCATTTCTCACTCTAAAGTGAAGCTATATATTATTACAAAAATTAGATGTAAAATTTATTTTCGGCTGTTAAATTGAAATCTTGCTGCAGTTGATTCTTTCTTAACTTGAGTGACCCAACATTTTCACATTAGTCCGCCAATTGATTTAGGACCAATTATGCCTCATGGTGGGTTAATAGGTTATTTATCATTTTCTATGACATCCATAAATATCTATGGAACTCAAGATATTTTTCACATTATTCCACCAATTAATTTTGGACCAATTATGCCTCGTGATGTGTTAATGGATTATTTATCATTTTCTACAAACAGCTTCGTGTGGAGATATCTACCTTTTGCAGTAGAAGACCACAAATTTCGGGTGAAACTAAAAAGATAATTATATATAGCTTCACCGACGTGGGAATGCCATCAGGAAACGCCAAGTAGAGCACTGAGTAGTTCAGTTGCTTGGTTGGCTCGATTCCACCAGTGCCAACAGATTGTGCAGTAGTGGATGCAAATGTATCCCCCATCCACGTAGTCAATGTTGCCAGGTGCCTTTTGTCGAAAAAGACCGCTTGATGAATCGAATTGCTAGAAAAGATCCTTTTTAAAATAAATTAACAAAAAAAGCCAGCTGCACCGTGGCGACAGGTGTGGCAGCCGACACGTGGCACCTGCCGGCAGCCTAAGCTTAACAGTTTTTTTCATCCGCATGTAAGCTGCAACGGAACGTGCAGGAGTGGTGCGCCCAGCTGCCACGCAGCGAGGCGGCAACTACTACTGCTGCGCGTGTTGCGACATGCCAGGTGGGTCCTGCCGCTGCGTACGGCCACACGGCAGCTCGAACCCTTTCAGATGCATATCAACTTGGAAGAAACTTGCTAGTACGAGTACTTGGGTTAACGGATCAACTGATTTCAGTGCAAATCACGAGCTTGCTTCTCCGAAACGGCCAAAATATCGGTCAGTACTTGTCAGCTAGCCGTACGTATGCGGCCACACCGCGACCGCATCTCTGCCCTGCGCTAGCCGCGTGGATTAAATAAAGCACCATGGCCTCCGCGTACAGGGCGCCGCTGCCACGCAGCGACCGCCGCCTTGGACCGTGGCGGCAGGGCCCACCCGGCCTGCGCGCGCGGCTTGGTGCCATCTGGCTACGTGGCGGCAGGGCCCACCTCTCCAATCCGTTCCGTTGCAGCTGCTTCCCGGACGAGTAAGGCCAACTCCACCGCGCGACCCTATCTTGTCCGGCCCCGTCCGTTTGGGGTAAAAGGGACAAATGAGACGGCCCAGCGCGCAACGGCCCGGAGCCATCTGGCCCGTTTTGTGTCCGTGCCGATTCATTTCAAACGCAAACTTGCGCCGGGTTTGGGTCGCGGCGGACAGCGAACGGACGCTTCGAGCGTTCACGTCGGGCAGCGTGGCGGCCACCTACCTCCCACCCGCCAACATAAATGCGCACGCGGGTGGCCCCACTGTCATCCGCCAATGACGGGTCGGCGTCCTTCTTAATGGGACCCGTGGACGGTCGTCGTCCTCATCCCCACGCCGGCCCCTCTACGCCTCGAAGCCGACACGCCCAAACCCTAGCCATTCCCGCCCTCGAGCTTCGCCCGGCGGCGCAGCCATGGGTCTGTGGAACCGCAAGGGGAAGCACGACCGCGAGGCCGGCTCCTCCTCCGGCCGCCGCCGCGGATCCGTGAAAAAGGAGGAGCCCGCGTCACCGCCGCGCTCCTCCCGTCGAGCCCCCGCGTCACCGCCGCACTCCTCCCGTCGAGCCCCCGCGCCGGCCCCCTTCACCATTGCCCCTAGGCCCTCCAGCGAGCGCAACCGGCAGTACATCTGCGCGGACGTGTGTCGGAGGTACTCGGAGACGAGGACGCCGGTCCCGTGGAGCGACGCCCACCTCCCCAACGTATGGCACCTCTCCGCGGACCGGGTCCCTATCCCGCCAGTGCCGGCGACCGGCCGTCCACGGCGCGATGAGATCAACCGCCGCCGCCGCCGCCTCCTCCTCCCAGACGACCTGTACTACGATCACGGGTATGCCCCCGACTCCCCGCTGTGGGAAACATGGCTCCAGGACAAGCACGATGTGCGGCGCGCGTCCTACTTCGCCGGCACCGTGTCGGGCGCGGAGGAATACGTCTTGGTCGCGCGGGCGTCTGCGGGTCTGTGACTGGCATACGCCGTCGCCTTCCACGTCTCCGTCGGCACCTCCCCCTCCTCGCGTTACAGCGGAGGAGGAGGCCCGTCTCCTGCAGCTTGTCATGGACGACTCCATGAACACGCACGACGAGCGGCAGTGGGACGGCCTGGAGGAGGCCATGGCCCTCTCTGCCACCGGGGACGTCGCCTTCCCAGGCTGCGGTGGCGGCCGTCGGAGGAGCCGATGGAGGAGGACCGCCCGCGTTCGGCATTTCTTTGGGCGAGGTGGGGCTGGTCACCTGCTGCGCCGGCGTGGCGTGAAGCTGGTGCCCGCTCCGCCGCGGTCACCGGGCGGAGGCGTCGCCAGCGGGAGGAGGTGGTGCGAGCACCTCCGGCCGTCCAGCCCGCCCGTCTACCACGCACCGCCGCCGAGTATCGTCGACCTCGTCGGCGGCAGCGGCGACACCGGCGGCCAGTGAAGACGGCGACGGCCACGACACCGACGGGCGCGGCAGGAGCGCGCGGGAGGAGTTTTTTTATTTTGTTATTATGTTAATTATTAAACTGGGCCTTTTAAGTGGCCGTTGAAACTGGGCCGTTTTGTGGCCGACCCCTATATATGTTTTATGTTTTTTTAAATGCGTTTATTTGCTTTTTTAGTTATTTCATTCAGTTTTTTATTCCCGTCCACCCCGGACACGATTTGGGGTGCGGCCGCGATGGGCGCACGACGACCAACGGACCTGACCCGGACACGGGCGTACCCATCAGCGCTCCAAAGGGACAAATTCGGGCCAATCCGGACGTCCGTTTGGGTCGCGCGGTGGAGTTGGCCTAAACATGTTAAGCACCAGCTGCCGCCTGCTCCCGTGGCGGCAGGGGCTGCCGCCGGCGCCTGTGGCGGCAGGTGCCACGTGTCGGCTGCCGCACCTGCCGCCACGGTGTTGCTGATCTTTTTTGTCAACTAGCAAAATGGCCCATGCATTGCAACGGGAGAACTGTTTTTTTATAATCTCTAATTGCCATGACCACATTTTGCTGCATCTTTCAGATACACTATCACTCTCATGTTTGTGAAATCGTGAACAATTTTGAAAAATCATAAACATTTTTTAAAATCATGGACATATCTGAAATCATGAATATTTTTCAATTCATGGACATTTTTAAAGATTTTTGAACATTTTCTAAAATCATGAACATTTTCTGAATTCATGAAAATTTAAACTATTTGTAAAGAAATTAAACATTACGAACATTTTTAAAAATAGTTTTCTTGAATAGGCGAACATTTCTAAAATCGACAAACATTTTTTGGAAATTGTTTGGTGCAACATTTTTAGAAATTCATGAACATTTTTTTGATTTAACATAAATTGTTGAATTGTATGATCATGTTTTCAATCAGCGAATATTTTAAGAATCAATAGACTATTTTGTAAGTCACGAACAGTTTTTGAATTTTATAATATTTTTTAATTCATGAATATTTGTTGAATTGGCAAAATTTTGTTCAATATTGTTAATGTTTTTAATACATGAACATTTTTTGATTTCCCAAAATTTTGTTTTCAAAGTTGAGAATATTTTTAGAATATGCGAGCATTTTTCAAAAACAATGAAAGTTTACTAAATCAACAAGCATTTCTTAACGATTTTAAAATTTGTTTCAAAATTCTAACTGTTTAATTTTAGAAACTTTTTGGAAGTCTCAAATTATTTAAAGTCGAAAAAAAGAAGATACAAAAGAAAAACAAAATTTAAGTAACAGGCCGCCCGAACATGGGCCGTCCCAAGCAGACGCGTTGTATCCTGTCCCGGCGATTTGAGCGCAGTGTAGAAGGTTCTTACTATATGGGCTGGCCAAGGCGGGAATTCACTCTGTGAAACGTATTTTTATCACTTATTGACTTCATCCCTGCCCTTGGCACAAGTGTGACCCGCCGCGGCCGCCGCCGCCGCCACTCCTATGGAGGCATGGAAACCCTCACAGGAAGGCGACTGAACGAGCGGACGGCTTGAGGAGCGGGCAGCTAGGATCAGAGGAAGGGTTACGTTTTTTTTTCTGACGCATCAAATTGGGTTTGAGAAAAAAGAAAAAAAACAGGAAACATAAGGAATGACGACGTGGCTGGGGGGAACGATGCCCGGAGGGAGAGTTCGACGAAAGGGAGCGACGTAAGAGGGGAGAGGGAACCTTACGTTTCTTTTAGATAGTAGAGATTTGTTTTAGAGGGGGTCTTTTCTAGCAATTTGATTCGTCAGGTGGTCTTTTTATAAAAAAAATCGTCTTTTGTCATGTCGCAATATTCAGTGCCGCAATATTGCACCACGTTTTTGTAGCTGACGGTGGGCCGACGGCACTGGACGCCGGAGTGTCGTCCCAATCCAGCAGACCAGGCACGAAGCCTACAGATTCTCATCCAAATCAGAGGCGCGTTCAAACTGGAACCCCAAGCACAAGGCGTGCACAGACGGAGAACGATCGGTCGAGGGTGTAGGACCGGCACATACATGGCCGACCCCGACCTCGCCGCCGCGGAGCCCGACGAGGAGAGCCAGTGCGGCATTCCGTGCGTCTCGGCGTTCTGCGCCTGCATTCTCGTCGCCGCCTCCGTCCTCCTGGTGCTGCTCTTCTGCCGCTCCGCTCACGCATCCACGGCCGCCCAAGTCATGGCCGCCGCCGGCCTCATCTTGGCGGTCATGGGCCTCGCCGTCGGGGTCGTGTTCTACGCCCACTGCCTCGACTTCTGGGTCCACGGGAATTGCCTTGGGGAACCGCTGCTACCGGCTGCTGCTGCCCTAGATTGATTGATCGAGCCCGATGGGATGGCGATCGTTCGGGGAGTAGCTAATAATTGGTTGTCTTTGATTGTTCTTGGATTTGATTATAGCTGTACTTTTTGTGTTTACAGTTTTTTCGATAAAGGGCGACTTTATTATCTCAAAATGTAGGATCAAGTTTTTTTCGAAACGGAGGCAAAAGAATTGCCTCATCGATTAATTAAGAAGAAGAGAATTGCCCAGTTAATTTACGAAAAAACGGGCTAAAATCAATACAATCAGATCATAATTGAACTACTCACCAATCATGAGACCCCATGAGTACACCTGCAACCCGCCAAACCCTCCCAACATACTACAAACGTAACTCCTGACGCTTGTACACCACAATCGAACCCGACAAGAACATCTGAAAGGACATGCGGTGCCCCCATGTGTGGTTTTGGTAATTGATGACATTCTCTATGGACTAATGGTTGCATTGAGTTATATTTGAAGGATTTGTCCATAGGCATTTCTTAAAGTCCATGTGTTGGTTTCAAGGAGTTTATGTGTTGACCAAGGTGCTATTAAGGAATTATCCAAAGATTGGTCATGATTTGTCCATAGGCATTTCTTGAAGTCCATGTGTTAGTTTCAAGGAGTTTATGTGTTGACCAAGGTGCTATTAAGGAATTATCCAAAGATTGGTCATGTGAGTGTTGAGCTTATTGCAAGCATGTCTTGAAGAAGAAGATTGTGTGATCATTCATGTTTACCTTCAAGACATCATCCAAACGAATAGAGTTGGAAACATTCAAGGTTGATCAAGACTAAGTCAAGAGTGAATCAAGTTGATCAACTCACAAAGCGTAGAAGATGTACCGAGAGGGATCAAGTGATCCCATGGTATGGTAAGCATTATCCATTGCACTTTGTGTACTAACCCATGGTCTATGTGAGAGTCTATGTGGGGTTAGATGCGTGTCCATGGGCTTGCGTCAAGAGGAAGATATCATACAACCCATGGAAAGGATGACATCAAGTGGTGATCGTCATCAAGATTGTCGTGTGCAAGTTTAAGTGGAGCATCACGAAGAGATCAAGTGCTTGAAGCTTGCCATCCATTGTGGTGTCAATGGACTTGTGAAGATGTGCCGAAGAGTGGCTCACCCATAGTGGAGTATGGGGAGCAATCATCTAGTCTCCATCGACCCAACACAATCAAGAAAGGTGGTCCATCTTGAGGAGGACAAGATCGTCATCATCTAGCTCAAGTGGATCATGTGCAAGGCAAAGGTTTGCCCTTGATAGGTTTTCTATTTTACCGGTCTCATGGTGGTAGTTGGGAGACCGGGTTATAGGATCGATAGCCGTACTATCAAGGGGGCTCTCAAGTGAGTAGCTTGATTGTATCATTCGTCGAGAGCTCAAACCATTGCATCCTTGCATCATGTTTCTTGGTTCTTGTTTGGTTCTCTTTGTGAGTCTTAGAGCTTATGGTCATCTTTATGACAAGCTTGAGTTCATCGAAAACAGAGTTTGCATGCGTCTTCTATGATGTTTTCGGTGTTGGAGGTTTTACCGGTCTTTTCCGAGGAAGGGTTCTCACCATTTTCTTTTGGGCCTTTTCTCATTTGCTTATTATTGGTATTTCTCTCAAGATTGTGTTAGCCCTTGTCCCTAGCTTTCCAACAAACTTGGTTTCACGAATTCGAGTCCGAATGCAGAAGTTATGGTAGTTTTGGTGTTCGAAAAGGCTGCAGCGGTACTACCGCGGGTAGGAGCGGAAGTAATTTTTACTACCGCCCTTGGGAGCGGTACTACCGCTTGGAGCAGTACTACTACTTCCGTGGCTACTTCCGCTCGGGACCAAAAACTCGTCACAAGTCCAGCGGTGGTAGGCACGGATGTAATTTTTTAGTACCGCTCGCATGCAGTAGTACTGCTACCCTTAGCAGTAGTACCGGTACCCCTAGCAGTAGTACCGTGATGCCGAGCGGTACTACCACTCGGTGCGGGCTGTGAGCATAACGGTTGGATTTTTCCCCACCTATAAAAGGGGGTCTTCTTCCCCATTGAACCTTATCCTTTGGGCTCGTGTTCTTCCCCCATTGTTGACCTTCTTTGAGCTTGCTAACTCTAAATCCCTCCATGGACTCTTGCTAGTTTTTGAGGGAAAAGAGAGAGGAGATCTAGATCCACATTTCCACCAATCAATTTCTCCTCTATGTGAGGGGAACCCCTTGGATCTAGATCTTGGAGTTCTTGGTGTTCTACTTCTTGTTCTTCCTCTCATTTTCTTCCCTAGCATTAGTTGCTTCGGTGGGATTTGAGAGAGAAGGACTTGGGCACTCCGTGTGCCCTTGCCATTGCATTTGGTGCATCGGTTTGAGTTATCCACGGTGATACGTGGAAGTTACAAGTTGAGAAGCTTATTACTCTTGGGTGCTTGGCGCCCTTGAGCTTGTTCCTCTTGGGTGCTTGGGCGCCCTAGACGATTGGTGGTGTTCGGAGCTCAATCATTGTGGTGTAAAGCTCCGGGCAAGCGTCGGGGTCTCCAATTAGGTTGTGGAGATCGCCCCGAGCAATTTGACGGGTACCGGTGACCGCCCCAAGGGTTGCCAAAGTGTACGGGTTCGGTGACCGCCCCAAGGGTTGCCATTTATGCAGGTTCGGTGACCGCCCTCAAGGGTCCCTTAGTGGAATCACGGCATCTTGCATTGTGCGAGGGCGTGAGGAGATTACGGTGGCCCTAGTGGCTTCTTGGGAGCATTGTGCCTCCACACCGCTCCAAACGGAGATTAGCATCCGCAAGGGTGTGAACTTCGATACATCGTCATCTCCGCGTGCCTCGGTTATCTCTTATCCGATCCCTTTACTTATGCACTTTACTTTGTGATAGCCATATTGTTTCTTGTCATATATCTGGCTATCACCTAAGTAGTTTTTCTTGCTTAGCATAAGTTGTTGATGCACATAGGTGAGCCTAGTTGTTGTAGGTTTTGTGCTTGACAAATTAACTGCTAGGTTTATTCCGCATTTGTTCAAGCCTCAACCGTAATTATTTTAAAGCGCCTATTCACCCCCCCCCCCTCTAGGCGACATCCACGATCTTTCAATTGGTATCAGAGCCTCATCTCTCTTTGTTGGGCTTAACCGCCTAGAGAGTAAAGATGTCGACTAGGGGTTTAGGATTCTCTGACACTATTAGTTTCGATGGCACAAATTTTGATGTTTGGGTAATTCACATGCTTAATCTCTTTAGGGTCATGGACCCAAATTTAGAGCGAATTGTAGTTATGGGTTTTTCTCCTCCAAAGGATCCCCAAAGGTTATCTTTAGAGGATGAGAAAAACTCTTATCTCAATGCTCAAGCTTCTAATGTGCTTTTCGATGCTTTGAGCAATGTAGTTATATTTCAACTCATGCCGCTCGGGATGCTCATGAATTGTGGACGAAGCTTCAAGATAAATATGGTGTGTCCCAGATTTGTAGGGATGATTGTTCTCCTCCCCTCCGGCCGTATAGTCTTCTCAACTTCTTCTACTTCACCTACATGTGGTTTGCCACAAGGTAATGATATGGTGAGTAGTGTCGGTCATTGCAATGATGATAGTGTGCTTTTTGTGGATGATTCTTCATCACTATATTATTGCAATGCTCCGCCTTTTGGGCCTTAGCACTTCGAGCACTCCAAATGTTTCACTTGCTTGTGTTGATAGTCCTTGCATATCATGTAGAAATTGCTTGACTAAATCTCATGATGATATGCTTGCTATATCTTGTTGCCATGATAAAATGCATGTATTTCCTCGAGTTGTTGTGCTAACAATGTAGTTGAAACCCAACACTCCATGGAACAAGATGTGGTCTTGAATGGTGCTTCAAGGGATCTTATATCATCATCTACTGCATTTTGCCTTATGGCCAAGGCTTCAAAGGTATCTCCCACTTTGAATCCCAATATATCTTGTGATGATATTGATGATGGCAAGAGTGATGATGATGTTGATTATGATGAAGAGAGTGATGATGTTTCCTCCTTAAAAATTAAGGGGGAATGATTTTTAAAGCTCTTCTTAAGAATAAAATTGCTGCGTTCAACTTCATGGAAATCATGTCTATTGCTATTGAGGGCAAGAAATATATTTATGAGTTGGAATCTCGTCTTGAGGAGCATGAGGTCACCATTGATAAAATGGAAGGTCATAAGCGTGATTACGCTAATGAGATTGCGGACCTCTCTCAAGCTCTTGAACTTGAACAAACCACCAAGGAATCTCTTTAGGAGACTTTTGCTCTAGAATTATCTAGAGTGAGGGAATCTCGTGATAGAGCGCTTGAGGTGGTCAATGATTTTGAAACTAAAAATGAGGAGCTTGAAGTTGTGCATGCTAAACTCCTTGAGGCCTTTGAGCACCTCGAAAATGGCTCAAGGGTCATTAAGAGTGAGCTCATCAAAAATCACCGAGTCTCATGCTCAACTTAAAGCTTCATATTCAAAAGAGCTTGCCAAGTTGTCTTCTCCTCTTGTTGCTGATGATGATGCTTGTGCTACTAACTCTATCTCTTGTGAAGCATCCATTTTGAAGGAGAATGTTGAGCTGCGGGCTCAACTTGAGTTGCTATCTAGCAATTATGGGAAATTGGAAGAAAGCCATGAAAGGCTCTCAAGCTCTCATGACTATCTTCTAGTATCCCATAATGTGCTAAAGATAGCTCATGAGGCCATGCTTGCTAAGGTAACATCTAGTGAGCCTCATGTGGATACTAGCACTACTTCTAGTCAAAATGCTCTATTGATATGTGCTAGTCCTTGTAATTCATCTACTCACAATGTTGGTACATCTTGTGATGAATTGCTTTCCTTGCCTTGTTGCTCTAACAATGAAGCTTATACTTCCTCTAGTACTTGTATTGAGACTAACCATGTAGAGGAAATCAAAGAGCTCAAGGCCCAAGTCACTTCTTTGAAGAAAGACTTGGAAAAGAGTCATGAAGGAAATCCACACTCAACAATATCTTGAGTGTGCAAAAATCCCCAATGACAAAGGTGGACTTGGATTCAACTCCAATAATAAGAAGAAGTCCAAGATGAACAAAAGAAGGGCCAAGAACAAGTCAAGAAATCGGCCAAGATTGTTTGCTTCAAGTGCAAAGTAGAAGGGCATCATGTTAGATCTTGCCCATTGAAGAAGAAGGCCATTAGTGTCAAGCAACAAGGTAAGAGGGCACAAGTTCAATATCATGCTCAACCTCAAGTTGAAGAAAGGCCACTTCCCAAGAAGACTCAAGTTAATGCTTCTCTTGTTGATAAATCAAGTGAGAAGAAAGTGAAGAGTAGACGTTGCTACTTATGTCGTGAGGAAGGCCACGTCGCTTCTTCATGCACTAGTGGTAACTTATCCAACCCAATTATTATTGATGATGTCTATTCTCTTGGGAAGGATAAGGTTGGCAATGTGTTTGCCAAGTTTGTTGGTACTCAAAGTGGTGTCAAGAAAAGAACCATTTGGGTGGCCAAGCCTATTGTGACTAACCTCTTAGGACCCAACTTGGTTGGGGACCAACTAGCTCAAACTTGATCAATAGGTGTTGTTGGAGGTCATTGGATACTTGGCTACATTATGAAGATTTAAGGGTCCTCATCATTCATATTGTGTCAAGCCAAGTCATTCGGATTATCTTTCTATCATATATCCAATGTTCCTCCTTGCGGTAACTCGTGCTTAAATTGCTTACATTAAAAGTTACTTGTCCCTTAGCATGTTGTGGTTTTGTATCTTGCATGTGCTTGTATATGTTGTGCTTCCAAATTGCTTATCTTGAGAAATCAAGTATGTGCATGTTGGTTTGCACATCATGTACATGTGTGTTGTGTGTTGAGCCTTTTTGCATCTTGTTTATTTCTTAGTTGGCTCTTGTGAGAGATTAATGGAATATCCCATTATGGGGAGTGATGTGCTTTGTGCACCTCACAATCCTATAAATGTGTGTACATGAGTAATACCATCTAGTATTGATATTTCAAGATTATCTAGTCCCTAAGTGGTATATCTCTCATGAGAAATTCAAATTCTAAATTTTCCATTAATTATCTCTTGTTGGATCCTTTTAATTGCCTCTTGTCTATCTTTAATTGGTATCACATTATGGGGGAGTAATATGCTATGTGTGTATTACTAGCCTAGAAAATGTGTACATTTGAGATATTGTCACCTAGAATTGATATTGTAAATTATCTTGTTCCTAGGTGGCATGATAGCTCTACAAGTTGCAATTTGCTTGTGTTTGGTGTGAAGATGATGTCGGATATCCTTGCTATCTACCACCGGGAATTATTTCCAAATACTTCTTGTCTTTTGACAATTGGTACTCACTTATGTGTGGTAGAATTTATTGATCATCTTTACATTGGCTTTTATTTTTATTTGCCTTTTCTCTTGCCAAGGTTTGTGTCAACTCCTTGTCTTCCCTACCACTTGTGGATCTTGTTTGTTTCTCGTTCTTGTCTAGTGCTTTCTAGATATAGTGAAAGTGGTGATCCCACCTTGTGCATTTTGTATTCAAATGCAAATCCTATATAATGCACAACTCGTGGGGAGCTATCCTATTTTCTTTAGAACACTCTTCTTGTGATCCTTATCAAGTGTGTGTTGGTGGAAGGCAAGCCGTTTTCGTTTTGGTACTTTCTGCCATCATGAAACTTTGTAGAGAGCTTGGTTTGTTTGGAACCATCCTCTCTTTTGGGAGTTTGATATCTTTTATTTTGAGTGTATCAATGGATATCTCATTCCTTGATGTATCTTTTATGGATATCCTCCAAGTGATGTTTTATTCATTTGGTATCCTTTTCACTTGGCATTTCTTTGTCTTTTGGTTTTGGGTTTTGAAGTCTTGAGCATGCATGTTTTCTTCATGTATTTTATTTGGCATGCTTTCTTTATTTGACTCAATATATGGGAGAAACTCCACCTAGTCTCAATTTGGATGAGATGCGCGTGATATTCATTTTCATATCTATATGCACATATTTATGTGGAGTTTTTCCTATGTATTGGTGTTTCTAACTATTTGGTCCCGATGAGTTTGGCTACCGTTTAGTTTGTGTTGTTCTTATAGGAACAGTTGGAGATGCATTGGATGCTCGGCTCACTCACAAGGAAGGTGTTGTCACCATGTGCATATTGGAGTCAAGCTAGGATGATCAATGAACTACTATCTACCTTCAATTGGTACCTACTACATCCTTCCAATGGTATCTCGGTAATAAGTATCATCATCTACTACATGCACACATTACTTGCATCAACCTTGTGTAGGTTGTATCATGGCATGTATTTCATTCTTTCTTGTGATACTTGTTTCCTTTCCCAAAGCATCTCAACGATGATCTCATGTTGCTAGTTGTGATGTCTTTGATGTTCATGCGTTAGGAATTCATTTATATACAATAAGACCATATCTAGCCAAGTGCTATGCTTTCAAGCAAATATCTTATTGGTATATTTATGACTTCCTTGTGGATATCTTGTTCCTTCATGTTGTAACTATTTCGGTGTACATCCCTCTTTGTAGATATATATCATCATGATTTTGCCTACCTAGAACCTTATACACTTGAGAGAAATTACATCTCTAGTTGATATCTTTTCTTTCACGCCCACCTTGTCTTTCTTATGTTATTTCTTTGGTGGCTCCGTGAAAGCTTTTGCCTTGAGTGAGTGTCCTCTATCGTTGCATCTTGTTGCACTCTTGTGTGGTGAAGATTATTTTCCTCTTGCTTATCTTTACGAGGCTTTTGCCATCTTAATTGGTACCCCTCGCCTTGATGAGCCTCTCATCGCCTATCTTCACCACGGGTTGTCACAAGCATAGGTTCTCTATTTTCTTATTAGTAAGCTTGTGAACCCATTTGCTAGTTGTGTGTGAGAATGAAAGGCTTTGCACCGTGTATCTCATTCATTCGAGACTATGTTGATGCTTATGCTCATCCGTATATTAGTCTTCTCATGTGCTTTGCCATGACTCACACACATCATTTTGGTTGAGCCTATTCTTAAGTTGCCTCTTTTACAATGTTGCTCAACCATGTGCTTGTTGCAAGCGCTAGGCTTAGTTTCCTATATGCTCTCTTGCACTTGTTGTTAGTTTCTATTGACTTTGGGGGAGCTATGATCCTATTTTGTGCACTTTGTATCCAAATACAAAAATTCTTGATGTGCACAAATCATGGGGAGCTTCTCTAGTTTCTTTAGAACAATCCTCTGCTCATATCATAATATCTTTTCCATGTGGCTCGTAGGATCTTTGGTCTAGTTGGTTCAGTTGATATCTTTTGATAGCTTGCTTCAATTGGTATCTTTTGATTGCTTGATTTCTTGTTTCTCTGTTATGTCTTTGTGGCATATCATTCTTTTGCAATCTTGGTGCCTCAATATAGTTGGTCTTCCTCCAAGTATTACCTTTGGATATGTGTATGGCATTCCACTCTCTTGTTGAGAAATACACAACTTTTGGAGGAACACCTTTTATATTGGTCTTCTTAGCTTTTCGCCCATTTTGGCAATCGATGCCAATGGGGGAGAAGTTTCATAGAGTTTTATGGAGAAGTCTTTAGAGTTCTCTCCTTGCTTTGGTTTTGTTCCTAAGCATTTGCATCTCATACGCATGCATTATTGGTTGTTGCATTGCATGGTGATGCATAATTCCTTATATAAACTCTCTTGAAAGTGATTGTCATCAATTACCAAAATGGGGAGATTGAAAGGACATGCGGTGCCCCCATGTGTGGTTTTGGTAATTGATGACATTCTCTATGGACTAATGGTTGCATTGAGTTATATTTGAAGGATTTGTCCATAGGCATTTCTTGAAGTCCATGTGTTGGTTTCAAGGAGTTTATGTGTTGACCAAGGTGCTATTAAGGAATTATCCAAAGATTGGTCATGATTTGTCCAGGCATTTCTTGAAGTCCATGTGTTGGTTTCAAGGAGTTTATGTGTTGACCAAGGTGCTATTAAGGAATTATCCAAAGATTGGTCATGTGAGTGTTGAGCTTATTGCAAGCATGTCTTGAAGAAGAAGATTGTGTGATCATTCATGTTTACCTTCAAGACATCATCCAAACGAATAGAGTTGGAAACATTCAAGGTTGATCAAGACTAAGTCAAGAGTGAATCAAGTTGATCAACTCACAAAGCGTAGAAGATGTACCGAGAGGGATCAAGTGATCCCATGGTATGGTAAGCATTATCCATTGCACTTTGTGTACTAACCCATGGTCTATGTGAGAGTCTATGTGGGGTTAGGTACGTGCCCATGGGCTTGCGTCAAGAGGAAGATATCATACAACCCATGGAAAGGATGACATCAAGTGGTGATCGTCATCAAGATTGACGTGTGCAAGTTCAAGTGGAGCATCACGAAGAGATCAAGTGCTTGAAGCTTGCCATCCATTGTGGTGTCAATGGACTTGTGAAGATGTGCCGAAGAGTGGCTCACCCATAGTGGAGTATGCGGGAGCAATCATCTAGTCTCCATCGACCCAACACAATCAAGAAAGGTGGTCCATCTTGAGGAGGACAAGATCGTCATCATCTAGCTCAAGTGGATCATGTGCAAGGCAAAGGTTTGCCCTTGATAGGTTTTGTATTTTACCGGTCTCATGGTGGTAGTTGGGAGACCGGGTTATAGGATCGATAGCCGTACTATCAAGGGGGGCTCTCAAGTGAGTAGCTTGATCGTATCGTTCGTCGAGAGCTCAAACCATTGCATCCTTGCATCATGTTTCTTGGTTCTTGTTTGGTTCTCTTTGTGAGTCTTAGAGCTTATGGTCATCTTTATGACAAGCTTGAGTTCATCGAAAACAGAGTTTGCATGCGTCTTCTATGATGTTTTCGGTGTTGGAGGTTTTACCGGTCTTTTCCGAGGAAGGGTTCTCACCATTTTCTTTTGGGCCTTTTCTCATTTGCTTATTATTGGTATTTCTCTCAAGATTGTGTTAGCCCTTGTCCCTAGCTTTCCAACAAACTTGGTTTCGTCGAATTCGGAGTCCAAATGCAGAAGTTATGGTTGTTTTGGTGTTCTGAAAAGGTTGTAGCGGTACTACCGCGGGTAGGAGCGGAAGTAATTTTTTACTACCGCCCTTGGGAGCGGTACTACCGCTCTTGGGAGCAGTACTACCGCTTGGAGCAGTACTACCGCGGCTACTTCCGTGGCTACTTCCGCTCGGGACCAAAAACTCGTCACAAGTCTAGCGGTGGTAGGCACGGATGTAATTTTTTAGTACCGCCATAGCGGTAGTACCGCTACCCTTAGCAGTAGTATCAGTGATGCCGAAGCGGTACTACCGCTTCAAAAGGGCTGTGAGCATAACGGTTGGATTTTTCCCCACCTATAAAAGGGGGTCTTCTTCCCCATTGAACCTTATCCTTTGGGCTCGTGTTCTTCCCCCATTGTTGACCTTCTTTGAGCTTCCTAACTCTCAATCCCTCCATGGATTCTTGCTAGTTTTTGAGGGAAAAGAGAGAGGAGATCTAGATCCACATTTCCACCAATCAATTTCTCCTCTATGTGAGGGGAACCCCTTGGATCTAGATCTTGGAGTTCTTGGTGTTCTACTTCTTGTTCTTCCTCTCATTTTCTTCCCTAGCATTAGTTGCTTCGGTGGGATTTGAGAGAGAAGGACTTGGGCACTCCGTGTGCCCTTGCCATTGCATTTGGTGCATCAGTTTGAGTTATCCACGGTGATACGTGGAAGTTACAAGTTGAGAAGCTTATTACTCTTGGGTGCTTGGCGCCCTTGAGCTTGTTCCTCTTGGGTGCTTGGGCGCCCTAGACGGTTGGTGGTGTTCGGAGCTCAATCATTGTGGTGTAAAGCTCCGGCAAGCGTCCGGGTCTCCAATTAGGTTGTGGAGATCGCCTGAGCAATTTGACGGGTACCGTGACCGCCCCAAGGGTTGCCAAAGTGTACGGGTTCGGTGACCGCCCCAAGAGTTGCCATTTGTACGGGTTCGGTGACCGCCCTCATGGGTCCCTTAGTGGAATCACGGCATCTTGCATTGTGCGAGGGCGTGAGGAGATTACGTGGCCCTAGTGGCTTCTTGGGAGCATTGTGCCTCCACACCGCTCCAAACGGAGATTAGCATCCGCAAGGGTGTGAACTTGGGATACATCGTCATCTCCGCGTGCCTCGGTTATCTCTTATCCGAGCCCTTTACTTATGCACTTTACTTTGTGATAGCCATATTGTTTCTTGTCATATATCTGGCTATCACCTAAGTAGTTTTTCTTGCTTAGCATAAGTTGTTGGTGCACATAGGTGAGCCTAGTTGTTGTATGTTTTGTGCTTGACCAATTAACTGCTAGGTTTATTCCGCATTTGTTCAAGCCTCAACCGTAATTATTTTAAAGCGCCTACTCACCCCCCCCCCCCCCTCTAGGCGACATCCACGATCTTTCAACATCCCAACAAAAGATAGTGGACCACACCAAAACCACAATGACGACCCAACCCGTGAGGACGAGCCGATCGTGAGGATGAGCCGAGGGACCGAGAATCATCCACTAAGCAGCTGCGGGCGCCTTACATATGACGTCACTCTTCTTACTTTTGCACCTTAGTGACTTCTCCTGCACTAAACCGGTCCGAGGGCAACCACTCGCCTTCTTGCATTTGCCCTTGAATGTCGATCCCATTAGGAGGCAGGCAATCGCCCTTCCAGTTCCGGGACTAATAGCCTCCACACTAGCGAGCAAGTCACAAAGCTCTTTTGCAAAGAGAGCATTCGAATTATCCGTCGGCGGGGGTGGAACGGGTGCCAAAATCACATGTGAGCGCCCAGGCGAGTTCACCTCACTCTGCTCACATGTCACGGTTGAATCATGTCCCTCACTCGTGGCTGCTTGCGTGTCCACCATTGTTTGCTCCATTGATAGAGGCAAATCAGAGCTCGCACATACCACTTGAAGCTCGGGCATCACCTGCAGCACCGGAGGCACAACCACGGCAATGGTTTCGCCCTCAGTGATGAACAACACAAGGCAAGCGGGCAGAAGGTGACGAGTTGTCCACGGCTCTAGGGGAGAAACAACCATAGAGCTCCGCAACACTGTTCTCCACTGAGCCATCAACATTGACCTCACTAGGAGGACGTGGCGTAGGAGCGGATTGCAACACAGCCGGGACAAGAGAGAGATTTCCCGAGCAGCCTCTGCCGCTCGAGAAACTCCCAGCAGCGCCAGAGCTCTGTCTGCGCTGCTATAGTGGACGGAGCAAGACATCGGATGGGGTTGCCGACTCAACGTGAGCGGAAACGACCGATGACCAGGACCTGCGGTGAAGCACCTTGGAGGGGAGCTGGGATTCCGTCGGACCCTCACAAGTAGCTAGAGCTGCACAATGCTCGCTGCTGAGGCGAGACCGTGGCGGCATGGCAAGGCATGCAAGTGAGCTGAATGGACGCCAAGCATTGCGACACCCACGCGTCCAGTGGCCGTTCTCCAAACAGCGGGAGCACCTCAAGGGATCTCTGCAAACAGCCGCACGATGCCCAGGAACAAGACATCTGCAACACCTACCAAAGAGCCAAGCCGGAATGGGACGAGGGGGCAATGCCGGAGTTGGTGAGGCTAGACAGCACCGGCCGTGCCGAGGCAGCACCTCTTGCCATCCTTCACTCGCCTTCGTCTCGTGCATCACATAGGGCTCAGTCGTCGGAGCTGCCGGGACAGAGCTTTTGGCAGCCGGTGGTGTCAACGGGGCCAACTCCTCTTCCTCATCCTTGACATCCTCGTCGTGAGGAGCCCAAGACACAGGCCGCCCCATGTCTAAGGCGACGGTTGCCATATCTGAAGGACATGGTGCGCACTAGAGCAGAGGTGAGTCGAGCTCCAAATGGAGACGGGCCACTGCCGGGGACGCGTCGGAGACGGGCGCTGTCGGGGACGAGTCGGTGACGAGTGCAACCGGAGACGACGGTGGAAGGACGGAGGCCGCACCAGCTGTAGCAGGAGCGGAGGTCTCTGTCGAAGTTGATGTCATCGCCTCCTTCTCGAGGAGTGTATGTGCCACCCTTCGCCCTTGGACGGCTGGGTCGTAGCGGCGGGAGGCGAGGGCGGCCGCGGCGAGAGCGGACGCAGGAGCTGGAGCGGTGGGCGGCGGGGAGCCGGCGCTCGGCCCGGCAGGAGTGGTCGCCGCGCCGTCGCGACCGACGCGGATGCGGGCCGAGGTCGTGGGTCGGTGCTGCGGGAGGCGAGGGCAGCAGCGGGAGCCTGGAGCAATGCGGCGGTGAGCCGGGCGCTTCACGGCAGGAGTGGCCGCTGCCGTCGCGGCCGATGCAGATGCGGGCCGAGGTCGAGAATGAGCAGCCATGGCGCCACCCGCGAGGAGAAACACGTGAGCTGTGAGAGGGCGTGGAGAGGATGCCGGATCTGGGTCGGGCAGGTGCAGGGGAGGCCGGAGACGGGAGATCAAGGCGGCGCCGCCGCCGGCGCAGGCGGGTTCGCGAGAGCCATGAGCGCGCACCCTGTGGATCCTCCGTTTTGGATTGAGAGGTTGTATGTAGGATCAAGTGGATACAAATGTTTACGATGATTTAATTACCATAGTTTTCATCATGGCATACATACTGACGTGATTTAACTCTAAATCTTGTTGTGATCCCGCACGTAAGTTGCTACCTTGCGAGTCATGCATCCGATTTTACTTTCAACACTAGTAAATATGTCTGTGCGTTGCAACGCGAGACCAAAAAAGTATGCGCTAACCAAATAAGTATGACTCAATACCATGATATATGAGCGTATTCTATTTTAACACAGTGGCTCAGTATGTTGCCATTTACTTTTTTCTCACCATCCTTGATGATGGTCGTGATGTCCACGTGATCACAATGCATTCGACGTGCTAAATCCCAAAGCTATGAGCTTGTCAGTGCATGCCACGCTTATCATTATGTTGCGCAAGAGGACATTCAAAACTTTAAAAAAATATCTCATCGACCACGAACTACTCCCAACGCCAAGACATATAAAGACTTTCGAAAAACTAACAAAATCCTAGACATAAAATACTTTCGAATCGCTGAACAGCAAGTTTTTCTTTTTGAAATTTTGGATTTTCTAAAAAAAATCATGAACATTAGTTTTGTTTACAAACATTTTTTAAAATGTACGAACATTTTCGAATTAATTAACATTTTTTCACTAAACAAACAATTTTTGAATCGGTGAACCTTTTTTAAAATTGGGGAACAAATTTAAAAAAATATTTATCTTTATTTTTTTCAACATTTTCTAAAATTTCATGGACATTTTTTTCCAGAATCCCGGATATGTTTTGAATACATGACCATTTTCTTAAAATCATGAACTTGATTTTATTTCCTGGCCATTTTTTCCAAATTGTGAATTTTTAATAATTTGCGAACACTTTTGCAAAAGCACTAACATTTTTAGAATCTGCAAAAAAATTAAGATTTTCTAAACATTTTTTTATTCACATATATTTTATGATTTCTCCAACTTTTTTTTTTGAAAACTCGCAACTTATAAAATTTGAAAATCCTGATTTAATTTTAAACAAGAAAAAACAGGATGAGAAAATAAAAAACCAAAAAATAAAATGAAAAAAAACAAGGGAGTGAAGCCCCGCACATGGTTTATACCCGTCTGCTGCTCTGCTGCTCATCAATCTATGGTGTATACCCGTCTCACCACTATAAAACAACAGCGCAGGCGGCGACTTTTGATCGGAAAAATTGAAACATTTTCTTCCCTTATGGATGGCATAGGGTAATTTATAGCAATTTTGGGGAGATTTTTTTTTAGACTGCCAGAAGCGGCAGGCGTTTTATTATTAGATAAAGATAAAGATTTACTCCCTCGGTTTTTATTTACTCAGCATATTAGAGTTGACTAAAGTCAAACATTATAAAGTTTGACCAAGTTTATACAAAAAAATATACATATTTACAATAACTGGTTGTATTTAATATAAAGTTGACGGAGGGAGTATTTCGGTGCTTGACTGATTGTATGTGTTGTGTTTGTCACCCAATGCTCATTCTCACAAAAATAACCGCGCTGTCTTTCAAGAGTCTTGCGATATAACTTGCTTGTTTTAGCTATCATTTGCTCATTTTAATCAACTTCGGTTCAAAGCTTACACGGTTCAATGATTTCCAAATGGCTCAACACGACGTTGCTTGATGAGATTTTCTCTTGAAACAAGCTTCCGCCTAGCTTTACAGATAAGGCAATAGGCAACCACCACATCCGTACAATAAGTTTAAGCGCAAGAAAAATAAAGATAATTCTACTAGGGCAACAACACCAACATGCCCAAATAAAAGAGAAAACAGGTCATATAAAACGAAAGTTTAGCGGCTATCATGAGAAGCAAGGTGGTGTCTTGCCGAAGTGATAATTTGTTGTCTTTGGTTGTTCTTGGATTTGATTATAGCTGTATTTTTTGTGTTTACGATGATTTAATTACTATAGTTTTCATCATGGCATGTATACTGACGTGATTTAACTCTAAATCTTGTTGTGATCCCGTACGTAACTACCTTACGAGTCATGCATCCGATTTTAGTTTCAACACTAGCAAGTATGCCTGTGCGTTGCAACGGGAGACAAAAAAAAGTATGCGCTAACCAAATAAGTATGACTCAATACCTTGATATATGAGCATACTCTATTTTAACACAATGGCTCGGCATGTTGCTCTACTTTTTTTCTCACCCTCCTCGATGATGATCGTGATTTCCACGTGATCACAGTGCATTTGACGTGGTAAATCCCAAAGCTATGAGCTTGTCAGTGCATGCCACACTATCATTATGTTGCGCAAGGGGGCGTTTAGAACTTTAAAAACAAATCTCATCGACCACGAACTACTCCGAACGCCAAGACATATAAAGACTTTCAAAAAACTAATCAAATCCTAGACATAAAATACGTTTGAATTGGTGAACAGTTTTTTGAATCGATAAGTTTTTTTTTTGAAATTTTGGATTTTCTCAAGAAAATCACGAACATTAGTTTTGTTTACAAACATCTTTTTAAATGTATGAAAATTTTTAGAATTCATTAACATGTTTTCACTAAGCAAACATTTTTTAATCGATGAACTTTTTTTAAAATTGGGGAACAAATTTCAAAAATATATTTGTCTTTATTTTTTGAATATTTACTAAAATTTCATGGACATTTTTTTCTAGATTCCTGAATATGTTTTGAATACATGGCCGTTTTCTTAACATCATGAACTTGATTTAATTTCCTGACCATTTTTTCCAAATTGTGATTTTTTTATAATTTGCGAACACTTTTGCAAAAGCACTAACATTTTTTGAATCTGCAAAAAATTTAGGATTTTCTAAACATTTTTTTATTCACATATATTTTATGATTTCTCAAACTTTTTTTTTGAAAACTCGCAACTTTTAAAATTTATAAATCCTGATTTAATTTAAAGAAGAAAAACAGGATGAGAAAAGAAAAAACCAAAAAATAAAATGAAAAATGAAAAAAAAAAGGGAGTGAAGCCCCGCACATGGTTTATACCCGTCTGCCGCTCTGCTGCTCATCAAATTATGGTTTATACCCGCCTCACCACTATAAAACAACAGCGTGGGCGGCAACTTTTGATCGAAAAAATTGAATAGTTTTCTTCCCTTATGGATGACATAGGGTAATTTATAGCAATTTTGGGGGGATTTTTTTATGGACCGCCAGAAGCGGTAGGCGTTTTATTATTAGGTAAAGATAAAGATTTACTCCCTTATTTTTTTTTTTACTCCGCATATTAGAGTTGACTGAAGTCAAATTTTATAAAGTTTAACCAAGTTTATACAAAAAAAAATACATATTTACCATAAGTGATTGTATTTAATATAAAGTTGACGGAGGGAATATTTGGGTGCTTGACTGTTTGTATGTGTTGTGTTGGTCACCCAATGCTCATTCTCACAAAAATAACCGCGCTGTCTTTCAAGAGTCTTGCGGTATTATTTGCTTGTGTTTAGCTATCGTTTGCTCATTTTAATCAACTTCTGTTCAAAGCTTGCACGGTTCAATGATTTCCAAATGGCTCAACACGACGTTGCTTGGTGAGATTTTCTCTTGAAACAAGCTTTCGCTTCGCTTTACAGATAAGGCAATAGGCAACCACCACATCCGTATAATAAGTTTAAGCGCAAGAAAAGTAAATAAAATTATGTTGGGGGCAACAACACAACCATGCCCAAATAAAGAGAAAACGGGTTATACAAAACGGAAGATTGGCGGCTAACATGAGGCTTTGTACAATGCTAGATGCTTAGAGAGGTGCTTAGAAAAACAAAACGGGTTTTTCTGAAGCACCGGTGCCTATTTCTACCGGAGGGACCCCTAATTAATCATCCGTCCTGCACAAATAAGCACTGATGCTTAAGGAAAGCCTGGTTTATTTCTCTAAGGGCTTGTACAATGCTAAGTGCTTAGGGAGGTGCTTAGAGAAATAAAGCGGGTTTAGAAAGGACACATCACAAGCAGCACCAGACATATCAATTTATTAACATAATTCAGAAACAAATTACATTGCATTGCTGGAAAAAGCAATTGTAGCAAACACCAATTTTAGCAATTCTTCGGCAAATGCATGAATAATACTCAAGTCCACACCACAACAACAATTTCCTTAAGCACCTGAATCTTTTGACAATGCAAAACCAAAACAGTTCCCTGTTGCATTTTGTATATATACAAATAATTTGATCTGTCACCTAACCTATTCAACTCAAGTCCACGCCACAAACAACAAATTTCTTTTTTCTCCCTCCATTTCAGGAAACAGCACTCATTACTGCGAAAAACCCACAATTGTATACAACAGAAACCAACAGCTAGAGCACGGACGCAACGAAAACTCTAAATCTTTCGCCCGCCCGCGCCCTCACGGTCAGCCGCACATAACAAATGAAGGGATGACGACAGGCGTCGTTTCATTCCAATTGTTTTCTAGGGGATCCTAGAACTCGTCATCAAGCGAGTAATCCTCGTCATCAGGCAGCATGGCTGTCAGGAGCGAGTACCGCACCCGCAGGGATATCTTGCCCCTCTCGAGGTGTAGCTTGGCGCCCGACACCACCCAGTACCCCGGCAGGTCCTGCGGCCCGCGCACCATCTCCGTCGTGTCCACAAACTTGAGAAGCTTTGGGGGCTGCACCGGGGCGGGCGGGCCACCAGGGTACACCGCGGAGTTGATGTTCACATCGGCAGGGCGGGGCATCGGCTTCTGGACCGCCGTGGAGAAATGTGTGCTGATGAGCGTCGAAATGAGGCCCGACTTCTGGATCAGGTTCGGGGACCCCTCCCACTCAGGCTGCCTGACGGAGTGGGCATTCACGACCTTGGAGAAGTGCAGGCGGAGGAACAGTATCTTCTTGAAGCCCTGGCTGATAACTTCTAGCTGTGCTCCCGTGACGATGGAAGCGTCCTCTGACTCCACTGGCGCTGTGCAGACGTGGGAGAAGCGCTTCCACGATCCTATTGGTTCCACGTATTTACGGTCAAATGGTTCTGGAGTTCGGTTGTTGTAAGGGTCGTCTTCAAGCTGGATAATCTGGGGAAGAGAACAGAGATGTTGAAGATGGATAGCTAATTTGTTACTCTTCTTTCCTTCAAGAAACAACCGGAGCCCCGTAATTGGTCTTTTGCCCACATCAACCTGCACCAAAGTTATAAAGCTGCTCAAAAAAGAAAGAAAATTGATAGAAATATCATCGAACCTGCAACTGAGTGGAAACTGTCAATATAATAATAAGCTTGTATATTCTGTATGTAGTGTGCAATGTTGATCGACAACTTATTTCAATATTTAGTTCATGTAGGAGCTTGAAAATTTCTGAATCAATTCAACAAAATCTAAATATGCCCTATTCTAATGCTACCGCTGTCTTCATCATTTCCAAATAAACTAGCGCTAGCCAATCCTGCCATTCATAGGTTACAAGATAAATGTGATTGACGTAATGCCAAATAGAGTACCAGCGCATCCAGTTTAAAGAATGCCACCAGGATTGGATCAAAAAAGTACTAGCCTAAAATATTTTTTTCCCAGTTTCAGGTTTTTGCACTTTGCAGTTTCACACTGGGGCTTTCCCACTTAACTTTCAATCCATTTACTTGCACATCTTATACTCTTTGTACTGTTGTTTTCACTCAGGAAATGCGTTATCTTATCCCTCTATCTAGATCTCACTCTTGAGTGATAATTGGTTCATAGTTATATAGCCATGTGATCTGACTTCAGTTGTGAGTTGCAACATATAAGAGCATCAGCTGATCATCAGATAAATCAACTGTCTAAGCTAATGACCAGGTTGTTTATGGAAAGGTAGGCACTATAAATTCTCTGCACAGTAGAATAAGAATCTGAATGGTCACATAAATAGGGAGTATTTTATCTCCAACAAACCTATGTCTACTTTTCTATGGCGGCGATCATGACACCACATAAAAAGGATAAAAACAAGGAAATAGATGGATGAACAACGATTCAGTAACGGCAATAGGAAAAGTGTGCATACCATGTTGGTACAAACATAAAGTGTTGGACCAATAAAATTTACTGGCAAAGATGCACTGCTTTGCTTTTTCCTCTGAGGACCGAGAGGAAGGTCACTATAAACTGGTGCCCACTGCCTTGGAAGCTGGAACTCCAAAAACTGGTGCAATTCCTCAATTGGAGGCTTATCTGTATGAAATTCAAACATATCACCTTGTTATGAATACATCAGCCATCACAATGTTTGCTGTGCAAAACGATGTTTGCTAGCTTGCTCTTTTGTTTATGACCTAAATGATAGGATGGTGACAAACATATAACTTCAAAAGGTTGCAATCCGAACATTACGTTATTTGAGTTTTTTCTTGAAACTGGCACATTTTTGTATCTCTTTTGCAGCACATTTGCAGAGACTAGAAATTTATGACATTTTATGTTGAATTCTATTGAAACACAAATATTAAAGATGACTGAAAACACCCAGAAGCACATTGCCTCACAGAAGCAGGCTGATGATGTTGATCATAAGCTAAAATAGAGTAATATTTTTGCCCGACAGATAATATACAGGGAGTGAACTAGGTGAGCAGAGCTATAAACGACAACTATTTTATCATAAATATTGCCCAAGAAAACCATTTCCTTAGAATCTAAACAATAGGGACTTTTTTGTGAAAGAAAGAAGCCAGCCCCCTTTACTGATTGACCCTTACGGTGGCCAAGGGTGCAGGTTCTAAAGTCCTGAATAGACTATAGAAAACTTACACCCAAATACATCGCGAAAAACACAAGTTCTTTCTCTATAATCCTAACTCTACAAACTATACATCAATGACAAGGAAGCTGTAGGAAAAAAAGGGAGAAGGACAAAAAGAAACCTCATTTTGAAATAATTAAAATGAACACGCAACTAAAGTACTAGGGCTGAAGATCAAGACTTCTCTTAATATTATTACTAATTATGCAGTTTCAAATTTCAACATTTCATGTTTATAGGTTAAGAGCTGAGAGATGAATAAACTATTCAGCAATCTTGAAAGGGTCAGAATTTATACTTACAGCGAAGGTACAGATTAATTGCATGATTCAGAAATCCACTACCAGGAACTCCATTCAACAATGAAGTAATAGGTATAAAAGACATTGAGATAACATCAGGTTCTGCTTGAACACTATTTAGCCACTCGCTATGAGAGAGCATATCTTTATCCCTTCCACCTCTTCGCCTAGGCAGCACTACCAAATCCTGAGATTATCACAAAGAACAAACATAAATAATACTTCTCCGATGAACAGTCTTATATTATATCAACACAAAGAACTATACCTCCTTCGAAGCATAAGAATTTAGTGGACTGGACTCCACAAATCTCAGTCGCTGCTCTCTTCTATCACTCTGCATGGCACACAAAAACATAAATCACCGAGCTAAGAAAAACACAACAGCGCATTTTATACCAAGACATATGACTGCCGTAAACATTAAGGCATGATGTTCGAATTCAAGTGAACAACCTATACACGAATAGCTCTTGCCTCTTGGACTAAAGAGACGGGAAATAAGGCTATTGGCAAATGTCTCGGCCCTTGCTGTCTATGGCTATGGGCACATGCACAGATGGCAGGTGTGCATGTCAATTTCGATAATTCAAATTAATGAACTTGGAGCTAGTCTGTGATCTAGTTTCACTGATCAAAAGCTGAGCCCCTTGGGTACTGCCCAACTACAGAGATGGGTTGTACAAAATTTATTGTGCAAGTAGCAGGTTATGCTAAGGCTATATATGGCTAAATGATCATTAATGTTGAATAGAAAATATGCAAGGGGAAGTCGAAGGCAAAAAAAAGAAGTTTAGAGGCTAGGTAATACCTTATCCTCCTTCCCATATGCATCCCTGAAACTAATGTCAGATTGCCCATTAGCATCAAGAAATCTCCTGTCAGACATCTCCTTCAATCGTTTTTGAACATCAACGGCTTGCAAGCTTGATGAATGCTGTTGTTTCAAATAAATTACATCCTTCCCTCCCATTTTAACACCAACGACTATATGTGTCCCAAATTTTTGAATGAACCTGCAAGGTTAAGCAATTAAGGTTGAAGTTCAGATTTACGACTTGAGCAGAACAATTGGCTCAGCACATGTTTTAACAAGAACAGTGTACATCCAATTCCAGTGCTACATGATTATAAAGCTGACTGTAGAAAAGAGAACTGATACTATTTACATATGGTCACATCTGACATGAAATTTGCAAGGACTAAAACTGGCAGTAGAGGACAGCTTTCAAAGGAGTCGGTGCTCAGACAATCCACCAATCAGACATGAATGTGTCATACCAGAATCAGAACAATTCAGAAAAATGGCAGCCAAAGATCGATGCTATCATCCTATCAAGACGTCATTGAAGGAGCAAGAACAGAGGCCTATCTTATTTTCAATGACTACATGCTTTTGGGTATGACAGAATAAAATATGGATCTAACCTTGCCAAAGCAGCAGGTTCCCAGGTTGATGGAACAGCCTCCTTAACATGATCTCGTAGTACAATTTGTGCCTTAGAGAGTGCAACAGTATATAGTGTGATACACCAACCGTCAAAAGCAAGTGACTTGGTACTCGCAGCATCTTTCTGCCAGGAGCCAGTAAATTCAAACATATTATTGAACAGGCCAGATGGAATTTTTCCGGACAAAGATAACTCCCGGTTGAATTGCTCCGACATCTGCAAAATGCTTCATGATTTGAGAAAGGTAGCTATTTTTTTCTCCGAACATTGTAAACACATCCAAACATTATTTAAAGCAGCTTGACAGCTTCCATGACAGCTTTGGAAGGAAACACATGATAGGGACAGAAGTTTGTACTAGTGAAACACAATATTCAGTAGAAGAGATGCTATACCAATCGCCAACCATAGGAAATAAGAAACAAGGTACATCTCATGCTTCTGCAGCACATAAATCATAATCCCGAGCGACACTAGAACAGCATCACAACGAACTCCTGCCCTCCAAGGTGGAAATGAACAAACCTATCGTGGGAAGGTTACATGTTTCTGAGATAGGAGCTATTGGCTAGAGCATGCCGCATGCCAAAAATGCATCCTGCTGGTGCTAGCAAACTGGTAGAAGCATACGGTCCCGTAGTTTCTTCTAAATGTCTAAACTGATAATTTTGGACCTTATAATAAGGTAACAACCAAAACATTATCTATGTACGCCTCCATTAGCATTACTCAAACTGGAAAAACATTTCTTCTGGCTGAATACATCTATGCAGGCCTCAACTGTTTGGTGCTTCTATATGTTTCTGAAATGGCAAAAATCAGTCCCTAATCCAAGGTATGCTGCCAGCAACCTGGTAAGAAGCCTACAATCCCAGAAGTGGCAGAATACACATCTCTACAGGCCTCAAAGTGTTTGGTGCCTATATATGTCTTTGAAGGGCAAAAATCAGTGTGCAATGCAAGCAATAGGAAGATTTTACTCTTAGAAGTGCTAGTAGTTACTAAGAATAGGCGGTTCTGAAATGGTAAATTCACTTATGTTCATTTCTGTCATCTTCCTTGTTCTGGAGTAACTAATATAGGCATCCAAGAAACCATACCTGCTGGAACGACAGGACATCGGACCGGAACCGCATGCGCTCCCCCTTGTCGCACTTGATGGACTTGGGCACGCCGGCGACGGTGGTGAGGCTGCCGGGGAGCACGATGTCCTGGGTCCCATCGCGGTCGAGCTCGATGAGCGAGGGGTCGGGCGAGCCGCGCTGCTTGCAGAACTTGAGCCGGACGTCGGCGGCGACGTCGTAGCCGAGGCCGATGGAGCGGATGGCGGACTCGGCGGCCCGCTGCAGCATCTCCTTGCTGTCCCTAGGCGCCATCCTCGCTCATCCCACGGCGCCGGAACAAAATTTCAACCCCCTGGAGGCGGAACACCCGGAGCAAAATCAGCAGACGACGCGGCTAGACAAAATCGTTGCTCAGCTGAAACGGCCGCAGGACCGGGAAAAGAAACTGAAATTCCTCGCCAGATCGGCCGGAGCCGCGGGGGCTGGCGGGGGCGGATCTGGGCGGCGCGGCCGGAAACACGGGGGGATCGGCCGGCGGCCGCCGGAGGGCCGAAAGCTCGTACCTTTCTGCGAATCGGAGCCCGGGACTTCGCCGGCCGGCGGTGGACGGACGCCGCGACGAGGCGGCGAGGCGGGGGAGGAGGACGGGACCGCGCGGCGCGGCGGCGGCGGTGGGGCTGGGGGGAGGTCGCCGGGTTGGGTGGGGTCGTGGGGAAGACCACGGGGGCGGCGTGGGAGGGAGGGGAAAGGTCCAGGAGGAGGATGAGGTCTGAGGAGGAGGAGGAGGAGGGGTTGAACAGTTGGAGCAGTGGAGGAGGAGACAGTGACATTCCACTTTTGTTTCTTGGTTTTGTACTAGCTGGGAGATAAATTATCTACAGTGATTAATTATTATTGGTGGCAGGTGGACTGCATTGAAAGTGTAAAAGTGAGAGCCATTGACTTTGGATTTTGGTGTTAGGTTTAGCCCATGCCAATAACCCACTTGTAGTGATTTTATTTTATTTCTGAAAAATTGATTGAACTTCTTCCCTACTGATTTTTCCTAATGTTTTTATTTTTATTAATATCTTTTTGTTTAGAGAGTTTCATGTGTGGTGGAGCAAATAGTACTCCCTCCTTTTCGAATTATAAGATGCTCTTAATTTTTTCTGAATCGGATGTATATAGACGTGTTTTAGTGTGTTTGTTCACTCATTTCAGTCTAGCTATTTGTCGCAAAAAAGATCAGTCTAGCTATATTTTATTTTAAATGTGTTATAATTTGGAATAGTGATGATACTCTAGAACAGTTGCCCTCATAAAAGGGGAAAGGTTTTTTTTCCTTTTTGACAAACAAAAAGAAAAGGGTTGGAGAGGTGAGTTTGGCTTCAGCCTCTTGTATTCATTTTTTGACTTCTTTTCCTCATTGAAAAGTCTGGTTGTTGGGCGTTGGCAATGGCAAAGCCAGGTTCACGTGCACGCGTACTCTTTTTTTCTCTCTCTCTTGAGGTGATGTATACGGAGTATATGTCTATGTCTACCTCGTCTAGGTTGCGTACTTTGGGTTTAGGCACTAGGCCATGGCAAAAGATGCGGCCCCATAGGGATCATGTATATCTTTCTTTGACCCCTCAAAAAGAATCTATATCCTTTTTTTTTTGCAAGGAATATTTATTTATATCTATATCTATACTAATATAAAAAGATCCAAAGTGCAAAATTCAATTAATCTCGATCATCAAACCATGTCAATCCAACGACCTGGATTGCTTTGAATGATGAGTGATCAACATGTTTAGCATGCAATTAATATCATGCCAAATATAAACGTATGTGCTAGTCATATAATTAAGGGAGTGCCTAGAACTCATCTAGATGATATTTAAAATGGTCTCATTCAGGTGACGTGTAGATGACATCACTGTTTGTTGTTCCAGGTCGTTTTTGTTTCAGGCTGGACCATAGTTTGTTTGTTCAATGGGCCAATGTTGGCGGGCTGATCATCGTGCCTTCGTGTGGGCTATTTTAGTTTGTTTGTCTGTGCGGTTGTCTGTGGGTTGTGACTTGTGAGCCTTTTTAGTTTTTTTCTTGGGCCCGTGTACAACGACAAAAGTTCTTTTATTGTTTGATGTTGACGAGGGAGCCTAGAAACATGGAGCAGCTAAGCCCGTACTCTGGTTTTGTGATCATTTTCCCATTGTTGTTTTTAGTTTTTTTTGTGCCAGATATTATTAACTTTTTCAGACAAATCTTCTAAAAAGGAAATGTTACACAGCTAGAAAAGGAAAAACATACTGTGAAAAATACGGAAATATGTAAGTACATAAAAAAGTTTATTGCATAATATATTCACTGTGTATTATTTAGAAAATGTCAGGTATCAAAAAAGTGCACCGAGTATTTGGAAAGAGTTTGACACCATGTATTCACCATGTACTTGGAAAAAGTTGCATTTTGCAGGTTGGGGCGACTACAACTACAACAAAAATATATATAAAAGAGAAAAACTTTGTTGCCGCCGACAACCCCCCGACCCCTGATTGTGGTCATATTATAGGTTTTGCAGTTGCGGTTGGGTGGGGCGGTTGCAACTAATACAACAAAAAATTAAATGAGAAGACTTTGCTGGCGCCGACAAACCTCCTCCTGACCCCCAGTTGCGGCCACATTATACGTCTTGCAGGTGCACTTGGTTATGTTGAGTTGCGGTTTACGGTCGAATTGTAGCGATTGCAACTACAAAACAAAGAAGGCCTAAAAAACCTGAACCAATTTCATTTGCGCCCCGACCCTTGGTCATGGTCATAATAAATGTCGCGCTGTTAAGTTTGGGTGTGTTAAGTTTGCGATTGCGCTCGGGATCGGTGCCCCGACCCCGGTTGCGGTCATGTTATATGGCTTGCAATTGCGCTTGGGTGTGCTGACTTGCGATTGTGCTTGGGTTGAGGCGGCTGCAACTACAAACCTCCGCCCGACCCCGATTCTTGGTCACGTTATATGTCTTGCAATTGCACTTGGGTGTGCTGAGTTGCGATTGCGCTCGGGTCGGGCGGTTGCAACTACAAAAAAAAACTAACAATAAATAAAAAATGGAACCGATTTCATCGGCGCCGACAACCCTCCGCCCCGACCCCCGGTTGCGGTCATGTTATATGGCTTGCAATTGCGCTTGGGTGTACTGACTTGCAATTGCGCTTGGGTTGAGGCGGTTGCAACTACAACCTCCGCCCCGACCCCCAGTTGCGGTCACGTTATATGTCTTGCAATTGCACTTGGGTGTGCTGAGTTGCGATTGCGCTCGGGTCAGGGCGGTTGAAACTACAACAAAAAAAAACCTAACAATAAATAAAATGGAACGATTTCATTGGCCGACAGCCCTCGCTCAGGCCCGATTGCGATCACGTTATATGTCTTGCAATTGCGCTTGGGTGTGTTGTGTTGCGATTGCGCTTGGGTTAGGCGGTTGCAATTACAACAACAACAAAACTAACAATAAATAAAAATGGAACCGATTTCATCGGCGCCGACAACCTCTCCGCCTCACCCCGGTTGCGGTCATGTTGTATGTCTTGCAATTGCGCTTGGGTGTGATGTGTTGCGATTGCGCTCGGGTCGGGTCTGTTGCAACTACAAAAAAAACTAACAATAAATAAAAAAATGGAACCGATTTCATCGGCGCCGACAACCCTCCGCCCCGCCCCCCGGGTGCGGTCATGTTAGATGGCTTGCAATTGGCGCTTGGGTGTCTTGACTTGCGATTGCGCTTGGGTTGAGGCGGTTGCAACTACAACCTCCGCCCCGACCCCCAGTTGCGGTCACGTTATATGTCTTGCAATTGCATTTGGGTGTGCTGAGTTGCGATTGCGCTCGGGTCGGGGCGGCTATAACTACAACAAAAAAAACTAACAATAAAAAAAGGAACCGATTTCATCGGCGCCGACAACCCTCTGCCCCGACCCCCGTTGCGGTCATGTTATATGTCTTGCAATTGCGTTTGGGTATGTTGTGTTGCGATTGCACTCGGGCCGGGTCGGTTGCAACTACAACAAAAAAAACTAACAATAAATAAAAAAATGGAACCGATTTCATCGGCCCGACAACCCTCCGCCCCGACCCCCGGTTGCGGTCATGTTATATGTCTTGCAATTGCGCTTGCGTGTGTTGTGTTGCGATTGCGCTCGGGCCATGTCGGTTGCAACTACAAAAAAAAACTAACAATAAATATAGAAATGGAACCGATTTCATCGGCGCCGACAACCCTCGGCCCCGACCCCCCGGTTGCAGTCACGTTATATGTCATGCAATTGCGCTTGGGCGTGCTGAGTTGCGATCGCGCTCGGGTTGGGCGGTTGCAACTTCAAACAAAAAAAACTCCTAAACAAAAATAAAAAATGGAACAGCCTGAAAAAAGAAAAGAAAAATAGAAAAATGAAACAAGATTTCCACCTGTAGAGACAAAGAAAAACCCGCCGCGCTCTATGTACTGCAGCCGCCAACGATAAGAAGAAGAAAAAGGAGTCTTGTCGTATATTGTAGTAGTATATAGGTACCTTCTCTCCTCTCCTGTGTACTTAACCGATCCATCCACATGCACATCCACATCAGGGCCTGACGGAAGTGCGAGGAGGCTGCAGCCCATACAACAAAAAACAACAGATGGGCTGCCAGCGGGACAACACATGGGCCGCGCCACCCCGTCGGGCGAAGTCTCCACCTGGACACACGAATCGTGGAGCGTTCCGATCTGACGGCCACAAAAACGAATGAGACCAAAGAAAAAAACATTCGAATGAGTTTTAGCAAATCCGTATAATTAACGTATAATTGATCTAGAATTTACTAGTTTTACATAAGGACCTAATATATCTATCTACATACTTAAATAAACTTAAAAAATGATTTTGCATAACATCGAATTAGCGGCCAGGGGGCATATCCCCCCCCCCCCCCTCCCAGCACTTCGCCACGTTGTAAATCATTGATGTATCTAATTTTAACTTGGGTGCCATACAATATATATAAGTGGAGATAGCAAAGAAATTGTTTTGGACCCGATGTCCTTTGCACCCATTTAACTATATGTATGTAGGTAGGCCTACACGTAGGGTTTACCCTTTGCATAATTGCTTCTGCTCACAAATAAAAGATGTTCTAACTTTTTGGTGAGACCTGTTTTAGTATGTTTGTTCACTCATTTCAGTCTGTATGTAGTCCATATTTAAAAACATTCAAAACATTTCATAATTCAGAATTGAGGTAGTACTGGTTAACTAAGTGTTACGTATTTTATATTTCCTGTCTGTGTTTAATTTTGTTTAATTAAGCCAAATCGGTCGACCTCATGGATCGGCGTGATTACTACCTGCTAGCCTCGAGGGCGCTTTGCACCGTGTTGGCAGCCACATCATCCAGCGTCGCGCCTTTGCTTCTTCGTATCACCTTTGTCCGCGGAGCCCTTTGTGTAAGATACCCATTTCATCAATTCGATTCATTGCAATGTAGACTAAAGATTGAGATGGATGCAAACTAACAATGTATATAAAGAACATACGTTCAAGGCTATGAAGGTGTCGACACTTTGCACGATGATCTCGTGCCCACTGTTCATGGTCCTCCACATCGTAGCATCTGGGTGGTGGGATGGGCCACATGGGCACACCTGCTACGCAATGGCCGTCATGGAGTCGATACGTCGTCATTTTCTTAATTAGTTACACTTACTAGTTACTATTCAGTTGAAAGTTTTCCTATCTATTGAGCTAACTCACAGAAAAACGAAGCAAAGGAACATGTGTATATGTAGCTCGTGGCGCCTGGACCAGCCCTAATCCATAGGAAAAGGTACGGCGGCCTAGGGACCATCTTAAATAAGAACTCAATATATCTACATACTTAAATAAATTACAAAAAAAGTTGATTTTGCAGAACGTAAAATTAACATGGACAGGGGCAGATGCCCCCCCCCCCCCTACGCACTTTAGCACGTTGTGTTTATTCAATAGTCATTTATAGTTGAGTACATGTATTTTATAATAATTGTTTGCATCAAATAATCACATATAGGTAATGCATTGAGACTTTATTTGTTAACTAGTAAATAATCACATATATATATGTTACTCTGTTAAGGTTAATTGTGCCTAGACACAGCATGGCCTCCATAATGCTAGGGCCAGCCTTGGGTTGTCGGTAGTGCCGGACCAAGCCTAATGGGCCGGGTGGGTCAACAATATGATTCTTTATATATATCTAATTACTATTTTTAATTCCCCACAAAAAATATTAATTTTAATTGTCTTGTTGTTTTGCTATGACAAAAAAAAGCCTTTTGAAAATCTAAGAGTAGGTCGGGACCCACCGTCCCACCCTTTTCATCCTCTAGATCAGTCCATGTTTTTAGCCATCGATTCACGGGTCTGGCCGCTAGTTCATCATCGTTGGACTGATTGTGATGGAAAATAGTTATAATTATCTCAAGCAGTGTAATAGAAAAAACAAAGTGTCAGTAGATAACTTTTGTCCGTGAAACATCGAACTTGCGATCTAGACCTATTTTAAAGCTCATGCCAAAGATCAGACATTCCTTTGACTAGTCAAAACATACATGCTTTTTTGGAACAATTTTGCTTGTTTGACCGACTTTCTCCAATCCACTTCCTTGACATTCGGTCTTTTCCATCACAACGGACCGATAAGGCACCGATTCTAGTAGAATATTGATCCTTTCCGGGTTTTCAGTTAGCTCGGATTTACACTTGATTTTCCATTTTTCTTAAAGGAGGTAGAGGTTTTGCCTCCATCGTCTCAATTGAGGAGTTTAGAACAAATATTTATAGACAAAAACCAAACACATGCGGAGTATATATCTAGCGTCATTAAAAATCTCAAATTCTTCTGCTAGATTCAATTTTGGAGCCCTCCTCCTTTATTTTTGGCGAAGAGTATTGTAGGCACGTGTAAGGGCTACGAAAAATGTGCTTTTTTTGCAAAAAAAAAAAGTTTCAAAGGTCATTCGCAAAAAGCAAAAGTTTCAAAGGTGGTGGAGGGAGACAGTTGCGGCGACATCTCTCGATGACATTCTCACTGGCGGAGCCAATCGCCCAATCGGATGTAGCCAGGTGGGCCAGCTCTATCTATGGTAGCTAATCTTAGTGGAGCCCTTTGAGACTCAAAGTTATTTTCTGGATGGATTTCAGAGAATTTTTTCAGCTTTGATTTTTTTTCTTCCTGCAAGTACGATCTCGCTTATTGGGCCACGGAATTTCGCTGGGCCGGAATCATGTACGGGTTAGATGGTTAGAGGGACTGTGGTATCTCCAGTCCATCAGGGTTCAAGTCCTGATGCTCGTATTTATTTCTGGATTTATTTTAAGACTTTCTGTGATGCCCATTCACTGGAGGACAACCCGGCGCGCGGGTGCACCTTTGGATCGATCGGTCGACCCAAGCACAGCGCAGCACGGAAGCCCGCCCGTGACGGCCGAATCATAAATGGATTGGAAAGTTGCTTCCTCGACGTGACCCTTGGATGCCAGCCTAACCGATGCATGTACGTGTGGAACAACCGTACCTGTCCGTGTTCGTTGGTCGTTGCGGACTGGTAATCAATCGGTTGGGCGCTTTGCAGTAACTGTACCTTTGTGTGTGTGTTGCGGAAGACCTGTTTGCTTGTTAAAAGAGTTAAATACGCTAGAGATGCCTTAACTTGTCCGTCACGGTCAGTTTAGTAGTTAAACTTGCAAAATACATGAAACTGATGCTAGAACTTGTTCGGTCATGGAAACACAATGCCCTTCTGTATTTGGGCGTACACCCTGCCATGTGGCACGCCAGCATGCTGGTGGCCCATATGTCAGTGACCGAGAGCGAGGAGAGGCTGGTGAGCCGTGCGATTGATTTTTTCCTAGAAGAAACCCTAGATTTTAATTTAATCTCGTAATAAACAGCCCTTAAATTCGAAAAAATAAAATAGATAACACATAGAAGATGAATCCTGGGACCTCACGCACGAGCGTTGCTTAGCATGTACTCCCTCCGTCCGGAAAAACTTGTCCCTTAAATGGATATATCTAGCAGGGACAAGCTTGGGCCGAACTTTTTCGGACGGAGGGAGTACTAGCTATCCACCAAGCAAATTTCTAAATTGTTGATATTCACGAGCTCGAATTATATATATAGACTACTGTGTGCCTCTTCAAGTGATTATTTTATATATGGTGCTCCTATGTTAAATTTTCCTTCTGGTATTATTTTTCCCATTTGAAAGAAAGAAATGTACGGACAAAAATTACAATCACATTAAAAATTGTAAACGTGTATCCAAATTTTTTGTATACATTCAAAAAACTGACAATATGTATCTAAAAGATGTTCAACATGTTTTTAGAAAATATCAAGGAAAGAATAGCGCGCTATACAAAATAGCGCCGCCCCTGAAAATACGCTATTAGCATGTTATGACGCGCTGTAGCGTGCTATTAGCAAGACATTGTAGACTGATCAATTTAGCAAGACAATTCACTATACGCTATAACGTGCTATTAGTGGCGCTTAAGTGTCCTATTTTTTCAGTAGAAAATATTCAATGTGTATAAAATTTCTTGTGTGAATTGATTCCTACATTTTGAGAAACATGTTTTAATATATTTCTAGTATTTATTATTATTACACCAAAATTAATACACATTGAAAATTTTAAAAAGACAATGTGGCCATTAAAACTATTCTAAAATACAATGAAGAAACACAGTAATTGTGAGTGGTTGTGGTCCTGAAATATGATACATAATATATATTTTTTGTCGCATATGATACATAAATTGAAAGAGTAATTGTTAATACACGGTGAACTATTTAAATCCACATTAATTTCAGAAAGATTCCATGTTTACCCCTTTAAGGTACACAATAACGAAAATAGAATGCATAATGAAAATACAAAATAATTTTATATTGGTAATTTTTTTTGGAAAAGGTGGATAACCTCCAGCCTCTGCATCTCGTTAATGCATATACAGAAAAATTTATCTATCATGAAAACTAAACAGGAAATAGAAAAAAAAACATGGTAGAGAACACATCAGGAAAATTGCAAAGCGATACGTGAAATTTGTCTATATATAGCTTACTAGCTTATAGTCGTCGCTAAGTGGTCTATCAATTTGGATGTAATTTTTATTATTTTTAGTGTTCGTTGTGCCGACATAATTGAAGATGAATAGATCGAATGTTTTCCGATAAAAAACCGAAGTTTAGTCAGGTGGCCAACTCATCCAGGCAATTAACCGGGAGGCCCCGGGTTCTAATCCTCTCCATCCACCATACTAACTAGAGGTTCTAGGTTCAAAACAAACCTCCATGCAATTTTCTTTAACGTTATTTTTGCTAGCATACACTATATATGAGTATGTGATTAAATAAAATGTGAAGAGGGTTTCCACGAAAACAATCCTCGAGCGCAGGACACATGGCTCCTCCTCGCTCTCAACAACCGACATGTGGGCAACAGCCACACTGGCATGCCACATGGGCAGGGCGTACCTGAATACGGAAGGAGGCAATGTATTTGCAGGACCGGACAAGTTGCAACACCGATTTCGTGTATTTTTCAAGTTTAGATACCAAACTGACCACAGCGAACAAGTTAAGGCACCCTCAATGTATTTAACCCTTTGTTAAACGTACACCACCAGATTTTGTCAATATACTTTTGTGTGCACGGTCATTCTTAGGGATGGCAATGGGTACCCATTACCCACGTACCCTGCGGATAAAAACCCTACTAGGGTAAGGGTATGGGACAAAATTTTCTCCTTGGTGAATAGGGAAATGTTAAACCCATCGGGTAGAGTGGGTACCGGTATGGGATCATGTAACCCATACCCACATACCCATGTACCCATATAAAATCTATATGAACTCAAAATTATCTCTACACTTTATCATGAATTTGTGAACTCAAAATATATGACTGTGTGATGATGTTTTGATGTGTTGTTGTTTACTAGAAAGTGATGTTGTTTATTAAATATGATGTTGTTTATGATGTGTTGTTGTTTAAAAGTGTGTTGTTGTTGTTATAATATATTGTTGTTTATAGATTATAATTATATGTTGTTTTTATGACTATGAGTAGTTCAAACTGATGTTTTGCAAACATGGGTAATTTTACCCATTGGTACCCATGTATCCTGTCGGGAAACGGGTATGAGAAAAATTATACCCATTGATGGGTATGGGTAAGGGTGATGGGTAAGCTCAGAGGGGATGGGTAAGGGTATGGGGTGGCTCCACCCGTACCCAAACCATGCGGGTGCCATCCCTAGTCATTCTTCACGGTAACGATCATGCGGCTCATGAGTTTCACCGTGTTTTACACACAAACACATGGACTTTTAGAAGGAATCTCGATCCCTTGAAAACAACCTGCACGAGGCTTTTTTTTTAAATCTCAACCTGCATGAGGCTGACGTGTGGTCAGCACACTGAGAAAATCCGTGCAATCACGCACCTAGCATAATCTTCTCTTCACACCTTTCCGTTAATTAGATGCGGGTACAATTTTCTTGCTGGTTAAGAAGCGATCGGGATTGGATTAATCCAAGTATGAGTAGGTTCTCTGTTACGTGGTAATTTATCATAATTTTGGGATTTGCGAAAGTATGGATCTTATTACATCTTTCTATACAGATTTGTTTTGACAGATTATTGTTATAGTTGTCATCTTTAAATACTATTTACACCAACCTACTCACGAGTTCTATATAAACTAGGTGATCCCCGGGCGTTGTTGCGGAAACATAAAGATTGATTGCACATGAATTATGTATGAAGGAAAAAAATCTAAATCTAAAGTTACTATTATGAATGTAGAAATTTTCGTACTTGCATTGTGTGTGAACAAACAGTGTGAATGTACACTGAACCTTAGTAGTTGCAACAACTAAATCGGGGCATTTCACAACGTTAAGAAAGTAAAGAATTGTAATTATCGGACATACTACATATGTCTAGTAACAAAAAATAAACATGTTGATATGGTTTGCATTGGTTGAAAAGTAATGTTAGTGAATGGTAAGGTGTAAGAACTAGATGTAGTGGGATATAGTTTGCATGGGTTAAATAATGTTAGTAAATGCCTATGTAGCACATGTGCTGAGGTGGAAGGCTTGCGTGTTGACAGTAGAGGTAGTGGGGATCAATTATTTAGGTATATAGGATTTTGTGTGGATGAAGTATTTAAGATCCATGAGACATAATGATATGAGGAGAATAAGAAGAGGAAAGAGATCAAGTTTGGGGATGCCCAAGGCATCCAAAGAAAATACTTCAAGAAGTCTGAAGCATCAAAGCTCGGGGATGCACAAGGCACCCCCTTTCTTCAACAACAACTATCGATTTGTCTCGGTTGGACCTATGTGTTTATTTATCCATATAATATGCAATATTTTGAGTGTGCACTTTATTTTTCTTTTGCTTCCTAATCTAAAATGATCATCATACCTGAATAAATATGCTTTTGGAGATCTCGGGCATGGTCATACATTTATAGAATTGGTCTTTTCCTTACTTGTAGTTTTTAGAGCACGAGGCCTGTTAGAAATGCATTTTGGACTCTCTTTTCCTTGGTTTTTCCTTTATTTTGAATCAAACAGATGGATGGTGTCATTATAGAAAGAGTTAACTCATTTTTTACCCGCAAGATTTTACCCTTGTGATAGAAATTACACCCAAATCAGGAATCGGTCACATTTTTACCCCTAATTTAAAGATTCCTTCCACATTTTGCCCTCATGCATGTGACACAATTTACCCCCAATTTTCCTGTCATCCCAATTTGGTGCTGATTTGCCGGGCCACCCAGATGGTTTTTTTTTGGTTTTTCATCTAGGTTATTTAGGTTATCATTTTAGTCCCTGTGATATTTACAGAAGACCCCTTATCTCACATGTGAGAAAGCAATCGGGTCCTTCCTTAGTTCTCTCTCTCTCTCTCTCTCTCTCTCTCTCTCTCTCTCTCTCTCTCTCTCTACGCCCTCCTCATGCAGCATCCCTGTTTCGAGTCCCCACCCAATGCAGCTTGGCGACTCCAACGTACAGTGCACTGTGTAGTCCATCTGGACGCAAAGGAGGTATACCCGCGGGTGATCTCGGCGGCCAACATGCTTGCTGCCCACCAACTGTTTATTGAAACGCCCACTCTGACGCTGGCCGAAGACTTGGAGGAGATGATCAACGAGGGTGGCCAAGCTTTTGATGGCGATGAGACCCAAAACGACATAGACGACCAAGACGAGAACACCCAAGGCCAAGAAACTCAAGGCGAAGACGGCCATGGCCCATACAATGATGGCCAAGACTCCAAAGACGGCGAGGGTGTCGACATCGACGGAGAGCCATTGGAGTTTGTGGATGAGCTCAAGGCGCAAGGCAGGCACAAAAGAGGAGGAAGATCTCGCAGACGGGAGCATACACCGATGGGGAGGAGAAATTGATTTGCCAAGGATGGATGACAATTGGACAAGATCCCAAAACCGCAGCCAAGCAAAACGTAGCACATTTTAGAAGAGGGTCATCATTTACTTTAATGAGCGTAGGAAGCTTGAACCCTACAAGTTTGAGAGTGACCGGACCAACGTTTTAATTCAAAAGAGGCAGGGCTTTATCCAAGCCGAGTGGAACAAGTTTTGTAGTGCTCATGAGAATGTCGAAGGCCGGATCATGAGTGGCCTTGGGATCAAAGACATGGTAATATTTTCTTCCCTTGTTAGTAAAGAGCAAATATCATCCTCCTATGCATATGAATCTATATTGTTCATTTTAAATGTAGGCATGTCAAGCCTGGACACCTTTAAGGCCCAAAATGCCAACAAGGCATTCACCTTCAGCCACTGTTGGAGGATGATCAAGAATTGCCCCAAATTCAAGGACAAATGTGCCGCCCGAAAGAGAGGTGGGGGGCCTCAATGGTGGACAGCCCATCTGGAAGCTGAGAAGAGGCTGAGGGTAAAGACCAATTTCAAGATTGATGCAAAACGTGATGCTTCATCAATTGTCTTGCAAGAAACTTTGAAGGGGTTCATGACCAAAAAGAAGAGAGGGAAGAGAAGAAGCGCCAATAGAAAGAGAAGGTGATTGAAAACCTACTTCGACATACAAAAAAGAAGCTCAAGATTGAAGGGGCCAATGCCAAAACAAGAACGACAAAGGCGTGGAGACCAAAGAGGCCAATGCCAAAACAAAAGCAAGGGAGGTCGAGGTCGCGGATATCTCCAAAGAAGTGGATATCATGGTGGCCAACACGAGCAAGATGGCTCCCGAGAAGAAGGCTTGGTTTGAGAGCAAGCAAAAGGTCATCCAACACCGAGACTATGCTTGATCATCTTTTTATTTGTACGTTTTTCATGAACTTGAGACGAGATTCATGAACTATGGCCGTGGCGATCCTTTTGGTGCAATGTTGCCTGTCGGCACGACATATGTTACTATGCAAAAAAGATATCTATTTGCTTTCTATTTTGCTATCTATTTTACTATGTTTGGTTATGATATATGCAAGTCCAAAAACGGCCGAGAGGGCGAATTGGACGAGCAGATTTGCCGAGCAGGACCAAATGGGTCAGACCGGTTGGGTGCATTGGTCAAAATGAAATGGACAAAGCCGGACATCGGCCAAATTGGTGACCTAAAAGGACAAAAACAAACAAAACGTGATGTCTGTTTGGGTCTCTGCATTCGAGTTGGCCTTAGTGGTAAGTTTACCTTGTTAACCAAAAACGGGCATAGCCGTCGTTCCGGCGGTGGAGGAGATACGGGCGCACGGCCGTGGATGTAAAGGAAGGCGAGATCGACAGAAGACGGGAGCGGGTGAGACGTCAACAGCTGGAGGAAATGCCCATGCACGTACGTGCGTGGTACTACATGCATGTGTGGCCTAGCTAGCTTCCTTCCGTTAGTTAGGTACGGCAGGATTATCTTGGCGAAAGGTCGAAGCGAGCGGTCGGAAACGAAGAGGAGCAACAAGTTTCAAAGGAGTCGGTGACAGCTGCTGGCGACGTCTCTCCATGACATTCTAACTAGCCAAGGAGCCAATCGGGTGCAGCCAGGTGGGCCAGCTCTATGTTAGCTCATCTCATCTGTGTGGCGCCCTTTGAGATTCAAAGCGATCTCTGGATGGATGCCAGAGTTTTTTTTTTTCAGCTACTTCCTTCGTTTATATAAGTATAAGATGTTTAAACTTTTTTGTGAGTCAGATGTACGTAAACACGCTTTAATGTGTTTGTTCACTCATTTTAGATCGTATGTAGTACATTAAAATATCCAAGGCATGTTATATTAATGAACGGAGGAAGTAGTTTATACTACCAAAGTCTTCCGCAAAAAGAAGTTTGTACTACCAAACCTTTTCTTGCTGCAAATATTTGTTCTCACTTGTGGGGGGCGGAATTTCGCGAGGTCGGAATCGCGGGCACTTTTGGATCGGTCGACCGAAGCACAGCACACCACGGCTGCCCACCCGGGACGGCCAAGTCATAAATGGAAAGTTGCTATCTTGACGTGACCCTGCATGCCAAACCGATGCGTACGTGTGGAACAGCCGTATGTGTGTTGCTGCAGACCGGTCGTTAGGGCATGTACAATGGTTCTATCTTAGCAATGCTACGTAGAATAAATGAGATGAAGGAGAGAGAAATGATAAAAGAAGGCTTGTCTTCTTTTATTTAAGAGAAGACAAGAGATGATCTCTTAGCACAATATGTCTCACCACGTTTTTAGAAATAACTAGTTATTTAAGGCTAAGATATAAACCATTATAGACATACTTTTTTGTCATCTCTAAATTACATGCAAGACTTAAGATAAGACTATATTATCAATCATTGTAGATGCCCTTAGTAGTTGCAGTTGGTTGGGCGCATACGACGCTACTATCACAAATTTGTCAGCACTTTTACCCCGTGTGCAAGCGGTCATTCTTTCACGTCACGGTGGACGACCCTGCGGCTTAGGAGATCCACCGTGTTTTGCACACACAAGCATGCGGACTTTTACAACTGCTCAACAAGTCGATCCCTTCGAAAACGAACAAAAGAATCGGTTTTGAAAAAATGGCACGGCATGCGGTCAGCGCAACGAGGGCCATGCATCCACGTACCTAGCCTTATATTGTCTAGTTCTCTTCACATTTCTTTACGTTGAAGCCAAGGGATGCGGTGTAGAACTATCTTCGTGATTGAGAAGGGGTAGTAGAGCCTCTGCCGGTAGGAGCCGACAGCAAGTTCCAAAGAGAGAAGGTACTGAGCCAGGACACAAGTATCCGCTGGCAAGCGGCATCAGCAATCCACAATGTTATAGCTAGGACACATATAGGTCGATGCAGCGCTTGACATCGTCGACTCGCGCATTCGACACTATGGCTTCCGGCGTCAACTCGCTTGTGATCATCGCTATATGGCAGCGGTTGCGCAATCTCCTCCTTGACCGACCAATTGACCTCTAGCTCTTGTTGTTTCTCTCGAGATATTTTGTTGCCGGTAGTTCGGGCTACGTGTTCACCCAATTCACATGTCGTTAGCAATAGGATCTGTAATAAATGAGTTGTTAAATGAGTTGTAGTATAATCTATCTATGTAGATTTTTCATGTGTTACATGCTATCTTTTAAACAATAAGAGTTTAATAAAGATGGGATGTGTGCTTCACTTGATGTACATTTCAAACTTGACTGGTGTAAATTTAAAAATTATTTGAAAACTTATGCTCACAATATATTAAATAATAAAATATTAACATGATTTTCTATGGTTTTCATGGCGCAAAACAAAAATATCAGTAGATACACTCTAGAAACTTACATCTAGGTATTTGTTTGATAGCGCGCCTTAAAGGTTTTGACCAAGATATCATATAATGCTCAAATGGAACTTTTCACATACACAAGCACTATGATTAATTAATTTTGAGGTCCATATTAATTTATGGCGGCATTCAATTTTAGCTTTCATCGTGGTTATTATTTGAACAAAATGTTTATAAGAGTCAAAATATCAAATATGAAATAATGAAAATAACTTATGTTTCAAAATACTATATAAATATACTAAAAAGTATGTTCCCACCAATAAGTGCTAGCATTATATGAAAAATAACATTGTATTATATATATTTAGAAAAAATAATATGTTGTCAACTTTTCTTAGTTTAATGAAAACTATATGTTAATGAAAGTTGTATATCGACATAGCAAATATAATGAAGTAAAAAAGCTCACTATAAATAAGCGACAATGGTTAATTTTAGCATAATCTTTATCTTTACTATCTAAAAAGAACCTAAGGTTCCCTTTTCTGCTAGAAAGACCATGTCCTGACCAAACTTCGTCCAGCCTCCCTCCCGCACATATTATTAGACGTGTAGGCCAATTAGTGACAAATTTAATCACCATAATTTGTCTTCCTTTTTTCATTTACCTACCATTTTCTTCCTTTCCATTCCGGCCTATTCCATAATTTTTCTATATCTCTCTCATGATTCTAAGCACATGATCCTATCTTTTCTAAAGCTCTTACCATAATTTCCTTTTCTCAATCTCTCTAAAATTATGGTGATGGATAAATTATGACATGGGGCGTAGAGAATCTCTAATTTCTCTTTCTTGATCTCTATAGCTCTCATGATTCTCTCTTTCCAATCTCTCTAGATATTATTTGCATCGCCGACAGCCTGCCCACTATTATCCCCTCGGCTACACAGCTACGGCAACGCTTGTTCCATCCTCTCCTTCACCACCACATCATGCTCCCTCCTGCCAACCGTGCAAGAAACTAGTGGATAAGGCCGCGACGTACACAACGGGCCACAAGGCGACACGAAGCACCAACAGTGAATACATGTTACAGAGGAGGACAAGCAGTTGGGAGATTAACATGGTGGCCTGTCGCCAAGACTACGCCGGGCATCCTCTCTTGTTCCCACGTTGGTGTGTCATCCCTGTGACCGGATCCAGAAGGATGGCACACAATGGTGGCCGAATCAACCTCGATGCGGGCGATGGCGGGCGTATCCGCCACGACTCGGTCTCTCGTCTCTCCCTAAAAAACAAATCGAGAAGTGTACCATGATATTTCCTTTTTTTGTATATACTTCGTATATCATGTGTTATACCGCCATAGTATGAGCAACGACATTGGAAAACGTCATATGTCATCCTTTTTCATATGCTCTAGTGTATACTGATGATATTAGGCCACTGCAACGACACTTCGTAGAGCACTGCAACATGTTTTAATTTTCCATTGGAACATCAGTTACATTACTTGGCCTAATGTCATCTTATTTTTTCTAGAATGTCAATGATATTATAAGGATGTTGGCTCCATATCGAAGGATGAGCGCATGTATTATGCTTTAATGAAAGGAGGATTAAGCTGAATGAACTTTATGGTTAAGATAATCTTGATAACATCACTTGACTATATTATCCATGCATATCCGAGGGCTCTACCATTGCAATGCACTGGTCCATGAGCTAAGGACATGAAAACAAAAAATTCCAGTTGCAACACACGGGCATTGTCCTAGTGAAATTAAGAATCTGATTAAAATGGAGTTAAAAAATATTGTTTGAAAAATAATTTAAAATACTATAATAATAAAATATTTTTGTTTTCAAAAAATAAGCCATGTTTTCAAATTTGACAAAGATGAAAAGCCATTTCTGTGCTATGCTGCCGCTACTGGATGCATTCCAGGTTGCATCGCCCGCACCACGCTCGACTGCAGCGATGCATGCATTGCTACAGGAGGTAGTCGGCTGTAGGTCTTCAGGGACATTGCTGGAAGCACAACCCCCCATTTGTTCGGACAATATATGGCGTAGTGGAGAAAGGTGTGGAGGAGAGGTGGTGGAGAACGAGCTGGCAGAGGTGATGCCCGTGTGTGTGCGCGCAATATATTCAGCATCCAGGGTGCATATTACGTTATTTTGCGCCCAGGGTATTTTTTGGATATTACAGATTAAAGTTTAAGAATGTTTGAGAGATCAGAGTCTAAACAGAATCTAAGAAAAAATTGCCTCGATTGGCACTCTAGTATCATATGAACGATCAGTTCTAACACCATTATTTGGATATACATATATCCTTTGCCTTTATAACGTTCATCCAGACATCGCCGTTTACTTAGCACACAAGTGTCGGTTTATTTATTTATCAAAAAAAAAAACAAGTGTCGGTTTAAATATGGTATCTTAGTTCTTCGGACATCCAATCACCACCAGTTGGCCTGTTTTGCTAGATGAACGGCCGCTGCAAAATGACACTGTTTTTTCTTCCAATGGCCTAGAATTGTTTTATCAGCTCATATGCCACTCACACCAACAAAGTACAGAATAGTAACAACAATAATTACAACCATCCCGTTGCGCACCATCGTCTGACACCTTGAATTAAATCTACTAACCTCTGAAGTTGGCCATTCTTCATACCATACTAAACCAAAGAATAATACCAAAATACCCTAGGTATTAGCAATCACCGTCCTTTAGGAGGAAGATACGACATCAGACTGGTAAGCAAGTGCCAGCCTATAACATGACATTTCATACAGCCATACAGGTAGTGACATAGACAAGAAGCAAGTACTCCCTCCGGAAAGAAATATAAGAGCGTTTAGATCACTAGCGAGTACAAGTAAAGCAAATTTAATTACCTGCAGCCGCATTGAGATTGAGATAATTGGAGATCTCCTTAGAGAATCCATCGCGTACTACCCTAGCGCCGCCTGAGGCGATGAGGGTTTCTCTACTCCGTCGGCAGTCTCTGCCGGCGTTGAGTTTTCACTACCGTTGCCCTCCCCGGCCGGTCTCTCGAAGCGCAATCCCTAGGGCTTCCGGGCCCCGGTCTTTGCTGCGAGGGATTCCAGAGGAAGATCGCATCGGTGATTGGGGTCTGTTCGCCATGAGAAACACCATGGTGGTTCCTAGATCGTGGCCTGGGGGAACGGCTAAGCAGAGGATTCAAGGGCACCGGGGTTTTCCACTGATGCCACCACAGCACGGCCCTCCAAGGCCTACGAAAGTGATTACGGCCACTAGGCCTCTGAAGGACAAAACACTTATGCTGGCTGTTGCAGTTGTAGCAAATAGCTCAGATTCAGTTTCGGCTGCGACTGATGGCACCTTGGCTGTGATTCAGAAGACAACACCAGGGATCCCTCCTTTTCTTAATGTATATGAGTTGAGGAAGAGAGTGAATCCAGTGAAGGGTAGCAGTACAGCTAAAATTTTGATGGGAATTAAACGCGACTTGGCAACATCGGCGGCCTCCGTCCGGGAGGACCGCCGGGCCTAATGTCGATATTCTGCTGGAACTGTCGTGGGTTAGGCGACCCTGCGACAGTCCACGAGCTGCGCGATCTCGCGCGGGAGTGTGCGCCGGCGATACTTTGTGTAGTTGAAACCCAGCTGCCGAAGTATCGTGTGGAAGGATTGGTGAGGACACAGTAGCGGAAGAAGTAGGGGTCTGTGCATTTTCTGGAAGAAGCCACTGAATTTAGAGTTGAGGAATTTTTCCAAATATCACATTGATATGGAAGTTCGTCAGCAAGGAAAGGACCCATGGAGAATCACTTGTTGGTACGGCGAAGCTGCTCGGCACTTGAGGTATAAAACCTGGGATATGATGAGGTATCTGAAGGCGGACTGTGACCTACCATGGCTCTGCGCATTGGCGACTTTAATGAGGTGTTGCGGCGAGAAGGACAGTTTGGTGCCAATGAGAGAGATATGGCGCAGGTGAATCTGTTTCGTGAAGCAGTAGATGTTTGTCAGCTTGGTGATCTCGGTTACAGTGGGTTGGATTGGACCTTTGAAAGAAAAGTGCACAATGGTTTTTGGAGGGTCAGATTGGATCGGGCTCTGGCCACGCCTGATTGGTATGCTATGTTTGCTTTTGCGGCAGCTCGCCATTTGACTGCTGCCAAGTCTGACCACTCCCCAATTTTCCTATACAACAGTATGGAGGCTAGCAACAAGAGAATTGCAGATAACCGTCCGTTTCGTTACGAGCTGATGTGGGAGAGACACACTGATTTTCAAGCTTTTTTGGAGCGCTTATGGGGAAGAAGGATGGCGGGATCAGTAGCTGAGTTGTGTGAGAAACCGAAAAGCACAGCATCCACTATTCTAGGGTGGGGGACTAAAGAGTTTGGCGCAGTTAGACAGGAGCTGCGCGCACTTCGCAACCGGTTGGCTGCCCTTCGGGCTGCTCCTGATCGAACTGGTCCTTCTTATGAGGAGATCAAGGTCGAGGAAAGGATTATTGAGCTGAGATTTAGGGAAGAAATAATGTGGCGTCAAAGGGCTTGTGTGTAGTGGCTCATGGAAGGTGATAAGAACACGGAATTTTTTCACCGCAGAGCGTCTAACAGGAAGAAAAAGAACAGGGTCGAGAGACTTACAAGGCCGGATGGGACTGTGTGTGAAGATCCAGCTGATTGGAGAGCATGGCTGTGAATTTCTATGAAGAGCTATACACCTCGGAGGGTGTTGTGGGGATAGAAGAGGTCCTATCACATGTGCCTTGTAAAGTGAGAGCACCTATGAATGAGATGTTGAGTAAGCCATATTCTGAAAAAGAGGTGAAAGAAGCGTTATTTCAAATGTTTTCAACAAAAGCACCCGGACCGGATGGTTTTCCGGCGCATTTTTTTTCAAAAATATTGGCATTTGTGTGATGAGGAAGTTACAAAAATTGTTATTCGGATTTTGAAGGGAGTTGACTCCCCAGCGGAGATCAACAGGACGTTCATCGTTATCATTCCCAAGGTAATTAACCCATTACATCTTGCTCAGTTTCGGCCTATTAGCTTGTGCAATGTGATCTACAAGGTCGCATCAAAGGTGCTTGCTAACCGTCTGAAGCAAATACTCCCGGAGATCATATCTGAAGAACAATCGGCGTTTGTTCCTGGTCGGCTCATTACAGATAATGTGATAACAGCCTTTGAATGTTTGCACTTTATGAAAACTAACAGAAGTAAGAGAAACTCGCATTGTGCAGTGAAGCTGGATATGAAAAAAGCATATGATAGACTAGAGTGGCAGTACTTAGAGGCTATTATGCTTAAGCTTGGATTTTGTCAATCTTTTGTGGATGCAGTTATGAGAGGAGTCAGATCCGTATCGTTCTCGGTCCTATTTAATGGGGCCCAAACTCAGGAGTTTCGACCAACTAGAAGCATAAGACAGGGGGACCCCATCTCCCCCTATCTCTTTCTGTTGGCAGGAGAAGGACTTTCATGTTTGCTCCAACATGAAGCGAGTCTCAACCATATAGAAGGCATCAAAACCGCAGCAACAGCACCTCAAATACATCATCTTCTTTTCGCTGACGATTGCTTGTTATTTTGTAAGGCAACAAAGATGAATGTTGAGAATCTGAGAAAGGCTCTTGATGTGTACTGTTTTGCCTCCGAACAGAGAATCAACCCAGAGAAGTCATCCATCTATTTTGGTAAGAAATGTGCAGAACAAACTAGAACTCAGATCAAGTTTTTGCTACAGATTCCCAATGAGACTTTAGCGGAGAAGTATTTGGGGCTGCCCTCGGAGGTTGGCAGATCCGTTAATGGCACCTTTGCATACTTGAAGGATAGGGTTTGGAAAAATGAACAAGGTTGGATGGAGCTCACCCTTGCTGGTAGCGGGAAAGAAGTTTTGATAAAGTCGGTTGTGCAAGCGATCCCAACATATTCCATGGCAGTCTTTAAACTACCCAGAGGTTTGTGCTAGCATATAACATCTCTTATCCATAAATTTTGGTGGGGGAGCAAGGCGGGTGAGCGGAAAACGGCATGGGTCTCATGGGAAACAATGACCATGCCGAAATATAAGGGTGGCATGGGCTTTAGGGATCTGGAGATTTTCAACCTCGCACTCTTGGCACGTCAAGTGTGGCGTATATTGCAGAATCCAATTTCGTTAAGTGAGCGCATACTGAAATCTGTTTATCACCCGGATTCGGATGTTCTCTCTGCTCAGGACCGAACCCCTCTAGGGTGTGGCGATCATTATGTGAGGGACGAGATGTTCTCAAGGTTGGACTGATCAGGCGTATTGGAGATGGGAGGTCTACGAATGCATGGTTGGAGAATTGGCTTCCAAGAGACTATCGTCTTCGGCCCACATGTGCTATTACTACTGATCCTCCGCAGTTGGTGTCTGACTATATTGTTGCTGCAAGTAGAGAATGGAACATGGAGGCTCTTGAGCAGCATATGCTTCCGATGGATGTTGAGGTAATCAGACAAATCCCACTAAGTTTCACTAATCACGAGGATTGTTGGTCAGGGCATTATGATAAGACGGGAATATTTACCGTCAGATCCGCGTACAATATGCTAGTCGATATAAAGTTTCAGCGGGAGAATTGGTTGTATGAATCTACTGGTAATTCAAACACAAAGGTGGAGGAGAATAATTGGCGCCAATTATGGAAAGTAAAAGTTCCGGCTAAGCTGAGGGTATTTGCATGGAGGCTAGCTAGGGCATCTTTGCCCACTGGAGAGGTGCGCAAGAATCGTAATATGGCAGAATCTGCGGCATGCCCTATTTGCAATGTGGTTGTGGATTCATGGAGGCATGCGCTGCTAGATTGTGATATGGCGAAGAGTGTTTGGTCTCTTCGAGAAGATGATGCAGCAATACCACTCTTTGGAGATGAGACAGCTGATGCAAAATTGTGGCTGTTTGGCCTAAGTAACACTCTAGAGGAGCCAATCTTCATGGAGGTACTAGTTACTCTATGGGCGATATGGTGGGCGCGACGTCATGCAATACATGAGGAGGAGTTCCATAGTCCCTGGTCTACACACATGTTCATCAGGAAATATCTTGGCAAGATCGAGTACTGTAGTAAGCCGGTGAAACTTGGGCGAGCTCCATCGGGCGCTGCAACTGAACCGGTAAGGTGGATCAGACCGGATGCTGGTACAGCCAAGATCAATGTGGATGGTGCCACATCAAAGACAACGGAGAAGGGGGCAGTGGCGGCGGTGTGCAGAGACGAGGAGGGCCGGTTCCTCGGAGCATCTGCAGTGGTGCTAGCGGGTGTTTCGGACCCCCCAACACTGGAAGCTCATGCATGCAGGGAGGCATTGGCTTTGGCTAAGGACCTGCAAGTACATAAAATTAATGTTGCAACAGACTGTCTGAGAGTCGTGAATGAGCTTCAGGCTTTGGTTTTTTTAGGTCCCTACTGCATGATTTTAAGGGACATTAGAGATAGAGTTGCAAACTTTCAGTCTTGCTCATTTATGTTTGAGCAATGAGCAGCGCGCTTGTAATGGTGAGCCCCATAACCTAGCTAGGATGGCAACTAGTCTAGATGTGGGCCGATATGTATGGTTGGGCGATCCTCCGGATCACCTGTGTATTCCTCGCCATATTGAGTTTTGAATAAAGCGTTGTGTTACTCAAAAAAAAAAAAGAGAGATATTTGGAGATCTCCGTGGTGCAGCTGCGCATCGAAGTGAAGTCTTTTCTGCCAACAGGCTTGCCCACTCCTCGCAGCGTCTTCTTCCTCAAGTCAACAGCAATCACCACTTTCATCTCGCCACTAGGGCAGGCCGTCGACAAGAGGTAGACAACGTCATCGTCCATACTCATTGTGGGGAAAGCCGCGGTGAGGAGTGGCAGCAATGTTGCCTCGGTGGGCTCACTGACACTGCTACCAGACAGCTTAGAATAATACATTGGCTCAACAACGATCTCATCAACACTGACGGTGAAGCCAGGGCTCCAGTCCTCTCAAGAGCGAATGGGGATCGGCATGCTCCATGTCGTGGACCTCCAGCCATGACGATGGACTTCATGGCATTGCTTTTGCCGGAACCAGTCCAGGTAGGAATCGGGTGGGCATTCAGCGGTCGCCGCTCTTTCTCTTGGCAGACCAAGTTCCATCTTGATGTACTTGATACAGTCTTTACTCACGCTGACGTCGATATCCCGGAACACGTATGAACAGCGCTTGTGGTAGTATACCCAGTTACCCCTCGCCGGCGGCGGTAGCGGTACGTCAAGGAGGACAGGATTTTCCTCGAGCACATTGTGGACGAGGATTCCGTGCCAGAGGTCGACCCAGCCAACCGCGCCATGCTCGCCTCCAAGCGTGATCACCTTGGTCGTCTCGTGGTACCGCGATGTCTCCTCCACCGGGCACACCCTGTCCTTCAGCGGATCCGGCACCGACAGCAACTTGGAGTTCCACCCCTCGGCGGCTCTGGAGGAGCTGTACAGGCAAAGCTTGAACATCAGCGGCACCTCGAATGCGCCGTCCTCCTTGAGCGGCATCTTGTAGTACATGTTTCTGAGAGCGGCGATGGCGTACTCATCGTCGCCGCAACGCACAAGGGCGACCTCGTTGTCGAGGAACATATCGGTGTCCTGATTCGGAAGCCGGACCAGCGCTGGGCGCCGAGGGTGCGCCCTGTAGAGGAAGTAGTCGTAGACTCGTAGTAGCACATGCTTAACTGCGCGTACGGATTGAAGGAGCGGTGGAACAGGATGAGTTCGGCCTCCGCGCTAATTGAGATGTTTAGCGCGAGAGACACGCAAACCCACACCTTCAACGGAAGTAAATCCATGCATCTTAAGGAAGGAAAAAAACATTTCTCCCCTTTGGTGAGATGCATGTCCATACCTCTCGCGTAAGCAAATTCGTGCCTACAGGAAAGTAAATACGTGCCTCTTGCAAAAAGAAAAGAAAAATGGGTTTTCTTTCTTTTTCAAGAGGCACGGCCGTGCCTCTTGCGGAAGCAAATTCGTGCGTCCACCATTGCCTTTCGTGAAAGAAAAAAACACAGTTGTTTTCTATTTTGCGAGAGGCACGACCATGCCACTTGCATAAACAAATTAGTGCCTGCACGAGAAGTAAATCCGTGCCTATCGAGGAAGCAAAAAAAAAATGTTTTTTTTTAGAAGCACGAGCATACCTCTCGCGCATATAAATCAGTGCCTACACGAGAAGTAAATTCATGCATCTCGCAAAAGGAAAAACACATTTATTTTTCTTGTCAGAGAAGCACGACCGTGCCTTTCGCGAAAGCAAATCCGTGCCTCCACGATGTAAATTGTGCCTCTCGTGAAAGGACAAAAAACATGTTTTCTTTTTCTTTTTGCAAGCCCGGCCGCGCCTCATGCGTAAGCAAATTTGCACCTCATGCGGAAGAGGGAAAAAAATGTTTTTTCACACAATTTTATTTTTGCTCCGAAAGCTAAGGAAAACCGAGAAGTCCAAAAAAAAGCGAAAAAATATTATCTAAAATCCAAAAAGGCACACTAAAAAATAAAATAAAAATCTGAAGGAAGCGCCTAAAGCGCGACATGTGGCGGCGGCTGAGAGTGCGCCAAGTGGCACACTCCCGGCCCACCCCAAGTGACCCTTGGGAGGACTCCCGAAGAAGTACTCTTCAGCTACTTGAGCTCCTATTCCGCGTTGTACGTACCAGGAACCAGGGCGAGCGCAAACCCCCCCCCCCCCCCTCTCTTGGGCCGGCACATGTGAGGGTAGGGAAGCACCTTGTGTTTGTTTCTTTTCTTTGTTTTACATTTTTTTCCTTTTTAAAAATGATTCGAGGTCAATTATTTTTGGAAATTGTGAAATGTTTGTGAATTCAAAAAAATCATGATTTAAACATGATAAATGATCAACGATTCAAAAAAAAATCACCGGATTCAAAAACAGTTCTTCAATTCAAAAACTGTTCCTGATTTCAAAAGAAATGATTTTTTTTCGAATTTTCATGAAAATAGTTTTTATGAAAAAAATTATGATAATTATCTAATAATGATGAACATTATTTTATGTTTGATGATCAAATTCTGATCAAATTCTGAATTTAATGAACATTTTTTGAACTTGATGAACAAAAATTGTATTCAAGAACATTTTTTTGAAAATAAATTGATGAATAAATTTTGAATTTGATGAAAATTTTCAGAAAATCTATTAGAAAATTTGGAATACAAAATTGATTTGCATGAATTTTTGAATTGTTGAACATTTTGTCGATTGATGGAGATTTTCTCAATTCGATGAACAAAAACATGTTCGCGAATTTAAAAAGAAAATTCGCAAAAAATGACAAATAAGAGAAGGATGCAATTTCAAAATAAATGTTAATGTATTTGAAAAGTGTTCATATTTCAAAAATTGTTCATGAATTTGCAAAATATGTTTACAATTGGATAAAGGGAATAAAAAAGAAAAAAGAAAAGCAGGAAAAGAGAAGAAACAGAACGGAAACCAGGACAATGAACAAAAAAGAAAAAGGAAAGAAGAAATAAACCAGAAAAAATGGGTTCAAGGAAGGTTCTAGAACCTTCACAAAACTGATTGTTGGTGAATCCCAAAAATGACCCGGCCCACAGAAATTCCTGCGCGAGAAGGGGGTGGGCGCACGGTGGGCAAACCCTATTTGACGTCTTTAGCCGTATCACTATTTTAGCAGTAGGTCTTAGCAGAAATCATTAATTAAGGAGTACTCATTGCAAAGACCACTCCCACGTTGCCAGGTTGCGACATGTGGCATGCTACATGTGCGCCACTTGTCGCAACCTTAGAGTTTTTCTTTTTTTCGTAGATTTGTTTATTCAAAACATTTTATGTCTTAAACCGTGTGTCTAAATCTTGAACCGTTTACACCGTTGGATTTCTCACGGCGAGATTTTCAAAACTAGATCCCATGTTGATAGGTTTCAACAAATTTTTTTTTCGAAAAAAGCCTGAATAGGAAGTACATTTTTTCTCTTTCCGAAGACACATGTGTTTTTATCCTTTACTAGAGGTACGACCGTGCCTCTCACAGAGACAAATCCGTGCCTCAACACTAAGTAAATTTGTGCTTCTTGCGAAAGAAAAAGAAAAAACATGTTTTTCGCTGAACTAAATCCGTTCCTCCTTGAAAAGAAATATGTGCCTCTCATGGAAGAAAAAAACACATTTTTTTCCTTTCCGAGAGGCACTACTGTGTCTCTCGCGAAGCAAATGCATGCCTCCATGAAAAGTAAATGTGTGCCTCTTGTGGAAGAAAAAAAACATTTTTTCCCCTTACCAAGAGGCACAACCGTGCCTCTCACAGAAGCAAATCATTGCCTACATTAGAAGTAAATATGTGCCTTTCATGAAAGAAGAAAAAACAAAAAGCGTGTTTTCCCTTTCCAAGTAGCAAGACCGTGCCTCTTGCGGAAACAAATCCGTGTCTTCACAAGAAGTAAATCTATTCCTCTTGTGATGGAAAATAACACATTTTTCCCTTTCCGAGTGACGGTCAGAGCATCTTCAGCCGCGATGGGAAAATCCGGCCCCTCAAACGCCGGCGGAGGGGTGGGTCCGTGGACACTGGCTGGTCACGTCTCAAATAATTAATGCAAGCCACATCCAGATACCTTAAATTGGAAACCTCAAATCCATATTATTACATGCAACATAGCGATCTTTAAGAGGATCTTGTGTGGTCGCCGTGGCCATGTCCGACGGCCGCCTGCGCTCCCCAAAGTGTTGGTCTGGTCGCCAGCAAGGTAGAGTAGGGCATGGGACACGAGCTGGTTCACGAGACTTGAGGTGTCGTCGTCTCCCATGCTCTACTCTTCCTCGTCAGAGCCCGGAACCTGCTGGGTGCTGGTGGACGTCAGTTCGATGATGGATTCGTCCTGGGACGAGCTGGCGACATCCACTACAACACGGTTGAGGTACCGGGACTATGCGACTTTGCCTCGCCGACGTCCACCGCCACGCGGCCGCCGTTGCCTCCCATGGATAGTGCCTCACATCAGGGGGCACGTTGCACCATGGTTGCACCGGACGACGCCCACGGTGCGTCCAGGACTTCGGGACGCGAACGAAGGGTTGTGCGTCCGCCACCGCGTTTGGACGCCACACGGACCGCACCGCCTCCGGTAAGGCAGTGATGGCTGCCCTAGCGCCGGATCCATGCCCCATTTGGGCAGACGCAATGGATTTCTGATGGAAGGGCGCTCACTGCTGCCGTGCACGGGCCTCCTCCCGGGAGTGGCGGGGGCGGGGCGCAAGTCGGACGACCATCTCCTCCTCGGGGCCGCGTAGGATGAGCTCAGTGTCGATGGATCTGGAGGTGAAGGACTCGGATCCGTTGCCCGCCATGCCGGAGACGGCCGGACGATGCCAAAGACGAGCTTGGGCGGCGGAGGGGAGTTGAGGGAAATGGAGTGAAGTGGCTAGGGTTTGGTCTGGCGAGCTTATGGGAAGGAATATGTGTGGGGTCGGGTGGGCAAATGTGTGCCGGGTCCGACGTGGCGGGCGCGCCTGGGCGCCCCCATATCCGTCCCATATTTGTACTGGATATGAGGAGTGTCGGTCAGCCTGGGCGTTTGAGGCCCGTTTGAGGCGCCCGAATGAGTCGAAAATTCATGACGGTTAGTGACCGGGCGGACTGCCTGGACGTTTGGGGAGGGTTTGTGGTGCCTGGCTGTAAATGCTTTCACGGAAGCAAATTTGTGTCCACGCGAAGTAAACCTGTAACTCTCGCGGAAGAAAAAATAAAAATAAAACTTTTCCATGTAAACGGTTTTTTATCACAAACATAAACAAAGTCGGAAAAACAAGGGAAAAAATTATCTAAAAGCCAAAAACGCGTACAGGAGAAAAACAAAATTCAGCGGGTGCACCCAGAGCGTGACACGTGACGGCTGCTGAGAGCGCACTTTCAGCCCACCCCAAGTGATCTTTACTGGGCTCCCAAGAGAGTACTCCTCAATTAATTGCTCTTGCCTTTAGCACCCGTTATAGGCTTTACTTTTCTGTATTTCAAAACGCAAAAAAAGAGCGTTTGTGGTGAGTCAAACCGTCTGCAGTACTACACGCTAACCACCACTCCACTAAACTTAAGTGACTAGAGACCTCTTTTCCTTTCTTTTCTTCTTTGAATTTTTCTATTTTTCTTTTATCTTTTTTCATTTTTTTGTTTTTCCTTTTATTCCTTCTTCCTGGTTCAGTGAACTATATCAAAATTTGTGGTTTCTTTTTCCAAAATCGATGAACTTTTTTCAAATTCAATGAACTGATTTTCAAATTCAATAAACTTTTTTCAAATTTATGAACCTTTTCAATTTCAATGAACTTTTTTCAAGTTTGATGAACTTTTTTTTTTCAAAATTGATGAACTTTCTTCAAATCTGATAATATTTTTTTTTAATTTGTGGACCTTTTGCAAAATTGATGAACTTCTTTTCGGACTCGATGATTTTTTTTAGAAATTCATGAATTTCTATAAAGTTTGTGATAAGTTTCTTCAAAAGTGGTGAAACTTTAGAAATTCTTGAATTTTTGTAAAATCTTTCAAAAATCTAAACACTATAATAGGCGATATTGTGAACATTTTCTGATTTCTTGATATTTTTACAAAATTCGTGCACATTTTTCGAAATTATGAATATTTTCTGGAACTCATGAACATTTTTTGAATCGACGAACATTTTTTGTAATCTGGATAGAATTTTTGAAATTGAAAAACATTTTCCAATTCATGAACATTTTTGAACCTATAAAGTTGGGAACTTGTTTTGAAACTTGCGGACAGTTTTCCTATGATTGTTTTTATAAATTGATGAACACTATTTGATATCACAGAATGTTTTGCAAATTCCTGAATATTTTTTAGCACGCACATTTTTCGAGAATCATGAACTGTTTTTGAGCGATCAAACAATTTTCCAAAATCATGAACATTTTTTAATCCTTGAAGATTTGATGATCTCTTGAAATCTTGAAAATTTTATTTTGAATTCACTATCATTTTAGTATTTCTTGAACATTGTTTTTTTCATAAATTCGTAATTATATAGAAATTTGGATTTCTTAAATCCCAAATTATTTAGAACAAAAAAACTAAAAAGCAAGGTATGAAAATAGGAGCCGTCATGCCCCACACATGTGCTGGCCCAAAAGGGCGCGCTGGGGGTGCGAGGGAAAATCGAAAAAAGTAAAAGAAAAAGGGAAAAAGGGGGCCCGTCCCATCCCGAGCATGGGCCGGCCCAACAGGGGGTGCATGGGGTGCTCTTTACCGCGTTCTTGGAGCACACCGGTCGCCAAATAGGACGTCCGTCCGTAGGGACCTACGCGCCGTATAGGAGCCACCGCGTTAACGATCCTGTTTGGTTTGGATAATATCTGATCTTTGGACTTTGGCTCAAAAGCACCTAATGGACAATGTTACCCCTAAAAAAGCTAATGGGCATTGTTGTATAATAATGGTATAAGTGAAAAGCTAAAATCAAAAGCACAATTATTACACAATACGTTCAACTAAAGAATCAAAATCGAGTACTACACGATTATTCACATGAGCACATAGGCACATCTTCATATTACCACGTTAAAACACATCCAACCAAATATTGAACCTCCGTGTTTCTTTGCTCCAAATCTATAACACAAATAAAGCAGTCGTGATAAAATTTATTATCTGCACCTCCATTTGCAAATTGAAGTATACAAGGGGTATGACCAAGTCAAAATTTGCAATCCAATTCAAATGTGAGACCTCAATTGAATGTGAGGGCTCCAACCCCTAGGGAGCTAAGTGAATTAAAGGATTCATGTTCAAAATGCTTTTTAATGATACTAAAACTTTTCAATAGATTCGTATTTTATTAGGCAAATGTATGGTTCAATTTTGAGTCACAATATGAGATATGAGGGGGGCTAATAAATCTGGACAGAGTAGTAGCTGTTAGTACCAATCTTATGTTTGTTTTAGAGATAAAATCACATGTTTAATAAATGTCACATGTCCTACTAGGGGTGCAAATAGATCGGATGCAGATTGGATAGTGTTCTTACCACTTCTGCTTTCATATTTTCAAAATATATAGGAATGTAACTGGATACGAATGCGCATCGAATGTTACTCGAGTGTGGACACCTATCGGATGTTTAATCGATTTGAAAGGGATATGAATAACAATGATATATATTAGTTAAAGAACTTAAGTCAATAGCTATGTGACACAAAATAATCAACTTGCAACATATAATATTTCAGATACTAATAGGGCATTTTCTCGAATACAAACATTGGATATTTCTGATTATCCACCGCCACTTTCCACCCTCACCTACTCTCACCGGCGGTGGGACGTGGCAGCAGGGTCTGTCGCCTCGCGAGTCGCCTAACGGCTCCATTCTCTTGAATTATTCAAAATACCCCTCTGTCCATCTTGAATTCAAAATACCCCTCTATCAACTGGGCTGGCAGCCAAGGAAGTCAACGCATGCGCACATGACAGTGAGCCTGGATTCTCAGTCACAGGAACCTTCGTTGCTGCCACGTTTCGCACGGGCAGAGCATCAGTCTGCATTTTCAGAATTAGTCATCAGAATCAACCATTTTTCCGAATGATTTCATTTACAAAAGGGCGACAAAAATAAAGATGAACCGCCATCCCAAGGAGCCGTTGTTGCAATGCATGTCCATGGAGGCAGGCAAAGCAGCGCCGACGTGCAGCCCATCAGCCGTGCATGCATGAGCTCGAAGCCATTTTCAGAATTATTGATCCATCAGCTGGTGTTCATTGCGTCCACGATGACCATTTCTTTCTGCGACACACGTACTCCATTCAACCGTTGCTCTGCCAAGGAAAAATAGGTGCTCTGATCTTGGGCCATTTTTCTCTACATACAAGCAAGTGTTAATTAGTCACATAATGCACATCGGTAGATGATCCACACTGCAGATGCACCACCCAGCTGCTGCTGTCAATAGTAAATAAAACAAGATGAGCACAATCACATGGCTGTAATAAGCCAGCTACTACTGCTAATTACGAAACGCGTGTGTCCGTCTGGACTTGGGAGCGGTAGCATAGAGATAGGTTTCTCACCCATTAGTTTACGCGTCCTTTGATGGAGCTTGCCTAGGTCAAAGATATCAGCTGTCCTGCATGGCGGAGCACTACCCCTTGCTGCTGCTCCACCAATACATTACTCACCTTGAGACTTGAGGTGATCTACGCCTGGAGATCTGGGAAGCACGCAGGAATCTCATTAAATGCCATCTTGCATCGTGTTGACTTTGCAAATCTGGGCGGCGAATTACATTACCACGAAACTGTCGGTTTTACACACCTGATCGGCTGTCATCTACGTTTCTCGCGGCCATCGGATCCGCGATGGACGGGCTGAAGCTTGTGCAGCCTCTCCATGGGTAGGTAGTCGGCTAGCATCACATCTTCTACCTGTGGCCAGTCAAATCTCTTCTGTAATTAGTGTAAGTCAATGCACATCTTCGTAGTAACTGATGATCCCATGGCTCAAAGCATATAATACTATGGTAACTAGTACTACTTCGGAGTCATGTGCATTGGCATATTAGCGCATAGCCCGCATCACACATCTGCCTCCAAAGTCTTAACCATTCCCAAAACCCAGGCAAAGGCCAGGGAAACAAGCTGTACCTGCAGTAGTTCCATTGATCCCCTCCACATCGCTGAAGCAAGCAAAGAGCACGGCCCTGCAATGGAATCGAGCGGTCTGAGGAAGAGAGTAGCCGATATGATGGATGGGGGCAAGTACAAGCCAAAAGGCTATGGGATGGCCGCCGCCGGCCAGAGGCTCCCGTGTGCGCTGCTGCTGCTGCTGGTTCTCGCCGGCGCCGCGCTGAGCGTCGTCGTCATGCACAAGGTTAGGGAGCAGCGCGCCTTTGCTGTGGTTCTCAAGGAGCGCGACGTGCAGGCCGTCTCCCTCCGGATCCAACTCCAGGTATGCCATGGCTCATGTCTTCTATTTTCTTCTTCTTTCCCCCCCTTTTTAGATCATGCATGCAGACAAGCTGGTGCAAGATCAACCATTCTGCATCTTTTAAGAGTATCAAATTGCACCAACTGTAGAACAGTTAAGGAGTTGGGAAGCTTATCTGTGCCAACCTCTGCTAGAATTGGCTGCCGCCTCCCTTTTCTTTCTCGTCGAATATGGAAGCACCTCTCGAGATGCAAATTATTGCTCATGGTTTCCAATTTATGCACAACGTTTTCATCAGTAATAACCAGGTGTATGAAATAGGAATATTGTTCTAAACATCAGTTGATTCACAGCAGAGATTTGCTACGGTGAAGCTATACATGTGTTTTCTGACATGTGCTTTGATTGCCATCTTTTTTTCAGTTACTACGCACTAAGAATCTTATTTATGTACCAGACGTATATATAAGTGTGGTTTCTAAATTCAAGGAAAATATAACTAACCAAACATTGCACCATTCACTCTTATTTATGTACCAGAAAGAGAAGGCATACGGCAAAGAGACGAAGAGGAAGGCGGAAGAAATGAAGGCCACAATGTCTTCCCTGAGAACTCAGAAGACAGACCTGAAAACAAAGCTCAAGGCGCTGGAAGCCACAGCCACAATCCTCAAGAACGTGCAGAAAGAGCTCGAAGCATCTCTCAAGGAGAGAGAGGGCCGCATCAGCCAAATGGAAGGGAAAGCCGCAAATCTTCACAGCACTCGGAAAGCACTGGAAGCAACTCTGAAGGAACGAGACAACCGCATCAAGCAAATGCAAGATAAAGTCACGAGTGCTGAGAAAACTCTGAAGGAACAGGAGCTGTCTCTAAAGGCGAGAGACAGCCGCATCCGCCAACTGGAAGAGAAAACCGCCGCAGCGTCAAATCCTGACCAGATGGCAGCTCTCATGGAAATCCTGCAGCGGAAGGAAGCCGAGCTCGAGGAGATCAAGACCAGGTTCCAGGACTACAGGACCACAGACAGAACGGTCGTCAGTAGTAAGAGGACTTCGGCACGAACAAACCCAACAACACCTTCCGTTGTAGTAGCAGGAAAGGTTACAAACTCCAGCAGGAATAGTACTATACCTGCTAGATCAGAAGAGAAGAGAGCTGGCAACACCACAGTGACAGAAAGCAAAACTCAGAAACCGAAGACCAGATCTTTGGAAGAAAAGCAGGTGAAGCTCGCAGTCAGAGGCAACACACAAGTTGATGATTTGCAGGAGCAAGACACTGATTTCTTAGATATGGATGATATCTACGGAGACAGCCATACCAAGAAGTCTGAACTTGCTCGGCGGAACAAGAAGGTTTTGACCGACAGTCATGTCGAAAACCAAAAGTCAGAGCATCCTCTGGACCAGCAGGACAGACATCACGACAGATATAACAAGCTGCTTGAGAAGGAGAACATCGAAACAGATGAAACCAAGAAGAAGAACAGTACTGTTGGGCACTTGGAGAAGATCTCCAAAGATGAAACCAAGAAGAACAACAACACTGTTGGGCACTTGGAGAAGATCTCCAACGATGAAACCAAGAAGAAGAACAGTACTGCTGGGCACTTGGAAAAGATCTCCAAAGACAGCTTAAGCGACGTCAACCTAGACAGACCGAGACAAAGGGTGACTGGTGCTGCTGATGTGAAGCCCAAGGTGCCTGTAAATGATGATTTGCAGCAAAACAAGAAGCAGAAGAACAAAAAGCCCAAATCCAAGAAGAAGGTGGTCGATACTTCAACTTGGTGATGGATTAGTTACAGAAGGAAGGTAAGTAGAGACCACATTGTTTTGAACCTAAAATTGTTACTGTGATAGAGGACTAGAACAGAAGACATGCCATTTCCATATGTCGAAATACAATCGAGAAATGAAGGCTGTAATGTTTTCGAGCAATTGATACTGTAATATTATTTTTACACTTTGTCTTGTGTTGACAAAGCAATTTTGCACACAGTACATTATAAGGTTTGCAACACTAGACTAAATTTGTTTTTGACTGTTGTAAATCATTCCGCCGCATTTGATTCTGTAAGCAAGAGTTTCGTGACCCCGCCCGGACAAGAAATATGGTAGCTCAAAACTACAAACATGCATGTCGCGGGTAAAAGTTGCTACACAACAAGTTATAGTGTCAGAACAAGCTTGATACAAGGTGAAGTGCAACACTAAGCAGATGCAAATAGGTGAACATAATCTATCACACAGCTATTCACAACTCTGTCGAATATATATAGCATCAAGTAACTGCAAGCATTCATATGAGAAATGCAAATACTGCAAATGTCAATGCAGGATGAGTAAAGTACAAACTAACCGTGTAGCATTGCACCTCGCCTCCCGTATCCTCCTCTCGGCGGCGCATGAGCCGCACAGCTGGCACCTGAGGGCATCTTCAACGGCAATGCCCCCCTTTCCGTATAATGTCTGTCCGGTCCCTGAATTGTCTGCAAAAGAAGGGGAAAAAACACTACAACCAACGGCCGTTCCCCAAACTATTCGCACATTTGCCAGTGCATTTCATCGAACAGGTTGGGCGCACTAGTGCGCTGGAGGCCGACGGCGGTGGTCGCCACACCCTCGCGAGGGCGACTTGAGGCGCTTGAGGCAGTCCTCCAGCATGGCCGGCGGGCTGGGCGGCGTCGGGGAGTACCCTCGTCTCTGCATGGTGGCCGCGGAGGCCTTCATCTCCGCCGCGTGGCTGGTGAGGACGAACGTGGGCCGGTGCATGCCGGCCACTGTGCGTGCATCAGAGCAACGGCGGGGCGCACGTCGTGCTAGGGACACACACAGTGAGCGGGCTCGGCAAGTGGTAGACACGGTGACCATCGGACGGGGGAGCGCAGCTCGACAAGCAAGGGCGTGCGTACGGGCGATGCTGGCAAGAGCGAACGGACACAAGGAAAAACAGAGGAGGAACGTACAGGTTCGTTTTTCATCTGTTTATCTTTTTCCAAAAAGCTTTCCATCTATTCATCAATTGTTAAGGTAATACAAAGAACACTAGAAGTAAGAATTACATCCTGATCCATAGACCACCTAGCGAAGACTATAAGCACTGGAGCGAGCCGAAGGCGCGCTGCCATCATCGTCCCTCCCTCATCGCAGCCGGGCAAACATTGTTGTAGCAGACAGTCGGAAAGTCGTTGTGCAAAGACCCCATAGGACCAGCGCACTAGAATAACAACCGGCGCCGATGAAGAAAATCCTAGATCAGAACGATCCGACCTGTACACACATAGACGAACGAAGACCGTATCCAAGCGGAGCAACTGAAGACAAATGCCGATTGAATTCCACGAGATTCGCCGGAGACACACCTACACACACCCTCCGACGACGCTAGAAACATCACTGCGACTGGGGGCTAGGCGAGGAGAATCTTATTCCATCCTCACGAAGCCGCCTCCGCCTCATCTTCCTGAGCATGGCACAAATCCCAACAAAAGTCCAAAAACCACCTAAAAACGGAGCCCTCCCACCGGTTCTTTTCCTTAATCATAGGTTCGTTTTCCACCTCAGTTTGCAATGGATGCGAACTTTTCTTGCGGTGATCAGTTTGAAAAAACTTTCCTTAACGCATCGGTGCTTAAGGAAAGCTTGGTTTATTTCTCCAAGCATCTCTCCTAAGCACCTTGCATTGTACAAGGCCTAATGAGCGGTCACACCCACCTTATTAAATTCATGCTCCAGTCAACTCATCCAAAAGTCCGAACTGATGAAGTGAGGTAGGCAATATATTTCAACGCTCCCCCTCACGTCTAGGCTATATTAGTCCTTAGACGTGAAATCGGTGTAGGCCGCAGAATCTTTTTATTTAATACTGCGTTGGCAGGGTCTTGAACTCAAGACCTCTTGGCTCTGATACCATGTAAAGATTGGAGGAAACGTTTAACCATTTGGTCTCGGGCCGCTGTATATATTGAGAGGAAGCGTTTAACCCTTTGGTCTCGGGCCGCTATATATATTGAAAGTTTACTGTGGGTTACAAGTTTAGGAGGTCGCTAGGACTCTCCAGGATTACAAGAGAGAGACAGAAGGTTACACGAGAGGGAGAAGAGATAGAAGTTTGAATATAACATATATCTCTACCTATCTATCTAACATCCTCCCTCAATCTAAACCTATGAAACTCTATCAAGATTTAGATTGTATATGAACTCGTTCATCCTCCTCGTGGAAAGTGGCTTAGTAAACCCATCAGCAAGTTGATCTCCTGTTGGAATAAACCTGATGTCAAGTAGCTTTCGAGCCACCCGTTCTCTGACAAAATGGAAATCAACTTCTATATGTTTAGTTCGTGCATGGAAAACATGATTTGCTGAAAGGTAGGTTGCATCAATGTTGTCACACCATAACCTTGCAGCTTGTGGAACTTTTATTCCAAGTTCACATAGCAGAGTCTGAATCCACATGACTTCAGCAGTTGCATTTGCCAGTGCTTTATACTATGCTTCAGTAATGGATCTAGAGACAGTAGCCTATTTTCTTGCACTCCATGATATAAGATTTGACCCCAAGAATACAGCAAATCCACCTGTGGACCTTCTATCATCAACGCACTCTGCCAATCTGCATCAGAATATGCACTCACTAGCATAGATGGTGACTTAGTAATTTTAACTCCAAGTCCCATTGTATACATAAGATGCCTCACAATCCGCTTAACAGCCGTCGAATAAACTGTACTAGGAGCATGCAAATACTGACATACCTTATTCATAGAATATGAAATATCTGGACGGGTTAAAGTCAAATACTGAAGTGCACCACCAATGCTTCTGTAATTTGTTGCATCCCCTATACCAAGTACCTCTCCTCCCTCAACTGAAAGTTTTTCTAAAGTTGAGAGTGGTCTACTTACAGGCTTACAGTATTCCAGACCAATCCTTTTTATAATATCAGCCGTATATTTTTCCTGTGTCAAAAGTATTCCATCTTTCACCTGTTTCACTTCAATACCAAGGAACTAGTGAAGGTTGCCCAAATCCTTCAATGCAAACTCCATATTAAGATCATGAAGAAGACTTGTAGTAGCATCTGGATTGGAACTAGCAACAATAATGTCATCAACATAAACAAGAACAAATATTGTTATACTGCCTTTGTTATGGAAGAATAGTAAGGTATCTGCCTTTGATGGAGTAAACCCAAGTCGTTGTAATTGAGTACTTAACCTTGAGTACTAGGCTCTAGGTGCCTGCTTTAATCCATACAAAGCTTTATCTAACTTGCAAACATGATGTGGTGTGTTTTTGTTTTCATACCCTGGTGGTTGCCGCATGAACACTTCTTCCTCAAGAACACCATGAAGAAACGCATTATGTACATCTAGCTGTCGTAAACTCCAACCTCTAGAAATAGCAATAGACAGTACAAGTCTGATGGTAGCTGATCTAATAACAGGGCTGAATGTGTCCTCATAATCAATCCCAAATCTTTGTTTAAACCCCTTTGCAACTAGTCTAGCACTAGTAGAAAACGGAGCTTTAGCGCCGGTTCGTAAGGGCCTTTAGTGCCGGTTCCATAACCGGCACTAAAGGGTGGGCACTAAAGGCCCCCCCCCCCCCCGGTACTAAAGGTTTTTTTTATTTTTTATTTTGAAAATTTTGGAATTTTTTTTTATTTTTTTTCGATTTTTTATTTTTCTAAATTATTTGATGATTTAGTCTCTAATCACCTCTCTTAACTGCTCAAGTGTGGATCACTCATTCCAAATCATTTAACTTCCCGACCGGTCACCCATCCCTCTCACTACTCTAGCCCGAGCACGCTTAACTTTCGGGTTCTATTCTCATTCGTTTCCGAAGTCTGCACTTGTTGTTTTCCGACAATAGTAAGATGTCAATCCTATTAACCCTCGTGAGTTTAGCTTGAGCATGAAGTCACACATTTCACCGTTTGAGTTTTTGAAACTATTATTCTAAAAAACAGTAATTATTTAGTAACGCTAATATTTCTTGAATAATTTTGACCATAGTTTGACCAGATTTGACCAGAATTCAAAAATTGAAATAATTATTTAGTAACACTAATATTCTTGAATAATTATGTAGTAACATTAATACTTCTTGAATAAGTAGTTTGACCAGATTTAACCAAATTTTTTTAAAAAAACTGAAATTTGACCATATCTTTTTTTCCTTTTGGAATTTGAGGATTCTAAAAAAATCCAAACAGGCCGTAGGCCGTCTCCATCGGATGCGGATTTTCGTGCTGAATTTTTTGATATATTGTACGTTTTTTTTCCGACATCGTATGCAAAAGTTATAGCCGTTTTACATTTTCCCTACACTTTTGCAAAACATGTCCAAATTTAAGTTTTTAATTTTCCTAACTAGTAGATGTAGTAATATAACTACATCTCAAGAATTTTATTTTTGATTTTTTTATCATTTTTTTTTGTATTTTTAAAAACTTATTTGGTGATATACTGGGTGGGGGGTTGGTATTGAAAATTGCCCTTTAGTACCGGTTCGTGGCAAGAACCGGTACTATAGGTCAAACCCCTTTAGTACCGGTTCGTGGCACGAAACGGTACTAAAGGTGATCATGGGCCCCGCCCGACGCCACCACCATTCTTTAGTACCGGTTCGTGCCACGAACCGGTACTAAAGGTTCAACACGAACCGGCATTAATACAAATCCGTTCGAACCGGCACTAATGGTACCATTAGTACCGGGCCAAAATCAAACCGGCACTAATGTGCTTCACGTTTGACCCTTTTTCTACTAGTGTAGCCTTGTATCTGTCTATGCTTCCATCTGCCTTCTTTTGATCTTGTAAACCCATTTGCAATCAATCACATTTTTACCTTTCCCTGGTGGAACTAAGTGCCAAGTTTTAGTTTTGATAAGTGCTAGATATTCTCCGTCCATAGCTTCTTTCCACTCTTTATGTGCTAGTGCATCACTAAGATTTTCTCGTTCACCAATACTAGTAAGAAAAGCATGCTTGCGTTTGTCATACCTTATGGTGCCATCTTTGTATTCCTTCGGCTTGAATATCCCAGACTGAGATCTAGTAGTTCGCTGAGACACCTCAGGTACGCTAGCAGATGTTTTTGACACATCGAAACCACACACCTCCAATGTAGCAGATCCTGAGACAGTAGGGCGAGCCACAGAAGATCCAGGCACATTACACAGAGAGGATCAGCTGCCCTGGCGCTCCAGATCCTTGAAATCCAGGCCAGCAGAGGTAACCAACCTCGTATCGGGCGACCCAACAGGAGGACTCCGCATGGCATCCGCTGAGACTGCCCGCTCGGGTGTGCGGCAGACCGCCTCATGCGCGGGCCCCGCCTCGGTCGGCTTGTCTCCCGTGAGCCTGGCCAGCCCACGCGTGGCGGCTGGAGAGTCACGGAGGCCGCCCGCATCCAGGCCCGCGCCTAGGCTAGTGGGGCTGCCTACTACTGACATTGATGCTGCTGCAGGATCCTCCTCGGATCACGCGTTCTGGAGGCTGTTGCACTGTGCCAAATCATCATAGGATCCAGTGCCGTTTTCGTCCTGTTCTGCACACATAAAATCATGCCTGGAAACTGCATTGTTGTCATTAGATGCACTGTTTTCATCTGAATCTTTTTTGGTTGGACTAACCTCATGATCAGTTTCAATTAATTCACCCCCGTGATCAGGAGAAGTCAAAGGATCAGAAAGAAGGGAGATTTCTTTATGAAGAATGGCGCCTGCATTTGGATGAAGTTGAGCAAACGGGAAAAGAGTTTCATCAAAAACAACATCACGAGAGATATAGACTCGTCCCGTGGAAACTTCAAGACACTTGTAGCCTTTGTGAAGATTGCTATAGCCAATGAAAACATACTGAGTTGACCAAAACTCGAGTTTGTGACGATTGTATGGTCGAAGATTGGGATAACAAGCACACCCAAATATTTTTAGGGAGTTGTAATCAGGTTTTTGATGATACAAACACTCTAGAGGAGTTGAATTACCAATGACTTTGCTAGGGAGCCGATCTATAAGATATGTGGCAGCAATAAAAGCCTCATTCCAATATTTGAGGGGCATAGAACCATGAGCAAGTAGTGACAACCCTACTTCGACAATGTGACGGTGTTTGCGCTCGGCAGAACCGTTCTGTTGATGGGCACGAGGACAAGAGACATGATGTTCAATGCCTATACTTCGAAAGAAGGAGTTCAGTTTTTCATACTCCCCTCCCCAATCACTTTGGACTGCAAGGATTTTTCTGTCGAACTGACGTTCAACAAGCTTTTGAAATTCTTGAAAAACAGCAAAAACATCAGATTTGTGTTTAAGGAGATATATCCAAGTAAACTTGCTATAATCATTAATGAAGCTAACATAATATTTCTTTCTTCCAAAAGAATCTCTTGCGTGACCCCATACATCACTAAATATAAGCTCTAAAGGAGCATGAGAAACACTACTAGACTTCGGATAGGGAAGTTGGTGACTCTTGGCACATTGACAAGCTTCACAAACAGACTCATTATTTTCTCTACCTGACAATGGAAGATTGTCTTTATTAACTACTTGCTCAACTATAACAAAAGACGGATGTCCTAATCTTTAATGCCATCTTGCCAAGGAAGGCTTGACGACGGAGTAAACTTGACGATGATGCTTGCGGCTAAAAAACCTTGATGTAATAGGGTAGAGACCACCAATGCATCTACCGTGATGAAGAAGTTCCTACGTTGCCCGATCCTTGATGAAAAAATATTTTGGATGAGTTTCAAAAAAGACATTATTATCAGCTGATAAGCGAGACATAGATGCAAGATTTTTGTTAGCTTGAGGAACATGAAGGACATCTTCAAGAACAAGATCACGTATAGAGGTAGGGGAATTAATGAAAGCACGACCAATATGATGTATGTCCATACGTCCACCGGTTGCAGCAGTGTCCACTTGATCGTTGCCGTAATATCTTTCACGAGTTGCAAGCTTCTCAAGCTCACCCGTGATGTGATCGGTTGCACCAGAGTCAGAGTACCACACGGTTTCTCCTTCTCCTACTTGTTCTCTCAAGGCAGCAAGGACATGGCGCTCTTCAGGCACATAGTCCTCATCATACCTATGCCAACACTCAAGCACTTCATGACCAGGCTTCTTGCAGAGCTGGCATCGGGGTCGAGGCCATCCACCAGATCGGCCGCCATTGTTGTTATTGCTGTTGGAGCATCCACGTCCTTAGTTGCTGTTGCCGCCACGGCCACGCCCTTGCTGGCCTTGGTGACCACGGCCTCGGCCACCATAGCCACGGCCACGAGTCAGGGCGTTTACCGAAGATTGACGCAGATTTCCTTTTTGGAGCAGATTGATGTAGGCTTCAAAGCTAAGAAGCTGGTTGTAGAGCTCGGTGACGGTGACGGGCTCGACACGGGCAGAGAGGGCCGAGACAACCGAGTTATACTCCATGTAGGCCCTTCAGAACGAAGGAGACGATCTCGCCATCGCCGAGCGGAGATCCGGTGTAGGCGATCTCATCCGTCAGGGCCTTGATCTTGGCGAGGTACTCTGGCATCCCCATGTTGCCCTTCTGGAGGTTTGCAAGGGCGATGCGAGTATTGACGAGCCGCGACTGTGTTTGCGCAGCGAAGAAGGCGTGGATGGAGCTCCACACCTCGGCCGGCGTCTGGAGAGTTATGACCTGTGAAAGAACCTCACGTGATAGAGATCCCATAAGGTAACCTTGTACCTGCTGCTGCTGGGCGTACCAGATCGACCTGGCGTAGTTGAAGACCTGTTCTTCCTTCCCATCCTTGGTGATGGTGATGGTGGCAGGGGGCGCCATGTTTGTGGCGTCCAGGAAGTGCTCCATCTGTGCCCCCTTGATCTGGGGTAGCACGATGGCCTTCCAGAGAAGAAAATTCGTCCTCGTCAGCTTCTCTGACGGAGGCGACCCGAGGGAGCTAGCGCCGTTGCTGGAGGTGGAAGAAGAAGCGTAGGAGGAACCGGCGAACTGGGTAGTCAGGGCGCTCATGGTGGATGTGGTAAGCGTAGAGATGGTAGCTAGAGGCGAACTGGGTAGTCGGCTTTGATCTACGGCGGCTAGGTTGTTTTTCCTCTGGGGGCTGAAGGCTTTCTCGTAGGTTGCTAGATCCGATGAGGATAGGCTCTGATGACCATATTGAATTCATACTCTAGTCAACTCATCTAAAAGTTCGAACTGATGAAGGGAGGTGAGCAATATATTTCAACACACCCAACCCTCCATCGACAGAGTCGTTGCTGCTCTTCCTCTCATCATCATCGGCTTCGTCCTAATTCGCCTCTCACTAGCGCTCGCTGAGGCATTGGCAGCAGAAGCAGCGCACGTACCAGTGTAACTAGCCTGCCGGTCAAGCGCGCCGATGTGTCGCGTCTTCCTGCCGAGCAAATCCAGAAGTGAGGCCGCTGGTGGCATCCATCTTGCTAGCTTGCACAATGGCCAACAGGGGTACGTCGACCTATACAGGCTCCCCGCTGCACTCAAACGACACGTTAATGCGGTTTAGTACCCATCTCCAACCAATCCTCTCATCGTGAATACCGGATGTCAGACATTGATTGAGATTTTTGATGAACCGACCCGTTGATGTTGTTTAGGACCGTAGATGCCCGACAACTACCAGGAGTAGTACATTCAGCAGGAGACACCGTCGTTCGCTCCAGCCAAGTGCATCATGCTCTGAGGGAAAATATTCCGACGAATTTTTGGCATCATGGAAGGAGAAAGAAGAGGAAGAAAAGGAGGGAGAGTGGCTTACATGTGGGGTCTAGTTCGTTTGAGGAGTTAAATATAGGGTGTCGGTTAGGTTCGGCAACTATACAACTTCTCAAAATTGAAGTAGAACTTTGAGGAAGCATTTGAGGAGTTAAAGGATAGGGATCAACTAGAGGTGCCCTGACACATCAAACATTCACCCTGCCACCAAACCTTGTTGTCTTTGTTAAGAACCACCATGTCAATCTTTCTTCTGATTTCTAGAAACTTCAATTGACCAAGAGATCTGCCAGCCAATTTCCGGTGGCAACATACATATTTCATCCCGATGATGACATTCTCCACATATCCCTGATGAAAAGCGAGAGTATTGCAGCGAGTTAAATGACCAATAGTATTGCAGCGAGTTCGAAGAGCTTGTGCCAGCGGTAGTGTCCAATAATTCGAACACTACATCAAGAAATGGCTTTGTGATTGTCTCACTGTCTTCAAGATAGTTTTCCTTATCTGCTTTATCAGCTTTGTTGGAGACCAACATGGTTGTCTCACTAGCTTAAACCTTACCCGCATTACTTTTTTTTATCATTGCATAATGGGGTACTCTTCTCCAATATTCGGTTGGATTCAAAAAAGGAAGAAGCAGACACATGACAGGTTTAGCACGTAGTATAATAAACTCATTCTTGTAAACCAGTTCAATAGTAAGGTAGACATGATTATACTAACATGTCTTCTATATAGCGTTAACAACATTTGTAATGCGCGGTGATATAAGAAAATAACTGTTTATACAAGCATTCCTTTCCTTTTGACATTCCCACATCTGTTTGTGTGTCAGCGTTGGAGATGCCCTTAGCTTGATCCTATGCACATAAGAAAACAAGATGAGTAAGTTAAGTACGGTAATTCAAAGTCGGTAACCCTACACAGTAGGACCTTGATAAGTGCCACACATGTGGCATGAAGCAATTCTGTCCTGATGTTTTTTGATGGCAAGTTTAGTTACCCGAGGATGTCAACTTTAGTTGTGAAGCATGACAACTTTCTATTTGGATGTCAAGTTTCAGTTTTTTGGGTTATTTTTCGGATGATAATTTTAGTTGTAAAATTTTATTAGGGCGGTGTTTACTTCGTGCCACATATGTGGCACTTATCATTTAGGAAACTGTATGTGTTGCAGCCGTTGGGCCGACCAAACGACGTGCAACTGCGTAACGTTCAAAACATCCTGCTACAATTTTTCCGAATATATATTTGTATGGCAACCCTAGGTAGCATTACCAGAACACCAACTGGGAGTGATCATGTTGTTCTCTCTCCACTCCCACTCCCTTGCTGCACTAGGAAGGCACGTCACCGTATGTTGTTCGACGAGATAGCTGGTGTGGATTCAGTTGAGACCGGGCCTCGATGTGGCGATTGTGCACCTCTTAATACATTGCTACAGGAGCTCTCCTCAACTGACCTCCAACTCTTTTTTTTTGAACTGGTCTCCAACTCTTGTTGACTCTACTCTAGATTTTTATCACCCAAATGAAATGGCGGTTATCAATAGGAGTTTTTACACATTAGTTGTACCAATTATTTCTGTTGCTTTGTCCTGTGTCACATGCCTTCTTAGTAAAACAACAATAATTGAATAATGTTATGATACGTGCGACACCAAATGTACATTCTAAATCTAATTCGCATGATTACACAAAAACCAAATTTGGTAAAATATGCTCAAAAGCTTAAAATATTAAAATATTATCGTTTTTCTGTTACTACTGCGATGCAAAAAAATGGGTATCAATAGCCAATCATACATTCTAGAAACCCATGTCTAGATAACATACTTTGGAGGTCTTAACCAAGATATTTGTAATGCTCCCCACAAAACAAAAAGATAGTTACAATGCTCAAACAGAAAATAAGACATACATATACACTATGGTTTTGTTCAGGATTCCCCAAATTAATCTATTTAGGCTTGCAATCTGATCTTTCTTCGAGGCACTCGATTGAAAGAAAATTTTAGGAGAATCAGTGCATCACCTACAAAATAATACATATTATTTGAAACATAGTAAAAAATTACTAACAATATGTTTGAGGTGATAACTGCTAAAATGGTATAACAAATAACATTGTATCCACATATTTTGCAGCAATAATATGTAGCCCGTTTCTCTTTTTGTATTGGGACACCATATAACTAAAATTGTAAATTGAAGTTATAACTTACAGAGAATAAAAAAGTTTATTATAAATGAACATGGCGTTTTGGAACCCTAAAAGATGTCACCCGATTCCACGGCGTCTCCACAATATATCGGTGTTGGCTAAGCAGTACATATTTCCTGGAGTCTCACGCGGATGACACGCACGTCGTCATCAACGCCGATGTGCTTAGGGCGCTGATGCTCCATAGGGCGCCGGATGAGGGACTGTACGAGAGAGTTATAAATATGTTAGTGTGTCGGGCTATGACCGGGCACTTCGTGTTAGCCTACATGTGCAATGACTACGTACCCTTCCACAAGCAAAAGTCTAAATGAGACGCACTGCTCATTTCCTATCCAATTATTACCGAGATTCAGAAGTTGCGGGAGCCACACCCGACGGGTAGCCAGTACAGGATGATGTTGGATATGTGCTACTTCTCGACCACAAAACAGTACAATGCTCCATGCTTTGTTTTTCATTTTTTATATCTTTCCATTTATATTTTTTGTATTTTACTTTAATTTTAATTCTAATATAATGAAAAAATTGACCAAGATTTTGATAAATACTCTACAATTAAAAAATATTTACAAATATTTTTAAAAGTAGCCGTGATTATGCAAAAACCATGAATTTATAAAATTTTATGATTTGAAAAATCTCCACGCATTTTAATGAATGCTCACAAATTTGAAAAAGATGACAATTAAAAAAATTAATTCCAAAAATACTTTAAAATTTTAATACATATTAAGAAATTTAAAAATAGTTCATAAATTTTTTTAAAGACTCTCAAATTCAAAATATATCCATGAATTTTAAAAAGTTCATGATTTGTTTAAAAATCTACTAATTTGAAAAATGTACATGAATTTTGAAGAATACTAATGAAATCAACAAATGTTCACAAATTTATATAATAATTTCATATTGCAAAAGTGTCTGTTTATTTTAAAAATATCATCATTTGAAAATATCTTCATGAATTAGAAAATATTCAACAAAGAATGTTTGTTGAATTTAAAAATGTTAAACAATTTTTAAGACGATTGTTAAATTGAATGAATGTTTTGAATGAAAAATATGAAACTTTGTAAAATATCTTCGAATTTAAAATTGTTCTGATATAAATAATTATTGATGTATCTTCCGAAATATTTGCAAAATTGTAAAATGTTTTTAATTTTAAAATATGTCCATGAATTTTAAAATATGTCCACAAATTCAAGAAAATTCATGAATTTGAAAAAGTGTTTGCGAATTAAAAATAGTTCACTGATTATAAAAAATTGTGACTTAAAAAATGGTGAATTCTATAATGTTTGTCAACTTGAAATATGTATTGACTTTTAAATTTCTTCGCAAAGTATGAACCACAAAAAAATGTAAACGAAAAACCTGAAGAAACCCGAAAAGAGATACACTGGAAAAAATATAAAAGTCAGCCAGGAAAGGTTCTCGAAGCTTCTAAAGAAGAAATACACACATAAAAAAGCCAACTTGGACCACCCTAGTAGGGTGCTTGCAAACTTTTGACCTAAGCAATTCGGTCGGTCGGAATCGAAGCAGCTACAGGACAACTACTGTTGTGACATTGATCGATCTTCGCATCTCAGAGCATCTACAACAAAGGCGCCTCAAATCACTGTCAAACGACCGGGCAGATGGCCCAGTGACCCGTAAAAAAACGACCAAAACAGGCGCCTTAAACCGGCCTCAAACACCCGGACTGACCGGCACCTTCCATATCCAGCCCAAATATGGGGCGGATATGAGGCGCCCCGGGCATGATCAAGCGCGTCCGCCACTTCAAAACTAACAGCCCGACCCTAACAAAAAGTGACCAAATCCACCTCCGATCGACCCCTTTTCACTTGCTCCTCCGCGCCGGGCGTTTGCTACCTCAGCGGCCACCCTTGCGCCGAACAATAGTTAACAACGGAATCTAGACACCCTTATTAACTCCCACATATTAAGAAAAATTCTCGAGCCAACCTTTGTCTATGAATACCATTCCCTTTTCTTTGTGATACGTTTACAAAACCCGAGGTGAGATAATTTGGTATCCTTGTCATTACACTTCTTGATCACTATACCCGTTATCCTAGTTAATGGTTTCATTCTCTTTACTCGTGTCCGTGTTCTGGTATCCCGTGATATCCATCACAAGTGTCTGGCCAGATGACAATGACACCACACTAGTAGAAAACAGGGTAGTAGTCCCGATTTCAGAGGGCCTTTAGTCCCGGTTCTAGAACCGGGACAAAACTGTCGGGACTAATGCCGAAAACCTTTAGTCCCGGTTTGCTTATGAACCGGGCCTAAAGGAGCTCCACGTGGCCGTTGAGGGGCGTCCAGGGAGGATGACCTTTAGTCCCGGTTGGTAACACCGACCGAGACTAGAAGGCAGCCACGCGTCAGCAGCTCCCAGGCGCTGGTTTTTTTTGAAAGGCGGGGGTTAGGGGTTTCGGAGGGTTAACTTAGGTATATTGTGTTAGCTATAGCTACTACATATAGAGAGAAGTGACCTCTCTTTCTCCGTGCTTGGTCGACGGTAGCTACTACATATAGAAAAAAACTCGGCGCTAGCTAGTAAGCAAATGAAGGAACTATTAATTACACAACATCGTGATCATGAACATATATAGAGAGAAGTGACCTCTCTTTCTCCGTGCTTGGTCAACAACAAGTTTCCGTATATCTATCCGGCGCTACTACATATATACAATATAACGTCTCTTATGATCCCTATCATCTACCAAAAATCAGCTTGAATTTCCACATGGTATTCTCCGTCTTTATGTATGACATGGTCAAGAAAGAATCCCGCCACTTCCTCTTGAATTGCTTGTATGCGATCATGTGGTAGGAGTTTGTTCCGCTTCTCCCATACTAATTTAAAGAAGGGGGTCAACACATATATATGAATGAAACTCAACACAATTGATGGTAATAAAATAAAATTGTGAATATTGTTTACGTACTTCAAATTGTTTATCAGAGTAGCCCCGCTCAGAGGTCGAGTGGCCCCTTCGCCCGCACGAACTGGGTAGTTCGCTGGCCCACTAACCACGTGATCACCCTGCCGTCATTCGATATCGTATTTTGCTTTTTTATGTTTTAAAAATACTAGTAATTCATGTATTGTGGAAAAATAATTTTTTAACATCAACTCAAAAGCTGGGGAGCTGCAAAATTAGTTATGGGACTTAAGCGCTCTTAGAGGATGTGCTAGAGTGCTCTTATTCCCAATACTGATAATATTTTGGGGTTAAATGTTTATGGGGATATGCTACAGTTACTATAAGTTGTTACGGGAAACCTTCTCCTTGACTGACCTCTAACTCTTGTTATTTTTGCTCTGGATGTTTTGTCATATTTGTAGCTTGGCATTCGTTCTCCTTATTTTCATGGCTGCTAGCAATATAATATGTCTTGTATGAGGTTTATCCTTTATTTATGTTGCTTTGTCACGTGTCCAATTGTTTATCTGTAAACAACAACAATTTAATAAACTTAATTTGTAAATAATGATAGAATATGATTTAAATTAAGTAAAAAATAAATTTCCATGATTTTCCTCTATTTTTTGATGCAAAACACAGATATCAATAGACAACAATCCACTCTAGAAATTTCAAATTTATGTAAAGATAGTTTTGGTACATAATACACTTTAGAGATTTTAGCTGAAGATATTTTATAACATCACGCATACATATACTAATTTGTGTGCCCTTGCAATTTTCATCTTTCTTGGATCTTGGGGTACTCAATTGAATGAAACGACTATAAGAGACAATGAATAAAATATGAAACAGTAAATTTTGTTCCTAAATAATGTCAAAATATACTAAAAGTACCTTACAGGTCATAAGTACAAAACTGTTATAACAAATAAAACTGTATCCTCATATTTAGCTGTAACAATATGTTGCCAATTTTCTAAGTGTAAGGAAAAAAATACTAATTAATATTGTGCATTGACATGAAGACTATAAAGAAGTAAAAATATTTAATATAAATAAGTGACCTTTGTCGTGTTCAGAGGCAGCGAAGGTCTCCCCGCACGGTTGTAGTCATCGATGCGATTGTGAGGACACTGGTGAGTCGAGACAGTTCGCAACAAAATTAGCACTGCGATCTTAGGGCATCTCCAAATCGAAACCACAAATCGGCCGCAAATGCCTGAACCGCTTGGACGCAGTTTGCCATCCAACACCCCCCACATCGGTCTATGGACTAGTTCACGCGTCTGTTTTTCCTGCAGGCCGAAAGTAAACTATGAGCTTTGTATGATTCCGGCGACCACCGCGTAGGACTCAGACTCTTATCGGCTCACCCAAAACCACACCCGGACATCACATCTTCATCCCTTCCCCCTTTCTGTGCATCCACTTGCTCCCTCGATGACACCACTACCGTAGCACCCGTCCACCTGTCAAGCCTTTACCAAACTTTCGCAACCTCCGCTGCTCCACCCGGTCGCCACACCGCTCTTGCTACACCGCCGTTACACACCTTTCGTCCGTCTGTCGTGCAGGTGCCATCAGTGTTGTAAATATGCCCTAGAGACAATAATAATTTTATTACTTATTTCCAAGTTTATGATTAAATATTTATATGTTATTATTGCTATGGCTCTCGAGTTTGCGATAACCAAGAGACTCAGAGAAAAACCCATATGCATGTGTAGAATTATAAACGGTAAAAAATAGATTTCGAGTCTTGCCTCTAGGATTAGATCAAGTGTTTTATGGTGTTTGTATTTTCCTGTCATATTATGAGTTAAGTGTAATGATGATCCCGACAATATTGAGGGTGTGATGTTAGTAGAACACTCGTTGAATTAACCCAAGTTGTATGTTATACTTAGAGATGTTTATCATCGCAAGTCAATAGTCAATAACACGGGACATATGGCATATTCGTAAGACCATGAGAGTATCGAGTCACTTCGTACTGAATGATGCACATTGGAGTTGTTCCAACATTATCCATGACACGGTAATCATAACGACAACTTACAGGTTCATCGAAAATGTATGCCAAAGGATCAGATAGCTCAAGATTGGGATTTGCTCCTCCGATGATGGAGATATATTTTTAGTGCCCTGTCGGTGTGACGGTATCCATCATCGTCTAGCTAGATATAGTGTGAATTGGTCACAGGGATGTTGGAACATGACAACGAGAAAGAAGAATCAAACAGGTAACGATGAGACCGGTATGGTGAGCATGTGTTTGACTCACGAGAATACCGATATATCACATGTAGGGTTTTGTAAACTACTGCGAAACAAAAGAAATAGCATATGGTAACTAAAGGTTTGGTCGAATAACATTCGTGTGAGTATAGGGTCAATATGGATGTCCACGGTTCCTCTATTGATCATTGAACGAAAGGTGTTCTTGTTCATATATATATTTCATCGAACCTGCAGGATCACGCGCTTAAGAAAATACGATCTATTGAGTTCTATAGGAGTGAGGAACATGAGAAAATTTATTGAAAAAGTTTCATAAATAAAAGAAATAGTTTTGAGAGAGATCAGAAGTGTTTCGGGATTACCGTGTCGGGTAACATCGGCTAGGTGAAAAATATGTCGCAGGACCTAAAGTAAATATAGGAGGGCTTCAAGAATTATCCGGGAGCCCCCCAGGATTTACCTAGGCATCACGGGCTGTCCAAATAGGTCGTGGGCTAGCTACATTGGGCCTTGTCTTGGCTTGGAGGCTACAAGAGGTGAGCAGCCGCAAGGGAAGGGGATCATGGAGCAAAACAGGCGCGTAATAAGCTCCGGTTCTTCTTACTCCTCCAACTACCTCCTTCCATCATTGATTCTGTTCTCCGGATTGTGATCCATGGTTTGGTGAACTAATTCATATACCAGTAGCACTTGTATTCCTTGATTTATGTTTCTTACTAAATTAAAAAATTACTAGAACTTCCTCTTTGGAATAAAAATTGGCCATTTCTACACAGGGAAAGTCGTGTGCAATGAAAAATGCAAGCACGATTTGGGGAGGAATTTTTCTCTATTGTAACAAGGAAGAATTATCTACTCCATCCGACTAGTTCCGAGTTTGAGTCCCGGGTAACCCATATAGAAAAGACCCATCAAAGTTTGATATCAAACTAGCGAAGCCCGCGCGGAGGCACGCCGCGCCTGTTCATACTTTAAGTGAGATTTTTTTATACAATGATATTAGCATCATCTCATAATTATTGTTGCTTGTTCGCTTTATGTTTTATGTTGTGACGTATGTATAAACATTAAATTGGTAAACATGTTGAAATCTTTCATAAAGAGACACACTATATAGAAGTTTTGTATGCAACGATAGAAAGGGCGTTGTGTTGATTTTGGCTAATTGGTCAGTTGTTAAGTTGGCTCGCTCATTTATTTACATAAATAAAGAGTATTTATTTTAGTTGTTGTGTTTTTTCGAAGTTCTTCGGGTTCATGTAGTTTAATTGTATGTTTTAATTGTATGTTTTCGTCATGATGTGATTTGTTTTCTTCATCATACATAGTTTCATGTGTTTGGGATGAACTCTTGTTTTCTTTAATTTTGCTCGGTTTGATTCTTACAGTTTCATAATTCCATGTGACATGCCCTTGGATGTAGATGCCCTAGTGGATGCAAAAATGGTTCTACATTATCGTTGCCATTGCGGATGCTAGCTGCCAGCATAACCTATTTTGCATTATTGCCCTTCACTATGTGATGTGAAACATTTATATATTAGTAGCAGTGAAGAATTTGTCCCGTGATTATTGTGAACCTTCAGTTCTATGAGGAGAAACTGGATATTTACAACAACCAACGGTAATAGTAGAGAATATTTACAACCGCCTAAACAAATCGGTCCAAGGTAGGAAAAGATATATACACGAACCAATCGATGCATCCGGTGCTCTGTAACTGGACAACTACGAACAAAACAATCAATAGATGACGTAGTCACATCACCCTGCGATGCATGCTCCAATCAATAATCTTAAAAAAAAATCGAATGTTACAACTATAGCTGGCCAAACGGACCGTGCTAACTGGGCCGGCCCGGTAGCACGCAGGAACGGCACGGCCCGGCCTAAACAGGCCAGGCACAGGACGCGGCACGCACGCCATGGGCCATGCCTGGGTCTGGAGGCTGGGCACGCGGGCTGGCATGGCACGGCCCGTTTAACTTTTTTTGAAATATATAAATAAATATGTCCTATATAAATACCTACTACTCTAATATGTTCAATAATTTTGTAGTGCGTGCGTACATTTGTAGTGCTCTAATATATTTATTTCTACTTCTTTTAATCTTTTAGTATTTCTAGAGCATAGCTTGTACTCTTTTACATCTTTAGGATAGAAGGTTTTAATGAGGCGAGCGATAATAAAACTCTATATTTATCCTACATAATACTCAACATTTCTTTTTTGCATTTTTCTACATTTTTTGGACTTTTTTTCGTTGTACAGAGGGGAAAGATGCGTCAGTCGAGATAAATATGCGCTAGGCGGCCCAGCGTGCCATAACGGGCCGGCGTGCCGCGTGCCGGCCCAGATAGGCTGCGTGCCGTGCCTGGGCTGCGAGCCCCCGCCCATTGGCCGGCACGGCACGGCCCAGCTAATAATCATGCCGTGGCGGGCCGTGCCGTGCCAGGCATGATTGCTGCGGGCCGGGCCGTGCCGGCCCGTTTGGCCAGGTATAGTTACAACCACACAAAAGGAATGTCGAGCAGCGCAGGCGCACCTACACGTGAACTTTTGTCTCAAAAAAAAAAAAAAACCTACACGTGAACTCGATCAACGGAAAATCTCGCGACAGAACTTCTACTACTAAAAAACTTGCGAACTAAAAAAACAACTTTCTAACTAAAATTGGGAGAACAAAGTCTTACGATTATACGGGAGAAAAAGCCTTCCGATTTGTTTCCCGTCAGCCGAGACGATCGATACAATCTGTAGCCGGCCAAACCGCCAAAGCGTTCGCGTACGCACGCCTACTACAGATTGTGTAGCCATCCTACACCCGCTTCACCGCAATCACGGGATTGTGGGAGCACGCCCTTGCACACCCAGCCGAAGCCGCCGGTGCCCAGCAGCTGCCCCTGGGTAGCCGGTAGACTCATACAGCCCAAACTCCACCTCCCAATCGTCGCGCCCGCCTGTGCGCGCAACCACCGACCAATCCAAACGTGAGTCTCCCTCTCCTTCTCCTGCCTCCTTTGCAACGTCGCCGTCTCTTTCTCCCCCTTCAATTCGCCACGGCATCGAAAAAACACGAGTACATCTCGCTCTTCACTTCCGGTGCCTCTTCGAGTCAACCTTCTCTTTGAACCAGAGTCAACTGCACCGACGCCGGCAACGTGAACGACGACACCTACTTCATCGCCTTCATGCTCCTGAACGACGCGCTCACCTTCCTCGTCCTGCCGCCCGCCAAGATCGTCCGCGACAACGGCACCCGCGCCACCAGGGTCACCTACTCCTCCCTGTCCACCTAGGAGTGGGAGATCCTCATGTTGTGTTCTATAGATTCTGTAGGCTAGGAATACGGGATTGATCAATTTGTATATACACTGTCTCAGGGCCGGTCCTAATATTTCGGGGGCCCAGGGCGAAATTACAACCAGGAGCCCCTACTATAAAGATCAAAATAATAACCTTATTTTTTTAGTTCATTCTTGTACTTAACTTATTATTGTCTATTGTTCCAAAATAAAACAAAAAATTGTAAATGGTGTATTCCTTTACTTAATTAGACAAATCGAATACCTGATAGAGGGCAAACATCAAGATGAAAGGTTTATAAAGTTTAAAAGCTTCATTTGCAACAATAAAAGATCATTTACCTACCGGATGGCTATGGGAGTCTGAGTGGCTTTATTATATACCTACTAGTTCAACAATATCAACGGCCTCCTCTTCACCCTCAGGACCAAGGGACTGTAGCCCTTGTGACCTCGCCGTCCTATAGTTCAAGCAGGGCCAGAGGACCTCCTCACATCGCTGCCGGCGGTAACTTACCTGAGGCGATATAGAAGGTGGGTCACCGGGTGGGTGCAAGAAAGATGCTGCAACCGCCAGGTCGAGCTGAGGAGCCGACATCATGGCCGCGCTCTCCGCCGCACGCGCTGCGACACCATGCTGAGGCGGCCCGCCACCATGGTCTCCGGCCTCTGTAGTCACCGTCCCGGGACCTATACTATGGTTGCCCCAGGCTAGTACGACGGATGACCTAGATCGAGAGGGAGGAGGACCTTTTATGTAGGCAAAAACAGCGATGGAGGAATTCACACGAGCCTTCCTACGAACCATGGAGCGAGGCTGTTTCTCGAGCAAACGACTAAAGCGGCACCGATGAAAACGTCGAGGGAAACCACACGTGGGACGACAGGACATGCACACGGAATAGCTCGCTGCGTCAAACTGTAACCGCGCGACAGCGGCCGAGCAGCGGACATAGCGGGCGGCCCGTTTAACCGTTCCAATGCTCCGGTTTTGGGAACCTTCTAGAGGTTCCCAGCTAGTTTTTCCTGGTTTTGGGAACCTTCTAGAAGGTTTCTGAACCGGTTTTTTATTTTCCTTTCTTTTTCTATTTTTGTTTCATTTTCATTTTCTTTTTTCTTTATTGTTTTTCAAGTTTATTTTTCCTTTACAAAAAATGTTCGTGATTTAAAATTGTTCAAAATTTCAAAAATGTTCCTGTTTTCAATTTTTTCATAAATTCAAATACTCTATGCATTTTTCAAAAATTGTTCGGGAATTTTCAAAAAAATTTTGTGTGTTAAAACAATTGTTCTGAATGTTTTTCTCCAAAATTTTGACAAATTTTTAAAAAATGTTCGGGATTTCAAAAAAATGTTTCCATTTCAAAAATTGTTGGCAATTTTTAAAAAATGTTCATGAATTTCTGAACATTTTCGTTTTCTGTTTCCTTTTTCATTTTTTCAGTTTTTTCTTTTCCAAGTTTTTTTTTGAAGTTTTTCAACAATTTCAAATATTTGTTCGGAATGTCCAAAAAATTTCGTTTTGAAATTTGTTCACAAATTCAAAAAATATTCGTGTTTCAAAAATTTCAGAATTTGAAAAAATATTTGTGGTTTCAAAATTTTGTTCACAATTTCAAAAAATGTTCTCATTTTCAAAATGTGTTCATAAATTCAAAATTTGTTCGGGAAGCTTCACGTAATGTTTGTGCGTTCAAAATTTGTTTGGAATTTCAAAAATGTTCCTGTTTTCAAAAAATGTGTCCGCAAATTCAAAATACTTTTGTGTTTTCTAATTTTTGTTCGTCTTTTTGAAAAATACAGCATAGATCTCTGCATGCCGGTCCACTGCAGTGCCTTATTTTTAGAGAAGGCTGATTGTTACAGTGCTCCCACTTCACTCGCTGCGTCACAAATGGGCTGGCCCAATAACGGCGCACCCTGTGCGAAGGGTCGACCGTTTGACACAGCAAGCATCCTATAGGAGCTCCCCATGCACACGCGATCAAACGTTCACGCGGCAGCAGCAACAAAAAACAACTCATCTTGGCCCATGCAACCGGCCGCGCGAAGGCCATGTAACTATGCAAGGAGTAGCCCAACTGATACGCAACCACCGAAGAAACCAGGTCAACGGACCACGCTGGCCCACACGCAACCAAAATCGCTAACCCCACCAAAAGAATCGCTACACACGTTAACAAAATTTTGATCGAGAGCGTACAGCCACCATGCATTGGTACATGGTAATCTCCCAAAAATATACACATGCAATGTAAAGGATTACCACGGAGTCGTTTTCATCCAAGTGGTTTAACCTCAGGCCGAAAACGTCCCCAGATATACCCAGGGATACGACAATTGGTATTTAAAGTATCTCTAGCAGAGCCGGTAAAACCTTGTCGCCCCGTAAAAATCCGGCCATTTTGCAGGTTTCTGCTTTTTTTTCCGGCCCGAACAGGACCGCTATAAGTCCGCTGGCCCGTAATTTTGTTGAGGTGACCCACATGTCCGCCTTCTGCTGCTATATGTGGGGGCCAGGGCTGTTTTAGGTTTACCAAACCGGATCCGCCTCTTCCGGCGCTAAAGACACAACACTCCAGCGAGCAATTAACCGCCCATCTCCTATCATTTCTAGCTGTTGGCGGCAGAACAATCACTGGCAGGCACTACCGTGGCCGCGGCGGCGACGCCGGAGCTGGCGGAGGCCGAGGCGGGCACGATAGCGCGGCGAGCAAGTTCATGTGACCGAACGAACGTCGCTGGCACCATCCTTCCTCGAGCTTGCAGTGCCGGAAGCCAGTTGTGCAGCGCCTAAGTGTTAGGCGCCACATAGTGTAATGTGCAGCGCCTAGCGCTTAGGCGCTGCACATTGACTTAAGCCGCATCGGGCTAGCCCTCTCAGGCAGTTCTTCCCCTCTCCAGGAAGTTGCTCTCTGGACAGAGAGCGGCGGCGGCGGCGCCTTATTGGATCCCCCCCCACCCCCCACATCCCTCTCAGATCTGAAGATTTCTTCTGTGGATTCGATCTCCAATCCCTCCTACTAGGTAAACTCCTCCATTCCCTTTCTTTTCCTCCGTAAATTTGTTGCCATTTAAGAGATTTGTCCAAGATTTGGTGGAATCCTTGATTTGCTCGATTTGCTTGATTTAGGATGTGTAGTAATAGTGGTACTACCGTAGTGTTGTTCATTAGTTCACAATATATGATTCTTGTTAGTGAAACCCTAGATTGTTTAGTTTTTTTAGATATATATGAGATGCCTATTTTTGTAGGTGATGTTTAGTTTTTTGTAGATATATGTTAGATGTTTAGTTTTGTAGACATATATGTGATGTTTAGTTATTTTTAGATATATATTAGATGTTGAGTTTATTTGAAATATGAGATGTTGAGTTTTTTTGAGATATATATGAGAATTTACAATCATTTATTCATTGTGCGAGAAGAACATGTTGAGATTGTTGTAGTTGAACACATATGAGATGTTTAGTGTATACCTATATTTGAGATGAAAATGAACTCATATATGTTTATTTTTTGAACTTTGTAAGGATAGTTTGGCTTCTCGATGATGTCTACGACACACAACACCGGGCCTACATGATGCGCGAGAAGGAGATGGTAATAATGAGTACTCTAAATATTTTGCAAATTTGCCTTTAGTTGAAATTGACATGCCCTAAGATTTGTCATTACTTGTTTTTTGCAGAAGCTTGAACCTCTGAAGATTTGTTATCACAGGGTCTCTGGCCCTGCCATGCCCTACGATGAGCGGTACACACCCTACATCCAGCAGGCAGGACTCCTCCCGTGGATTCAGTTGGTCAGCCGGTCCACGCCGAACCTCAACGCTCCACTGGTGACCTCTCTTGCTGATCGGTGGAGGCCGGAGACGCACAGTTTCCATCTTCGGACTGGGGAGATGACCGTGGCCTTCGAGGATGTCGCCTTGATCACCGGGCTTCCTATCGACGGGAGGCCTCTATGTATGAGCACTGATTCTGATGGGTGGCGCGAGCAGATGATTGCTCTTATCGGTATGGCTCCTACCGAGGCTGAGGCTGATGTAGAGGAGGGAGAAGAGTAGAACAAGAAGGAAAGGAAAGCAGCCGGAGCTGCTTTCACATGGATTCAAGCAAACTTTGTGCATTGCCCTGCGGATGCCACTGATGATATGATACAGACACATGCTCATGTCTACATGTGGTACGTTGTCTCGAGGACTTTGTTTCCTGACTCGACAGGCAAGAACGCTCCATGGATGTGGCTGAAGGCGTTGACTGCCTTCGATAGCAGATGGAGCTGGGATTCAGCGACTCTTGCTTACTTGTACCGATAGGTACTTGGTTTGTTTTGCTATCAAGTCATTTCTTCATTAGCAATGCAACCTTGCTGTCAAGTTAACATTGTTTTCTTTCATATGCAGCTGGACGATGCGTGTTGCAGGATCACAGATAAGGCAGGCATTGGTGGTAATATGCTTCTGCTTTCTGTATGGAGCTGGGAGCGTCTGCCTGTTGGACGCCCAAAGAGCGTCACATTTAAACCTTGGTATGAAGAAGGCGAATTACGGCACCCCACTTGGGCTTACAAGTGGGATGTGGTATCCGAGATGACGAACGATGTCAGTCTCATGTACCAAAAGTACATTGCCGAGTTGGACACGATTACGCCTGAGCAGGTAAGGAGGTCATTACTTCAGTCATTTCTCATGCTTGCTTGAAAAATAGTCACCAATTTTGCATTGTTGCCCTATTTCATAGGTGGTATGGCAGCCATATGGCGCGGGTGAGAGCTTTGGGTACACCGAGGAGTTCCGCCTCAACCCGATGTGCTTGCGGGATAAGGATCTCTGGCTTATGCGGTGCCCACTGATATGCAACTGGGCGGTTGAGTTTCATTTGCCACATCACGTGTATCGTTAGTTTGGTCTGTTCCAGCCTCACCCGCCGGATTGGGTGGACACGGACAAAGCACTTCATAGGTCAGAGAGCATGAACCGTATTGACTAAGCATCGGCACTCCTTTTGATTGTGCTAATATTTGGTTTTGTACCATGTAGGTTGGATAGGAGAAAGCAGCGGAAGATAAAGGACTGGGACAAGCATCATGTACAGTATGTTACCCGTTTCCATCTTAGTGTGGAGCAAGCTCGTAACAGTGCACGCGCCCAGCTTCGTGAGCATAGCTCACTTGCTTTTGATAACTACCTACGATGGTTTCTTGAAAATACTCAAGTTGAGATATGTCGTTCGGCATACAACAATGATATTCTTGAAGAGCCCATAAACTATGAGGATGTATCGAAGCGGCGGTACAACAAAGATATCAGATAAGGGTAAGAAGTCTCTGTTGTTTCGGTCATTAACTATGTGGTAAAGTGTTCCCTTCTTTACTTTCCCATTGGTCGTATTACACATGTTTGAATGGCTCACGTGTTCATTCGTTCTCATCCGCAGAGCGACCATATCAAGAAATCAGCTGACGAAAGCTAGTCTATTCTGGAGAAGACTTCGATTGGAGAAGGAAATGATGATGGTTCACTACGAGCATTCCTCAAGGTACATATCGCATTCAGGTGTCCATTTTACATATGTTGTGGAGTTTGATATCTTATACACTTGTCCATGTTACAGTGTCAGGCCAAGAAATTAAGGCGGTTATCGAATCTTCTCGGTTGCCGTGATCCCGAATTTGATGAACCATCTGCCTCTAGGTCTGGTACACCATCAGACCCCTTATCTCACCATCAGGGGGACGATGTGAGTTCCTCATATGCTTATCTGGATGATGAGGGTGCGGTCACCCAAGAGGTATGACTAATCCTTTAGATGTGATTCTCACTTGATTACGACGCCGCTCTTTACCATATTGTTTGATTGTGTGATAGGGCGATGACCTTGATGATGACGTGACTTTGGCGGACGCTCAAGTTCGGTCCGCATATATGTTGAAGCCTAGGCAGCCCATACGCCGGTACACGCCCACCGACTTTGACAACAGAGGCAACCCAAAGGTGGTCGTAGGGACCTCGCGGATGGCTAGCTTGGATGATGAGGCTGAGGAGGAACTGTTGGAAGAGGAGGCTCGTCCTAATAGGAAGAAGGTTGCCTGCAGGCGTGGCACCAGGAACACACGCGGAAAGCATTAGTGATCTTGTAGCCATTACATTAGGTTGATGAACTTGTGAGGTTATGTCATATGTTGGTGAACTCTTATTAGTGTGGTCACTGTGTTTGCGAACCTGTAGTAATGTTGAATTGTCCTAAACTATGTGATGTTCAAGTTATTAGTTATCTTTGTTGAGTTTCTGCAGTTTACAACACTACATTCATATTATATCTTTGTTGAGTTCAGTTTGCTGCAAAAAATGCATCAAGTTACTGCATTTTAGCAGTTAACAGCACTGCAGCGCCCAACGGGCAGGCGCTGCATAATACAGTGCAGCGCCCAACACCCAGGCGCTGCACATCTGGCAGTGCATACAGAAGCTATGCAACACTGGCCAACAAAAAAATTGCTAAGTCACTGTGCAGCGCCTAAGCGCTAGGCGATGCACTCTACACTATGTGGCGCCTAATGCTTAGGCACTGCACAGCTGGCTGTGGGGCCGCACCTGGCCCCGGGCTGCCACACTGGCCGGGAGTGCGACGCCTTAGGCAAAGGCGCTGCATAATGCAGTGCAGCGCCCAGCTGTAGGGCGCCACCCAAAACGGTCTGTTATGTGAATTTTTTTTCAAGACCAGGTTAGATCGTAATTTGATTTCGCCCTCAGGTCAAATATGTGATTCTGCCAAGTGATGGCTGGCTGGTGCCGCTGGTGTGAATCCCAAGATGGCCTGTAGACAGGCCCGGTCCTGATTGGGGCCAGGACGGGTGTATATAAGTAGGCCGGCTGCTGGGTTTGCATGTACTGAAAAAATGTGCTTAGTTGGCCCAAGTTACTCACGGATGGGGGACCATGGATCTTTCATTATGCGCCTGTTATCATCCAGGAATATGATGGGTTCACCAATGTTTCAGAGTACAAGTTGAACAAGGTCCCTCTGTGGGCTAGAATTAAGGGGTTACCGGATGGTTTGACAGTAAATAATGAACTGGCAGAGAAGATAGCAGCCAAGGTTGGTGAACCGCCTTTCACGGTCATTGTCAATGAAGGAAAGATCGATCCAGCAAATGCCCTGCGAGTTAGAGTTTTTGTGGATGTAAGCACGCCTCTGGTGAGGTTTGTGCCAATTACCCTCATGGGGTTAAAAAGATATCCTGTCTTTTATGATAAGCTGCCGGACTTTTGCTTTTTCTGCGGCCTAATGGGCCATACAGTGGAGGAGTGTGGAGATGGCATACATGATCCTCGCACCTGCGAGTGGGGCGAGTGGCTTCTTTGGGGCTCGGAGCAACCGACCTTTGTGTCAGGAGGAGGAGGAAATATGGATGGATGAGGTGGAGGAGGCAGGTCAGGAGGAAGAGGGGGAAGAGGTGGAAGGCAAGGGAGAGGAGGACGTGAGGGTGTTAGAAGGGAGGGGGATATGCATGACACCAGCATGGGCCATACTCAGCAAGAGCCTTCTACTGATAATCCCAGTGCGTGCAAAATACTTGTCTTATCAGATGTGACAGTGAATATAAGGGGCCAAGTGCTCCCAAATATGGCTGGCAGAGTCGCTGGTACCGTTCTTCTTCTGGAAAACAATGGCGACGAACTGAATTTTGGGGCCTCCAGCACCCCTGGGAAAGCCCCGATAGTCAAGAGAAGAAGGCAAGATGGAGCTGTGAACGATGATGTCATGGTAACTGATGATCAGCGGCCTCCGTTGGTGAGGACCGCCCGTCCCAATGAGGACGCTTTGTTGGAACTGCCGCGGGATTGGCGACCCCGCGATAGTCAGAGAGCTCCGCGATTTAGTGGAGGCATGTGCGCCGATGGTGCTTTGCATTGTGGAGACACAACTTGCGAAGTATAGGGTGGAAGGTTTGGCGGGTAGCTTAGGTTTCTCGGGTCGTTTTGGAGTAGATAGTGCAAGAAGGAGTGGTGGCTTGTGCTTGTTTTGGAAGAGTAATGTTGATCTGGAAATTAAAACTTTTTCTCAATATCATATTGACTCGGTTGTGAAGGAACCGGGCAAAAACCCGTGGCGTTTGTCTTGTTTTTATGGAGAAGCTAATAGGAGCCTGAGGTTCAGGACATGGGACACGATGAAATTCTTACGGGGCGAAAGTACACTGCCGTGGCTTTGCATCGGTGATTTTAATGAGATATTGCGGCCCGAGGAGCAAATGGGTCCAAACAAGAGAGATAGTGCACAGATCGAAGGCTTCAGAGAAGCAGTAGATGTATGTGAGCTGGCTGATCTAGGGTACAAAGGCCTGGACTGGACTTTCGAGAAGAGAGTCGCTGGTGGAGAGTTTTGCAGGGTTCGGCTTGATCAAGCGCTAGCTACCGCCAGTTGGTCATCCTTGTTTCCGTTCGCCTCAGTTGAACCTCTCACGGCGGCAAAATCTGACCACAGCCCCATACTGTTGATGAATGAACTCGAGGCTAGTAACTTGCGGATTGCACTGAAGAAACCATTCAGATATGAGTGCTGCTGGGAACGGATGACAGGTTTGCTGCAACTTTGAAACATGCATGGGAGCAGGATCTACCTGCGACCAACCTAACAGAACTAGCAGCCAAATTAACCTCGGTTGGCTCCTCACTGAGGCATTGGAGCCGAGCGAGCTTTGGGTCAGTAAGGCAAGAGCTTCGGCGGAGGATATCAATCGCATGTTCATCATTTTGATTCCTAAGATAGCTAGTCCAAAAATCCTCGGACAATTTCGGCCTATAAGTCTTTGCAACGTGGTCTACAAGATAGCGTCAAAGGTCTTAGCCAATAGGTTGAAGATCATTCTCCCAGAGGTAATTTCCGAGAAGCAGTCGGCCTTTGTGCCTGGTCGCCTTATCACTGACAATTTCATAACAACGTACGAATGCTTGCACTATATGAAGTCAAGGAGAATTAAGAAGAACCGCTTTGTTGCCCTAAAACTAGACATGATGAAAGCCTATGACTGTTTGGAGTGGCCTTACTTAAAGGCGGTAATGCTAAAGGTGGGCATTAGTCCGCGTTTTACAGAGACGGTAATGCGATGTGTTTCATCTGTCACTTTCTCAGTTTTATTTAATGGGGGTAGCCTGCAAGATTTCAGGCCAACAAGGGGAATGAGACAGGGGGATCCCATCTCCCCGTATCTACTCTTACTTGCAGCTGAAGGCCTGTCATGCCTACTAAAGGCTCAGGTTGGTGGTATTCGAGGTTTGCGGTGGCAGAATCAGCTCCGATAGTTAATCATTTGCTCTTTGCAGATGACAGCCTTTTGTTTTTTGAAGCTAACAGTGAGAGCGCTGTGCGTGTGCGAGACATCTTGAGAAGGTACTGTGATGCGTCGGGGCAACGTGTGAATACAGAAAAATCCTCGATTTATTTCAGCAAGGGTGTACCGGATTCAATGCGCGATGAAATCAAGAATGCTTTGGATGTACACACCGAATCATTGTCAGAAAAATACTTGGGACTCCCTACAGATGTAGGTAGGAAGAAGGAAGGTAGTTTCAGATACCTGAAGGACAGGATATGGAAACACATTCAAGGGTGGATGGAAAAATGCTTGTCAGTAGGGGGGAAAGAGGTTTTGATCAAGTCAGTAGCACAATCTATACCGACATATTCAATGTCATGTTTTAAGCTTTGCCGGGGACTAACTGAACACATAAACAGCTTGCCGAGGAAGTTCTGGTGGGGAAGCAAGCAAGGTCAGAGAAAACCGGCATGGGTCTCATGGAAAACCATGTGTAAACCAAAGAATATGGGGGGGATTGGTTTTCGGGATATCGAGTTATTTAACCTGGCTTTGCTAGCACGTCAAGTTTGGCGCCTGCTTCAAGATCCGGAGTCTCTAAGCGCTCGAGTCTTGCGAGCTAGATATTATCCACACGGTAGCATCTTGGAGGCTACCATTGGCGCACAACCATCACAGGTGTGGCGCTCGTTGTTGGAAGGAAAAGAGATCCTGGTTCTAGGTTTGATCAACAGAATTGGCTCGGGTTTGAATACGCGCATCTGGGAAGACAACTGGCTGCCACGGGACTACAAGCTGAAACCAATATGCTCTATATCTGCTGATCCCCCGTAGCTTGTGTCAGAGCTAATTGACGAAATATCCAGGTCATGGAACACACAGAAGCTAGCTCAGCATTTTATTGCACCGGATGTGTTGGTTATTCAGAGCATACCACTGAGTTTTCGAGTGCAGCCCTATTTCTGGGCCTGGCATTATGATAGAAGAGGAGTTTTTACGGTCAAATCAGCCTACAGAATGATCAATGGAATCAAACATCAGCGAGAGGATTGGCTAGATTATAGGCCGAGTCACTCGAACACCGAAGCTGATAGCAAGTCCTGGTCGCAACTTTGGAAAGTGAAAATACCTTCAAAGGTTAAGGTTTTTGTTTGGAGACTAGCCCAGATGTCACTACCTACTGGGTCCCTCCGCCATGAGCGCAATATGGCCACGTCCCCTGAGTGTGGCCTATGTCAGGAGGGGTATGACTCTTGGCGCCACTCCCTGTTTGAGTGCAGAATGGCACGTTGTGTATGGGCGCTCTGTGAAGAGGAAATTGTTGAGCATATAATATCAAACAGAACTGAGGATGCACGTCTATGGCTCTTCTGGCTTTTTGAATCAACGAACCAGCATGATCTTGCTAGGGTTCTAATCACCATGTGGGCCATATGGTGGGCGCGGAGGAAAGCGATCCATGATGATGAATTTCACAGTCCATTATCTACTATGTGTTTTGTGAACAGGTATCTCGAGGATTTTCAGATAGCCACAAAACGAGAACCAACAAAACATGTAGGTGTAGCAACACCAAGAGGTCGGAGATGGATACCACCAGGCGAAGATGCGGTAAAGATCAATGTCGATGGAGCCGTTTCCCGCTCAGGAAGGACGGGGGCAAGCACGGCAATATGCAGGGATAAAGATGGCTGCTATATTGGTTCGTCAGCGGTGGTATTTGATGGCCTAGTGGAGGCAGCAAGTTTGGAAGTTCAAGCATGCAACGAGGCCCTCGCTCTTGCTCAAGATCTCCTAAAATCACATGTGGTAATAGCTTCGGATTGCTCGCAAGTCATTTCAGATATTAATGGTTCTGCGCCATCTTCTTCTTATGCTTTTGTGCTGGATGAAATTAGAACTAGAACTTTAGATTTTGTTAAAGTTGTTTTTCGCTTTGAGAATAGGGAGGCAAATGTTGAGGCACATGCCTTGGCAAAGGCAGCCTCGACACTACCTGTTGGTCGACATGTGTGGCTAGGGAACTTACCAGACATTATCTGTATTCCGTCTGTTTTGGTTGATGAATAAAGCCCTAGTTTCACCTAAAAAAAAAGTTGGCCCAAGTTACTACGTGGCTGGCTACTAATTACGCACGACCGCTGATCATGGGAGTCAGCCATATTGGAGAGGCGCACTAGTTATGACTTCACGCACGATGTCGGCGGCTGCCGCCTGATGGATTTTCGCCTCTTCGCCTCGCGATCGCCGGAACCAGTTGAACAACGGCGGACAAGCGATGTCCACCGAGCATGCGCCATGCCGTCGCCACTACTTCAGCCGGCGACTCCCTATCAACGAGATGAGAAGCAGATTCTAGACAAGGTATTTTGCCCTAACGATTTTACTTTTCCCATCATAATTAGTAAAAAGTTATAAATGATAATTAATAGATAATTGATTGATTAGACGTGGTTGCCGTATGTATTATCGAGTTAATAAAAAGCATTGCACTAATTTTCAAATATTAAGGGCATGTCCGATATAGAGACCTTGATGTGATGCTTTAGGGAAAAATATAGAAATAATAATAATTACATGGCATCTGCGCTAATTGCAATGTAGTATATATAGATGCTTTGCTTTCCCATTAAAGTGATTGGATTGTGTATGTTCTTTGCAATATTCTATGGAACACACAGATGCAAAGCAGTAATCCAGGAAAAAAACTAGTCCATGATTATGGTTAATCTACTTTTCTCTAAATGCACTGGATTCGATAGTACTTCAATTTCGCCTCCTAGCGAGTAAAACAATTGTTGGAAATATGAGCAATTTACCGAATGATTTTATTAGCAGAAATAGTAGATAAAACATGACTATTATAGCAGTGATAAAATAAGCCATGTGATTTGACAAAGAGAAGGTAAACAACATGTTCATATATGAACCGTAACTAAACATATCTAGAGCAGACAGTATAGCAGGTTGCACATATGAAATCGAGTCTAACATACGTAGGGCAGAAACTAGAGTCAAGAACTGTAGTAGGACTTCTAACAGAAAGGAGAAGAACACGTACGGCACAGCAGCGGCAGGAGCGCTGGACTTGGGGTCGGTGTCCTCGCCTGCCATGTCGTCGAGGAGGTCGTGGACGTCGGGGAAGAAGTCGTCATCGGGGAAGTAGTCGTCGGCGACCGGATCGTCCGTGATGAAGCAGCGAGTAGTCGCGCTGAGCGCTCCCCAAAAACCTTATCACCCTTCTCCCGTACATGACTCAAAGGGTGCGGTTCCGGAGGCCTACTGTCCCAACCAGCGGTGCACGCCGCAAGCCGGGATGAGGAAGAACGTAACAGCAGCGCAGTGCTCAGGAACTTGTGGCGAGAGGAGGAAGAGATTCTGGTGCGTCTCTCTGTGAGGAGCGACCTCCCTTTTATAGGCGCAAGAGAAGGAGGCGAGAGGTTGTGCTGGGAGCTGAAGAGAACGAGGGAGATGAAATGAAGAGGCAGCAGGCGAAGAGGTGCGCCGTTCGTATTCAATCTCCACTACAGCAAAACGTTTCAGCTTCTGCGTGCCTTTTCGAATACCCGTAGTGCGTGGCAAAAATTAGACATCGGCTCGGCTCATTCCCGCAACCCGCAACCCACGGCGCGGCGCGGCGCATCGTGACGAGGCGAGGCGTGGCGTGGCGTGGTGAGGCGGACGGCGGAGGAGGAGCGCGCGTGGATGTCCCTCTTGTTCTCATGCTCATACAAGTGGGGAAAGAACCTCCCTTATAAGGAGGTCCAATTCCCACTCAACTAGCAATGTGGGACTAAACTTTAGTAGTATCCCTTGCCTTGCACAAATGGGCTAAGTGGGCCTCTAGGATTTATTAGGAATTTCTGAAATAGTTATTGGGCTGCCCCAATATAGACTAAATTCCAGCAATCCCCCACCAGATCCTAGAGGCACACAGAAATTTGCCTTTGGTTCCAAAACACTGTTTTATATACCGGTACTGCAGTGGAGACTGTTAAGTTGAACTTCCATCTAGAACTCTATGCTACACTAGTAAGCAACTTGAACAGTGGATTGGGCCTTGAACTGCAAGTTTTGTGCGAATCTAGCTTCACATAAAGCCTTGACCGATACGTGGCTACCGTGGGTCTTCCCCGCGGGTGGAGCTTATGCGTCATACTCCGTGACCTTTCATGAGTTTACTAGAGAGAACCCTACTCTCATAGATTGCGATGTTTGACAATCAGACTCATATAGGTGTGTTCTTCAAAAGATGTTCTGCAGGATAACATCTCTGCTTAAATAAGCCACTTAGAACACATTAAGATATACATCAACCTGCCATGCAGATTAGGAGAGTATTGCATCTTCATGGAGTGGTATTGAGAATAGTAGGGATACTCTCCTCTCAGTTGACCAACAACTTGTCTTCCACATCTAATTCACGGGATCTCCGATCACAAAGCATAGGTTACCACTGTGAACAACTCATATTGTGGGTCTCATACCCATCTCCCTCGATGCATTATCTATCACATTACGCGATAGACCCTTAGTAAAAGGATCTGCCAGATTTTTAGACGTTTGGATATAATCCAACGCAATAACTCCGGAGGTTTTCATTTCCTGACAGACTTTAACCTTCTCTGATCGTGTCTTGATGACTTCATGTTATCCTTTGAGCTGTTCACTTTCGTGATCACAGTTTGATTGTCGCAGTTCATAAGGATACCGGTACAGGTTTCTCAACAACCGGCAAGTCATTCAAGAGCCGACGAAGCCAATCTGCTTCAACCGTAGCTGTATCTAGTGTTGTGAGTTCTGCTTCCATTGTTGACCTCGTTAAGATGGTCTGCTTGCAAGACTTCCAAGAAACAGCGCCACCTCCATGAGTGAATACATAACCGCTCGTGGCCTTTATCTCATCAGCATCTGAGATCTAGTTTGAGTCATTATACCCTTCAAGCACCTTTGGATGCCCAGTGTAGTGAATTCCATAATTTGCAGTGCCTTTCAAATAACGCAAAACTCTCTCTAGAGCTTTCCAATGCACATCTCCTGGTTTTGAGACAAACCGACTCAGTTTGCTAACAGCAAAAGAGATGTCAGTCTTGTAGCAGCTAAGTACATAAGCGAGCCAATAATCTGTGAATATTTCAATTGTTCTCTAGCAATTCTTCGATTCTTTCGAAGCAGCACGCTAGCATCATATGGTGTTGGAGAGGGCTTGCAGTCACTATAGCCAAAGTGACTCAAGATCTTTTCCACATAGTGAGATTGAAGCAATGTAATCCCACCATCATCATCTCTCAACAACTTGATGTTCAGAATGACATCAGCCACTCCTAAATCCTTCATCTCAAAACAGCGAGATAGAAAATCCTTGACCTCCTTAATAACATTCAGATTTGTTCCGAAAATCAGTATGTCATCAACATACAAGCAAAGCATAACTCCCTCGCCCCCACCATGGCGATAGTACACACATTTGTCGACTTCGTTCACAACAAAGCCTGCAGCTGTCAAAGTTCTTCGGACTTCTCATGCCACTGTTTGGGTGCTTGCTTGAGTCCATACAAAGACTTCAGCAACTTGCACACTTTCCCTTCTTGACCATCTATTACAAACCCATCTGGTTGTTCCATATAAATTTCCTCATCCAACTCTCCATTTAGGAAAGCAGTCTTAACATCCATTTGATGAACGAGAAGACCATGTGAGGCAGCTAGTGAAAGTAGAACTCGAATAGTGGTCAGTCGAGCCACAGGTGAGTAAGTATCAAAGAAGTCTTCACCTTCCTTTTGGGTATAATCCTTTGCCACGAGCCGAGCCTTGTACTTTTTAATAGTACCATCAGGCCTAAGCTTCTTCTTGAATACCCATTTGCATCCTATAGGTTTGCACCCATAAGGACAATCAGTTATCTCCCAAGTTTCATTCGCCAAGATGGAATCCATCTCGCTACGAACCGCTCCCTTCCAGTAGTCAGCATCTTCTGATGCATAGGCCTCCGAAATAGAACTGGGAGTGTCATCTAAGAGATACACAAGAAAATCATCACCAAAGGACTTTGTTGTCCTCTGTCTCTTGCTCCTAGTAGGAACTTCATTGTTCTCCTCCACAGGACTTTCAAAGTGTTCCGTCGAAATGGCAGGTTCAAGAATCATATCGGTTCCTGATTCGATGAACTAGGCATCTCCGGATTAGATGAGGTAGCCATATCCTTCATGGGAAAGATATCTTCAAAGAAAGTCGCATCATTCGACTCCATGATCGTACCGACATGCATGTCAGGTACCTCAGATTTTACAACCAAGAATCTATAGCCAACGCTGTGAAAAGCATATCCTAGGAAAATACAATCCACAGTCTTTGGTCCAAGCTTCCGCTTCTTTGGAATTGGAACATTGACTTTCGTCAAACAACCCCATGTTCGCAGATAAGAGAGTTTTAACCTTTTCTTCTCCCATTCCTCGAATGGAGTTATCTCTTTGTTCTTTGTGGGAACTCGATTTAGGACATGACATGCTGTCAATATCGCCTCCCCCCACCATGCCTTGGAGAGACCCTATGTGTCTAACATGGCGTTAACCAAATCAGTTAAAGTACGGTTCTTTCTTTCGGCCACCCCATTTGATTGAGGTGAGTAGGTAGGCGTCCTCTCATGGATTATACCATGTTCCGCACAAAAAGCATCAAATTCATTGGAAAAATACTCTCCACCACGGTCGGACCTAAGCCTCTTGATTTTTCGATCAAGTTGGTTTTCCACTTCAGCTTCATAGATCTTGAAAAAGTTCAAAGCCTCATCCTTAGATTTCAGAAGATACACACGGCAGTATCTAGTGGAGTCGTCAATTAACGCCATGAAATATTTCTTTCCACCTTTTGTCAAAACACCATTCATTTCACATAGATCTGAATGTATAAGTTCTAGTGGTGCAAGATTTCTCGTCTCCGCAGTCGTGTGAGACTTACGAGGTTGCTTAGCTTGCACACACACTTGACACTTAGATCCCTTGACAGTGGTGAAACTAGGGATTAAGTTCAACTTCGCTAGTCGCGACATGCAACCAAAGTTAACATGACAAAGACGTGAATGCCACACATTTGATTCACTCTTGTTGTAAATATGATTAACAACTTTATTGCAAACGCGTCGATAAGGATAAACGAAACAGGCCTCCCGACTCATAGCCTTTACCAACAAAGGTTCCATACTTGGATATTACAAATTTATTCGACTCAAAGACAAGCTTGTAGCCATCTCTACACAGAAGAGATCCGCTAACAAGATTTTTATTGACGGAGGGGACATAATGCACGTTCTTCAGCCGCACGATCTTCCTCGAAGTAAACTTCAGATCGACCGTGCCAACACCACGAACAAAAGCACTTGAACCGTTGCCCATCAGCACGGTTGAAGTCCCTGCGGTCCAGCATCCTTCATGTCAGTGTCTCCAATGGCAACATTAGCGGTCTTGCCGCCTTTCCCAGGATGACGCTTGTCATAGCGATTAGGGCAACTAGGATCCCAATGATCAGGATCTCCACACACATGACAAGCACCTTTCTTCTTGCCATTCTTCTTCTTGAAGTTCGTGTGTTGCACAACCTTGTTCTTTCCATCAAACTTTGCTTTACCATCAAACTTGCCCTTGTTCTTGAACTTGTGGGGCTGGAAGTTCTGCTTCTGTACCACATTGGCACTAGATCCTCCCTCAATACCTCGAGCACGTGTGTTCTTTGCTCTCGCCTTTTCTTCCATATCAAGAGTACCAATGAGATCCGGAACGGAAAACTCCTGTCTCTTGTGCTTCAGTAAGGTAGCAAAGTTCCTTCATGAAGGAGGAAGCTTAGTAATGATACCCCCGGCAACAAACTTGCCCGGTAGTATGTAATTGAAGTGCTCAAGTTCTCTAGCAAATGACTGTATCTCATGAGCCTGCTCAACCACGGAGCGCTCTTCAGTCATCCTGTAATCATAGAATTGCTCCATGATATACAGCTCAGTGCCGGCATCCGAGACCCCAAACTTGGCCTCGAGTGCATCCCACATATCTTTTCCATTGTCAATTGACGCATAAGCATCAACTATATTCTCACCAAGAACACTCAAGAGAGCAGCCTTAAACAGAGTATCCATTTTCTGAAAAGCTTGTGCCTGTTGGGCATCTTGCTCTCCTTCAGGTTTGCCAAGAGTGGCGTCATAACAGCTCATGGTCTGAAACCATAAGACTGCTCTCACGCGCCACCTCTTATAGTGGATACCCTCAAACATAGGAGGTCTCACGGAAGCAGCAAAACCACTTGGGGTAAATTGCCTATAATAAGGTTTTTGGATTGTTGGAAATATGAGCAATTTACCGAATGATTTTATTAGCAGAAATAGTAGATAAAACATGGCTATTATAGCAGTGATAAAATAAGCCATGTGATTTGACAAAGAGAAGGTAAACAACATGTTCATACATGAACCGTAACTAAACATATCTAGAGCAGACAGTATAGTAGGTTGCACATATGAAATCGAGTCTAACATACGTAGGGCAGAAACTAGAGTCAAGAACTGTAGTAGGACTTCTAACAGAAAGGAGAAGAACACGTACGGCACAGCAGCGGCAGGAGCGCTGGACTTGGGGTCGGTGTCCTCGCCTGCCATGTTGTCGAGGAGGTCGTGGACGTCGGGGAAGAAGTCGTCAACGACCGGATCGTCCGTGATGAAGCAGCGAGTAGTCGCGTTGAGCGCTCCCCAAAAACCTTATCACCCTTCTCCCGTACAGGACTCAATGGGTGCGGTTCCGGAGGCCTACTGTCCCGACCAGCGGTGCACGCCGCAAGCCGGGATGAGGAAGAACGTAACAGCAGCGCAGTGCTCAGGAATTTGTGGCGAGAGGAGGAAGAGATTCTGGTGCGTTTCTCTGGGAGGAGCGACCTCCCTTTTATAGGCGCAAGAGAAGGAGGCGAGAGGTTGCGCTGGGAGCTGAAGAGAACGAGGGAGATGAAACGAACAGGCAGCAGGCGAAGAGGTGCGCCGTTCGTATTCAATCTCCACTACATCAAAACGTTTCAGCTTCCGCGTGCCCTTTTGAATACCCGTAGTGCGTGTCCCTCTTGTTCTCATGCTCATACAAGTGGGGAAAGAACCTCCCTTATAAGGAGGTCCAATTCCCACTCAACTAACAATGTGGGACTAAACTTTAGTAGTATCCCTTGCCTTGCACAAATGGGCTAAGTGGGCCTCTAGGATTTATTAGGAATTTCTGAAATAGTTATTGGGCTGCCCCAATATTGACTAAATTTCAGCAACAATTTCATCGGGTGTCGGGCGCAAAATTGAATCTTGGGATCGAACAAGAAGCAGGACATACGGCTAAGAGATCGGTCCCGAGCGCAATCCTCTAAGGGGCCCCGAGCTCTAATCTCGGCCCGGGCCCCTAAAATCATAGGACCGGCCCTGCCTGTAGATGGTGATTTGCAGCAAAACAAGAGGCAGAAGAGCCCAAATCCAAGAAGAAGAAGATGATCGATACTGCAACTGTTAATGGTGCTGGAGAAGTTACAAAAGGGAGGTAGGTAGAGACCACATTGATCCCCACTGTTTTGAACCTAAAAAGGATACCCTGAGAGAGGACTAGAATAGAGGAAATGACATTTCCATATATCGAAATACAATCAAGAAATGAAGGCTGTAATGTTTTCGAGCAATTGATACTGTAATATTTTTACACTTTCTTTTGTGTTGACAAAGAAATTTTGCACATATAACATTATAAGGTTTCCACGATACTAAACAAAATTTGTCTTTGAGTGCTGTAAATCATACCTCCCCGTTTTATTTCGTATTTCGTATGCAAGAATGTCGTGTCCCGGCCCGGACAAGCAATATGGTAGCTCAAAACTACACACATGCATGTCGCTGGTAAAGATTGTTACACAATAAGTTATAGCGTCAGGACAGCTTGATACAAGATGCAGTGCAATACTAAGAGCATCTCCAACACATGCCCTAAATAAACCACGCGCTGTATAAAACGAGTATATAGCGCGCCCGTGACCGGAAGTAGAGCTCTAGCAGCCGCACTATAATCCATCACGCTGTAAATAAGATTCAGCGCACTAGGGAAAACTGCATCATGCCGGGTATTTGATGCGCCAGCTCCAGCGTGCTGGGTATTTGATGCGCCAGCTCCAGCGCTCTGGGTATTTTGTACACCAGCTCCAGCAGGCAAATGCAAAGAAACCTGTCTTAGTGCAATTTGTTTTTTTGAATTTTCACCGGGGGAAAGGTTTTTCCCACCTGAATTGTATTTATTTGCCTATAGGACTTTGCAGCCCGTTGCAAGATAGGTTCAAGTGAACCAGAAGTACATGGGGCATAGGAGGAGTAGAAATAGAGCAAAACAACACACACACCGACAATACATATTACAGGGAAAAACAAAGAGGGAAAACACAACACAACAAAACCAAAAGCACAACCAGTGTAATCGAACGACATTGGCCAGCCGAAAACAAGCCATGACACTACACCGTCGATGCAATCGAAGGCTCCACGCATCTGAGACCGCACAACGCCGTGACACCACCTATGTCGTGGGGTACAATCGAAAGGTCGCACGAGGCCGAGACGGCGCCACGACGCCTATGTGCCACCGGCGAAGTCGAAGGGCATCGCCAAGCAAACCAAACCAGGACACTGCACCGTCAACACAGTCGAAAGGCACCGTGCATCCGAGACTGCACAACGCCGCAGCACCACCTGTGCCATGGGGTACATTCGAAAGGTCATGCGAGGCTGAGGTGGCGCCACGGTACCTATGCGCCACCGGCGAGGACGCTGGGCACCGCCAAACAGAGACACATGAGGGAGCACTCGAGCACGAACAACAAGAACACCGACGAGGAAGAAGTCCGCCCGAAAGAGAAAGACGGCCACCCCACTAGCCACGGCCCTCCCGGATAGGAGGAAGCCGCATCCATGCCCACCACAACAATGCCATGGAGCTCGCTAATCTGACGGACAAGCGCCCACCAAAGCTGACAGCAGGACCAGGGGATCTCCTCACCGCCAACGACCGCACCCTGCCTGGGAGCAAGCCGCATCCATGGCCGCCATCTGCACGCCAAAGACCTGCCGACCTACGCAACCACAACATGTCGATAGACGGGAGAAGTAGTGACCAACAACATCGCCCAGTACCACGCCGACCAACACCAGAACGGGAGGCTCTAGTGGATCCACGCCGAACACACGCGAGCGAGAGGGGGAGCCGAACTGCAACAGGAGCAGGGTAGGGACGGCCCAACAGATCTGAGACGGAACCGACCGGAAACGGCGCGCGCATGCCGCAGCACACCCAGGCAGAGATGGATCGGGGCGAGCCCGGGGAAGCGCCACCGCCTAGGACCACCGCTCGTGCCGCTTAGAGGCCCCCGCCGCCGGACCATCCGACAACCTAGGGATGTAGGATGCCCGTGACGCCACCGAACGCACGAGCCGGAGCGCCGACGGGGAGCCACCAGAACCTCCGCGCACGCACCACCGGGACGCCCATGCTGCAGCAGGCCACGCACGCGGCCAGCACCGCACCATCGGGGCACAGCTGCCGAGCGGGAAGCACAGCCCGGGCCCGCCAGATCCGCGCAGAATGGGCATGATAGGCCAGATCCTGCCGCCGGCAGCCGCCGGAGGGCTTTGCCAGATGGCGTATGCCAGCGGTAGCGGGGGTGGAAAGGGAGGAGGGGGTGGCGCGGCGGCGGCTGGGATTGCCCGCCCGAGATGACGAGGGGGGGTCCTTTCCAGTCTTTTTTAGAGGACATACACTGCAATTCAGTGCAAAATATATGGAAGAAGCCGGAGCCCAGGCTTGTTAAACAAAACTAGATCATTGATGGCGCGCTTTGTTGTGCCTTTTTATTATGACTATAAAAAGGTAAAAATGTACACATTAAGATACAAATATTACACGGATTACAAAAGTTTGGGCATGGATGCACATGCTTACTATTGTGTGTCGACGAGGAATATGAAAATTCATTATCTCACATTGCTGTGAAATATTATGTTGTGCGTCAAAGCGTAGAACGATGGTAGCCACGCATTAATTAGCATATGGCATGTATATCAAATGCTATCAACTAAGAAAGACCCATATTACCTTTTTTTTTCTTCTGAAGGTGGTAACAATTCAACTTTCATTAATATAGAAACTTAATTTGGGCTATGGCTAGCTCATACAATTAAAAATAAGCTTGAAAGAAAGTCCTTTTTATTTGAGTGGTTTCGAGGAGACAATACCCTTTTTCCTTGAACATTCAACACAAGTTGAATCAAGAACAATAATTTAACAGAGAAGTTGATTACATGATATCAAGCATAGCATACATCCTTCCTTGTGTTTGCAGTACATGAACACGGGCTGCAGTTGCAAACATATGGTTCAAAATGGATGCTAGTTTCACATTTGTTTTTGTTTACTATCTCTGGTTTGGACTATTAAGCGGAGACTGCAATGCACAATGTGAGTTAATCTGGGCAGAATACTACGAATAAACTACAAGTCGATACACTTATTATTTGCCGAGTATAGAAAATTGTGACATACTTCCTCCGTTTCAAAATAGATGACTCAACTTTGTACTACAGAGGGAGTATATATCCTTTTAAAGGATCTCAAGCCGTGCTGCTATTGGCCCATTCAAGGCATACATGGCACTTCTGTTCAGTTTTATATGTGCCTGTTTAAGGAGGCATAATCTAAGTGATAAACATGTAGATCCAACAAATTAAATCAGTACTATGCCACAATCATGTTCGACGTTGATCCATTTGGCTATTATATGTAACACATATATGTCTACAAACAACACATTAATCAAAATAATACAAAGAATGATAGAAAATGGAGGTGGCTGAGGTAAGCAAGGGTGATTTGCTCATAGATCATTTTCTTCAGTATTACTCAAGCATCATTATAGATCTACATACCTGACTGAGTAAGAGAAAATTGAAATGTTTTGTCAGTATGAATGATGGTTACTTGCTCATGCATCAGCAAAATAACAAAATAAAACCTCCAAAGAAGAACTATAAACCCTTCAAAAAAGAAAGATTAAACTATAATATTTTACTGTTAGTCTATCATGCGGCGGCGGCCGGCCGTTCTGTTCCTCGAGTATTCCCAGTCGCCTACCCGTGCGTGGTCCTGAAGTGCGTTTTCCGTCGCGAGATCAATCTGACCAAGTAAGCTGGCGGCTCATAAACTAAGTACGTGTGTTTTTGCTACGTACTCATGTAGGGACTTTTTTTTGCGGGAACTCATGTAGAGACTTTGCTAGCACAAAGAGAAGGAATCGATCAAATAATGTGCATGTGGTGATGACCGCCGCTGATGCTGCAGCCGCGGGAGAATAGGTAGAGGAAGAGGAAAGGGATGTGTACCATGCTGGGTGTAGGGGAGACCGACGCAACGGCCAGGCCTCGACCGATGTAGCGGCTTGCCATCGGATGACGCTGTTGTGCTACCTGCCGTCGGAGGACGCGGCCAGCTAGTAAGCACGTGGTGCGTCCTGCCGTTTACGACGAGTCGGACTGTCGGAGAGGAGCACGTCCCCGAGGACAGCCACCTCGGCCTTGAGCTCGAACCACACGAGAAGGACGCCGTCGTCGTGGTCAACACCCATGTCCTTCCGTGGCCCGCGTCTTCTTGCGGCGAGGCGTCATCGGGAAGGTGGAGGCGCAGTCGCTCGTCCCTCTCTGGATTCTCGCCGCCAGTATTTGCCGGTAGGGGTCTGGACTCTGGACACGATGGAAACGGATGCTTTTACTGCGGCGCTTCAAGGATGGCTGATCAGCTTCAATCGCCCACACGCCACATTGATGCAGCTTTAATGCCTCACTAAACACCCGTCGGTCCATCTTTACTGTCCCTTTCCATCTCGCTCCCGCATTGGCCGGCGAGGCGCTCATCGCTGCTTGCGCCTCTCGAGGGCCTCGACTGGACCTGCATCAGCCAATGCGTGCATCGCCTGTCCCGCGTCGGTCTCTCGTACATGTGATCGATTGGATCGAGGCTCAGATTGTTTTCTCTCACGAGAAGGACGACGTGGGCACATTACTTGATCGGTGGGCTTCATCAAAGAGGGCCCAATTAACTGCAGGCCTTCAATTTTGTTGCGGGAGTAGCTGCCCAGTCCAGTAGCGAGAAGTAATGCGCAAGAGTTTGATTAGACGGCCAAAAACGCTTAGAACTGGAGATCCGATGGCCAAGAATGTTAATGGCCTGAGATGCTTGGAAAAGTGCACAGTTTTAATATATCTAAATGTCGACGCAACATTTTATGTCGCAGAAGGAGTTGGAGCTACTGCAGCGGTGATTAGAGATGCGAACGGATCCTTTTTAGCAGCTCAATGTATTTACATTCCTTATGCATCCAGCGTGGTCACGACTGAGGCTTTGGCAATGCGGGATGGTCTGAACTTCGCAAGCATTTTAGGATACCCGTGAGTGGAGGCGGAGTCCGATTCATTGACAGTGATTGAATCTTGTGATGGCCAGACAAGATGGTGGGACGAAGCTGCCGCAATTTTTGCGGAGTGCGTGGATGTTTCGTCTTTGATTGGGAAGGTCAAATTTAAGCATGGTCCTCGTAATTTAAATAAAGCAGCGCATGTGCTAGCTAACTATAGTTATTGTAATAAATTTTCTAGTAGTTGGACGGATGAGCCCCCGGGCTGTCTTGTCTCAATCCTTGTGGACGATGTAATTCCTATCTTTCCCTAATAATAAAGCACGGATTGACTCCATGGGTTCATCGTCACAATATGCTTTCACTCAGTCGTAATATGCTTTTACAGACAAAATCGTAATATAAACGAGGTGGTACTTTCTTCGTACGTAGCTTGGGCATTTCCTAAACGGCGCCCATTGCGCCCGTTACAGGCATGGGCACAAACGGGCGCACACCCCTGCGATGCTCTGGGCCGGCCCATCTAAAGTGTTCTCTTTTGTGTCTTAATCTGCAAAAAACGGTGCCGCCAGGTTTCAGACCAGCTACCTCTCTCGTCAAAGATCATTGACTAACCACGCGGCCGGCGGCCGGGATCTGGTTATGTTTTACTTTTTCCTTCTATTATTCGTTCTTCTTCCTTTTTCCCTTTTCTCGTTTTCCATTTTCAATTTTTTGTTTTCTTTTTTTTCTTTCGTCTTGGTCCGATGAATTGGTTTGCAAATACATGGACATTTTCTTCAAAATTTGATGAACTTTGAAAAATGTTCAGTGTGTATAAAAAATGTTCATCATGTATAGAAATTTTGTTCAGCATGCATTCAAAAGGAGTTCATCGTATTTAAAAAAATGTTCTACGTGTATTTGAATATTGTTCACCATACACAGAATTTTCGGACACGTACTGAACATTTTGTGAAAATACGTTGGACAATTTGCAAATACAGATTGAACATTGTGTAATATATACTGAACAAAATTAAGAAACATAGTGAACAATTGTATACTCATTGAATAACCAAAACCAAAATAGAATACACGATGAACATTATTTATATCCATTGAACATTTTAAATAATACACGATGAACATTTTTTATATCCATTGAATAACCAAAACCAATTATGTATCCTGAACATTTTTTATATCCATTGAACATTTTAAATAATGTACGATGAACATTTTTGAAACAATATGAATATATGTGTCGAGGATTATGACAGGGAAGAGATCGTGGAAGGAAGAGAGGCTAAGGAAGGAAATATATATGTAGAGGCTAAGAAAGGAAAGAGGTGGCTAAGCTAAGGAAGGGAAAACAAGGAAGGAAAGAGATGATAAATATGGGCTGCTGGAAAGAGAGGATAATTAACTTTCTATATATAATATGGCCTGTTGTGATGCCCTGGTCAATGGACGAAAGATAGCTGGAGGGACTAAGAGGAGAGGATGTGAATAAACAGATGTCCAATTTGGCCAGGAGATATGAGCACGTACGATAGCCAAGCCACGTACAAGAAACACTAACGGAAACGAAAAAGGGACTGTTAGTAGCACCTCGTTTATATTATTAGGGAAAGGTATATCAGTGATGTCTGTATATCTTTGATTATCGTATGTTGGATATCTTTGTTTGCTGTGTGTTAGTTATGTCTATAGCAGTCACAAAATAAAAAGTGGGCATGCCAAATACTGTGCTTGGCATTTCTTGTAATCAGGTCGTGACTAAATATGTTACCATCTTTCATGAGTTAGTTTATATGAACTTCATCATAAGTTTTGGCCGCCACTCCTCTCCCCAGGTACCACCCCTGCCTCGCCAAGATCTGCCGAGTGGGTAGCAGCAGCTGGTCATCCTATACACAACATGTATTGTTTAATTTTGGGTGGGTTTTCTTCTATTCTGTTCGTGTAGTAGATGCATGTTGGAGACTGCTGCCACGGCCTTTGATACTCCAGTTCTGATTATTGATCTCCCTTTTTAACATTTTTAGGTGTCCTGTCCCCGGCGTTCTTGAGCACCATTGGGTCGAGGAAGGAGAAGCCCTCCTATGGACGAGGAGCAGCAGGTTGCAACTTGAACCTAATCCCTTCTGTCTATTACTTTTTACAATGTATTCCATGATTATTTGGTCAGTGCTTAGAAGGATGCACTTTGCATTTGTATTATTCAAAGCTAATCTATTCACTCTATTATTTTCTACAACGTAATCCACGATGATTTGAAGCTTCGTGTAGTCTGACATCATTTGAAATGTGCATAGCAAGCAAACCCCAGCTTTTTGTAAGTGTATATGTTTGTAAGCATGTACAATTACGTGCTATCGACAGGCGCCACCACAACAAATGCTTCATTACTTTATTTGAAGTGACATATACTACACGGCATGTCAACCAGGTAAGCTTTTGCTGGTAATCTTGACTAGAACAGTTTGTTGGGCACATGGCCACATGAGATTTCATTTTCTGGTGGGTTTATTGGATGGCTTGGAAAATGCTCCCTTGACATTGTCCCATTCATCAACACAAAGATTGTTAGCCTTTACCCAATTGCAAGGCCTTCAGAATAAAAAAGGGGAGATTAGATTCTTCAGTACACAATATATGCATCTGTTGATTTTGCAATTGTCCAGGTTAGATTCTCTGAAATATTCAAGGATCTCTTGGACATTTTTTTGGGCATTGTCGATCCATGAATCAGCTCTTTTCGAATTCGGAAACAGTTGAATTCCTGGCAAACCATTTCACCACACGTGTTCAGTTTGTCATTTTGAGTCCAAGCCCCCCTTCTTACACAGCGGCGAGGCCAACCAGAGCGAGCAGCTTGGTAGTGCGTCCATTTAGGCGTGGCGGCCTTGAGATTTGGGTGCATGGCAGCCGGCCAACATGCTGTGTGGGCGTGATGTTGTCGGCATGTTGTACATGAGTGTTGGCTGCCAGAGGCGCGTGAATGACCAATATGTGTGTGGTGCGTGAGGATAGCTTTATTCAGATTCTTCCAATTTCGAGAGAGGAAGAGAACTCAGTAGTACTACCAATTTTGGCACGCAATGTTCGTTTTTCAGATTCACCAGCTCCAGCAACAAGACCACATCCGGTTTCCACCAACAAGCTGGACCAGCGGCATTGTACTTGGGTAAGCTCGTGAAAATTCTTCCAATCCAGACGGGAGAGTCAAATTTATACTTATAGCTAACATCAACTTACTGTGGTTTATATGGTCCATGTAAAGCTGGCATCGCACGACTACACTTCCAACGATTTTACTTGCTAACAAAAATCAAGTAAAACTAATTCTTTATCTTGCTGAAATAGGTTTGGATGCACGGTGTGGTATATATATGTCAAGTTTCGCCGTATGCAATAATGCAATGCTTATGGTTGATAGTGCTACAGATTTGCTTAGTGGGTAGGAATAACTGGTCAGCCATCGTAACTTCTATTTCTATTACAGCAGAATTGTTTTTTACATGGAGCTGACTGTTATTTCTTCTTTTCATCAGGAGTACTATTTCTTCTTTTTCTTCAGTAGTTAAGGGCGTATTTCGGAGGGGAGCATACGTATTACCTTGATTGAGTTGAGTTTCGTGTTCTGCGTTACTGTTATAAGTTACCAGCAGCAAAGAAAGAGAGTCATGTACTAAAATCGGATAAGGTAGTCGGCTCTTCCAGATCATCTTTTTTTTTCGAAAAAGGGGAACTCCCCGGCCTCTGCATCAGAATGATGCATACGGCCATCTTATTAAATAAATAAGTTCCACAAAGTCGGAAAGACTTCAGTACAACAAAACGGGTTCACATAGAACCTCAAATCTAAAGCAAGGACAAAGACCAAAAGGCCAAAACCGGCTGGTAAGATAAAAGATAGGAAACTAATTGCCTATCCTATTACATGACCGCCAACCAAACCGGTTGAAGATATCCCGCGCTACCGTCTCCCACCGGACAGATCCAGTAACCAAACGCTCCCTGGCCTCCGTCGGAGTGAGTAAGGACCATATACGGATCAGCGCCGTAGCACGGAAAATAACCTGAAAAAAATGAATAGTAGTAATTCTGTTAAAAACCAAATCATTTCTGCAATTCCAAATTGCCCATAACAACGCATACACTCCTACACGAATATGTCTAGCTGTATCGGACTCTATCCCATCCAGCCACGTTCCAAATAACGACCCGACGGTACTCGGAGGAGTAATGTTAAAGGCAATTTGCACAGAGCGCTATAGAATTCTCGCCAAAGGACAGTCAAAGAAGAGATGCTTAATGGTCTCATTCTGATCACAGAAGCTACATCTAGCAGAACCAGTCCAATTGCGTTTGACCAAGTTGTCCTTTGTTAAAATGACCTGTTTATGGACAAACCACATAAACACTTTAATTTTCAAAGGCACTTTGACTTTCCAAACATGATTGGTTCTAGGAATGACAGTAGAGTTAATGACATCGTTGTACATCGACTTTACAGTAAATTGTCCATTCCTAGTAAGCTTCCAACAAAGCTGATCAGACTGTTGCGCTAGCCGGACCTCCATCAGTCTACGCACCAGATGGAGCCAAGCTTCCCATCTCTCACCAACAAGCACCCGCCGAAACCGAATATTAAGGGGAATGGTCTGCATGACAATACGATACAAGGTTGGGTACTGAACTGCTAATGGTGTATCCCCCAGCCAAATGTCCTCCCAGAAACGAGTGCTAGTTCCATCACCGACAATAAACTTTGTTCTATTAAAGAAGGTTGCCTTGACTCTCATAAGCCCCTTCTAAAAAGCGAATCAGTTGGCCTCACTGCCACCTGTGACAAAGTCTTAGACTGCAGATACTTGTTACGAAGAATCTGCGCCCAAGTTGCGTCAGTCGGACCCGAAAGCTTATACAGCCACTTACTAAGCAGGCATCTGTTCTTGACCTCAAGATTTTCGATACCCAACCCCCCTTGGTCCTTAGGACGACAAATGACATCCCACTTGGCGAGCCTATACTTTCGCTTGAGTTCATCACTCTGCCAAAAGAATCTGGATTGGTAGAAGTCCAGTCTTTTTCTAACCCCAACTGGAACCTCAAAGAAAGATAGTAGGAACATCGGCATACTCGTGAGTACCGAATTAATAAGAATTAACTGGCCTCCATAAGACATGAGTTTGCCCTTCCAGCAACTAAGTTTCTTTTCAAACCGATCCTCAATGCATTTCCACTCTCGATTTGTAAGCTTACGATGGTGAATGGGTATACCTAGGTAGGTGAAAGGTAAAGCCCCTAATTCACAACCGAACAATTGCCTGTAAGCATCCTGTTCCTCCATAGCTCTACCAAAGCAGAACAATTCGCTTTTATGAAAGTTAATCTTTAACCCAGACAATTGTTCAAACAAGCAAAGCACCAGCTTCATATTTCTTGCTTTTGCCAAGTCATGCTCCATGAAGATGATAGTATCATCAGCGTACTGCAGAATGGACACACCCCCATCAACTAGGTTGGGCACCAAGCCTCCCACCTGACCAGCCTCCTTTGCCCGACCTATAAGGATTGCCAACATGTCAACCACAATATTGAACAAAACGGGGGACATTGGATCTCCTTGCCTGAGGCCCTTGTGCGTCTGAAAGTAATTTCCAACATCATCATTTACTTTAATTCCAACACTCCCTTTTTGCGTAAAGGATTCTACCTGGCGTCGCCAAGCCTCATCAAAACCCTTCATGCGTAAGGCCTGTTGAAGGAATGGCCATTTGACTTTGTCGTACGCTTTTTCGAAAGCCACTTTGAAAACAACGCCATCCAGTTTTTTCGTGTGGATTTCATGGAGCGTTTCATGCAAAACTACAACCCCTTCAAGGATATTCCTGTCCGGCATGAAAGCAGATTGGGTAGGCTGCACAACAGTATGCGCAATCTGTGTGAGTCTATTGGTCCCGACCTTGGTGAAAATTTTGAAACTGACATTAAGAAAACAGATTGGCCTAAATTGCTCAATTCTCACAGCCTCTGTTTTCTTAGGAAGAAGGGTAATCGTTCCAAAATTTAGCTGGAAAAGATGAAGCTGCCCATTAAACAGATCATTAAACATAGGCAACAAATCCCCTTTAATGATATGCTAGCACTTCTTATAAAACTCCGCTGGGAAACCATCAGGACCCGGCTCCTTGTTATTCTTCATTTGCGAGATGGCCTCGAGCACCTCTTTCTCCGAGAAAGGAGCCGCAAGAATATCATTCTCCACCGCTGTAAGATGAGGAATATCCTCAACTCTTGACTCGTCCAGATCATCTGGTTCATCATTTTCTACTAAGTTCTATAATGACACAAGATTAACTTGTTACGAGAAGTGTACTGAGTAATGAGTATGTACAGAATATTTGAACATAATTACTGTTTTTCGTCGTGCCAATGTATCCATGTTGGTTGGCAAGCTATCTTGGTAACATCATTATGTCTCGTGGATGGGATAAAAAGAAGAAATATATATTCTGGGTGGATGCATCATATGAGTGGGTGGAAGCTAATGTATTCCAGTTTTATGAAAACCATAACTTATATTAATAATAAGGAATTTTTCTGCGTTTTCAGAAAAGCAAAAGAAAAACGATTGACAATCTATTGTATGCAAAACTACTCTTCCATCAAATGAAGAATGATATGTTGGCTTCTTCACGTCCGAACTTCATGCTACAAAAAGCACTAATCAGTTTAACCTTATTATTGATGTTTATTGAAATTCGATATAAAAATGGTTGTGTAATGGCACATGAAGCAGGTTGTGCCCCTTTTTCGCCCGGTGGAACGCACGGACATTTGTACTAGTTTAAGCCAATAAAGCTAGCCATGTTGGCCTTCCCTAAAAAAAACACCATCGAGTACATATCATTTAACAATCCGGAGCGGACACATCGAGCTGACAAAACCGAAAGGATGGCATCAAGATACAAGAGGCTCTGGAAGTCAGCGAGAAAAGGCATCAAGGAGATGTAACGGAGGAGAATGGAGCAGAATCATGGATGTTGATGAAGCGATGCCTGTGCTGCTGCTATATGGGATTTGAGAGCAGAAGAGTAGGTGTTGGATTGGGAAAGATGCAGATCGGGCAATGGGCGGCATGGGTTGAAGAGGCGATGTCGTGGTAAAGTAAGAGATGGCACGAACGTGTCATGGAGGCATGCTGACATGTACATTGTTGCAGTACAGGAAGGGATATAGTTGATGGAGGTCAAGCTTGGGGAGGAGACCCGAGGCGTCCTGGGTAAGATGGCACCAGCTGCAAGAATTGAGGAGATCAGTTGGGGCGTCCTACCAGTAGCATGGCGGCACCGCTGCAGATCATGTGGAAGTCTCGAGGATGCTGGGCATCATGATTCACATGGGAGAGAGAGGGCTGGGAGCCTGGGACGTCGGGGAGAAAGGGACTTTAGAGATAGGAGGCGCAGAGGGGAACTTTTGGTCTATTGGGACATATGCACCCTATATGGGAAAAAATTAGTAGTTTAACAAAAAATCAAAAATTTCTGAAAATATTTTTGAAATAAACTTGACCTTCTATTGTACTCGTGAGAAAATAAATCCACAAAAAAATATCGCTTTGACTTCTTTTCAAAAAAGACAAAATTTTGGCTAAAGTAGTGTGAATAGTGACCTATAATAGCAAATAATTTTTGTCTTTTTTGCTGTGAGGTCAACTTTTGTTTTTTTCGTCGAGATTTATTTACTAATGTAAAAGTAAGTCAAGTGTTTTGTCAAAATAGTTCTTACCTATTTTGACCTTTTATTAAAATATTAAAAAATTCCCATATAGGGTGTATATACACCCAGTAACCAAAGTGCATTTCCCTAGGAGGCGCATGTTTTTTTTTCTTTTTGCGGGAGGGGCATGGTTGGTGGATCTGTTGAGTAGATCAAACTGTGGTCATTTTTCAGCCAGTTAAATTAAAGGCCGGATGTTTCTGATTACCGTGGGATTTTCTAGCTAATTCATATATTTTTGATCCGTCTTTTCCTTTTAGTATATAATAGAATAGATATAGAATTATATGGCAGCCTTAGCTAAGTATGACTCTCGGAAAATCCTCTGCGAGTGATCATGCCATTCTCTCTATGCTTCTTTAATGCATTCGGAACGCATGTTACTGTATGTTATTTGACAACATATAGCTTGCGTCGACTCAGTTGAACCGAGCCTCGATGTGGCGATTGTGCACCTCTTTTCTTTATAAGTTGCTACAGAAGCTCTCCTCCTCGATTGACAACCAATTCTTGTTGATTCTGCTCCCGATTCTTATCACCTGATTGAAATGGCGATTAGCGTATACATTTTTACACGTGAGTTGTGACCACCATTTCTGTTGTTTTGTCGTGTGCCACATGTCTTATTAGTAAAACAAAAATAATTATTTAATAAAGGTATAGTGTGTGCGACCCCAAATGTACATTCAAATCCAGATTTGCATGATTCTAGATTTTGTTGATAAAATATGCTCCAATAATAAAATAAGTTGACATTTTTTCTACTAATATTGTGATGCAAAACGGGTATCAGTAGACAATCATACATTCTAGAAATCCATGTCTAGATATATCTTAGATTAGAGCTCTTAGCCAAAATATTTATACATAATGCTCAGAAGTAATATAACACACACATATACACTGTGATGTTGATCTGAGTGCCACGGATAATTTTGTGTAGGCTTGCAATTTTTCCTTTCTTGAATCTTAGGTACTCGATTCAATTAAAAGTTTAGAAGAGTAAATGCATAAAATACAAAATAACAAACAATATTACAAAATACTAAATAAATTACAAAAATTATGTTTTAAATAATAGAACCATAACAAGTAACATTGTATCCTCATAGGTAGCGACAATAATATGTTGTTAGTTTTCCTAAATGAAATGGATTACTATTATATTTAAACTTTTACATTGAATTTAGAAATTGTATAAAAATAAAAAAGTTTATTATAAATAAATGACAATGATTAGTTTTAGCACACTGCGAGCCATTGAATTTCTTAGACTAGTCCAAAATAAATCATTATGTTGTTTTATGTTTACTTTTTTATAAGTTTTACGGTGATCGGTGATTTTAGGAGCCGTCTATCAACCCAAATAAGACGTTGGGAAAACAAGAGTTACGGGGAGTTACGAGACTGAAAGTATTGGAAATTACGAGTAACGGTGGGACCGGTACAAATTTTTTACGGACCAGTAGGGTTTCAAAAGGGTAGATCCATCAATTATTTTGATCACCATCGCACCAATGTCGTCGGCCGATCCGTCTCTTATCAGCACACACGCACACCAAGCACTCTCACATGGTGTTATCTGTCGTTCCTCTATCCCTTTGATGTGAACTGAGAATCCACTACGAGAGAAGACAAATAAAAGTAACAAAGGCTAAACTTCTCTAAACAAAACTCGTGTATAACCGTAATAATCCTTACCTCTCTTGTTTCTCCTTTAATGTGGAAAGTGTTGTGTTTCCATTTACTGTAATTTTGCCTTTAGGTCCATCCATCTAGAGCTTGAGATGGCAGTAGCACAGGTGGATATGAAAACGAGCGAATCACTCGAGAAGTGCATTATAAAAGTTGTGAAAGAGTGTTATCTTGAAGATTAGGCCCTCCCTTCAAAAGTTCTCGCGTGTTTCGAATACTACATCTAGCATAATACTTCTGATAGTTCGGGTCCACCCTTTGGAAGCCTTTGATCAGGGTGTTGCTCGGCCTTATCCTTGTCGGGTTCATATGCATTTCCCTGATGGTATATGCATAGAGCAGGTTAGAGCCGGTACTATAGTCCATCAGGACAAGGGTTAAGTGAAAATTGTCCATGATGGGATCAAGTATCAACGCGACTCTTCTTTGTAACAGAGTTCCTCCGACCTTTTTGGAAGATCACGTGTGATCAAAAAATCCGACTGCTTGTTGTAGCAAAGGTGGTTCGGATGTGCGACCGCGGGAGGCCGCGGTTGCGCCCTTTGAATATGAGTGGGGTATAGAATATTAATATTTTAAGCCTGGAAGGAAATTGCTTTTGGCCAACATTGCTCGCCCCAGGCTATCCTCCATTGTCATTAAGACCTCGGCCCCTACTCTAGTGCTCAACTGCTATCTTGCCGACTTGCTTGATCACCCAACAATTTCGGCTAGAGTGAGTGGCTGGCTTGTCTATGCGTTGAAGGGCCATCTCTGTTCCCTTGAACAGGTTTTTGTTTGCTTCCTATGCGTTTCTTTGCAAACCCAATATTAACTGCTCCTTCCTCGGCACCGCTAGTGCTAGGTGTGGTCTGCCGAGGTCAGATGCTTGCACTACACACCTTGAGGGCCCTTAGATCGTTGTTGCCGTTGTTCTTGCGAGCAATCCATTGTTGGAAATATACCCTAGAGGCAATAATATTGTATTATTATATTTTTATTTTCACAATTAAGATTTATATTCTATACTATAACTGCTATGATCCTAGAATATGTGATTCAGTGAAAAACTCATTGATACGTCTCTAATGTATCTATAATTTTTTATTGTTCCATGCTATTACATTACCTGTTTTGTATGTTTAATGGGCTTTACTATTTACTTTTATATTATTTTTGGGACTAACCTATTAACCGGAGGCCCAGTCCAAATTGCTGTTTTTTTGCCTATTTCAGTGTTTCGCGGAAAAGGAATATCAAATGGAGTCCAAACGGAATGAAACCTTCGGGAGAGTTATTTTCGGAACAAACGCAATCCAGGAGACTTGGAGTAGACGTCAGGGAAGCAACGAGGTGGCCAAGAGGGTCCAGGGCGCGCCCCCACCTTCGTGGGCCCCTTGTGGCTCCCCTGACCGACTTCTTTCGCCTATATATACCCATATACCCCAAAAACATCCAGGAGCACCATAGATCGGGAGTTCCGCCGCTGCAAGCCTCCGTAGCCACCAAAAACCTCTAGGGAGCCCGTTCCGGCACCCTGCCGGAGGGGGAATCCATCACCGGTGGCCATCTTCATCATCCCGGCACTCTCCATGACGAGGAGGGAGTAGTTCACCCTCGCGGCTGAGGGTATGTACCAGTACCTATGTGTTTGATCTCTCTCTCTCTCTCTCTCTCTCGTGTTCTTGAGATGGTACGATCTTGATGTACCGCGAGCTTTGCTATTATAGTTGGATCTTATGATGTTTCTCCCCCTCTACCCTCTTGTAATGGATTGAGTTTTCCCTTTGAAGTTATCTTATCGGATTGAGTCTTTAAGGATTTGAGAACACTTGATGTATGTCTTGCATGTGCTTATCTGTGGTGACAATGGGATATTCACGTGATCTACTTGATGTATGTTTTGGTGATCAACTTGCGGGTTCAGTGACCTTGTGAACTTATGCATAGGGGTTGGCACACATTTTAAATCTTGACTCTTCGGTAGAAACTTTGGGGCACTCTTTGAAGTACTTTGTGTTGGTTGAATAGATGAATCTGAGATCGTGTGATGCATATCGTATAATCATACCCACGGATACTTGAGGTGACATTGGAGTATTGATACGTCTCCAACGTATACTTTTCCAAACACTTTTGCCCTTGTTTTGGACTCTAACTTGCATGATTTGAATGAAACTAACCCGGACTAACGCTGTTTTCAGCAGAACTGCCATGATGTTGTTTTATGTGTAGAAAAGAAAAGTTCTTGGAATGTCCTGAAAATCCACGGAGGCACTTTTTGGAATTAATTAGAATTTTTGGGCGAAAGAAATACACCAGGGGCCCCAGAGCATGTCCACGAGACAAGGGGGCGCGCCCCCCTGTAGGGCGCGCCCCCTATCTCGTGGGCCCCCTGGACCTCCACTGACCTCAACTCCAACTCCATATATTCACGTTTGGGGAGAAAAAATCAGAGAGAAAGTTTCATCGCGTTTTACGACACGGAGCCGCCGCCAAGCCCTAATCTCTCTCAGGCGGGCTGATCTGGAGTCCATTCGGGGCTCCGGAGAGAGGGATTCGTCGCCGTCGTCATCATCAACCATCCTCCATCACTAATTTCATGATGCTCACCGCCGATGCGTGAGTAATTCCATCGTAGGCTTGCTGGACGGTGATGGGTTGGATGAGATTTACCATGTAATCAAGTTAGTTGTGTTAGGGTTTGATCCCTAGTATCCACTATGTTCTGAGATTGATGTTGCTATGACTTTGCTATGCTTATGTTTGTCACTAGGGCCCGAGTGCCATGATTTCAGATCTGAACCTATTATGTTTTCATGAATATATGTGTGTTCTTGATCCTATCTTGCAAGTCTATAGTCACCTATTATGTGTTATGATCCGACAACCCCGAAGTGACAATAATCGTGATACTTCTCGGTGATGACCGTAGTTTGAGGAGTTCATGTATTCATTATGTGCTAATGCTTTGTTCCGGTTCTCTATTAAAAGGAGGCCTTAATATCCTTAGTTTCCGCTAGGACCCCGCTGCCACGGGAGGGTAGGACAAAAGATGTCATGCAAGTTCTTTTCCATAAGCACGTATGACTATTTACGTAATACATGCCTACATTACATTGATGAACTGGAGCTAGTTCTGTGTCACCCTATGTTATAACTATTACATGAGGAATCGCATCCGGCATAATTATCCATCACTGATCCATTTCCTACGAGCTTTTCACATATTGTTCTTCGCTTATTTACTTTTCTGTTACTACTGTTACAACTCTACAAAAACCCAAAAACTATTATCTTTACTTCTGCCACCGTTGCCTTTATTATCATACTACTTTGCTACTAAATACTTTGCTGCAGATACTAAGTTATCCAGGTGTGGTTGAATGGACAACTCAATTGCTAATACTCAAGAATATTCTTTGGCTCCCCTTGTGTCGAATCAAAAAATTTGGGTTGAATAGTTTACCCTCGAAAGCTGTTGCGATCCCCTACGCTTGTGGGTTGTCAAGACTAATTTCTGGCGCCGTTGCCGGGGAGCATAGCTCTATTCTCTGAGTCACTTGGGATTTATATCTGTTGATCACTATGAAGAACTTGAAAGACGACCGAACTACTATTTTGCCCTCAACTACGAGGGGAGGTAAGGAACTGCCATCTAGCTCTGCACTAGATTCTCCTTCCGTTATTAGTAGGCTTGCGACACCTAAACCTGCTACTGCTATGAATTCTGATATGTCGCATGTTATTGATGATGCCACTTATGCTATGCATGATGAAACTACTTACATGCCGATACACTTTGCCATTAGGTGAATTTCTTGATGAACAACTTGCTAGAGTTAGGGGGAATGAAATTACTGAAGATCCTATTACTGATGATAGTGATGATGAAGGTTCTCCCAATGATTATGTATTGCCTGTTGTTCCTAAGGGTTATGTTATGAATGAAGAAGCTGCTAAGGAAATCTTTGCTTGCAATGATAGCTATGATCTTAAGAAATTATTAGCTAAATGGAAGCAGCAGTCTCTTAATGCTAGAATGAAACTTGATCCTGCTTTTGCTACTTCACCTATCTGTGTTACTGATAAGGATTATGAATTCTCTGTTGATCCTGAGATTATTACTTTAGTTGAATCTGATCCTTTTTATGGCCTTGAATCTGAAACTGTTGTGGCACATCTTACCAAGTTGAATGATATAGCTACCCAGTTTACTAACGATGAGAAGTCTCGCTATTATTATATTCTTAAGATATTTCCGTTCTCATTAAAGGGTGATGCTAAGACTTGGTATAATTCTCTCGCTCCTGGTTGTGTGCGTAGTCCCTAGGATATGATTTATTACTTCTCTCCTAAATATTTCCCTGCTCATAAGAAACAAGCTGCCTTGCGGGAAATATACAATTTTGTGCAAATCAAAGAAGAGAGACTCCAACAAGATTTGGGGAGGCTTCTTTGATTACTTAATTCTTTGCCTGATCATCCTCTTAAGAAAAATGAAATACTTGATATCTTTTATAATGGACTAACCGATGCTTCCAAGGACTACTTGGATAGTTGTGCTGGTTGTGTTTTCAGGGAAAGAACAGTCGACGAAGCTGAAATATTATTGAATAATATGTTGACTAATGAAAATAATTGGACTCTTCCTGAGCCAGTTCCTGAAGTAATTCCTGAACCAATTGAGCCAACTCCTGAGCCTATTCCTAAACCCACTCCGAAGAAGAGAGGTGTTTTATTTCTCAGTCCTGAAGATATGCAAGAGGCAAAGAAATCAATGAAAGAAAAAGGTATTAAAGCTGAAGATGTTAAGAATTTACCTACTATTGAAGAAATACATCGTCTTAATATACCACCTGTTGAAGAACCATATTGTCTTGATAACCCGACACAGGTAGTAAAGGTAAATTCTCTCTATAGATATGATAAAGTTGAAATCCCCTCTACTAAATTTCATAGCCCGTGCTTAGATGAATTTGATGACTTTATGGCTAGACAAGAAAGTTTTAATGCTTATGTTGGTAGAGAGTTAAAGAATAATGCTTTTGAGATAGGACGTGTAGGTGATAATCTGGCTAGAGTTAAGATGAACTTCACCTCGTTAGCAAATATGCTTCTATGGTTGCTACTCAAGCTGAGCAAGTACTTAAAGCTCAAAATGATTTGCTTGATGAATTAAATAATAAAAATGACTTTGCTGTTAGAGTGGCTACTAGAACTGGTAGAATGACTCAGGAACCTTTGTATCCTGACGGCCACCCTAAGAGAATCGAGCAAGATTCTCAGAGAAATAATTTAGAGGCACCTAGTTCTTCTAAAAAGAAGAAGAAGAAAAACGATAGGACTTTGCATGCTTCTAGTGAACCTACTATAGACACACCTGAGAATCCCAATGATACTTCTATTTCTGATGCTGAAACTCAATCAGGTGATGAACATGAACCTAGTGATAAAGTTAATGATAATGTTCATGTTGATGCTCAACCTAGCAAAAACAATGATGTAGAGATTGAACCTGCTGTTGATCTTAATAACCCACAATCAAAGAATCAATGTTATGATAAGAGAGATTTTGTTGCTAGGAAGCACGGTAAAGAAAGAGAACCATGGGTTCAGAAACCCATGCCCTTTCCTCCTAAACCATCCAAGTCGAAGGATGATGAGGATTTTGAGCGCTTTGCTGAAATGATCAGACCTATTTTCTTACGTATGCGCTTAACTGATATGCTCAAACTAAATCCATATGCTAAGTGTATGAAGGATATCATTACAAATAAAAGAAAGATACCGGAAGCTGAAATTTCCACCATGCTTGCTAATTACACTTTTAAGGGTGGAATACCAAAGAAACTTGGAGATCCGGGTGTACCAACTATACCTTGCTCCATTAAAAGAAATTATGTTAGAACTGCTTTATGTGATCTTGGAGCCGGTGTTAGTGTTATGCCTCTCTCTTTATATCATAGACTTGAATTGAATAAGTTGACACCTACTGAAATATCTTTGCAAATGGCTGATAAATCAACTGCTATACATGCCGGTATTTGTGAGGATGTGCCTGTTGTGGTTGCAAATGTCACTATCTTAACGGGCTTTGTTATCCTTGATATTCCCGAGGACGATAGTATGTCTATTATCCTTGGTAGACCTTTTCTTAATACTGCAGGGGCTGTTATTGATTGCAACAAAGGCAATGTCACTTTTCATGTTAATGGTAAAGAGCATACGGTACACTTTCCGAGGAAACAATCTCAAGTTCATAGCATCACTTCTATTGGACAAGTTCCAACTATTATTGTTGGAGGTTTTGAATTTCCTCTCCCTACTGTCAAGAAAAAGTATGATATTCTTATTGTTGGGGATTTTCATATTCCCGTTGAGGTAACTTAGTGTTATTCGAAATTCCTTCGGTACCGTGCTATTCGGAATGAGTTTGTTAACTAGACTTGATCAACCTTGTTAGTGGATTCATCTTGATGATCACGAGATGGATGAAACTAGAAGGCACATCCTTCTGTACCCACTTTTTACTTTCTGTTATTTAGAATAAATAAAGCAAAAATAGTATTATCTGTCTGTTTTCTGAATTATCCGTGCATTAAAAAATAGTCTGAAAATAAAAGTGCTCCAAATGCCCTGCAAATTTAGTATGATTTTTTCTGGAATATTTGAGGATTTTAGGCACTGAAATCACTGCAGGAGGGGAAAGCACCAGGCCACGAGAGTGGAGGGCGCCCCCCCTATAGGGTGCGCCCCCCTGTCTCGTGGGCCCCCGGTGGCCCCCTCCACTTATGCCAGCACCCACACACTTCATCTTCTATCCAAAAAAATCCCCATCCAGCTCAAGCACGAGTTCTAGCTCGTTTTGCTGCGATTTTCTATCTCTTAGCTCAAAGCTCCATTCACAAAACTGCTTTGGGAGATTGTTGCTTGGTATGTGACTCCTCCATTAGTCCAATTAGTTTTTGTTCTAGTGCTTTATTCATTGCAAATTTTTGCTGCATAGGTTACCATGTTCTTGAGCTTGCATATTAAATTTTTTAGGTCCCAAGCAATTCCAATGCATGATATAGGCTCTAGGCACTTGTAGGAGTAGTTGCTATCAATCTTGTTTAGTTTTATTCACTTTTATTTTAAAGTTACTAAAATTTCAGAAATTCTCAAAAAAAGAATTATGCTTAGAAGAATGTACCAAGGTGGTTCCTCGGCAAAGAAAGGGCAAATGATTGCTATATGTGAGCAAGATGTTGAATTGCCGAGGGACGCAAATGTACGGGCTTGTGAGTGGCCATCCGATGATTTTATGGTCGAAGCAGGCTTCAAGGAGGAATTTGACGTGTATGTGCGTAATGCCGAGCTGGAGGACTTCTTAAAAGATAAGTGTCCTCAGTACTATCAATTGACTGATTCCTTTGTGCGGAGGTTCCAATATAACTGTACGCGTAATTATCCTAGTGTCATGTTTGATATTTATGATACATCTTATACCAAGGATTTAGAGGATTTCACAACTGCTTGCAAACTCCCGGAGTGGGGTAATATTAATGATCCTCACAAATATGAATTTAGAGATTTTCTTGCTAGTATTACTGTGGGAGAATCTAGGGACATAGCACAAGCTACCATAGGGAGCATTCATTTTCCTGTTATACATTATTTTGCTCTCTTTATTGGTAGATGCATTAACGGTAAAGACGAAGCTTGTCACATGTGTGTCCCTGATCTGTGTGTCCTCAAGAGTGCTGTTTCAGGTTATAAAGGTTATAACTTGGGGCAATAGTTGCACGTAGGTTGCAGAATAATAGTAGAAAGGGAGATTTATTTGGAGGAATTTATGCAACCCGTGTGGCTAATTATCTTAATATAGCCCCACGAGAGGGGGATATGATTTTACCTCCTGTTTATTTGGATAAAGAAGCTATGTTTATTCATCATTTTCTTGAGAGGAATGAACAATTCCTCCATTATCGACTAATATATGACAGACGCAACGTCGTCCCTGTTACTCTTCCTGCTCCCTACCTTTTCGATTATCGTGCAAAGGAAGATATGTTGTCACCAGGAGGAAGCAGTTGAATAAGAGAGGGGAGTGGAGGCAGCTCGCCAACACGCTGCAGCTCAGGAGGCGGTTGCCGCTGCATCTCAGTACAACCCCGGTTTCACTTATGGATATCAGCCAGGCGATCCTTGGTACTAGACCAACTTAGGCCAAAAGCCTAAGCTTGGGGGAGTACGCATTTCTCACCGACTTTACATTCATGTTCACACATTAGTCATCGGTGCTCATACTCTTTCATTGTATTATCCATGCTAGTTTAAATTTCTTTTTCTAGTTTTCTTCTTGTGTGCTTGATAAATCTTAAGAAAACCAAAAACAATTAGTTAGTTTAATTTCCATGCTTGTAGTAGAAATTAAAATGAAAACCCAAAAAGATTTCTAGTTCTTCTTCTTACTTGTTGGGAGCTTTCCCGTGTAAATAGTTTTATTTTCTTTTCTTTCCTTTGGGGGTCAAGAAGACCATATTGAAAATGCTTAGTGGCTCTCATATGCATGATTGTTTATTTAATTTAGAGCCCATATTACCTTGTCTTCTCTCTTGAGTTGAATGCTTGCAGATTCCATCTTAGTCCAATGCACGTGCACTCTTATTATTATACACATCGTTCGGTCGTGCAAGTGAAAGGCAATAATGACGATATATGATGGACTTATTGGGATGAGAAAAGCTGGTATGAACTCGACCTCTCTTGTTTTTGTAAATATGATGAGTTCATCATTTCTGAGTCAGCTATTATGAAGTAAACATATTTGCAATGACATTTAGAGATTATAGTTGCTTGTTCCATGCTTGATTAGCTATGAGTTATAATGGTTTACCTTGCGTACCAACATGCTATTAGAATGATTATGATGTGGTATGATGGGATGGTATCCTCCTTTGAATGAATTGAGTGACTCGACTTGGCACATGTTCACTCATGTAGTTGAATCAAATCAACATAGCCTTCACGATATTTATGTTCATGGTGGATTATATCCTACTCATGCTTGTATTCGGTGTGAATTAATTTTAATGCATGTTCATGACTGTTGTCGCTCTCTCAGTTGGTCGCTTCCCAGTCTTTTGCTAGCCTTCACTTGTACTAAGCGGGAATACTGCTTGTGCATCCAAACTCCTTAAACCCCAAAGTTGTTCCATATGAGTCCACTATACCTTCCTATATGCGGTATTTACCAGCCGTTCCAAGTAAATTTGTATGTGCCAAACTCCAAACCTTCAAATGAAATTCTGTTTTGTATGCTCGAGCAGCTCATGTTACAACTAGGGCTGACTATATCTTCCATGCTAGGTGGGTTATTCTCACGAGGAGTGGACTCCGCTCCTCATTCACGAAAGGGCCGTAACCGGGATGCCCAGTCCCATGATCCAAAAAGATCAAAGAAAATCAAAATAATTAAACAAAACTCCCCCAGGGCTGTTGTTAGTTGGAGGCACTCGTTGTTTCGAGCAAGCCATAGATTGATGTTTGTTGGTGGTTGGGGGAGTATAAACCTTTACCATTCTGTTTGGGAACTTCCTATAATGCATGTAGTATGGAAGATACAACCATGTCATAGTTGTTGCGTTGATAGTGAAAGTATGCCGCTCAAAATGTTATTCAATCTCTATTTTAAAATCGAGCTCTGGCACCTCTACAAATCCCTGCTTCCCTCTGCGAAGGGCCTATCTATTTACTTTTATGTTGAGCCATCACCCTTCTTATTAAAAAGCACCCGCTGGAGAGCACGCTGTCATTTGCATTCATTACTATTGGTTTATACTGGGTATAACTTGAGTGGATCTCTTTTACCATCAATTACAATGTTTAGTCAGTCCTTGATCTTTAAAGGTGCTCTGCATTTATGTTTTGCGGTCTCAGAAAGGGCTAGCGAGATACCATTTTGTTATATCATGTTATAATTATTTTGAGAAAGTGTTGTCATCCGAGTTTTATTATTATGGCTCGCTAGCTGATTATGCTATTGATATGAGTAATTGTGAGACCTAAGTGTTATTGTGGGTATGGTTTGTTCATAATATTTGCTGAAACTTGATTGTTGGCTTTTCATGTTTACAACAACAAGAGCAAACAGAGTTTGTACAAGTTTTTCTTTATCACTTTCTGTTTATCAACTGAATTGCTTGAGGACAAGCAAAGGTTTAAGCTTGGGGGAGTTGATACGTCTCCAACGTATCTACTTTTCCAAACACTTTTGCCCTTGTTTTGGACTCTAACTTGCATGATTTGAATGAAACTAACCCGGACTGGTGCTATTTTCAGCAGAACTGCCATGATGTTATTTTATGTGTAGAAAAGAAAAGTTCTCGGAATGTCCTGAAAATCCACGGAGGCACTTTTTGGAATTAATAAGAATTTCTGGGCGAAAGAAATACACCAGGGGGCCCAGGGCCTGTCCACGAGACAGGGGGGCGCGCCCCCCTGTAGGGCGCGCCCCCTATCTCGTGGGCCCCCTGGACCTCCACCGACCTCAACTCCAACTCCATATATTCACGTTCGGGGAGAAAAAAATCAGAGAGAAAGTTTCATCACGTTTTACGACATAGAGCCGCCGCGAAGCCGTATTCTCTCTTGGGAGGGCTGATCTGGAGTCCGTTCGGGGCTCCGGAGAGGGAGATTCATCGTCGTCGTCATCATCAACCATCCTCCATCACTAATTTCATGATGCTCACCGCCGTGCGTGAGTAATTCCAGCGTAGGCTTGCTGTACGGTGATGGGTTGGATGAGATTTACCATGTAATCAAGTTAGTTTTGTTAGGGTTTGATCCCTAGTATCCACTATGTTCTGAGATTGATGTTGCTATGACTTTGCTATGCTTAATGCTTGTCACTAGGGCCCGAGTGCCATGATTTCAGATCTGAACCTATTATGTTTTGATGAATATATGTGTGTTCTTGATCCTATCTTGCAAGTCTATAGTCACCTATTATGTGTTATGATCTGACAACCCCGAAGTGACAATAATCAGGATATTTCTCGGTGATGACCGTAGTTTGAGGAGTTCATGTATTCATTATGTGCTAATGCTTTGTTCCTGTTCTCTATTAAAAGGAGGCCTTAATATCCCTTAGTTTCCGCTAGGTCCCCGCTGCCACGGAGGGTAGGACAAAAGATGTCATGCAAGTTCTTTTCCATAAGCACGTATGACTATTTACGGAATACATGCCTACATTACATTGATGAACTGGAGCTAGTTCTGTGTCACCTTATGTTATAACTATTACATGAGGAATCGCATCTGGCATAATTATCCATCACTGATCCATTGCCTACGAGCTTTTCACATATTGTTCTTCGCTTATTTACTTTTTCATTGCTACTGTTACAACTACTACAAAAACCCAAAAACTATTATCTTTACTTTTGCCACTGTTACCTTTATTATCATACTACTTTGCTACTAAATACTTTGCTGCAGATACTAAGTTATCCAGGTGTGGTTGAATTGACAACTCAACTGCTAATACTCAAGAATATTCTTTGGCTCCCCTTGTGTCGAATCAATAAATTTGGGTTGAATACTTTACCCTCGAAAGCTGTTGCGATCCCCTACACTTGTGGGTTATCAAGTATCTATGTGATATTAGGGTTTTGGTTTGATTTGTTTCTTAAGGTGTTATTCTAGTACGAACTCTATGATAGATAAAACAGAAAGAATAGCTTTGTGTTATTTTACTACGGACTCTTGAATAGATTGATCAGAAAGGATAACTTTGAGGTGGTTTCATACCCTGCATTAATCTCTTCATTTGTTCTCCGCTATTAGTGACTTTGGAGCGAATCTTTGTTGCATGTTGAGGGATTGTTATATGATCCAATTATGTTATTATTGTTGAGAGAACTTGCGCTAGTGAAATTATGAACCTTAGGCCTTGTTTCCTAGCATTGCAATACCGTTTACGCTCACTTTTATCATTAGTTACCTTGCTGTTTTTGTATTTTCAGATTCCAAAAACCTACATCTACCATCCATATTGCACTATCACCATCTCTTTGCCGAACTAGTGCACCTATACAATTTACCATTGTATTGGGTGTGTTGGGGACACAAGAGACTCTTTGTTATTTGGTTGCAGGATTGTCTGAGAGAGACCACCTTTATCCTACACCTCCCATGGATTGATAACCTTAGGTCATCCACTTGAGGGAAATTTGCTACTGTCCTACAAACCTCTGCACTTGGAGGCCCAACAACGTCTACAAGGAGAAGGTTGCGTAGTAGATATCAAGCTCTTTTCTGGCGCCATTGCCGGGGAGGTTAGTGCTTGAAGGTATATCTTTAGATCTTGCAATCGAATCTTTTAGTTTCTTGTTTTATCACTAGTTTAGTCTATAAAAGAAAACTACAAAAAAATGGAATTGAGGGTGCCTCATATGCTTCATCTTTTTAATGTCTTTCGTGAAAATAAGGATTCCGATAATTGTGCTCAATTGCTAGAGGAAGAATGCATTATAATGGTTTGCACTATATCATTGAATGATGAGCATGATTGCAATGTTGTTAGTATGAATTCCTTGAATATCCATGACGCTAATAATATGCAAATCCACAAGCTTGGGGATGCTATGTTTCATGAGGATGATATTTTTAATCCCCCAAGTTTTGATGAGAATATTTATTATGATGAAAGCATGCCTCCTATTTATGATGATTATATTGATGAAAGTGGATTTGGAGAGGTCATGACTTTATTTAATGATGAATCCACTATTTCAGAAGAGGTTCCAATTGATTATGAGAATAAAGTTCCTATCTATGATGATTATTGTGATGACATGTATGCTATAAAGAACAATGATAACCATGAAACTTGTCATCTTGATTTTAATCTTCAATTGTATTATGCCTCACATGATAGTTATTTTGTTGAGTTTGCTCCCACTACTATTGATGAGAATAAATTTGCTTATGTGGAGAGTAGTAAAATTTCTATGCAAGTAGATCATGAAAAGAATGCTTTAGGTGCTGGTTATATGGTTAAATTCATTCATGATGCTACTGAAAATTATTATGAGAGAGGATCATATGCTTCTACATATTGCAATAATATCAAGTTTCCTTTCTATGTGTTGAAATTTTTGAAGTTATGCTTGTTTTGCCTTCCTATGCTAGTTGATTATTGTTACCATAAGTTGTTTGCTCACAAAATCTCTATGCATAGGAAGTGGGTTGGACTTAAATGTGCTAGTCATAATCCTCATGATGCTCTCTTCATGTTTCAATTCTTATCTTTTATGTGAGCATCATTGAAATCTTCATGCCTAGCTAAAAGGCATTAAAGAAAAGCGCTTGTTGGGAGACAACCCAATATTTATATTTACTGTTTTTGTATGTTCACATGATTGTTCTACTGTATTAATCATGTTTTATAGCTTTTGTTTCAATAAAGTGCCAAGTAAGACCTTTAGGATAGCTTACGGTGATAGTTGTGTTGATCCTGCTGAAAATCAGAAACTTTTGTACCCGGTACATTAGTTTTGATAATTCACAGAAACGTGCTTTTGATCTGATCCTTTTTGCTATGGATTGTTACACAAATTTATCAAGTTTTCCTAATTTGGTAGAATTTTTTGAGTTACATAAATATTCGAATGATACAGATTACTATAGACTGTTCTGTTTTTGACAGATTCTGTTTTCTATGTGTTGTTTGCTTATTTTGATGAATTTATGAGTAGTATCAGAGGGTATGAACCATAGAGAAGTTGGAATACAGTAGACATTACACCAATATGAATTTAGAATGATTTCACGACAGTAACAAAAGTGGTGATATATTTTCTTATACTAACGGAGCTTACGAGTTTTCCGTTGAGTTTTGTGTTGTGAAGTTTTCAAGTTTTGGGTAAAGATTCGATGGACTCTGGAATAAGGATTGGCAAGAGCCTAAGCTTGGGGATGCCCAAGGCACCCCAAGGTAATATTCAAGGACAACCAAGAGCCTAAGCTTGGGGATGCCCCGGATGGCATCCCCTCTTTCGTCTTCGTTCATCGGTAACTTTACTTGGAGCTATATTTTTATTCACCACATTATATGTGTTTTGCTCGGAGCGTCATTTTCTTTTATTAGTATTTTCTTGATGTTATTTATAATAATGTTTTGCATCTATATTTTCAATAAAAATGTCAAGGATAGCCTTTACCATGCTTATTTTGCAAGTATACATGTTGCTGTTTCAAAAAAGAAAGTTTACCGATGTTGCAAAAATTCCCTAGAAAAGTCAGAAAATGATCAAATGTTGAATTTTTTTTGAATATTTAGCTCTGATAAATCTTCTACAGTGTGGTAGAACTTCATAATTTTTGGAGTTAGGGAAGTATGATGAATCTTGCATTCTTTACAGACTCTACTGTTTTGGCAGATTGCTGCTATGTTGCATTGTTTGCATATGTTTGCTTGTTTAATGATTCTATTTGAGGATAGGAGTATTAAATATGCAGAGACATTTAGTATGCAATGTTGAATAATTTTTTTTTGTGATTTGTTACAGTAGAAAATGATAAGGTTTTGGCATTGGTTTATACTAACTTATCTCACGAGTTCTTGTTGAGTTTGGTGTGGATGAAGCTTTCGAGATTTAGGAAACCGAGATATAAAGGAATTAAGGAGACACAAAATCTCAAGCTTGGGGATGCCCAAGGCACCCCAAGATAATATTTCAAGAAGTCTCAAGCATCCAAGCTTGGGGATGCCCCGGTAGGCATCCCACCTTTCTTCTTCAACAATTATCGGTTAGTATCGGTTGCTTCTTCACATGATGTGTGCTATTCTTGAAATATCATTTTGTTTTGTTTTGCTTGCTGTTTGAATAAAATACCAAGATCTGAAATTCTTAAATGTTAGAGAGTCTTCACATAGTTGCACAATTATTTGACTACTCATTGATCTTCACTTATATCTTTTGGAGTAGTTTGTGTTTTGCTCTAGTCCTTCACTTATATTATTTTGAGAGTCTTTTAGAACAGCATGGTAATTCTCTTTGGTTATGAAATTAGTCCTAATATGATGGGCATCCAAGTTTGGTATAATAAAAACTATCATATAGAGTGCATTGAACACTATGATCAATTTGATACTTGATAATTGTTTTGAGATATAAAGGTGGTAGTGTTAGAGTCATGCTAGTTGGGTAATTATGAAGTTGAGAAATACTTGTGTTAAAGTTGGCAAGTCCCGTAGCATGCACGTATGGTGAACGTTGTGTGACAAATTTGAAGCATGGGGTGTTCTTTGATTGCCTTCCTTATGAGTGGAGGTCGGGATATCGCGCGATGTTTAACTCTACCAACCCTTCCCCTAGGAGCATGCGTAGTAGTACTTTGCTTCGAGGGCTAATAAACTTTTGCGATAAGTATATGAGTTCTTTATGACTAATGTGAGTCCATGGATTATAAGCACTCTTACCCTTCTGCAATTTGCTAGCCTCTATGGTATCGTGCATTGCCCTTTCTCACCTTGAGAGTTGGTGCAAACTTCGCTGGTGCATCCAAACCCCGTGATACGATATGCTCTATCACACATAAACCTCATTATATCTTCCTCAAAACAGCCACCATACCTACCTATTATGACACTTCCATAGCCATTCCGAGATATATTGCCATGCAACTTCCACCGTTCCGTTCATTATGACATGCTCCATCATTGTCATATTGCCTTGCATGATCATGTAGTTGACATCGTATTTGTGGCAAAGCCACCTTTATAATTCTTTCATACATGTCGCTCTTGATTCATTGCATATCCCGATACACCGCCGGAGGCATTCACAAGAGTCATATTTTTTCCTAAGTATCGAGTTGTAATTCTTGAGTTGTAAGTAAATAAAGTGTGATGATTTCCATTATTAGAGCATTGTCCCATGTGAGGAAAGGATGATGGAGACTATGATTCCCCCACAAGTCGGGATGAGACTCCGGACTTTATGAAAAATAAAAGAGGCCCAAGAAGCCCAAATAAAAAAAGAGGCCAAAGAAGCCCACCAAAAAAAGAAGAAAAAAAGGGAAAAGAAAAAAAGGAGAAAAAGAGAGAAGGGACAATGTTGCTATCCTTTTTCCACACCTGTGTTTCAAAGTAGCACCATGATCTTCATGATAGAGAGTCTCTTATGTTGTCACTTTCATATACTAGTGGGAATTTTTCATTATAGAACTTGGCTTGTATATTCCAATGATGGGCTTCCTCAAAATGCCCTAGGTCTTCGTGAGCAGGCAAGTTGGATGCACACCCACTTAGTTTCCTTCTAATGAGCTTTCATACATTTGTAGCTCTAGTGCATCCGTTGCATGGCAATCCCTACTCCTCATATTGACATCAATTGATGGGCATCTCCATAGCCCGTTGATTAGCCGCGTCAATGTGAGACTTTCTCTTTTTTTTAGTTTTCTCACATAATCCCTATCATCATACTCTACTCCACCCATAGTGTTATGTCCATGGCTTACGCTCATGTATTGCGTGAGGGTTGAAAAGGCTGAAGCGCGTTAAAAAGTATGAACCAATTGCTTGGCTGAAACTGGGGTTGTGCATGATGGGAACATTTTGTGTTACGAAAATGAAGCATGGCCAAACTATATGATTTTGTAGGGATAAGCTTTCTTTGGCTATGTTATTTTGATAAGACATAAACTGCTTGGTTAGCATGCTTGAAGTATTACTATTTTTATGTCAATATTAAACTTTTATCTTGAATCTTTTGGATCTGAACATTGATGCCACAATAAAGAGAATTACATTGATAAATATGTTAGCATTCCACATCAAAAATTCTGTTTTGTTCATTTACCTACTCGAGGACGAGCAGGAATTAAGCTTGGGGATGCTTGATACGTCTCCAACGTAAATATAATTTTTATTGTTCCATGCTATTATATTACATGTTTTGGATGTTTAATGGGCTTTACTATATACTTTTATATTATTTTGGGACTAACCTATTAACCAGAGGCCCAGTCCAAATTGCTTATTTTTTGCCTATTTCAGTGTTTCGCAGAAAAGGAATATCAAACAGAGTCCAAGACAGAGAAGTGGGGCCCCATACAGGCACCTAGGGCCAGTGCAAGAAATGTTGGAGACTCCAGAACCATCCTTCAAAAAGCACAACAACTCAAAGAGGCTCAAGGTGCAGCAACAAAAAGAGCAAGGTAAAAAATCCACACCTTTCTCCCTCATCAATAATCCTCATTTTATTTCAGTAGCTTCCAAAATAGGAATTGATGTAGACTCTAGAGATGAGAACAATCTTAACATTCCTGTTCCTAGAAGTATGAATCCTGACAGGAATGTTGATCCTGATTCAGGATTCACCCCCCCCCCCAAAGGCAATATGGATAGTGGGGTGGAGCATGGTAGTAGCTTTGACTCTGTTGGAGTGTGGAACCTAGTATGTAAACACAAACGGGGCAAGCACCCCAGGACAAGGGTTCCCCAATGAATGCTATTTTTTGGAATGTTAGGGGCATCTCTGCTCCAGGGAGGAAAACCCTTATAGTTGATACAATTAGGAATTTTCAAGCATCTGTTCTTGGTTTCCAGGAAACCAAAAAGGAAGAATTTTCTGACTCCTACCTTAAATCCTTGGTAGGAAGCAGGAACTTCGCCTGGCACCATCTCCCATCTAAAGGCTCTGCTGGGGGCATCCTGATGGGTGTGGATGCTGACCTTTTTGAGATCATCTTTTGGTCTCATCTTGATTACTCAGTTAGTTGTGTTCTTAAGATGAAGAGCAAGGATGTAACTTTTAGAATTATCACTGTTTATGGATCTCCCTATGAGGAAGGGAAAGAAGCATTTATCTCTGAGCTTCACTCCTTGTTCATAGAGAATCCATACCCCACCCTGATTGGGGGGATTTCAATTTAGTTAGATATGCTAGAGAAAAAAGCAATGGTGTAGTCAACCATAGATGGCGTGACAACTTCAATGCTTGGATAGAAATTTGGAGTCTGTTGGAAATCAAGCTATCTAGTAGAAAATTCACCTGGGCTAATAACTAGGTAGACTTGATCATGTCTACAATAGATAGGCTCTTCTGCAATATCGAGCTTGACAAAATATTTCCACTAGCCTCCTGCATTGCTCTACCTAGATGTGGCAGTGACCATGCACCCATTATTTGGGAATCTGGTGTGGAGAAAATGCCTAAAAGTAGTAGCTACAGGATGGAAAGATGGTGGCTTCTTAGAGAGGCACTACAGGAATCAGCTACTTTGCCGTCTGCCACGGCGGATGGCAAAGGCATGAATGGCGGACGGCAAAATCCTTTGCCGTCAGCCACGGACGGCAACAGCTCGACAACGTGAGGCTACTGATGTAACTACTTTGCCGTCCGCTTCGGGTGGTCGACGGCAAAGGACCTTTGCCGTCCATGACGAACGGCAAAGAGAGCGGACGGCAATAATTGCGCCGTCAGTCCGTTAAGTGTCTAACGGCAGGCCTTTGCCGTCCGCCGCTAACGGCAAAATTTCTAGTGTCTTTGCCGTCTGCCACTGATGGCAAAGTGCAGGTTCTTTGCCGTCTGCCACTAATGGCAAAGTGTAGGTTCTTTGCCGTCTGCTACTGATGGCAAAGTGACCAAATGGGTCAGCTTCCAGGAAGCCCAGCTAGATGCCACGTGTCTTCTTTGCCGTCCGCGGTGGACGGCAAAGAGCGCGTTGCCGTCGGTGGCAGACGGCAAAGAGCCTGCATATTGGCTCTTTTATCTGTTTTTTATTAAATCCAACAATTTTCATCACAAATATATATGACATATATAGATATATTTCAAAAGGCCATTACAGAGCAAACATATAAGATATCCAACACATAACTTCATCATCCAAACATATATATTACATGCATAGTTCCATCATACATAACAAGTTCAACATAGAGGCATCCAACCATATATATTACAATAGTTTCATCCAACGATACATGCATAGTTCAACGATACAAAAGAAACAGAGAAAGGGATAAGGAGCACTCCATCTATGCAAGCTTTCGTCAAGTGAAAGAAATCTGCAAAATGAAAAATAAGAAAGTTAGAACAAGAAGAGTAGAACAAGAAGAAGACTAGAACAAGAAGAGTAGAACAAGAAGAAGACTAGAACAAGAAGAGTATGCCATTTATGAGCTAACTTACGTGAAATGGATCATATATGAGCTAACTAAGTTGAAATGGGTCGTTTATGAGCTAGCTAAGGTGAAATGGATCATTTATGAGCTAACTAAGTTGAAATGGTTCGTTTATTAGCTAGCTAAGGTGAAATGGATCATTTATGAGCTAACTTAGTTGAAATGGATCATTTATGAGCTAATTTAGTTGAAATGGATCTTTTATGAGCTAACTTAGTTGAAATGGATCGTTTTTGAGCTAACTTAGGTGAAATGGATCATTTATGAGCTAATTTAGTTGAAATGGATCTTTTTGAGCTAACTTAGGTGAAATGGATCATTTAAGAGCTAATTTAGGTGAAATGGATCATTTTGTAGCTAACTTGGTGAAATGGATCATTTAAGAGCTAATTTAGGTGAAATGGGTCATTTTTGAGCTAACTTGGATGAACTGGATCATTTATAAGCTAACCTAGGTAAAATGGGTCATTTTAGAGCTAACTTAGGTAAAATGGATCGCCTATGAGCTAACTAAGCTAATTATGCAATTTTGACATAAGTAAGCTAAGTACAGATCGCTTTAGAGCTAACTTAGGTAAAATGGATGGTTTTGGAGGTCGATAAGCTTATTAAGTCATTTTGGAGGAGAAGAAGCTAAGTCTTGGTCATTATGGTAAGCATTGGAGGAAATAAAGCTAAGTCTAGGTCTTTATGCATGTGTTAAGCAAAACACTAGATAAACTTACCAAGATCCAGGAGGTGTAGAAGCGGGGTGGCTCGTGTCGGTAGCTGGAGAAGGATCGTGCGATGCTTGTCTGGAGTTACGCTGCACCAAAGATCATTTCCAATGTCTTGTTAGCATGATGACACTCAAATGTTAAGACTAGCAAGCAATGTCCATTCAAATAAAACTCACCGTGGTCCCAGGAGCAATCACTGGCATCAGCGGAGCGGTCTGACCTGTCTTCTCGCACACGCATCGCACATTTGGTTTTGACGACTCAGTCATACTAGTTAGTAATGAGACAAACACTACATGAATGTTTTGGCTAATCTGCAGAAGAAACTTACCACAAGGAGCTCGTACATGGCCCTTGCCTGCATGTCATTCCGTGCCCTCTCCTCCTCCATCATCTTTGTCGCCCTCTCCTCCAACTCCCGCTGCCTCTCGCCGCCTCCGCCAAGTTTCTCCGTTCTATCTCTCTCACTCAGATAGCAGCCTGCAACACCACTCACATGACCATTTGTAATCATTGATGGAAGCGCACACAATGTAATAGAGAAAGATAACTGAGTATGTATCACTAACCTTGATGGCGAAGTTGCACCGGCCGTTCACGAGGCCTTATCTCAGAGCGGAGCTCGATTGGGCGCCGCTTTGATCTCCGAGAGAGTGCTAGGACAACGGATAAGTCCATCTCCAATGGCTATGGAGCCATGGGACCTCCCGCCACCAGATATCATCAACAGCTCTGGATCAATGGGACCTGGCTCGGGTTAAAGTCCTCCCTTTCCTCGCCTTCCCTCATCTCTATATCTCACGAGCTTGTTGTGGGAGGAGATGTTGGTGAAGTTGTTTGCATCATCGAGGTCGACCGAGAGAAAGCCTTGACTTTCTTGAAAGAGGCAGTGGGCCATGGCATACAGGTCGTACACCTCCGCACCTTATCCACCTTATTGTAGCGTGCACGAAAGAGAGAAACAACGTAAATTAGTAATTAAAGGGCTCAAGCTAGCATGATGAATGAATTGCATGAATCATGAAGCAAACCACATACCCAGTTCCGCGCGAACTGATATAAGTTGGAGCTGCCTTGATGGTGTGGCACACCTTCCATTTGGGCACGCTTGTCCTTGGCCGCGTTGTGGACGGTTAGCCATTCTTTTGAGCACCACTCATTGACCAACACCTCCCAACAATCCATCCGATCCGCACACCATCTCGGAGGCGCCTAAGTTAGCAAATAGAAACTTGAGCGCCACGGCTAAGAATTACTAAATGAAGGAACTTAAGTAGAGAAGGCCTTAAGAATTACCTTCATGTACTGCTCCTTACTCAGAACTTATCGCGGCACGCCGCTTGGTCTTCTTGATACCACGCAAGGCGTAGTAGTCTCGAACAGCCTGCACTCCGAGCCTCGTGGTCGTAAGTTCTGGAGTAGGCGCTGCAGACGTTCTCGATAACATGTGCCGCCCTCCTCGTATCCCTCCTCACACCTGTAGAATGTCTGCAATCAAATGAGACAATATTGATTAGTACAATTAATAACTAGCTAGTTGAAGATTTTAAATGTGTAGGAGAAATTACCCGTAACTTTCTCGATCACCATGTTCCGCCTCGTGTCGCATTACGACACCGCCGATAATCTCATCCGGCGGGGCCGGGCAGCCACGTAGTGCTCCCAGCTCAATCCAAGCTCACGGAAGCCGACCCTCACCAGCAACGTGACAAACCCGGGAAGTTTTGCGGCAAAGAACTCCAAGGACGGAGTTGGGCGGCGGACACTATGATGGTGGTCCCAACCTCTGCAGCATGACAAGGCCAACGCATTAGTTATTTGAAAAACTTGAATGCACAAGGTACAAAAATATTAAATGCACTTACGCATTCTCCCCATCAGGGAAAATCAACCACCTCTGCTTTCATGGTCACCCGGCACGGGCCAGGGAGCCGTGTAGCACCACTGGTAGAGCGGTGCCCCCTCCTCCTCAAGATCAGTCGGCTCCCGCCATCATCAAGATGGCCACTCGGCTCCTCGGGCTGATCCGCCAGGTACCCCATCCGGACGTGTGCTCCTCCGGGGTCACGTGGGCCGAACTCGAGCCCCAAGACCCGTGGACCGGAGGCTCGTGGACCGGAGTCCGTGTAGCCTCCTCCTCGGACGAGTCCACCCTAGCAGTCACGTGCTCGGGTGAAACAGCTGGGGGTGGCGGCGAGGAAGGCGCCGTAGCAGTCACCCTACCTCCTCTCCCACGACCACGTGCCCTACCTCCTCTCTTCCTACCTCGTCCCCTGCTGGGCACCGCGGTCGACGAAGAAGGGCCCGACGGTGTGATCATACTGTCCAGCAACGCTCGGCGGAGAGGTGCGTCTGGAATGGAAGACCTCGGACCACGCCTCCCGACCAGCGCCCACCATCTTTCAACACCTGCCATGACAAACAGTAAACAAAATTAGTACAACATAAAAAAGACCGACATGAATAATAATATGTGTATCACTTAAGTGTATTATCATCAAGTACAACATAAAAAATGTAATACCCGACACTACTAATAATCTGGATCAAGATCATCAATAAATGCATAATCATCATCATCACTATAATCAATGACGGGCTCATAGGGTTCATTGGCATCAACATGTGCAAGGCCACCTTGACGTAATCGGTCAAGCATTGACAGGTCATCCGCAGCAGTAACCTCTTCTTGTTCCGGCTCTTCTTGTTCCTCCTCTGGGGTGATGTCGGATTCACTGTCGCTGTCTACTTCAATGTTTTGGGGTGAAGTATAGCGGTTCTTGAAACGCTTTTTGGAAAGACGTGTCTCTTGGAAGAATTCTCCTTCATATGTGTCTGGGTTAATGTGAGGTTCATAATCCTCTTCCTTTGGGGGAGAAAGTCTAGCACGTGGCGGCACTTCATAAACGACATCCCAACCTTTCAGATTTGGATTAGTTTGGCAGGCCCACGGTAGATAGAATACTTGGGTCGCCTGTTGAGCCATAATATAGACATCAGAACATCTAAATGAGTGCTTTGGTTGATTTCAACTAGCCCTACATGTTCATGAGTCCTTCTAGTCTCCTTCGCTGAAACCAATAACATTTGAAGACTACGACATTCGGTGGGTTTTCACCATAGAATGTAAGTTCATAAATTGCTTCAACTCTCCCATAATACTCGGTACCTCCTTCACGATAGCAGATACACAACAATTTGTTGACTTTCGGTCGGCTATAGATAGCTCTTTGCCATAGGTACGAAAGCGATACCCATTGATGTCAGACTTGTCAAATGAACGGACCTTATAGTCAAAACCATTAGCGATTTGTCTCAATTCAAGCGCCCATAGACTCTGAATTAGCCTACAAGTTTAATATGAAAGGATTGTTGCATTATGCACAAATTAGCAAATGAAATGAAATTGTCTAATAGAAATTACCGCTTGTTTGAACCAAGAGATGAAACCGGATAGCCACCTCCTTGCTTTGCGAGAAGCTCATACTCTTCGACGGAATCCTTTTGGATCTCCGCTCCATACGAGAATATGGCGACGTATCGACCGTATGACATATCCAGGAATAAGAGTAGTTCAAAGGAAATAGAAGTTGCGAAACAATGTACCGAGAACTTACTCGATGTACTGCCGCACTTCTATCAAAGTTGTTGAAGATATACAACGAAATGGTCCGCCATTCTTCGTTATTCAAAGATACCGGATGTGAAACACTAGCTGGTGCGAGATTCCCTTTGAATAGGCTGAGGTTGGATCCACCTTTTTAGGCTCACAAGATTGTACCGAGGCTTCGGATTATGCAAATGACGATTTTTGGCTTCAGAGTGCGCTGTTACGAAGTTTGCCGCCTCCTCCGTGATGAATGCCTCAGCCATCGATGCTTCAATTCTCGCTTATTTTTACATTTTTGTCGAGCGTCTTCAGCATTCTCTCAGTTGGGTAGCACCAACAATTTTGCACGGGCCCCCCAATCTTGCCTCGGTCGGGAGATGCAAAATCATATGCTGCATTGGATTAAAGAAGCCCGGTGGAAAGATCTTCTCTAACTTGCAGATCAACTCCGGCGCCAACTCTTCCATTTCTTCTAGCACGCCAGCGATAGTTCTTTCGCACAAAGAACACGGAAGAAATAGTTGAGTTCTGCCAAGATTAGCCATTCATCCTCGTGGATGAAGCCACGCAACATCACCGCATTACCCGCTCAATCCATATGTGCCAATCATGACTCTTGAGACCAAATATCTTCAGTTTATCAAGATTCGCTCCCTTCTTTAGATTCGCTGCATACCCATCGGGGAACATCAACTGCTGTTGCACCCACAAGAGAATTTCCCTCATAGCTGGCCTTCCAAGATTGAACCATGCCTTTGGCTTCGTCCAGTTCTGCTTTCTTTCGGTTCTTTCATGTTTTGTAACGGCCTATCACATAGCGCCTCCAGATCGACTCTAGCCTTAGTATTATCCTTTGACTTCCCATCTATGCCGAACAATGTACCAAAAAGTTCCTCGGCGATATTCTTCTCAGTGTGCATCACGTCGATGTTGTGTGGGCAAAGGAGGTCTTTGAAGTAAGGCAGATCCCATAAGCATGTTTTGTGAGTCCACGCGTGCTTAGTATTATACCCCTGGAAGTACCACGGACGTTGTGGATCCGCTCGAGAGCCGTTTAACCGATCCAGTGGTCATTGGCTGTCAATGCAGGTGGTGCGAGTTTTGACAACTCTACCCCTGATGAAGTTCTTCTTGTCTTTCCGAACTTATGGCGAGGATCCAGAACTGTCTATGCATGTCGAAGCAAGAAAACTTGCGACCGCCCGAAGCCAACGAAAACTCAAGAGCTCCCTTGCATGTGGGGCACGGAACCTTCCATGCACACACCAGCCAACGAATAGCGCATACGCCGGCAAGTCATGCGTCAAGTACATGTACCATACACGCATTATGAAGTTTCGTTTGCTAAAGGCGTCGTATGTCTTGAACCCATTATCCCAGGCTTCTTGCAATTCGTCCCTAAGCGGCTGCATGTACACATTCATATTTTTGCCCGGATAGTTGGGTCCCGGAATTATCAACGCCAGAAAATGTTCTTTCTTTGCATAATCTGTCCGGGGAGATTGAGTGGAAAGACAAATACGGGCCAACAATCAGACATTGGGCTGCCGTCATACCAAACACACCGAACCCATCCGCGGCCGATGCCGACTCGAGGATGCCTCGGATCTGCCGCTTTGTCAAGATGTAATTCATCAAACTTTTTCCACGCAACACCATCCGATGTGTGTACCATCAGATTCCCATCTACATCTAGTTCGTTTTTTCCCCGTTTTGTGCCATGTCATGTGTCTGGCCGTCTCTTCGACCATGAAAAGACGTTGAAGTCTTGGTACGATTGGCATATACCAAGAACACTAACGGGGATTTGGTCTGTGTCTTCTCACCCATACCATTGTCTACCACAACATACCTGGAAGACTTGCAAATGGGACAATAGTTCAAGTCCGCATAGTCAAGCCTAAATATGGCACATCCTTTCTCACAGGCATGTATCTTCTCATAGGGCATCTTCAAAGGCACGGAGGATTTTGTCCGACCGGTACAGGTTTGCAGGCATTACATGGCCTTTGGGTAGAAAGCGCCCAAATACTGTCATAATTAAGCGTCATAGCATTCTCTCGCCCAAGTTGAATCGAGCCTTGAGCCATTACTTGTGAGATGACATCCAACCGACAAAGCTCAAGGTGCTCGTGGAGCGGACGTTTCGAAGACTCCAACATTTCATTGAAGGCCTTTGCAGATTCCTCCATCTCCTCGTCCGAATCCCGAGCATCATCATAGCCTTGCACCATGTTTTCCATCCCGGTACCATGCTCGCCGGTGCGACGACGATCCACCTCAGCTCGGTCATGTTGGGCAGACTCACCATGAAATGTCCACACCATATAATCGGGCGTAAAACCACTCTTCTGCAGGTGTTTGCCCATTTCAGCCTCATCTTCTTTTCCCAATTGCCGCACCGGAAACAGGGGCACCAGGTTTTCTTTTGGCCATTTGCAAATGCGGCTTGCACAAACCCCTTAGTTTTTGTGAACCATTCAGCTCCATTTGTTCGACCAAAGGTGACCGGTATACATCCAAGCACGGTCACTCATCTTGACTTTCGTAGCTACTGGACACACAACAATTATATATGTAATTCACCATGTATATATTCATCAGTTGATCTACTTTGTCAATTTTATTACGTCCATGCAACCTACACTCTAATAGGTAATGATAGGTCCTAATCCCACCCGTGTATGTGTAGATTGGGTTCATTTTCCCATGCTATGCTCCGGATACGAAGCAAAATTTGGCAGCACCTCCCGCCGTTCTCCCGATACACGTCTACGCAATAAGCGGAGGATGTGTAACCGGAGAACAACAGGGAGGCAGCGATTTAAATATATGCGTCGGATCCGGAGCAAAGCATATGGGAAAACGAACCTCTACACATACTCGGGCTGTCCATGGATAGCGTTGGACAATTCGAAAGAATCAAGGTTATAAATATGCAAATGCATGCATATTTATAACTATGACGCTTTCGAACGGGAGACACATATTGGTTACGCATCGATGATTCAAGACACATATATAGCTAGCTATCAAGTTTCATCGGAATAGATCAAATAATTAATGGGGAGGAGGAGTTGTCATTTGTGCTCACCCACGAGCGAAGGCAGAGCTCACAAACACACGGCGAGGTCGTCGAACACCAAACCTCGCAGCGATGAAACAACTGCACAATTAAAACTACACGATCAACACAATTATATATGATGTTTTTCATAGCAAAATCGAAAAATATATGACCTAACTAATAATTCACAAATATATATATGACCCCGCCGGCCTCTCGAAGGCCAAAGAACACCTTTCGAGGTGTCGGTGGTCGGGTGTCCTGTCGGTGTCGGGTGCCGGTCGGGTCGGGGTGCTGTTTGTGGTCGGGGGTCGGGGTGTCGTGGTCGATGTCGGGTAGTGCCGTGTCGGTGTCGGGGTGTTGTTTCGGGTCGGGTGTGGTGTCGGCTGTGGTGTCCGGGTCAGCCTGGTCGGGTGTTGGGTCAGGCCTGGGGTCGGGGTGTCGGGGTCGGGTGTCGGGTCAGCCTTGGGGGTCGGGGTGTCGGGTCGGGGTCGGGGTGTCGGGTAGGGGTGTCGGGGTGGTCGGGTCGGGGTCGGGGTGTCGGGTCGGGTCTCGGTCGGGTCGGGTCTCGGGTCGGGTGTCGTGTCGGGTGCCGGGTCGGGTCCGTACCGTGGTCGGGTCGAGGTCGGGTCGGGGTGTCGGGGTCGGGGTCGGGGTGTCGGGTGTCGGGGGTCGAGTGTCGGGTCGGGGTGTCGGGTCGGGTCGGGTCGGGTCGGGGTGTCGGGGTCGGGGTCTCGGGTCGGGTCGGGTCTCGGGTCGGGGTGTCGTGTCGGGTGCTGGTCGGGTCCGTACCGTGGTCGGTCGGGGTCGGGTCGGGTCGGGTGTCGGGGTCGGGTCGGGTCTCGGGTCGGGGTCGGGTCGGTGTCGGGTCGGGTCGGGTCGGGTCTCGGGGTCGGGTGTCTTCTTCTTCTTCTTCCTTTTCCTTTTCTTTCTTTTTTCCTTTTCTTCTTCTTCCTCCTTTTCCTTTTCTTCCTTTTTTCCTTCTTCTTCTTCTTCTTCTTCTTCTTCTTCTTCTTCCTCCTTTCCTTTTCCTCTTCTTCTTCTCCTCCTCCTCTCTTTTCTTCTTCTTATACTAAACTAAATCTAAACCTAATACTAAACTAAAACTAAACCTATAAACCTAATACTAAACTAAAACTAAACCTATAAACCTAAAACTAAACATAAACCTAAAACTAAAAAACAGAAAAAGAAAAAAAGAAGAAGAAACTCACCCGAGGCGGGCGGGGGCGCCGGGTGGCGGCGAGGGTGGAGGAGGGGGCGGTGCGGCCTGGGCGGCGGAGGAGGGGGCGGGCGGCCTGGGCGGCGGCGCCCGCCGGGCGGCGGGCGGCGGGTTCGCCTGGGCGGCGGAGGAGGGGGCGGGGCCGGGCGTGGCGGCGCCAGACGGCAGGCGGCGGGCAAGCGGGCGGGCGCTGGGTGGCGGCGGGTGGTGGGGCGACGGGCGGGCGCTGGCGGCGGCGGCGGCGGGTGGTGCGGCGGCGGCGGGTGGTGAAGAGGTGGGAGAGAAAGAGAGAGAGAGGGGGTGGGGCGCCGTTAACGCGCACGTGGCCCCTCTTGCCGTCCGCCATCCTTTTTGCCGCTTCACAGAAGCTTTTTGCCGTCCGCTAGCGGACGGCAAAGAGGGCCCCGTTAGGTTTTTTTTTTGCAACTCGTCGGTGGGGCTCCCTCTTCTTGCCGTCCGCTAGCAGACGGCAGCGAATCTTTTGCCCGCGAATGGACGGCAAAGAACTGGCTGATGGTAACCTTGGTCTTTGCCAGCCGCCGTTTCTTTGCCGTCCGCTTTTTGTGTAGCTGATGGCAAAGAGCTTATTTGCCGTCCGCTAGCAGACGGCAAAGATCTGGCAGATGGCAAAGTAGCTGATTCCAGTAGTGAGGACTTCTCCAATCTAATTGCCAAATTTTGGAATGAACCCACCCTTAAGGCCAACCCTTTGGACAATTGGCAAGAGAAGATGAGAAAGCTTAGAAGAGTGACCAAAGGTTGGAGCTCAAATGAAGAGGCTCAACTTAGAAGATATAAGAAAATCCTTTTAGAGGAATATGACAAACTAGACATCAAATCTGAAACAATAGTACTCTCTGACTCTGAGTCATCTAGGCTCAAATTCACACATAGTGAGCTCCAAAAAATTTAGCTCCAAGAGGAGATCAAAGCAAAGCAGAGATCTAGGGATAGAGACATTAAGGAAGGAGACAGGAATACTGAGTATTTCTATGCAGTGGCAAACCAAAGGAGGAGGAAAACAACTATCCACTCTTTGGATGGCCCACTTGGGCCAGTCATTGACACTAAGGAAATGCTTGGAGTTGCTTGTGACTTCTATAAAGATCTCTTCAAGAAAGAGGAAATGAGTGGGATCCAGTTAGATCCAACCTTTTTCTCAGATGAAGAAAAAGTTAACATCGCTGAAAATGAAGCCCTTGAGGCCCCCTTCTTAGAAGAGGAAATCAAAAAGTCTGTCTTTGAATCATACTCTGATGGTGCCCCTGGCCCCAATGGTATCCCCTTCTTTTTTTACTAGCACTTTTGGGAACTGGTTAAAAAAGAACTGATAGCCATGTTTGAAGTTTTCCATCAAGGGGAGCTGGCTATTCATAGGCTTAATTTTGCTATGCTGACTTTAATCCCAAAAGAAGCTGATGCTTCCAGTATGAAAAAGTTTAGGCCTATTAGTTTGCTAAATTGTAGCTTCAAGATCTTCACTAAGGTCCTCACAAATAGACTAGCTAGGATCCTGCAAAGGCTTAGAGCTAGTAACCAGCCAGCCTAACTTAAGGGCGGGTATATCTTAGAAAGTGTGGTTATATCTCATGAGATTCTGCACTCCATCCACTCTACCAAGAGGCAGGGCCTAGTACTTCAGCTGGACTATGAGAAGGCTTTTGACAAGGTAGATTTGGAATTCCTTGAAGAGCTTCTTAGGAAAAGAGGCTTTGGAGATAAATGGGTCCATTGGATCCTGCAAGTAACTAGAGGAGGATCAGTGGGTGTAAAGCTAAACAACACTGAGAGTGACTTTTTCCTTACAAGGAAAGGTTTAAGGCAGGGGGACCCCATTTCCCCCCTACTGTTCAACCTAGTAGTTGATATTTTAACTAGAATGTTAATGAAAGCAGCAAATCATCAGTTGATACAAGGACTGTGTGCTGATATTTGCCCTGGAGGGATAGTATGCCTCCAATATGCTGATGATACTATTTTGTTTTTAGATAATAACCTAGAACATACCAGAAACCTTAAAATGGTTCTCTCTAGTTTTGAAATGATCTCTGGCATGAGAATTAACTATAGTAAAAGTGAGCTCATACCAGTTAACATGGGTGCATCTGAAGTGGGAGAGTTCCTAGAGATATTAGAGTGCACTAAAGGCTCCTTCCCATTAAATACCTTGGGATACCTTTACACTATGATAAGCTTAGGAGAGAAGATGTTCAACCACTTATTGATAAGATTATGAAAAGGATTGCTGGATGGAGAGGGAAACTTCTTTCTTACAAGGGAAGAATTATCCTCATCCAGGCATGTTTAGCTAGTACTCCTGTGTACTTACTTTCTTTCTTTAAATTTCCTAAGTGGGCAATAGAGCTTATTAATGCCCAAGTGGCAAATTGCCCGTGGAATGATTTTGAGGGGCACAGGAAATTGCACCTAGCTAACTGGAAGATGGTCTGTATGAAGAAAGAATTTGGGGGGCTTGGCATCCCAAATCTCCATGAGGTCAACCTCTGCCTCTTAGGATCTTGGGTTAAAAGATACTATGAAGGTGAAGGGAAACCCTAAAAGATGGTGATAGACCAGAAATATATGAGAGGCAAAACTAATGTTTTTGCCCCAAGCACCTCCACTAGTACCTCTAGGTTCTGGAAAGGAGTGAAATCCATCATCCAAACCTTGAATTTGGATATAGATGGAAAATAGGGACAGAAGACAAGATTAGGTTTTGGGAAGATACTTGGTTTGGCACCTCCCCCCTAGCAGTACAATTCTGGCACATCTACATGATTTGCAATGAGAAAAACAAAAGTGTCAGAGATGTCTGGGATGGTGAAACACTGAAGTTGACCTTTAGGAGGAACTTTGACAGTAAGATGATGGAACAATGGTACCAGCTAGTGGAGATTGCTAAAGAAATCACCTTCGATGGTGACTCTGATGCTCTGATCTGGCAACTTGAGAATAAGGGTGTCTACTCCTCTAGTTCTTTGTACCATGTGATTAACTTTAGAGGGGTGCAACCCCTGTTCCTGCCGCCTGTTTGGAAACTGGTAGTGCCCCCAAAGATTCATGTCTTCCTTTGGCTGTTTTCCCAAAACAAGCTGATGACTATAGACAACCCGAGGAAAAGACATATAATCAAACCACTTGATTGTGTTTTCTGTGCTGAACAAGAAACAAACTACGATTTATTTTTTGACTGTGTAGTAGCCAGGAATATTTGGTCGTTTGTCAATCTCTTTTTCCAAAAGAATTTGGGTACAAACTTTGAATCTGTGGCTCGATTTTGGATCTCTAATAAAAAGAATTTAGCTTTAAACGTAGTTAGTTCTGCTGTCCTTTGGTGTTTATGGAAATATAGGAACTCTATGATTTTCAATAACACCATTTGGACGTCTATTAATCAGGTGTGGCGACTGATACACAGGATGCTCAAGTTCTGGGTGATTCTGACCCCAGAAGCAAGCAAAAGCCGAGTGGAAGAGTTCTTGTGTGCGCTGGTGAAGCTATTCCAGCAACCCTCTATGATGTCATGTGGCTGAAGGCAAAGAACTCTCGATTGGATACTGGTGTATGCTGGGACAACCTCAAGATCTCTGAAAACGGCGGTTTCTTTTCTCCTGCCAAGAAGCGTGACACTGACGGCAAAACCATGGTGAACAGCCCCGTGTCTACCCTCGCAATCTGCTGGTCGCCCCAGGCGGCCCTGGCACCACCACTCAAGGAGGGGAACGAGCGAGTTTGTGGTGTGATCTCACCCCTGTTCTGACAGGCGCCTGTTTTTTCCTTCATTGTGTTTTCGATTTTGCCCTTTGGCTCTTGTCGAGCAGGGCTGTAATAACTGTTTAAGTCTGGACCGATGAACTTTAGCTTAGTAGTTGTTAAGACTCTGTATGGTTTCATTCTGGTTAACGGAACCGGGGAGAGGCCTCCCTGTTCTCCTAAAAAACGGAGTCCAAAGGAATGAAACCTTCGGAAGAATTATTTTTGGAACAAACGCAACCCAGGAAACTTGGAGTAGACGTCAGGGAAGCAACGAGGTGGCCACAAGGGTCCAGGGCGTGCCCTACCCCCTGGGCGCTCCCCCACCCTCGTGGGCCCCTCGTGGCTCCCCTGATCGACTTCTTTCGCCTATATATACCCATATACCCCGAAAACATCCAGGAGCACCATAGATCGGGGGTTCCACCGCCGCAAGCCTCTGTAACCACCAAAAACCTCTCGGGAGCCCGTTCCGGCACCCTGCCGGAGGGGGAATCCATCACTGGTGGCCGTCTTCATCATCCCGGCACTCTCCATGACGAGGAGGGAGTAGTTCACCCTCGGGGCTGAGGGTATGTACCAGTAGCTATGTGTTTGATATCTCTCTCTCGTGTTCTTGAGATGGTACAATCTTGATGTACCGCGAACTTTGCTATTATAGTTGGATCTTATGATGTTTCTCCCCCTCTACCCTCTTGTAGTGGATTGAGTTTTCCCTTTGAAGTTATCTTATTGGATTGAGTCTTTAAGGATTTGAGAACACTTGATGTATGTCTTACATGTGCTTATCTGTGGTGACAATGGGATATTCACGTGATCTACTTGATGTATGTTTTGGTGATCAACTTGCGGGTTTAGTGACCTTGTGAACTTATGCATAGGGGTTGGCACACGTTTTCGTCTTGACTCTCCGGTAGAAGCTTTGGGGCACTCTTTGAAGTACTTTGTATTGGTTGAATAGATGAATCTGAGATTGTGTGATGCATATCCTATAATCATACCCACAGATACTTGAGGTGACATTGGAGTATCTAGGTGACATTAGGGTTTTGGTTGATTTGTGTCTTAAGGTGTTATTCTAGTACAAACTCTATGATAGATTGAACGGAAAGAATAGCTTCGTGTTATTTTACTACAGACTCTTGAATAGATCGATCAGAAAGGATAACTTTGAGGTGGTTTCGTACCCTACAATAATCTCTTCGTTTGTTCTCCGCTATTAGTGACTTTGGAGTGACTCTTTGTTGTATGTTGAGGGATTGTTATATGATCCAATTATGTTATTATTGTTGAGAGAACTTGCACTAGTGAAAGTATAAACCTTAGGCATTGTTTCCTAGCATTGCAATACTGTTTACGCTCACTTTTACCATTAGTTACCTTGCTGTTTTTATATTTTCAGATTACAAAAACCTACATCTATCATCCATATTGCACTTGTATCACCATCTCTTCGCCGAACTAGTGTACCTATACAATTTACCATTGTATTGGGTGTGTTGGTACACAAGAGACTCTTTGTTATTTGGTCGCAGAGTTGTTTGAGAGAGACCATCTTCATCCTACACCTCCCACGGATTGATAAACCTTAGGTCATCCACTTGAGGGAAATTTGCTACTGTCCTACAAACCTCTGCACTTGGAGGCCTAACAACGTTTACAAGGAGAAGGTTGCGTAGTAGACATCACTCATATGCACGTGTAGAATAATAAATGGTAAAGAACAGGTTCCTGGTCTTGCCTCCAAGACTATCTCAAGTGTTGTTAGTGATCATGTTTTCTGGATTTTAAAATATCGTTACACTTAATGTTAATTTAGGACTATCTTTACACTTAACGATAACCTAAGAGCTGGAAACCATGATTATCAAAAACACTTAGTCATAGAGCTGAGACTAGAAATCTTATTTTACCCTTTATCATTCCACACGTGTATATGAGTTTTCCATTGAATCACAGATTATATCAGTTATAGCATAGAACTAAAACTCTTATTTATTTAAAAGATATAATGAGTATAATATTATTGCATTTAGGGCATATTTCCAACAGTCTCTTGATTGTGCATGTCGGCAAAGGCTGATCAGGTCAGCCAGGAAGGTTGGCGCGGATAAAGAGGAGCTGCTCGCATGGTTCCAGGCTATTGAAGATCACTGGCAAAATGTCCTCAAATAGGCAAAGCCTGAAGAACAAGATACCAAAGCAGTGGGCACCCAAAGAGGCAAGGAGGTACCGACCAAAAACGGCTGGAAACTATTGAAGGACACGGACGCCGCCACGAACCATAGTGCAGTCTCCAAATGTAGGTGGGCCAAAGACCTGCACCCTAGTGCAGAAGACTTGTTGCCTCCTTGTCGTACTGGCCGAGGAGGCGATACCGGCAAGTACGCTGAAAACACTGCGGACTTCGGAAGCCTTGGGCCAAAGAATATCGCTACCTGGGGAGCTCATCCTCCCGCCATGAAGAGTAGCCAAGTTCTTTCCAAAGGAACACCGGCGTATCTCGCCCGAGGATGATGCTCCTCGAAGGATCTACCAGGCAAGATGAGACGTGCCACATCGCTATGAGACATCGGCCTAGCAGGCTACTCAGTTGTGCGACTAGGTTAGGGACCAGTACACACCGGATTTCTCCAAGTACTATGAGGATGCCAGCATGAATGACAAGCGTTGTGCCATCAACGCTCTCCGAGATATGGGGATGGTGGCATCGGCAATGTGCCCACCATGACTTTCTGATTGGGTGGTTTCCCATCCCTTCTCAACGAACTTTAAACTCACGAACTATGAGAAGTACGACGTGACCACGAATCCCTTGATTTGGATAGGCGGTTATATCCTTGTTGTCCAATTGGCGAATGCAGATATGATCTACATATCGTGAAGCGCTTGCCGCTAATGCTAAAACGATAAGCTAGGTACTAGTTGCACAGACTAAGGCCCGGCTCGGTTAATCCTTAGGCCGATATCCCGACCGAGTTCATGAGGAGCTTCTGAGGTACGTACGTCCGACCTGCGAATGCTAGTGACATTGACAACATGAGGAAAGGGAATGAGACACTAAGAAGGTACTTGACCCGATTCCTCAAAAAGAAAAAGGAGATCATCGAGTGCAAAATTGTCAAGGCCATTGCCGCATTCCAGCACGGAGCCAACCACGAGTTCCTTGCAAGGGACCTCGGTCATTACAAGCCCATATTCATGCACACGATCATTAAGATGATGCCAAGATTTTGCTCGGAAGAGGATGCATGGTCGCCAAGAAGTGAAGCCAGGAGGACCTCGGCCCGTGCAAGGTGAAGGGCGGGAAAGGGACATCTTGGCGCAATCATAAGAACAAGCGCCGGAATTCCGCCAAAACAAGACCTAATACAATCACTTGTTGTGTTTTTTTAATATAGTACTCGCTGTCCACCTCCATGTCGATGGTCCAATGAGTATTTCAAAAGGTTAAAGCTAAAAATGTATTGAAAGGAACATATTTTAAAAGATAATGACATCGCGTGTCACATGCCTTGTTAGTAAAACAATAATAATTTAATAACGTTAGGGTGTCTACAATACCAAATGTGCATTCAAAACCTGATTGGCATGTTTACACCAAGAAAACTTGTTTGATAAAATATTCTAAAAAATACTCAAATAAGGAACAAAATTTACATTTTTATGCACTATTGCTATGCTAAATGTGCGTATTAATAGACAATCATACATTCTAGAAAATTCAAGTCTAGATAACGTTCTTTGCAGGACTTAACCAAGATATTTGTAATCTAATATACATTACTCAAACAGAACATAAGACATACATATACACTATGGTTTTGTCCTGAATTCCACAAATTAATATATGTAGGATTGCAATCTTACCCTTTTTGAATCTTTGGGGCACTCAATTGAATGAATTATTTAGAAGAATCAATGCATCATATGTGATATTATTAGAAAATATAATATAATTTTACTAGAAGTATGTTTTAGGTGATAATAAAAAAATAGTATAACAAATAATATTGTATCCTCATATTTGGCAACGACAACCATTGTGAGTTTCTCTTAGTGTAATGGAATACCAATATAATAAAAGTTGTAAATTGAATTTATAAGTTATAACGAAATAAAAAAGTTTAGTATAAATAGACACAACGTTTAGGAGCCTGAGCAAATGTTATCTCGTTATCTCGTCCGCGCCTGTTTGAATAGTAGTCTCGGAGGAGCACCTAGTCGAAGCGGAACACTAAGCTAAGTAACAAAACATGAATACTAAGAAGTCTAGGCCCGTAAGGGTTTGATTTTTCTGATTTTTTTGAAGAAAAATTTACCGTGATTCTTTAATTGACACGTGTGCGTGGCGGTCTCCAAGGGCATCGAGTTTTTCTTTCCCGCGGTCACGTCTTGTGTACTGTTTCCCTTTAACTATTGAAGATGTGCCACGTGCGTCAGTCACCGCTTTGACTACCTGCTACGTGTCTGGATTTCCTGAGATAATTTTCTTGTCTCTCTCTTGGGAAGACCACGTGTGTCAGTCACCGCTTTGACTGGCTGCTACGCTTCTCGATTTCATGAGATAATTTTCTTGTCTCTCCCGGGAAGACTCGAGTCGCCACCGCTCCACCGCGGATATAAAATGGTTCCCGGCCATGTACAGCCCTATATCCATCCTCCTCGTCCCACCCATCGTCATGCTCTTGCCTCATCACCTGCAGGCTACCCATGCATCCGACTCCTCTCCATACTCTCTCCATGGAGCCATCGTGCATCTGCCTCCTCTCCATATCCTCTCCGTGGAGCCATCAGAGACGGCGGACTGGCAGAGGCCATGACCGAGGAGGAGCTCACGCCCGCCCAGGCGTGCAGCCACAGAGCCTCAGACGACTGCTGCGTGCCTCACCGACCTCGTGTTCGCGGCCTTCCTTGGCTAGCGGCACCGTGCACACGTCGTCCATGGCATCGGTGGAGGAGGCGATGGGCACGGCGGGCAGCGACAACGCGACACCCGACGAGGATGCGCGCTCGGCCATGAGGACAAGACCAGGATGGAGCGATTGGAGGGATGACAACGCCTCAGAGTGTTGCCGCCTGCTGCTACTCTGTAGTCGCCACCGGCCATGGGATCGACACGCCTCGCGCCTCCAATACAAGGTTGTGTTAACCTGGAGCTGTTGTGCGCACGTCATGGAGTTCGAGCGGGCAAAGCTCCGGCAGTCCGCCTTCTTCTCATCAGCACATAAGAAGCAAGTCTGCCTTTTCTCTCTGATTTCCCTCTTTTCTGATGTGCTTCTTTGGTTCGTGTTTGTACTTCCATCTATTTTCATGCACGGTAGTTGTTTGTGTTAATGCCTATAAGGTGGAATCAAATTCCTGGTCATTTATTTCTTAGGTACAGTGAGTTTTCCAATCTGTCGTTCATGATTTTTGTTTTCTAGAAACAAAATTTGGTTCTACATAACGTATATGTATATCCTTTGATGTGCTCTCAGATCATGTTTTCTTGGGGGAAGTTTACATTTAGCATGGAGAGATCAAAGGCTTTCTGCGAACCAATAATTCATGGTTTCTAAATATTTTACCATTAGGTACTTCTCCTGTTTCAACAAATGTATCCCTGATTTCTGGACTTAGTTCTCTTGGAATGTGAGTATATGATTATGTCAGTGCAATCTATCCTAACTTTGTAAGGAGTTGCGAGGTAGTCTCACTCCTCCTTTTACTTCATTGATGCGTGCAACATATCCGGTTAATCAGGAATGCTATTTTTCCTATCGTGATTGCATATGTATCAATGTATATAGCCTTTTCGTTGCTTTAAAAATCTTTTGATGAGTAGCTCAAGGCAGTTGTGTTGTATCTGTTTCTTCTTCAAGTACCAAAATAGTGTCATCTTAGTGTGTTGCTAAAAAATGTTTGTTATCTACAACTCTACCTGCTAATCCTAGAAATGCATCTTAGTTGTAGTTAGCTACAACTTATATCTGTTGCCTAGACATGCAGGTTCTTTGCATCTGCATTGTAGGCTTACATGTTTTTCTTCTTGTTTCCTTATCCCCTGTGTCAAAACACAGAACCGACTCAAGTTAGAAGTGAAGAAAATGGAGGATTTTATCACCATGAATTCTTTGATATGGCACATTGGGGATTACTGCTGATTGATCAGAAAATACTCTAGAATTGTAGAGGAGAACTGGAATAACAAACTGAAGATTAAGTATGATGTCCTCTAAAATCTGATGATTGTGGTAGATTGGACGGTCGTAGTATCCTTTTTTAAGTGGAATTATGTATCATAATATTTGCCATCTGCTTCTTCTACTACTCTTGGTGTGCTAAGGAGAGGATCAGCAGACCCAAATCATTGATTTGTTACTTTTTTTATGTGCTCATGGGAAACTAACCAACCAAATTATTGCGATGGTATTGTATTTGCCGTATCCCCACATTACTGAACCATTATTTGTACTCCTATATCAACCAATGTATTCATAATTTGTATCAACCAAACCATGACTACATAAGTAATGCATTCAGACGCACATGACTGGTCTCTTCATCAGGAAATTACATTTCTCAGGTTTGGTTTTCCAGGCAGCTATGGGCAGTAGTGGATGTGTGTGACCATTGGTGTATTGGTGAGAGAGAGAAAAATCTGCAGGACATCAATACCATAAATTGAAAGTGCAAGAGGCTACTTTCTTGCTGTGTACCACAAGACAATTGTAATGGCAACGACATGGTAAACAATACCCAGTTTGCTTTTCAGATTCACATAGGTCTTCCTTTTCGAAGATAAATAATAAATGGAGTTGTAAAATTGTCTTGTGTGTACTTCAGTGGAAAAATGTTGGAAGTATACAAATTGATTAAACATGATCATAGTTCAAGATTCTAACTATTTATACCAAGTAACTGGTCAATGTTTACTCTGCGGCACTAGAACCAACCACATAGTTCTCTTTGCTACTTTTGGACTACTAGGCTAATTGACTGTACATTTATGTAGTATTGCGGATAAGTGTTAACATGAGAAGCACCAATAATATTCCAGCAAGTAACTTTGCAAAGAATCAAGTCTTAGGATGACTTCTCAGGAATTACAAAAATAATAAATTAGCTTATCAAACCATATGGCGCGGCGTGGCGCCGCGCACTACCCACTAGTCACACACTACTTGGGCTCACGTTTGCATTTCAATTTTTTTAGTTTTTTTCTCATTTTCTTGTCAATTTAATTTTCATGAAACTCAGAAAATGTTTATGAATTTAATAAATACTCACAAATTCTAAAATATTCAATTATTTAAAAAACACATGATTATAAAAAAATCATGAATGTAAATTTGATAATTTTTGTTATTCTAAAAAATAATGAATTTGATTTTTATTATATATATATATATATATATATATAAATGCTCGCACACTTCAAAGAATGGCCAGGAATTTCAAAAGGTTCACAAATTAAAAAATATTTGCAAATTCTGTTCATTAAGTAAAAAATGTTTTCGATTTGAAAAACTGTTCACAAAATTAAAGAATATTCGTGGTACATGAATTTGAAAGAATGCTTATGAATTTGAATTTCGTTTCATGAATTTTAAGAATACTCTCAATTTCCAAAATTGTTAGCGAATTTGTACAAAACTCATGATTAAAAAAGTCCACAAGTTTTGGAAAAATGTGAATTAAAAAGTATTCACAAATTTAAACAATGGTCATGTATTCATTTTTTTAAAATACTCAAGAATTCCTACAATGTTGATGAATTTGAGGAATATTCAGGCATTTGAGAAGGTATTCGTGAATTAAAAAATGTTCAAGATTCCTGAAGAATGTTCTTGAATTTAAAAAATGTTTGAGAATTAAAAAAAAAATTGAAACCCTCCTATGGCGACCAATTTGCTAGACGAGCTCTGGGCAATTGACGCAACGGAGTTGGCAACTTAAGGTTGCTCGGTTGCTCTTTTTTTCTGTTTTAGTAGCTGCAGTCTGCTGTCCATGTCAGTTTTGTATATACAAGTTTTCCTATGAGTGTTCGACAATCGCCAATACATACCGCTGACGTTGCTTTTGTTGCAAAAAAAGTGATCTTTGAATGACCTTTTATTTCTTCTACAAGTTTTTGTTGCAAAAAAAGAATGACCTTTCCTTTCTTGCACAAGTTTTAGTTGCAAAAAAAAATGGCCTTTTCTTTCTTCAAAAATGTCTCTGCGGTGGTATTCGAAAACAGAGAGTCTATGCGGTGATCGTGTGATTTTTTTTTTATTTACTTTTTTGCAGTGATCGTTTGATTCGGAAGGTAATCTTTGACGATGTGCATGTAATATGGTAGTCTTCACGTACGGTCGTGCCGTATACACGAACGAACATCAAAAAGAAAAGGTAAGAAAAAAACATGCCATGAACGCGAGACGGAGACGTGCGAACAAAACTCGCGGCCCTTGGCCTCGATTCGATCGGAGATACCATATCGGTTGAAGATGCACGCGCGGCCCCGACGTCGAGAACCCTAATCCATATCCCGGCGCGGGCGGCGGCGACCTGTTGGCCGTGACGCCGGAGCCGGACGTGAACAGCCAGTTAGCCGGGGCGTGCTGCCTCGCCTGCATGGGTTGCACGCTCCTCGCCGCCTCCGCCGCTCTGGTGTTGCTCTTCTGCCGCTACACACTCGACGCGCACGCGGCCGTCGTCTTGCGGGTCCTGGCCGCCGCCGGCCTCCTCGTGGGGGTCCTAGGCTAGGTCTCGTGTATAGCACGGTAAAAGGTTTTATTGTTGCCGTGGTGTTCGTCTGTGGAGGTGGGTGTTTCGGTCAACACCTTTTGCTGTTTGTATTAGCATTAACCTTCAATTCCTGAGGTTTAATAGAGATGTTGCCGTGGTGAAGATGTCAGAGATAAAGACCACGAGCAAGGCTCTTTTTTATACAACGAAGAGCAATGCACTGGACGATTATCATGGCAGGTAACTTTGAGATGACTGCAATGACTACACAAAACGGATAATTAAGTCTTGAATTACATATCTGCACAACTAAGTAAGAGTACATTTGCAGTATCATCGTACCATTGATTTAATTTTTGAAGATATGAAGGAAATATTTTTATCATCACTCATATGAATTTGTTCATCTATCTTAATTTCTATTCGTAGTAACACATCCCAAGAACTGAATAATGTGCGGTCCAACTCTGCATTGTGGATGCAATTTTTTTAGGACAATTCATGCAGTCACATGTCTTTCTAGACCTCTATAGTTATAGTACAAGGGTAACATTAAACATGGCTTTGCATTTTTAAGAATACCTTGTGATAGCCACGCACACCTTTTCTACTTCCTTCCTAGGCCATTATTTCACCCTTCATGTTAAGGGCCCCCGGTTTTCAGTTTCGTCCCGGGCCCCCGATTTCTCAGGACCGGCCCTGATAGGGTCGGTGATTGGATAAGAAGATCTCCACACTTGGGCATCACTTTGGTTTTTGTTGAGGTTTTTGTTGGGATTATGTACCTTTTTTCATTTTTTATAAATAAATAATTTGGGTAATATGCATCCTTGATGTCTCGATTTACTCGTAAAACTGTGTTGATATTGTGGTCCAGCAATATTTGATATCAACCTGATCTTAATATATTGATATAATTGCCAAAACAACATTGAGGTTTGAAAACCATTGGTTTTGACCATAACACACATGCGCGATCTACTAAAAAAACATGCGCGATGCGTTGGACAACAGAAGCGTCAGCACCCATGCATGTGTCGCAGCCGTGGGGCCGATCGAACGGTTTGTAACCTGTCCTCATTTTTTTAATGAAAACCAGCATTGTGCTGGTTTCATTCGTTAAGATAGGATGAGTCACCCCAGGAGATACAGTTCAAGATTAACAGAACGGCTGGCATCCAGAAAGGAAAACGAAAAGCTATACAAATGTACACATGGGAGAAGGAAAGAATGCTATCCCGCGCTAGTCCATTGAGCTCAAATCCAGCTATTCTCCAAGAATTAACCTGTCATTAGAAACGTCAATTCTACAATTTTTTCGAATATAGATTTGTATGGCAACGCTATGTGTGATTATCAGAAAACCATCAAGGAGTGATCGTGCTGTCCTGTGCTCCTTTACCGCATTCGGGTGGCACGTTACCATATGTTGTTCGACGACATAGCTGGCGCAGCCGTAGACTCGGTTTAAGACAGAGCCTCGGTGTGGTGAACTTCAGGGCCGTCTCCAGAAATTCGGGGCCCCTGTGCGAAGTGAAAAATGAGGCCCTAATTTTTTTAGAATACGTACGTTTTTTTATAATGAAACACGGCATAAATTGTAGGCTTGTCAAGATAATAAAACCGAAAAGTGGCTAAACCCTGAATTTTGAAGGACCAACTATGTTGAAAATCTTGGTGTGTGACAACTTGATAAACTGTCCTAGTATATGTCTTCCCTAAATAATTTGATTGATGAACTGATTCATACTCACTAATATAATTATTCACCATAACAAAAATAGTCTACATTAAAAAGGGATTCAGTTTAAGCGCACCTGGTGGGCAGATCAGTGATGCCCTCAGCCCCTAACCTTAGCCTCGGTCATCATATGCTTCTACTTGTGCGCTCCGATCTACTCCCTCCGTTCCTAAATAATTGTCTTTCTAGAAATTTTAACAAATGACTACATACAGAGCAAAATAAGTGAATCTACACTCTAAAACATGTCTACATACATCCGTATGTTGTAGTCCATTTCGGTATTGGCCAGAAAGACAATTATTCTAACTGGAGGAGATTTCCTGCTGAGCTGTCAAATCCCGACAGGAATAGACAGTTTGAAGCAACAAATCAACACGATTTGAGCTGGAATTAAACTCCCGATAGTGGAGACCCTTCTATGAGTTGGGGATTTCTACTGTAGCTAGAGAGATAGGTTTACAATAGTTGGATACAGAATGATTCGTTTCGTGCCCTCTACCACGCACGCAGGCGCTTATAAGCTGATAAGGTGAAACAGAGCTCTGGTCCATGGTGGCCCTTCATCTCGCTCGCGCTCTCGTCGGCCGTTGGATCGCTCACCTGCTTATAAGTGGATCGGTCTTCAGTTAACAGAATCTGTCGACAGAACTGCAGGTAAGTTCAGGTAGCTGACATGAGCGCCGAGTGCCCAACAGAATTGGCATCAGTTCTCCATGCGGGCGGGGCTACGGGCTGTGTCTCCGGCCAGAAAACAAATCGATCAAACAGACAACGGTACTAGCATCCGACGTCGTGCGGCGGCGCCGTACTTCCGTCGTTTCATATTCTCGATCGATCGCATTCGCATCGGCACCCGCGTTTGACGTGCGCTCCTTCATTCGCCTACAGAATCCCACCTACGCCTGTCCAATCCTTCACACGCACACTCAAACGAGCACAGTAGTGTACGTAGGTTCCAGGTCCCGAGTCCCGACAGATTAATAAGGATGGTAGAGAAGAAGGGCAGCGGCGGTGATGCAGGCGGGGAGGCGGCGGCGGGAGGGCGCCGTTGCTGGCCTGACTGATCCGCGTCAGCTTGGAGTGGTGCTCGCGCCGGCACGCGTGCGGGTGGAAGGGTTCGAGGTGCTGGAGGCCTGGAGCCGCCGGTGGATGATGAGGAGGCTGCGACGGGAAGGCGGGCCGACGTGGCCGCTCTCCTCGCCGGCTTCGCCCACCACCTCCGTGACAAGACCGCCCGCCATCTCGGTATCCATCCATGCATCGTCTCCGGCTTGCTTTGCTACCATGCATGCATGCATGATACTCCCTCCGTTCTTAAATAATTGTCTTTTTAGAAATTTCAACAAATGACTACGTACGAAGCAAAATGAGTGAATCTACACTTTAAAATATGTCTACATACATCCGTATATTGTAGTCCATTTGAGATGGCTAGAAAGACAAATATTTAGAAACGGAGGAAGTAGATAGTGTAAGTTAACCAGGTTAACACCAACTTTAAACAAAACGAACTTATATAGAGAACCTGAGCAGACAAGTTGTGGGATGTATAAATACACTAAAGGATCGATGAAATTAAGCTGAAGCTAGTTCAGCAAAAATAAAACTTATATAACTTATGCAGTGTTTGATCTTATGCATTTGCATGTTACCCATATACTCCAGGGCTATATTTTTCTCACGCAAACATTTGCTGTTTTTTTCCTTCTGCACGGTACCCTTACAGCCTGGATTTCGACTTCAGCGTGATGGCTCGGTTCCAAAGCTTCTCCATAAACAACCTTGGCGACCCTTTCATCGAGAGCAACTACGGTGTGCACTCAAGGCAGTTTGAGGTCGCCGTACTCAACTGGTTTTCCAGCCTTTGGGAGCTCCAATAAGATCAGTATTGGGGCTACATTACCAATTGCGGAACCGAGGGGAATCTGCACGGCCTTCTAGTAGAGTGAGTATCTATTTATATAAGGCTCATTTGGAACACATAAATTTCACGAGGAAAAAGTTTTTCTTTCGGTTTTAGGGAATCATTGATTGATGGAGTGTATGTATTCTCACAGGGGAGAACTTTTTCCTGACGGAATTACATACGCGTCTCGCGAGTCACATTACTCTGTCTTCAAGGCAGCTAGGATGTACAGGGTCAAGTGCGTCAAGATCAACGCTCTGGTCACCGGAGAGATGAACTGTGCAGATTTCAGAGCAAAGCTGTTGGAGAACCTAGGGAGACCCGCCATTGTCAATGTGAATATTGGTTAGCATCTTAACTTCGCCAAATAGAGAGCGACACGCATCGAAAGTTTCATATTCTCTTTTGAAGGACTCATCTGATTGATATTGAGCCTTTTCTTTCCTTGTAGGGACAACTGTGAAGGGAGCAATTGATGATCTTGACAGGATCATAAGCATTCTTGAGGAATGTGGGTTTCGAGACCGGTTTTATATCCACGGTGATGGCGCCCTGGCCGGTCTTATGATGCCATTTATAAAAACAAGTAGGACATGTTAACTTTCAACTATTAAATTTTTTACAACAATTTTGACAAATCTTGAGAATATTGAACAACGGTTTAACTAATTGCCTTTACCCCTACTTTTATGTAGGCTCAAAAGGTGACATTCATGAAGCCCATCGGAAGCGTCAATGTCTCCGGCCACAAGTTCATGGGATGCCCAGTACCATGTGGTGTGGTAATAACCATGCTTGAGCACGTAGAGGTACTTTCTACTGATATCGAATACCTATCATCCAGAGACGCAACAATCGAGCCGCAAAGGGCATGCGCCAATGTACCTATGGTATACGTTGGACAAGAAGGGTTACAGAGGCATCCGCAAGGAAGTTCAAAAGTGCTTGAGAAATTGTCATCACCTTGCCAGCCGTCTCAAGAAGATGGGAGTCAATGCATCCCTAAATGAGTTGAGTAGCACTGTGGTCTTCGAGAGGCCACAAGAGACTTTTGTGCACAAGTGGCAACTCGCCTGTGAGGGCAGCATCACGCATGTGGTAGTGATGCCAAACGTCAGTGTGGAGAAGCTCGATGACTTCGTTGAAGAGCTTGTCGCCAAGCGGACTAAGCCTATATTTGTGCCTTTTTCTACCCAACATGATTCTTTGTTTGATTGGTTTGTGAGAGAGAAAAAAGAGGTGATTTTTGGTTTTATCGCACATGGATGTCTGCCAAAGTAGCCTTGATAACTTTAACCATGATTAATTTTCCCCTGGCCATGAGGTCTCACTTTTTCCACAAATAGTATTCCTAAAGTCGGCTTCAAAATCCCTAAAAAGTGAGTGGCATTTTCTTCTATCGAGCAAACCAACTTTCAAATGTAGAGAAACTAGAATAGAAACCATTAGTTGGGATCATCGGATCGACTCACAAATACTTCCTCCGTTCTTAAATAGATGACTCAACTTTGTACTAACTTCAGTACAAAGTTAGTACAAAGTTGTGTCATCTATTTTGGAACAGAGGGAGTATAATATTTACAAATTATGAAATCGCTAAAAAAACTATGAAATTTCTGAAAAGTAAGTACAAAATAGTTAAGAGGTATATCTACAACTTAGAAATATAGCCAAAATGTAATAAATGGTTATATACAAATAATAGAATGTGGACATGTTTTGTATTACAAATATTGACATAATAGATTATTTCTTAGAAGAGATGCTGTAGGTCACTCTCATTAAGATGGGATAAGATACACGATAAGGAATGGGGTTTGGCATCAAAGGCAATGAATCACCCATCACACCACATAAACAAAAACATTAGAGAATAAAACAAAGGGAAATCTTGACGCTCCATGCACAAATACCATATATTTCCACCTCGATAGCCGGTACATGTGCTATGAACTAGCACGATGCCCGTGTGTTGCCACGGAGCCATTGGCTTAGGAGATGGCCAAATAACGTTAGTGTCCCTGTGTCCGTTGCACAATTTACGATTAATAAAGACGGCAAAAATACAGTGAGGGGCATGCAGTGTCAGAGAATTTTTAGTGACCATAGTAGGTTGGGAAGAGGAAAGATTGATTTTGATTTGAAGTCACAATGTTGTTTTGTTATTTGTCCCTTCTACAAATTCTTTTTATCTCACATGAAAGTAGTGTATCTATTTATTTATGATAGATCCCACATGTGAGTAAAGTACATTTGTTTATATCTCTTTTGGAAGATTGCTAGTTCCACATGTGGGGATGCTCGTATTTGTTTACTTGAAAAGGATGTTGAACCCACATGTGAACTCACCACCAACTCCAATCTTTATAAGTAGAAAGATAATTGCCCTTTGCTGATTAGCAGCCAGAGTACTACAGTGCATTGCACGCTACCCCTATTTGGTACTATGTAAAACTCTCTTTAAAGCAGAATAAAGCTTGAAAAATAAGATGGGATGCCCTTTTTGTTCGGGGAAGATGGGAGACTTCTGAGATGGCCCATGTCAACGATTCATCCTTTCTTCCTCTCTCCCCGAACCAAACTGCACCGCATCATATTTGCCGACGCGGCATGCGCCGGCCTTGGCATGGTGGTGGTGATGGTTTGTTGTTTCGCCACTCTCCAATTGCCAAGTTCTAGGTTTGCACACAACCCGTATAAAGTTACTTAACTGAGCATTACTAGTAGAACTCTCAAATCCTCAAATCCTTAAAGCAGTTTTAAGGGTTGAGAAGTGCCACTTTTTGACATTTTTAAGGGTTGAAAAACAGGGGCAAATACTAGAATCCTCAAACCCAACCCTTAAACTGCTTTGGAGGAGGTCCATGAACGAGGATGGGGTTGCCATTTCCTCGAACACCTCGTCTTGTGGCGGGAGGAGGTTCGGCGACGGCGGCGGGCGGGGCCCCGGGCGGGGCCGCGGGCTTCTTCCGCGGCTTCTTCACGGCCGGGGACGAGCCGACGACCTTGGAGGAAGCCCCACGAGGCCTGACGGCCGCCGCCGCCGGCTCTTCTTGGGGCGCGCGGCGGCGGTGGCGGGGCGGGCGCCGGGACGAGGGCCGGGCGGGAGCCGGGAGGCGGGAGGAGGCGCTGCGAGGCCCGCCGCCGCCGCTTCGACGGTCGCCGCCACCACGCCGGCCACGATCGGGTGGGCGGGCGGGCGGGCGTCAAGGCCGGGCGAGGCGGCGGGAGCAGGTGAGGCTGCCGGGGCGGGCGTGGCGGCGGCGGGGCCCTCCATGGCCGGCGCGGCAGGAGGCGGCGGGAGGAGGAGCAGTTGGCTCCCGCAGGAGCGAGGAGCGAGCGAGGAGGAGGAATGCGGGTTGGGGGGGGCGATTTTCCTCTCAACCTCTACTTCTACGGATTGCAAAGTGGTTTGAGGGTTGGACTTCTAAATTTTTTTACGGGCTTGAGGGTTTAGAGGTTCTAGTCTACGGCGTTTTTTTCGCGAAAACTGTAAAAGAGCAGTTATTTTTAGGGATTTGAGGGTTTGAGGGCTCTACTAGTAATGCTCTTAGCCCTACCACCTCCCCTCCCCCCTCGTCCCGTCGCTGGGCCGCCGCCCATGATTCCGGCGAAAGTAGCTGGCGTCACGCCGAAGGCTGCCAAATACACGAGGTTGCCCTCCCCCCTGCGTTGGCGGGCCGGAAGATCTGCGGCCCTTCATCGCGGGCGCTGGATTTGGCTTTTCCGGCCGCCGGCCGCTGTTCCAAGCGATGGAATGGTCGGGGAGCACCTCGCGCAGCCCCGACAAAGTCCCATTGCCGCATGCAGGTACGGGTTCGTCCTGTCGCCGCCGTCGACGGTTTGCCGGCATGGATTCGGTCGGCCGTTCGCCGGGCTCGGCGCTTGCGCAGCGGCTCTGCGGCTCGCCGATGCCGCTCATACAGTGCGACGACTGCACGCGGACAGTGCTGCGGGTAACTTCGGGAACGCCGAAGCACCCCGTGTTCTTCAATTGCGAAAACGACGGGGTACGTGTTCTTTTCATTCGGCTTTGGTACCGCATTCTTTGGTTCAATTGCCATAGCTCATTTCGAACAACATCATGTGTGTAGGAAGATGGATGCTCATTTTGGTTTTGAGAAGACGAATACATTGATTTATTTATAAAAATAAACTTAATAGACGTTCGTGCACTCCTTAGTACAATCGAAGGTAATGAAGCGGCTGCATGTGCAACTAGAGGGGAAGCAACGTCTACTTCTTTAGAATCAAAGAAGAAGAATGAAGAATGCAAGATCAAGAATCCGTAGATCAACAATGAGTGCATGGAGAAGATATTGCTTCAACTAATGGGAGCAGTTATGGAAGTTTAAAATCTTCTAAAATGCATAATCATGGTTCTTGTTCTCTTTGATCTTGCTATTATAGCAAAGATTTGATGATGTTCTATGTACCCAATACGGTTGAAAAAGCAAAAAAATGTATTATCTTGTGTCAAATTGAAGTGCAAATTTCGGATTTATGGGCCAGCGGGAGCGACACCAGACCAGACCCTCGTAAAGCCGACCCGTAAAAGAGCATATTCCCCGAATATCCTTTTATACGGGTCCGTTTTGCAGGGTCTGCCTTTGCGGCGGTCCGTGCCGACCTGCAAAGCCGTTTTTCCACGAAACTGTAAACACATTTTGCGTATCGGTGTTATGCGGGGTCTGCTAGAGATGTTCTTAGCTAAGTGTTTTTGCCCACCATATGTGCGGCAAAATTTCCGTTTGTTTGGTCTTATTAGTCCTAGTAGCCCGGTTTCGGCTTTGGTAACAAATAAATCCAAAAAAATTTCAAATCTGTATCAGGATTGTGTTTGCTCCCGAAGGCATGGATTTGGGTATGTGTATGGTGGATACAAGTTCCTTAAGAACAAAAGCAACAACAAAAAATAAATACTCCCTCTGTAAATTAATATAAAAGCGTTTAGAACACTATTTTAGTAATTTAAACGCTTTTATATTAGTTTATTGAGGGAGTAGCAAACAAAATGCATCGCACAAGCCAAACCAGAGGAGAATTAAAATAAAAACAAGAAACAAAACACGGGAGACGCCCCACGTCGACGGTCCCTCCCTCCCCCCAAATCGCATCGCATTCGCATTCGCCGACGCGGCACGCACCGGCAGCGGCGTGCCGGCGACGGCGGATTGATTTGTTCTCCCTTCCCCCGCCAACTAGCCGGCCCTCGGACCCGGCCTCCCATCCCGTCCCACCCCGCCCCGCCCCGATGAAGATCACGGCGCTGCTGGTGCTCAGGTCCCCGGGGGACGCCTCCCCCTCCTCGTCGACGGCGGGAGGAGGGGCCGGCGGCGGGGAGCCGCAGCAGGCGGCGGTGCTGGCGAACGCGTCGGACGTGACCCGCTTCGGCTTCTTCCAGCGGCCGGCCGCGCGCGAGTTCATCGTCTTCGTCGCGCGCACCGTCGCCCTCCGCACCCGCGCCGGCACCCGCCAGACCGTCCAGCACCAAGGTGACCGCCCCCCTCTCCGCCGCTCGAATCTGGTCAGAATCTGTTCTGAATCTGATCTGACGCCGTCCGCCTCCCCTGCCACCGTGCTGCAGAGTACAAGGTGCATTGCTACAACCAGGCCGGCCTCTGCGCCGTCGCCTTCACCGACGACCACTACCCCGTCCGGAGCGCCTTCTCCCTCCTCGGCAAGGTGCCGACCCACCTGCCGACCCCTCACGCGCTCCTCGCCTGCCTATCTGTTCCCAAAATGACTGCTTTCCCCATTGTTTTCCTCTAGTAATGTGAATCTGATTGTTGTGTCTACGACATTAGTATCACTCACATAGGTCATTCCTTCGGAGTCTCGCAGGTTCTTGAGGAGTACCTGAGGAGTTTCGGAGAGTCGTGGAGGACAGCGGAAGACAAGGCAGCCCAGCATTGGCAATATCTCGATGACGCCTTGACCAAATATCAGGTTCGCTATTTGATCATCTCCAATGTTTTTCTGTCTCTGCTTGAGTAAGTGCGTAGCGCTCTGTCGGGTTGTGGCTTTCGAAGATGTAAATGCGCATCTCTGTCAGCTGGGCAGGTGCCTTGGAATTCTGAGTTCATAACCATTAATTTCCTATTTGCTGTGGATAGTGACGATAGCAGGCTCTGCATCTAGGCACCCTGAAATACATTGCAACTCGCAGAAGCAAGAAAATCACATACATTGTTTGCACGCCAATTCTTATGAGCTTCACATTCAGAATCATTATACTTTCAGTCCAGATTTGTTCGAATGCAATTTGACCATCTCTAAATGTTTCTCTATCACTGCTTGAATAAGTAGCTCCTTCGGTTGTTGCTTTTGAGGATGTAAACGCACATCTCTGTCAGCTGAATGAGTTCCTTGGAATTCTTAGTTCATAATCTCCACTTTTGACGACAGCAGCTTCTTGCATCTAGGTAAATGCGATGCTTAAACATAATGCAATTTATAGAGCGAGCAAATCATAAAAATTATTTGCACGCCCATTGTTATGAACTTGAACACTTTGGCTGACATTCATAACCATTATACTTCCTCCTGTACAAATTTGTGGTCTTATGGCGTAATAGTGTCCCACTTGCTGTTCACATGGAACCTGGCCCCGGTTCAGTGGTAGCTGGAAATTAGAGATAATAATAGCCAGATTCCTTGCTAGTTGGGTTATTCCTTTTGCACATATTCCATATATTAGAGATAAGTTTTCCTGAACTTTTGAGATTGTCTCTTATGGGTTGGTCAAGTCTGTTCCTAGAAAAGGGATACCATCATATCCACTTACAATTAATGAATTGTGTGTGTCTGATACAACATTATCTCTTCCAAATATATAGCCAAATCTCACCCGTCCGGTTGGTCTGTCCTGTAGGGTAGTTGTCCATTGGGGCCTCATGTTCTCAACAAAATTACTTGTCATTTTGGCTCTGTAGTCCATACATGTAGTATAAAGAGTTTGTGCTTCGATTATTGACATGAGTTGTTCATCTCTCTAACATCAGTGCCAATAAGCACTACCAATAAACAATCATCATGTTCATGCAACCAAAATGAACTTACCAAAAGCCTAAAACATCATCTGTTTTAAACTGTAGCCTAGCTTTGTCCATGGAGTGGGTTCAGACAAGATCCATGCATAGTTTTTTGCCTCTTTTTTGGCCTCGTGTTTTCTGGGTATTTCTGCAAATTTAAAATACCTACCTCAAGCATGGTTTTACAGCTTAGACGATGCTTGTTTTGTCAGTAAATTGATCTGTTTGCTTTCCGATTTTATTTTTTTTGCTGTAGGATCCTGCCGAGGCCGACAAGCTGCTGAAGATCCAGAGAGACTTAGATGAAACCAAGATTATTCTTGTAAGTATGCTATCCCTGTGAACCTAATTGCATTCCTCTTTTAACTTATTGCCTATGTTCTGCATATATTGTTTATGGATGTGCGCGAATGGTTATATTGTTCAGTTGTGTTCACTGTTCAACAAAGACTTCATTATGTATATCTGCTTTGTGTTCAGTTCAGACTCAGTCCCGTTGCACCACGAGTAAGCATGTGCACATATACATGGTACATAATTAACAAGCTAGGCGTATTCCTGGAATTTGGTTTACATGAACAGTTGGACACAAGTACCTCTGCGTGAGACATAGGTTGGATTGTTTTTTTATCAGGGAAGAAATTTTGAAGCCCTGCTCGTCCAGGCTGTTTAAGTTAACTTTTGCCATATCAAATGTGTACCCTGTATAGCTATTCTCACAGCCAGGACACTTTGGAATTTGATTATGTAAACAAGCAATCCAAAGTTGAACCCATAGGAATTTATTTTTATTGCATGACACTTTGGATAATGTCGCTGTGAATAATGAATCCAGGTGTTTTCTCTTTTCTGTGCAAGAATCTATGCATTGTCCCTGTTATTTTTTCTGCACATCAGTTTATCCATAAATTTGGGTGATTGCAGCACAAGACCATCGACAGCGTGCTGCAAAGGGGCGAACGATTGGATAGCCTAGTAGAGAAGAGTTCTGATCTAAGCGTCGCTTCACAGGTAGGGATGCATGTTTTTTTCTCATTGGGTCATCGTGGTATGCTAATTGATAGATCCATGCAAGCAAGCGAACCTAGTAATGTTATGGCCCCTTGGGTTAATAATATCGCGGGTAGGAGAGTTTCTCCCCAGATTTATGTAGCACTACTGCACTTAGATTGAGAGAGTTATGCTCATAGCCTCATGGGTCGATCAATTGGTTCACTTACGATACATATCGCGCTGACTGTTTCCAGTTGCCCATCTGCAGATGTTCTACAAGCAGGCCAAGAAAACCAACTCCTGCTGCACAATCCTGTAATAACCAAGCTCATCAGCTCCCTAGGGTAGCGGCGTCGAGCTCGACCACCAGTACCGGAACCACACGTGTCTACGTCCATTTTCTCTGCTTTGATCCTGGGACGTAGTAACTGCCATAAACACCACGTCAGTGTCCAACAAGTGTATTGAACAACTAGTTGTCATGTGTGAATTCTCTGTAAATAATGCATAAGTTTGGTCAGGTTGCGAGTTGCGTTTGCTGCTGCGTTCAAGCTACTACAACCATTTCTTAAGAGACTTAAACTAACTCTAGTAGTATTTTCTCGTCTACAGCTGAACGGATGGCTCACACAATATCAAAACGAAAAAGCGGATGACAAATGAGTGCACATTTCTGAATGGATCCCAAAGTTTTTGCACTAGGCAGATGAAATGATGATGATCCACACTCACTCATATTTACAGTCATTCAAAAGACAGGTACGAAACATCTCTGAGGTTGACACGGCGGCAAAGCGAAGGACAATGATTTCAGCTAGCTCGACATGGCAATAGTGGAGAGGACGGCCATCAGGAGGCCAATCATGGCGGCCCCGGCTCGCACGGGCTCGGCGGCACGCCCGGCCACCTGCACGAAAAGCGACGGTGAGTGCCTGCCTACACTGTGACAAATGTCACGTCGCATCACGGAAAAGTGCAGGACCGTTGCCGGCCCGCCGGCGGTTTGTGCGTACGTACCTTGGCGTTGTCGTCGTTGTTGGATGTGTCGGCGAGCGGGCGCACGGTGGCGGTGTCGGTGACGCCGGTGGGCAGCGGCACGGTGGGGTTGCTGCCGATGAAGGGGTACCCCTCGCCGTCTCCCTTTTTCGGCAGTGCTCCGGACGGGCCGCCTGCGGTGACGCCCACCGTCGGCTCCAGCGGGAACCCGAAGTGCGGGGTGGTGGTCGCCTGCGGCTCCGGGGCGCGCGTGTAGACCGGGGCCGGCGGGCGAGACGATGGCAGGCCGTCTGACCCCGCGGTCGGTGACGGAGCGTGGTGCGGCGCCGGTGCCGGCGAGAGGCCGTGGTGCTGATGATGGTGGTGGCGCGGGGACGCCGCAGATGCAGGGCCGTGGTGGTAGCCTCCGCGTCCTGGACCAGGCGAGGGTTGCCGCTGCGAGAAAGAAGTTTTGAGAGCAGCAGCTCAGTCAGCCATTGTTGCTTCATGGAGCGAGCGTGAAGAGAAGGAACGGGGGAGAGACGGAAGCAGAGCTAGCTAGTTACCCTGGGGTCGGCCGGCACGGAGTAGGCCGCGGAGGCGCCGCCGGCGACGCAGCAGAGAAGCCAGACGAGAACAAGAGCGAGAGAGAGAGCGGGGACGCCGCCATTGCGCTCCATTCTCATCCTGGCTAGCTCTGCGTTCCTCCTAGCTACAGTCTCTCTGCCTCACTCACAGGCACTACACTCCACTACAACGACCGGTAGTTCGGTGGCAGGAGTAAGTAATGGTTGGGTCTGAGGCCTGAGCTAGTACTGCTGCTTCACGCTGAGACGAGCGGGGGCAGCAATGGCGGCAGCAGAGGTTGGCGCGGGCCTTAAATGCGGCACGAGGAGGTGGTGGTGATGATTGATGGAGGCGTGCAGAGGAAAAGGACGGTGCGAGTGAGGAGACCGAAAGCTCTTTCTTCCTTTCTTCCTTTCTCGTTGTGAGTGTGGGGGTGTGGGATACGAGGCTCGGCTCGCTCCTTCGTTCGGAATCTTTGGGCGCTGTGCGGCGTGTCGCGCCGTTTGCTCCTTTGCTTTGCTTTCTCCTTTGAATTCTTTGCTTTGGGACCGGGGACGAGGTGAGTTTACAAAATCCTTTTGCAAGGTTTCCTTGTCCGTCGTCGCGCGGAATGTTTCGAAATTTGAGCACGCACATACCCGCTCCAGCGTGCGTACGCGTGCCAGCGGACGGACGGCGTCGAATTTGACCGCCACGGGTACCGTGTCGTGATTCAACGGACAACAGTTCAAGTGCAACCAACGATGAGTTCCATTCATTTTTTTTTCTTTTTCTTTCTCCTCTGGAAGTCTACGTGGGTCTACCTCTATCACATCCGCGTGTCGGTCGTGGCCAAATTTTGGGTCCGTGGAGGCCTCACGGTCGGAGCATATTCAACTCATGCTTCACCCAATCGTTCCAAAACTCATGCTTCAGCCATTCTTCAGCCATTCTTCAGCCATTATGCTTGCTGGGTTGTAGCATGCCGCCTCATCGGACACAGCATTTGCCTTTGCCCTTGTCGATTGTAGCGCGTCGTCCCACCGGTCGCAACATCGGACGTTGATGCTCGCAACATTTAGTCACAATGTCTGTAGCGTCTATTGTTGTTGCTTGCAGCAATGCTTGCAACATTTTCCTAGCCAGTTGCAACATCTAATCGTGCCGCTCGTAACACCACAACTACGCTGATGTCACCCTACCGACACTTCGTTAAGTCTCAGTCGACTGAGTTCTAGGCACACGCTTAGAGAAGTGCATTCAACAATGAATCTAATGATGTTGATTTGTTGTTGTATATGTTAATATTTTTTACTATAAACTTGTCAAATTTCGCCAAGCTTGACTTTGACCAAAGCTCATACATGAAGAAACTAAAAACGGAGGGAGTACATATGCATGTGCTCTAACTATATGTGGTTGTTCGTTAAAAAATACGTTATGATATACGCCGCAAAAAAGACAAATTTTCGGTCCAAGATCAGCAGGGAGAAAATCACCCATATTTTTATGTACTAGATGATACCCCGCACGTTGTTGTTGCGGGAACACATGTTAAATCATAAAATAATTGCTTGAAACTGCACTTGGAAAACTATAGATAAGCGTTGAAAGTTCAAAAGAATACGAACTAAGCCATGTTTCTAAGCACACATGATTAATATAAAGACATATAAGCTTTTGCATCATTTAGACAAGGTTTTTCCTGAAAATATCGAGAATTAATGAACCACAATGGTATGCTGAAAAAATGTGTTAAATGAGAACAACCCAATATCATAGACAACATTACGGATACAAAATTAGAGTCAACAATAGGCTGCACACAGAAGTTTCTAGCATGAATAATCTCATGATCCCTTTGAGCCTGGGTGGCGGTCCAAAAAAAAACAGGCAATCCTGGAATACCCAGGTACCTCAATCCACCCAGATGTGTGTTTAAGTTGCCACCTTAATAAACCATTAATTAACAATCTCACATCTGTCATGGATACGCTCACCCAATCCACGTCTACTAGCATAGCATGGCATAATAAGCAAACGTAGAAGTAACTCCCAAGGGTTTGATAATAAAACAGGTAATAGGTACTACCTCAACTACTTTCCCAAAACCCACAATTTAATTAGATCCTAATCATGCAATGTTTGAGGATTAATCTAATGCATAAAAACTGGGTATGAAAAGGGTATGATCAAAGTGTTACTTGCCTTGCTGATGATCCGCGAAACCTAGAGATTCAAAGTAGCAAGCGACGCACTCCGGGTACTCTATCGCAAACAAACAAACACGCAATAAGTACTCATCTAATGCACAGGTAAAACTCGAGTAAAAACTCTAACCAGAAAGTTCAACTTAAGAACTCGGGTTTGCAAAAAGAATCAAATCGAACGAAGCAACGAAAGTCAAACTGCGAAAGAAACAAGCCTCGTTCCACTAATCTGGACCTAAGTCAAATTTTACAATAGCAAAAACTGGTTTGAGTTGATTATTCGGAAAGAGGGTTTCGATACGAAACTCTAGGCGCTTGAATCGCCTGATTCCGATAAACGAGCGAAAAGTTATAATAGATCGAAAATCGGATCAGAAATCACGATCAGAAAAATCGCGGAATAAATCCAAAAAAAAGAAAAACGACGAACAGATTAACGAACGAACGTTCGTTATCTGGATCTAAACGATGAACGCGTTCGTTAAAACGAACGAAGCTCGCTAAATAACCTAAACCGGAAAAAAACCGATCTAATAAAAAAAGGATCTAAAAAAACCAAACGAAAATCGACGAAAACCGAATGGTTTTCTAGGAAAAACAATGGTGAGGTCAACCTCGGCGGCTTAGGCGGCAACGGGATCCGTGGCGTGGCCGAGACAATGACGGCAATGGCGGGATCCGGCTAGGGTTAGGGTTAGCGCGGGGTGGGCTTGGGGCGCGGCTCGGTGGGCTGCGGGGCTCGGGGCGGCGCTATATAAAGCCTCTCCTGGAGGAGTCCGGGCTTAACACGGCCCGTAGGTCGGTTTCGTTTTTTTTTAAATTAATTACGCGCAGAAAAACCAACGAAAGAAATACTAAACGGAATCCAAAAATCCCGAAATAAAATTTCCCCGGCTTCTAAAATCAAGCCGGACAAGACGAACATTTATTTGGGGCCTAAATGCAATTTTGCAAAACGCGCATTTTTCCTAAATTCAAATAAAATAGCGAAAAACTCCAAATAAAAATTTTATTTGATTTTTTATTAAATCTTCAATATTCCTTTATTTTGGGAAAGTCATTTTATTCCCTCTCTCATATTTTGATAATAGAAATAATTGAAGATAAAATAAATAAAATCAAATGATCCTATTTTCAGAATTTGAGAAAACTCAAATATGAAAATAACGAAATCTCCAACTCTCTCCGTGGGTCCTTGAGTTGCGTCAAATTTCTAGGATCAAGCCAAAATGCAATAAAATATGATATGCAAGTGATGATCTATGTATAACATTCCAAATTGAAAATTTGGGATGTTACCATCACCATTATCTTACGTTTGTGTAGTATTTTTTTGAAATTACTACGTTTCCCAACAGTGGCATCCGATCCTAGGTTTTATGCGTTGATGTTATATGCACGAGTAGAACACAAGTGAGTTGTGGGCGATACAAGTCATACTGTTTACCGGCATGTCATACTTTGGTTCGGCGGTATTGTTGGAGGAAGCGGCCCGGACCGACATTACGCGTACGCTTACGCGAGACTGGTTCTACTGACGTGCTTTGCACACAGGTGGCTGGCGGGTGTCAGTTTCTCCAACTTTAGTTGAACCGAGTGTGGCTACGCCCGGTCCTTGAGAAGGTTAAAACAACACTAACTTGATGAACTATCGTTGTGGTTTTGATGCGTAGGTAAGAACGGTTCTTGCTCAACCCATAGCAGCCACGTAAAACTTGCAACAACAAAGTAGAGGACGTCTAAGTTGTTTTTGCAGGGCATGTTGTGATGTGATATGGTCAAGACGTGATGCTATATTTTATTGTATGAGATGATCATGTTTTGTAACCAAGTTATCGACAACTGGCAGGAGCCATATGGTTGTCGATTTATTGTATGCAATGCAATCGCCCTGTAATTGATTTACTTTATCACTAAGCGGTAGCGATAGTCGTAGAAGCAATAGTTGGCGAGATGACAACGATGCTACGATGGATATCAATGTGTCGCGCCGGTGACGATGGTGATCATGATGGTGCTTTGGAGATGGAGATCACAAGCACAAGATGATGATGGCCATATCATATCACTTATATTGATTGCATGTGATGTTTATCCTTTATGCATCTTATTTTGCTTTGATTGACGGTAGAATTATAAGATGATCTCTCACTAAATTTCAAGGTATAAGTGTTCTCCCTGAGTATGCACCGTTGCGAAAGTTCTTCATGCTGAGACACCACATGATGATCGGGTGTGATAGACTCTACGTTCAAATACAACGGGTGCAAAACAGTTGCACACGCGGAATACTCAGGTTAAACTTGACGAGCCTAGCATATACATATATGGCCTCGGAACACTGAGACCGAAAGGTCGAGCGTACATCATATAGTAGATACGATCAACATAGTGATGTTCACCATTGAAAACTACTCCATCTCACGTGATGATCGGACATGGTTTAGTTGATTTGGATCACGTGATCACTTAGATGATTAGAGGGATGTCTGTCTAAGTGGGAGTTCTTTAGTAATATGATTAATTGAACTTAAATTTATCATGAACTTAGTACCTGATAGTATTTTGCTTGTCTATGTTTGTTGTAGATAGATGGCTCGTGCTGTTGTTCCGTTGAATTTTAATGCGTTCCTTGAGAAAGCTAAGTTGAAAGATGATGGTAGCAATTACACGGACTGGGTCCGTAACTTGAGGATTATCCTCATTGCTGCATAGAACAATTACTTCCTGGAAGCACCGATGGGTGCTAGGCCTGCTGCAGATGCAACTGACGACGTTAAGAACGTCTGGCAGAGCAAAGCTGATGACTACTCGATAGTTCAGTGTGCCATGCTTTACGGCTTAGAACCAGGACTTCAACGACGTTTTGAACGTCATGGAGCATATGAGATGTTCCAGGAGTTGAAGTTAATATTTCAAGTAAATACCCGGATTGAGAGATATGAAGTCTCCAATAAGTTCTATAGCTGCAAGATGGAAGAGAATAGTTCTGTCAGTGAACACATACTCAAAATGTCTGGGTATAATAATCACTTGATTCAACTGGGAGTTAATCTTCCTGATGATAGTGTCATTGACAGAATTCTTCAATCACTGCCACCAAGCTACAAGAGCTTCGTGATGAACTATAATATGCAAGGGATGGGCAAGAGTATTCCCGAGCTCTTCGCAATGCTAAAGGCTGCGGAGGTAGAAATCAAAAAGGAGCATCAAGTGTTAATGGTCAATAAGACCACCAGTTTCAAGAAAAAGGGTAAAGGGAAGAAGAAGGGGAACTTCAAAAAGAACGGCAAACAAGTTGCTGCTCAAGAGAAGAAACCCAAATCTGGACCTAAGCCTGAGACTGAGTGCTTCTACAAGCAAGCGGTAGTCACCGAAGCGGAACTGCCCCAAGTATTTGGCGGATAAGAAGGATGGCAAGGTGAACAAAGGTATATGTGATATACATGTTATTGATGTGTACCTTACTAATGCTCGCAGTAGCATCTGTGTATTTGATACTGGTTCTATTGCTAATATTTGCAACTCGAAATGGGACTACGGATTAAGCGAAGATTGGCTAAGGACGAGGTGACGATGCGCGTGGGAAATGGTTCCAAAGTCGATGTGATCGCGTTCGGCACGCTACCTCTACATCTACCTTCGGGATTAGTTTTAGACCTGAATAATTGTTATTTGGTGCCAGCGTTGAGCATGAACATTATATCTGAATCTTGTTTGATGCGAGACGGTTATTCATTTAAATCAGAGAATAATGGTTGTTCTATTTATATGAGTTATATCTTTTATGGTTATGCACCCTTGAAGAGTGGTCTATTTTTATTAAATCTCGATAGTAGTGATACACATATTCATAATGTTGAAGCCAAAATATGCAGAGTTGATAATGATAGCGCAACTTATTTGTGGCACTGCTGTTTGGGTCATATTGGTGTAAAACGCATGAAGAAACTCCATACTAATGGACTTCTGGAATCACTTGATTATGAATCACTTGGTACTTGCGAACCGTGCCTCATGGGCAAGATGACTAAAACGCCGTTCTCCGGAACTATGGAGCGAGCAACAGATTTGTTGGAAATCATACATACTGATGTACGTGGTCCAATGAACATTGAGGCTCGCGGCGGGTATCGTTATTTTCTCACCTTCACAGATGATTTAAGAAGATATGGGTATATCTACTTAATGAAACACAAGTCTGAAACATTTGAAAAGTTCAAAGAATTTCAGAGTGAACTGGAAAATCATCGTAACAAGAAAATAAAGTTTCTGCGATCTGATCGTGGAGGAGAATATTTGAGTTACAAGTTTGGTTTACATTTTAAACAATGCGGAATAGTTTCTCAACTCACGCCACCCGGAACACCACAACGTAATGGTGTGTCCGAACGTCGTAATCATACTTTACTAGAGATGGTGCGATCTATGATGTCTCTTACTGATTTACCGCTATCGTTTTGGGGTAATGCTTTAGAGACGGCCGCATTCACGTTAAATAGGGCACCATCAAAATCCTTTGAGACGACGCCTTATGAACTATGGTTTGGCAAAAAACCAAAGTTGTCATTTCTTAAAGTTTGGGGCTGCGATGCTTATGTGAAGAAACTTCAACCAGATAAGCTCGAACCCAAATCAGAGAAATGTGTCTTAATACGATATCCAAAAGAGACTATTGGGTACACCTTCTATCACAGATCTGAAGGCAAGACTTTTGTTGCTAAATTCAGATCCTTTCTAGAGAAGGAGTTTCTCTCGAAAAAAGTGAGTGGGAGGAAAGTAGAACTTGATGAGTTAACTGTACCTGCTCCCTTATTGGGAAGCAGTTCATCACAGAAACTGGTTCATGTGAAGACTACACCAATTAGTGAGGAACCTAATGATATTGATCATGAAACTTCGGATCAAGTTACTACCGAACCTCGTAGGTCAACCAGGGTAAGATCCGCTCCAGAGTGGTACGGTAATCCTATTTTGGAATTCATGTTACTTGACCATGGCGAACCTACGAACTATGAGGAAGCGATGATGAGCATAGATTCCACAAAATGGCTTGAGGCCATGAAATCTGAGATGGGATCCATGTATGAGAACAAAGTATGGACTTTGGTTGACTTGCCCGATGATCGGCAAGCCATCGAGAATAAATGGATCATCAAGAAGAAGACTGACGCTGATGGTAATATAACTGTCTACAAAGCTCGACTTGTTGCGAAAGGTTTTCGACAAGTTCAAGGAGTTGACTACGATGAGACTTTCTCACCCGTAGCGATGCTTAAGTCTGTCCGAATCATGTTAGCAATTGCCGCATTTTATGATTATGAAATATGGCAAATGGATCTCAAAACTGCATTCCTGAATGGATTTCTGGAAGAAGAGTTGTATATGATGCAACCAGAAGGTTTTGTCGATCCAAAAGGTGCTAACAAAGTGTGCAAGCTCCAGCGATCATTTATGGACTGGTGCAAGCCTCTCGGAGTTGGAATAAACGCTTTGATAGTGTGATCAAAGCATATGGTTTTATACAGACTTTTGGAGAAGCCTGTATTTACAAGAAAGTGAGTGGGAGCTCTGTAGCATTTCTGATATTATATGTAGACGGCATATTGTTAATTGGAAATGATATAGAATTTCTGGATAGCATAAAAGGATACTTGAATAAATGTTTTTCAATGAAAGACCTCGGTGAAGCTGCTTACATATTAGGCATCAAGATTTATAGAGATAGATCAATACGCTTAATCGGACTTTCACAAAGCACATACCTTGATAAAGTTTTGAAAAATTTCAAAATGGATCAAGCAAAGAAAGGGTTCTTGCCTGTATTACAAGGTGTGAAGTTGAGTCAGACTCAATGCCCGACCATAACAAAAGATAGAGAGAAAATGAAAGATGTTCCCTATGCTTCAGCCATAGGCTCTATCATGTATGCAATGTTGTGTACCAGACCTGATGTATGCTTAGCAATAAGTTTAGCAGGGAGGTACCAAAGTAATCGAGAGTGGATCACTGGACAGTGGTCAAGAATATCCTGAAATACCTGAAAAGGACTAAGGATATGTTTCTCGTTTATGGAGATGACAAAGAGCTAGTCGTAAATGGTTACGTCGATGCAAGCTTTGACACTGATCCAGACGATTCTAAATCGCAAACCGAATACGTGTTTATATTGAACGGTGGAGCTGTCAGTTGGTGCAGTTCTAAACAAAGCGTCGTGGCGGGATCTACATGCGAAGCAGAGTACATAGCTGCTTCGGAAGCAGCAAATGAATGAGTCTGGATGAAGGAGTTCATATCCGATCTAGGTGTCATACCTAGTGCATCGGGACCAATGAAGATCTTCTGTGACAATACTGGTGCAATTGCCTTGGCAAAGGAATCCAGATTTCACAAGAGGACCAAGCACATCAAGAGACGCTTCAATTCCATTCAGGACCAAGTCCAGGTGGGAGACATAGAGATTTGCAAGATACATACGGATCTGAATGTTGCAGACCCGTTGACTAAGCCTCTTCCACGAGCAAAACATGATCAGCACCAAGGCTCCATGGGTGTTAGAATCATTACTATGTAATCTAGATTATTGACTCTAGTGCAAGTGGGAGACTGAAGGAAATATGCCCTAGAGGCAATAATAAAGTTATTGTTTATTTCCTTGTATCATGATAAATGTTTATTATTCATGCTAGAATTGTATTAACCGGAAACATAATACATGTGTGAATACATAGACAAACATAATGTCACTAGTATGTCTCTACTTGACTAGCTCATTAATCAAAGATGGTTAACATGAGTTGTCATTTGATTAACGGGATCACATCATTAGGAGAATGATATGATTGACTTGACCCATTCCGTTAGCTTAGCACTTGATCGTTTAGTATGTTGCTATTGCTTTCTTCATGACTTATACATGTTCCTACAACTATGAGATTATGCAACTCCCGTTTATCGGAGGAACACTTTGTGTGCTACCAAACGTCACAATGTAACTGGGTGATTATAAAGGAGCTCTACAGGTGTCTCCAAAGGTACATGTTGAGTTGGCGTATTTCGATATTAGGTTTTGTCACTCTGATTTTCGGAGAGGTATCTCTGGGCCCTCTCGGTATTACACATCACTATAAGCCTTGCAAGCGATGTAACTAATGAGTTAGTCACGGAATGATGCATTACATAACGAGTAGGCCATTGTTGTAGTTTGTCGATCGTGGATTTGTTCGCTTCGGGTTTTTCTCTCGTTTAGGCGTAGCTTTGGTCTTATATGACTTTGCTATTTGCTAGCGGGTTTTTGTGTATGTTGGTGTTGGCTCCTTGGCTAGTTAGAATGTCATGGAGAGATGTCGCCAGCAGCTGTCACCGATTCCTTTGAAACTTGTTGCTCCTCTTCGTTTCCGACCGCTCGCTTCGACCTTTCGCCAAGATAATCCTGCCATACCTAACTAACGGAAGGAAGCTAGCTAGGCCACATATGCATGTAGTACCACGCACGTACGTGCATGGGCATTTCCTCCAGCTGTTGACGTCTCATCCGCTCCCGTCGTCTGTCGATCTCGCCTTCCTTTACATCCACGGCCGTGCGCCCGTATCTCCTCCACCGCCGGAACGACGGCTATGCCCGTTTTTGGTTAACAAGGTAAACTTACCACTAAGGCCAACTCGAACGCAGAGACCCAAACAGACATCACGTTTTGTCTGTTTTTGTCCTTTTAGGTCACCAATTTGGCCGATGTCCGGCCTTGTCCATTTCATTTTGACCAGTGCACCAAACCGGTCTGACCTATTTGGTCCTGCTCGGCAAAACTGCCCGTCCATTTCGCCCTCTCGGCCGTTTTTAGACTTGCATATATCATAACCAAACATAGTAAAATAGATAGCAAAATAGGAAGCAAATAGATATCTTTTTTGCATAGTAACATATGTCGTGCCGACATGCAACATTGCACCAAAAGGATCGCCACGACCATAGTTCATGAATCTCGTCTCAAGTTCATGAAAAACGTACAAATAAAAAGATGATCAAGCATAGTCTCGGTGTTGGATGACCTTTTGCTTGCTCTCAAACCAAGCCTTCTTCTCCGGAGCCATCTTGCTCGTGTTGGCCACCATGATATCCACTTCTTTGGAGATATCCGCGACCTCGACCTCCCTTGCTTTTGTTTTGGCATTGGCCTCTTTGGTCTCCACACCTTTGTCGTTCTTGTTTTGGCATTGGCCCCTTCAATCTTGAGCTTCTTTTTTGTATGTCGAAGTAGGTTGTCATCACCTGCTCTTTCTATTGGCGCTTATTCTCTTCTCTCTCTTCTTTTTGGACATGAACCCCTTCAAAGTTTCTTTCAAGACAATTGATGAAGCATCGCGTTTTGCATCAACCTTGAAATTGGTCTTTACCCTCAGCCTCTTCTCAGCTTCAGTTGGGCTGTCCACCGTTGAGGCCCCCCGCCTCTCTTTCGGGCGGCACATTTGTCCTTGAATTTGGGGCAATTCTTGATCATCCTCCAACAATGGCTGAAGGTGAATGCCTTGTTGGCATTTTGGGCCTTAAAGGTGTCCAGGCTTGACATGCCTACATTTAAAATGAACAATATAGATTCATATGCATAGGAGGATGATATTTGCTCTTTACTAACAAGGGAAGAAAATATTACCATGTCTTTGATCCCAAGGCCACTCATGATCCGGCCTTCGACATTCTCATGAGCACTACAAAACTTGTTCCACTCGGCTTGGATAAAGCCCTACCTCTTTTGAATTGTCCTTTGCTCTCGCCTTTTCTTCCACATCAAGAGTACCAATGAGATCCGGAACGGAAAACTCCTGTCTCTTATGCTTCAGTAAGGTAGCAAAGTTCCTCCATGAAGGAGGAAGCTTAGTGATGATACCCCGGCAACAAACTTGTCCGGTAGCATGCAATTCAAGTGCTCAAGTTCTCTAGCAAATGATCTGTATCTCATGAGCCTGCTCAACCACGGAGCGCTCTTCACCATCCTGTAATCATAGAATTGCTCCATGATGTACAACTCGGTGCGGCATCCGAGACCCCAAACTTGGCCTCGAAAAGGCCCCACAGATCTTTTCCATTGTCAATTGACGCATAAGCATCAACTATGTTCTCACCAAGAACACTCAAGAGAGTAGCCTTAAACAGAGTATCCATTTTCTGAAAACCTTGTGCCTGTTGAGCATCAAGTTCTCCTTCAGGTCTGCCAAGAGTGGCGTCATAGCAACTCATGGTTTGCAACCATAAGAATGCTCTCACGCGCCACCTCTTATAGTGGATACCCTCAAACATAGGAGGTCTCATGGAAGCAGCAAAACCACTTGGGGTAAATTGCCTATAATAAGGTTTTTGGATTGTTGGAAATATGAGCAATTTACCGAGTGATTTTATTAACAGAAATACTAGATAAAGCATGACTAGTGTAGCAATGATAAAACAAGCCATGCGATTTGACAAAGAGAAGGTAAACAACATCTTCATATATGAACCGTAACTAAACATATCTTGAGCAGACAGTATAGCAAGTTGCATATATGAAATAGAGTCTAACATATCTAGGGCAAATACTAGAACAAGAAACTGTAGCAGAACCTCTAATAGAAAGAGGACGAACACGTATGGGGTAGCAGCAGAAGAAGCGCTGGACTTGGGGTCGGTGTCCTTGCCAGCCATGTCGTCAAGGAGGTCGTGGACGTCGGGGAAGAAGTCGTCATCGGGGAAGAAGTCGTCGTCGGGGAAGTAGTCGTCGGAGTCCGGGGCGTCCGTGACGAAGAAGTCAGTAGTTGCGCGAAGCCCTCCCCAAAAACCTTATCACTCTTCTCCCGTACAGGACTCAAAATGTGCGGTTTCGGAGGCCTACTATCCCGACTCGCGGTGCATGCCGCAAGCCGGGATGAGGAAGACAGCAGCAGCGCAGAGATTGGGACCAATGGCGAGAGGAAGGAGAAGTTCTGGTGCATCTATCTGAGAGGAGCGACCTCCCTTTTATAGGCGCAAGAGAAGGAGGCGAGAGGCTGCGCCGGGAGCTGAAGGGAACGCGGGAGACGAAACGAACAGGCAGCAGCCGAAGAGGCGCGCCGTTCGGATTCAGTGTCCACTACAGAAAAATGTTTCAGCTTCCGAGTGACCTTTCGTATACCCGTAGTGCGTGGCAAAAATTTAGACATCGGCTCGTTCCCGCAACCCGCGTCACGCCGAGGCGGGCGGAGGAGGAGGAGCGCGCGTGGATGTCCCTCTTGTTCTCATGCTCATACAAGTGGGGAAAGAACCTTCCTTATAAGAAAGTCCAACTCCCACTCAACTAGCAATGTGGGACTAAACTTTAGTAGTATCCCTTGCCTTACACAAATGGACTAAGTGGGCCTCTAGGATTTATTTAGGAAGTTCTGAAATAGCTATCGGGCTGTTTCAAAATAGACTAAATTCCAGCAGAATGACCAGCGTCAGAGGTTAGTAAACTTAATTCAAGAGTGGAAGACGATGGTGCGCAACGGGAGGGTTGTAATTATGGTTGTTATATTCTGTACTTTGCTGGTGTGAGTGGCATATGAGCTGACAAAACAATTCTAGGCCATAGGAAGAAAAAACAGTGTCATTTTGCAGCGGCCGTTCATCTAGCAGAACGGGCCAACTGGTGGTGATTGGATGTCCGAAAAACCATATTTAAAGCGAAACGTGTTCGCTCAGTAAATGGCGAAGTCTGGATGAACGTTATCAAGGCAAAGGATATGTATCCAAATAATGGTGTTAGACCTGGTCGTTCATATGATACTAGAGTGCCAATCGAGGCAAAATTTCCTTAGATTTTTTAGACTCTGAGTTGTCAAACATTCGTAAACTTTAATCTGTAATATCCAAAAAAATACCCTAGGCGCAAAATAACGTATTATGCACCCAGGATGCTGAATAGCGCGCGCACACACACATCACCTCTCCTCCACACCTTTCTCCACCACGCCATGTTTCCTCCCCCTCGAGGAGGATGTAGGTGAGGCTGGTCGCTGTGAAGCGGAGGGGCGGCGTTTCTAGCTGGAGGAGATGGGCAGCCGGAGTAGAGATGACGCTTGCCGGATGTGGGGGAGGACCGGTGTTGACGGAAAAAAAATATATGAGACCAGGTCTCATATAAACCAGGTAAGACCCGCCCTAATGGATGATATGAGGCATTCATAAATCACAAAGATCTAATCTCTTCCCCTCCCTCCTTGATTTCAGGTGGGGTGGGGTAGATGCTTTATGATTTGCAAATGCCACATGTCATCCATTAAGATGGGTCTCACCTGCTAACCAATGAGACCTTGTCTCATAGAATTATTTTTTCGGTGTTGACTGGGCGAAGATCGAGGGGAACGAGGGATCTTGCTCGTTTGGGAGGGGTGGGGGCTAATCTGAGATATGGTTGCAAAAAAAAAAAATGATCGAGATGATTGTTCGTCTGGTGGGAGTGAGGGTCACGCGAGCAGAAAGGGGACGCCACGTAACGGGGTGGGTCTGTGGAAATCCTATTTGACACTTAACTGCGTCAAAATGTTCCCCACACCAAGGCAGCAGGTTTTGGGAACCTTCCAGAAGGTTCCCTAAACCGGTTTTTATTCTTATACCTGTTTTATGGTTTTCTTTTATTTTTATTTTTGTTTTTCTGTTTCACTTTTTTTACTTTTTTTGTTTCTTTTTCTTCTTTCTTGTTTTCTTTTCTGTTTTCTTGGTCTTTTTCTGTTTTTCCATTTCTTTTGAGAATTATTCGAAAAGTTCAAAACTTGTTCGTGTCTCTGAAAAATTTCAAAATTTAAAAAATTGTTCATGTTTAAAAAAATGTTCAGAATTTCAAAAATTATTCACATTTTACAAAATATGGTTATTTCAAAAAACGTTCTTGTTTCAAAAAATGTTTGGAATGTTTTGTTCAAAATTTTCACAATTTTTCAAACCTGTTTTAACAAATTGTTCACAAATGCCAAAAATTGTTCATATTTTCATTTTATCAGGAGTTTCAAAAAATGTTCCCAAGTTTTAAAAAATCATGTTTGGAAATTTTGTGCAGGAATTTCAAAATATGTTCACGTTTCCCAATTTTGTTTTGGAATTTGCAAAGATGTTCCCATTTAAAAAAAAATCTTCATGATTTTCAGAAAATATTCTTATTTTTTGAAAATGTTAAAGCTTTTTCAAAATTTGTTCACAAATTTGGAAAGTGTTTGCATTTCACAGTACATTCCGTTTTTTGAAAAAATATTGCTTTCGAAATTTCTAAACAAATTTGGATCTACGCAGCATGTTTAGTTCTTTAAGTTTGATGCTGCGATTTAATCAGTTACAACTGCTAGCTCAGTTGGTGGGAACACGTCGTGTATAGCAGTCCATCATGTGTTCAAATCATCACAACCTCATATATTTTCAAAAATTCATGATTCTCGAAAATGTTCCCATTTTCAAAATTTGTTCATAAATTTTTAAAATTCCAGATCTCAATTTTTTTCACAAATTCAAAAATGCTCATTTTTTAAATAAAATCAAAAATTCAAAATATATTTACATTATGTCAAAACTTGTTCATGATTGTCAAAACCTATTCGGGACTTTAAAAAATGTTGCCTTTTTCAAGATTTGTTCACAAATTCAAAAAAAGAATGTTCCTCATTTTTTTCAGAAACTCATTTTCTTCACATTTTTCAAAACTTGTTTGTCTTTATCAAAATTGGTCGGAATTTTAAAAAACGTTCATGTTTTTCAAAACTTGTCCGCAACTTCAAAATTGTTCATGTTTTTAAAATTTGGTTACAAATTCGAAAATTTCTTCTAAAACTTGTGTGGGTTTTTCCAAAATGTTCGGAAGTTTTTTTTAAATATTCAGAATATCAAGAAATGACTAAAAAAAGCTAAAATAATCCGATCTGCCTAGTTCTAAAGAGTCCGCGTTGTCTTTTAACCACAAGCCGCAGTGGCTAGCGGCCTCTGTTTACCAGAGCGTCATCACAAGTTCGATTCCCAGCCTTTACTCTGTAGGCCGACGGGCTACAGAAGGCTGGAGGTCCCGTGGGTCTGCCACACACTTGTGATCCCTCGTGACCCATGCATGGAGCATCTCACACCGGCAGCCCCCATATATTGTCCATGTACGGACAAATGGGGCGGTGTGTTCCTAGCGATGCCCCCCAAGACCTACAGCCGACTACCACGTCGCAGCAGTCGAGCGCGGGGCGGGCGACGCAACCTGGAACGCGTCCAGGGGCGGTGGCTAGCACGGAAATGGCTTTTCATCCTTGGTCCAATTTGAAACATGGCTTATTTTCTGAAATTAACATATTGTATTGTTGCCGTATTTTAAATCATTTTTCAAGCAATAATTTTGTAACTCCATTTCATTGAGCTTTTTAATTTCACTAGGACAGTACCCGTGTGTTGCAATGGAAAAAAAATATTTTTCATGTCCTTAGCTCATGGACCTGTGCATTGTAGTGGGAGAGCCCTCAGATATGCATGGATTATATAATCAAGTGATGTTATCAAGATTGTCTTAACCATAAAGTTCATTCAGCTTAATCCTCCTTTCATTAAAGCATAATACATCGCTCATCCTTCAATACGGAGCCGACACTCGTTATAATATCATTGAAATTCTAGAAAAAGGATGACATTAGGCCAAGTAATGTAGCTGATGTTCCAATGGATGATTAAAACATGTTGCAGTGCTCTACGAAGTGTCGTTGCAGTGGCCTAATATCATCAGTATACACTAGAGCATATGGAAAAGGATGACATGACGTTTTCCAATGTTGTTGCTCATACTATGGCGGTATAACACATGATATACGAAGTATACAAAAAAGGAAATATCATGGTACACTTCTCGATTTGTTTTTTAGGGAGAGACGAGAGACCGAGTTGTGGCGGATACGCCCGCCATCGCCCGCATCGAGGTTAATTCGGCCACCATTGTGTGCCATCCTTCTGGATCCGGTCACAGGGATGACACACCAACGTGGGAACAAGAGAGGGTGCCCGGCGTAGTCTTGGCGACAGGCCACCATGGTAATCTCCCAACTGCTTGTCCTCCTCTGTAACATGCATTCGCTGTTTGTGCTTCGTGTCGCCTTGTGGCCCGTTGTGTACGTCGCGGCCTTATCCACGAGTTTCTTGCACGGTTGGCAGGAGGGAGCATGATGTGGTGCTGAAGGAGAGGATGGAACAAGCGTTGGCGTAGCTGCGTAGCCGAGTGGATAACAGTGTGCAGGCTATTGGCGATGCAAATAATATCGAGAGAGATTGGAAAAAAGAATCATGAGAGATATAGAGATCAAGAAAAGAGAAATTAGAGATCTTTTCATGATTCTCTACGCCCCATGTCATAATTTATCCATCACCATAATTTTAGAGAGATTGAGAAAAAGAAATTATGGTAAGAGATTTAGAAAAGATAGGATCATGTGCTTGGAATCATGAGAGAGATATAGAAAAATTATCGAATAGGCCGGAATGGAAAAGAAGAAAATGGTAGGTAAATAATGGTGTGATTGATAGCAGAGGGAAAAAAGGAAGACAAATTATGGTGATTAAATTTGTCACTAATTGGCCTACACGTCTAATAAAATGTGCGGGAGGGAGGCTGGACGAAGTTTGGTCAGGACATGGTCTTTCTAGCAGAAAAGGGAACCTTAGGTTCTTTTTAAATAGTAAAGATAAAGATTATGCTAAAATTAATCATTGTCGCTTATTTATAGTGAGCTTTTTTACTTCATTATATTTGCTATGTCGATATACAACTTTCATTAACATATAGTTTTCATTAAACTAAGAAAAGTTGACAACATATAATTTTTTCTAAATATATATAATACAATGTTATTTTTCATATAATGCTAGCACTTATTGGTGGGAACATACTTTTAGTATATTTATATAGTATTTTGAAACATAAGTTATTTTCATTATTTCATATTTGATATTTTGACTCTTATAAACATTTTGTTCAAATAATAACCACGATGAAAGCTAAAATTGAATGCCGCCATAAATTAATATGGACCTCAAAATTAATTAATCATAGTGCTTGTGTATGTGAAAAGTTCCATTTGAGCATTATATGATATCTTGGTCAAAACCTTTAAGGCGCGCTATCAAACAAATACCTGGATGTAAGTTTCTAGAGTGTATCTACTGATATTTTTGTTTTGCGCCATGAAAACCATAGAAAATCATGTTAATATTTTATTATTTAATATATTGTGAGCATAATTTTTAAATTTACACTAGTCAAGTTTGAAATGTACATCAAGTGAAGCACACATCCCATCTTTATTAAACTTTGTTTAAAAGATAACATGTAACACACGACAAATCTACATAGATAGATTGTACTACAACTCATTTATTGCAGATCCTATTGCTAACGACATGTGAATTGGGTGAACACGTAGCCCGAACTACCGGCAACAAAATACCTAGCTATAACATTGTGGATTGCTGATGCCGCTTGCCAGCGGATACTTGTGTCCTGGCTTAGTACCTTCTCTCTTTGGAACTTGCTGTCGGCTCCGACCGGCAGAGGCTCTGCTACCCCTTCTCAATCACGAAGATAGTTCTACACCGTATCCCTTGGCTTCAACGTAAAGAAACGAGAAGAGAACTAGACTATACTCCCTCGTTCTCAAATAATTGTCTTCTAGCCATCTCAAATGGACTACAACATACAGATATATGTAAACATGTTTTAGAGTGTAGATTCACTCATTTTGCTCCGTATGTAATTATTTGTTAAAATCTCTAGAAAGACAATTATTTAGGAACGAAGAAAGTATAAGGCTAGGTACGTGGATGCATGGCCCTCGTTGCGCTGACCGCATGCCGTGCCATTTTTTCCAAACCGATTCTTTTGTTCGTTTTCGAAGGGATCGACTTGTTGAGCAGTTGTAAAAGTCCACATGCTTGTGTGTGCAAAACACGGTGGATCTCCTGAGCCGCAGGGTCGTCCACCGTGACGTGAAAGAATGACCGCTTACACACGGGGTAAAAGTACGGAAAAATTTCTGATAGTAGCGTACGTTTAGCTGGCACACGTACTGCAAGAGCGCAGGCGCCCAACCAACTGCTACTACTAAGGGCATGTACAATGGTTGATAATATAGTCTTATCTTAAGTCTTGCATTTAATTTAGATATGACAAAAAAGTATGTCTACAATGGGTCATATCTTAGCCTTATCTTAAATAACTTCCTAAAAACATGGTGAGACATATTGTGTTAAGAGATCATCTCTTGTCTTCTCTTAAATAAAAGAAGACAAGCCTTCTCTTATGATTTCTCTCTCCTTCATCTCATCATTTATCCTACGTAGCATTGCTAAGATAGGACCTTTGTACATCGAAAATACACAAGAGCACTCGTCCTCGCATGCTCACAATATCTTTTGCCATCTGTTTCCTGCAGATCCGATACAATATACATTAGTGGGCCCGAGAATCCGAGATAGATTTAATGATGCACATCGCTAACATGGTCTACGTGATACTGGCACACGCGGCCAGCTCCTTTTTGTGCTGGCGGCCTATTTTAAGCGCATGGTTTTGTACTCGTCATATGCCGTCCGATTAGCCCAACTGATAACTGATATATGATTCTTTTTTTCAATTTACAGACATTTATTGAATATGTGAACATTTCTGGATTTGTGAGTATATTTTGAATTCTCCGCAAACATTTATTGAATCCATGAACATTTATTGAATTCATGAACAACTTTTGAATTTACGGCGAACATCTATCAGATTCCTGAATATTTTTTGAATTGGCGAACATATTTCCAATTCTTAAACATTTTTTAACTCGTGAACAATAGTTGAATCCACGAACTTTTATTGAATTGTTTCTAGAATACTTGAACTTATTTTGAATTCCCAAATATTTTTAAATTTGCCACGAACATCTTTTGTATTCGCGAACAGTTTTTACATCGAACATTATTTGATTTCACCATTAAAATTTCGAATACATTTTCTGAATCTGTGATTTTCTTTAAAAAAAAGACGATGGCCCCGGTCTCTGCGTCAATCGATGCATACACCATCTTTATTACTATTTAACAGAGTCTGACAACATGAATACATGGATCAATCCAAAGCCACTCATCCGACAAAAAAAAGTCGCAACATTACACTCTTGATAATGTGCCCGAACCGCATGAACACACGCTATCTAATCTGGTAGCCTCACGCATTTGCCCCCGCATCGGCCCGAGAGCACCACCCGGTCCGGCCGACCCGCACCGCGCACCGCATGTGCATGCTCTGGATCCGCCGCCGCCATCTTCCGCCATCCCATCTGCAGGAGCGATCAACGCATTCACCTTGCTAGCCGTACTGCCATCGATGTCACCACGATGACAGAGAGCACCACCACTGTGCGCTCGTCCATCAAGATGCATGCGCCGTCAAGACTCCGCTGCACCATGTCGCCAAGATCCGCTGTCGTCGACGCGGTAGATACGATGCCGCACCATCTCCTGATCCAGATCGCCGCCAACGCCAACCCAACAGTGTCCGCCATCCACACAGCTCCCAATCCGACACCTTAAAAAATGGTGTGGTGGAACGATGCCGAAGACGCCGTAGCTGCCCACCATGGTTAGGGCTTTCATCCGGGACACAAACGACGTGGTGGAAGTAGAAGCAGATCTGACGAGCGTCTCCATAGACAAGAAAACGGTGCCCTAGGGCGTCAGCCGCTGCCGCGACCGAAAGGCCTGCTAGGGATTTCTCCCAATATGAACCCCCACCTCCAGCTTAAACCGCATCTAGGATCAACAAGTCTTGTGACCCAGATCCACACGGAGAGGCATGCCGAGCACGAGACGAAGGCTACTAGGCGTCCCGATCCAAATCAGGCACCTGCGGGCGAACCCGACTGCCAGGCACCCGCAGTGTTCCGAACGGCCGGAAGGATCGGACGGATCCGGTCCAGGAGATCACCCCGGATCGCCGCACCCGCTTGCCCACACGGAGCTCCTTCAAACGGACGGATGGATCAGGCGGATCTGATCCAAGCGCCCACCACCGAGCGCGACAACAAGCTCCCCGCCGACCCTTTCCTTAATTGTGTCCTGGGCTTGCCCGGTGCCAGCCTCTTGCGGCGGCGAGGAAGGAAAGGGAAGCGGGGAAGGCTAAGGGGCGACGACACGAGATCGCTCCCCATGTCGCCCTATCGGGGCGGGGGAGGGGGGAGGGGGGCTTTGCTCTCTCTTCCTAATATGTGAACATTTTTTGAATTTGCTGCGAACAAATTTTTAATGCGAGAACATTTCCAAATTTGCGAACAATACTCAAATTCACAAACATTTGTTTTGAATACTTGAATTTTTCAGGAAATCTTGAACATAGTTTGATTCCGCGAACATTGTTTTTGAATACTTAAGAAAATTCTAGAATACTTGAACATATTTTGTATTCGTGGACATTTTTTTAATACTTGAACATTTTTCTAGAGTACCTGCATATATTTTAAATTTGTGAACATTTCATGAATTTTTTCTTCGCAGGTGAACATTTCTTGAATTTGCCATGAACAAATTTCGGATTCGCGGACATTGGGCGGACGTTCAAGAGGTGCATGCCCAACATGGACCGTGTGTGATTCAGAAGGAATTACTATCACGTAATGAAAAGAATTTTTGCTTAATTAACATGGACCGAATATGATTACACGACATGCAGGCGCGGTGTGCCGTGACGGCATGGATATCAAACGGCGCAGTTACTGAATGTTCAACGGTACGTATTACTCCTGCTCTATACGATGGCATTCAATACATGATGCGACGCGTCCTTGTTCCACTGGTACAAGGAGCGGCAGCAGGCGAGCTCGTCCGCTACTTCGCCGCACTCCTTTGTAAGTACATGTCCTAATGACCTGTCTGCAGCAACACACATACGGCTGTTCCACACGTACGCATCGGTTAGGCATGCAGGGTCACGTCGAGAAAGCAACTTTCCATTTATGACTTGGCCGTCCCGGGTGGGCAGCCGTGGTGTGCTGTGCTTGGGTCGACCGATCCAAAAGTGCCCGTGATTCCGACCTCGCGAAATTCCGCCCCCCACAAGTGAGAACAAATATTTGCAGCAAGAAAAAGTTTGGTAGTACAAACTTCTTTTTGCCGAAGACTTTGGTAGTATAAACTACTTCCTCCGTTCATTAATATAACATGCCTTGGATATTTTAATGTAAACTACATCCGATCTAAAATGAGTGAATAAATACACTAAAGCATGTTTATGTACATCTGACTCACAAAAAAATTTAAACATCTTATACTTATATAAACGAAGGAAGTAGCTGAAAAAAAAATCTCTGGCATCCATCCAAAGATTGCTTTGAATCTGAAAGGGCGCCATCACAGATGAGCTGAGCTAACATAGAGCTGGCCCACCTGGCTGCACCCGATTGGCTCCTTGGCTAGTTAGAATGTCATGGAGAGACGTCGCCAGCAGCTGTCACCGACTCCTTTGAGGCCAACTCCACCGGGCGACCCCATCTTATCCGGGCGCGTCCGTTTGGGGTAGAACGAACGAATAGCGCGGCCCAACGCGCGGCCTTAAACGGACAAATGTCCGCAATCCGTCTGTTTTCGATCCATCCCCGGCCCAAAGTTGCGCTCGGTTTGGGGTGAAAGCAGACGCGTCTTGGACGGGGCCTTACACCTTGTCTCCCCTCCCCCCCCCCCACCGTGGCCCGCCTGTCGAGGACACTACCAGTCCCTCCCTCCCAACGCTTCGACCCTCTCTCTCCCGACCCGCCCCGCCACCGGCGCCGCCGCTATTCTCCGGGCGCCTCCTCACCGTGCAGCCGCCGGCCGTCCATACCAAACCACGTGGCCGCCATCACGCCCGCGCTTCGCCGTTTTCGACGTAGTTTTGGCCGTCGCCGTCTTTGCCGGTGGCATAGGAGACACGCCCGCCGGCGACATAGCACGGCGTCCGCAGCAGCTTCCGACGGCTCCAGAGCGGCCAGTAGTCGGCCGGCAACCACCCCTGCTGCGTCGAGGTGATCATCGCGGCCTCTTCGCCACCACGCCCGCAAGGTGTTCGACATTTTTCCCACAAATGTATGGATAGTGGAGATGAGTTCTTCTTCCACCACTTCCTTTGTTCATCGTACGATTCGTCGTCGGATGATGAAGATCTTGTGGTGGCTGCACTGGTCGTTCACGACCACATTCAACGGCAGCTTCCTCGGTACAGGGGGTCAGTCCCTGGCCGTGCTCCCAACCTGAACCGCAACAGGGAGAGAGGCCACGCCCTGCTCTATGCCGATTACTTTTCCAACGAACCGCTCTTCAAGCCGGATAAATTCCGACGCCGTTTTTGAATGAGAAGGCATGTGTTCAATCGTATCCGAAAGGGAGTGGTTGCTCATGACCCATACTTCGAGTGCAAGACGGATGCCCTTGGCAAGCTTGGGTTCTCCTCTTACCCGAAATGCACCGCGGCCGTCCGCATGCTTACCTATGGAATTCCAGGCGATTTGGTGGATGAGTACGTGCGTATGAGCGAGACAACTAGTCTGATGTCAATGTACAAGTTCTGTCAGGTTGTGATCGAGGTGTTTGGTCCAGAGTACTTGAGGCAGCCAACTGCCGCTGATATAGAGAGATTGTTGGAGACCAACACAGCTAGAGGCTTTCCAGGCATGCTTGGCAGCATAGATTGTATGCACTGGGAGTGGAAGAATTATCCATTTGCTTGGCAGGGCCAGTACAAGGGGCATGTAGGTGAGTGCACTGTCATATTAGAAGCGGTGGCATCGCAGGATCTCTGGATATGGCATTCTTTCTTGACATGGCAGGTTCTCACAATGATATCAACGTGCTGCAACGTTCTCCAGTCTTCGCGAGGCTTACAGAAGGCCGCTCCCCACCTGTCAACTTTGAGATCAACGGCCACCAGTACAACAAAGGATACTATCTAGCTGATGGTATATATCCTCAGTGGTCAACCTTTGTGAAGAAAATCTCGAAGCCCCAACGTGAGAAGAGAAAGATATTTGCCCAAATGTAAGAGAGTGCTAGAAAGGATGTGGAACGTGCTTTTGGTGTGCTTCAATCTCGATGGGGCATCGTTCGATACCCTGCACTGTCATGGGATGGAAGGAAGCTTTGGGAGGTGATGACTGCTTGTGTGATCATGCACAACATGATCGTCGAGGACGAGCGTGATGACAGTATCTTCGACCAAGGATTTGATTTTCAAGGCAACTTCAGTGTAAACATCATGGCAATTCATATGCAATAGACATGGCAACTTTTAATCCAAAAAAAATTTCATCAAAACATATCAACATGTGATCTAGTTTCGAAGATCTCATCGCGAGGGATTTAATGGTGAAAACGGATTTTCAATCGGATTTTTCGTTTAAGAGATAAAACATTTTAAAAACTGAAAATCCAAAAAGATTCCTGCATGCATGCATGCGATGACATGGCAATCTGTTTACATTAGAGACGTGTGGTGCGTCTCCCTTCCTGCCACACGTGTGGCAGTTAGCGCGACCCTTAAAGATTCTGGATAGATCCTCTTATCTGTTTTTGCTGTTTTACAACATATAAACATGTACGGATATGGAAATTGCAGCACCGTGCAGCTACAGTCCCGCAGCAGGTTGGCGGGCGAATGGTCATAAGCGGGAAGACAACGGGCATGTCGACTGCTACGAGTATTCCATTCTCGTAGACAACTACATTTGCATGATGAGCAAGAGGTGTGTTGTTTTCCTGGAGAAAATTTTGAGAAAATCATCAATTTGTTTAGCTTTATTTAAATCTGTTTTTTGATCTGAGATTTTGTACTGTACTCTTCTGGGAGGAATATGTAGCAAACGGTTCAAAATTAGAAACTTCTTTACATTTTAAGGAATAATCCATCTTACCCCTTCGAAAAAGTAGAAGGAATAATCCATTTTAATATGTTCCTTTATATATGCAGAGAACTTCTTAATTAGTACTAATTCATATGTCAATATGTTACGATGATACTAAATAATGGTGCTCTTTCTAATTATCAGGAAGACTGTACCATTGTCTATTTTTGTGTGTGCATATTTTTGGTAGTATATTGAACAATTCTCCTTGAAAAGTTGAAATAATTGACAGATCCACAGAAATGAAAGTTGCGGCGATGTCGTTCATACTCCATATATTACTTAGAGAGGACACTAGCAGTGGAATGGCCATCAGTTATTGTAGTAGTTTTCTGAAAAAATAACCTCCTTTTATGCAGTGACTTTAATTTGGCCATGGAGAATTTGAGAAGTAATTTTCAGGAGAAGAGCATCTTTTATCTTGCATAAAGATTGCATCCTTATCTTTCCTGTTCCTCTTGAACGTGATTATGCAACAATTTAAAACTATAATTAAATGTTCTTGCAGAATATAAAGTAAAAGTAGTATTGTCATGTACTTTTGTTTAACCTTCAGTGTAATATTTGTTAATAGTCTGTTTTTCACTAATGGGAACTAAGACTTTCATGTACTCTGTATGAAAGCTGCATTTGTACTGACTGATTATAATGTGCTTTGCTTCTCATCACGCGACTGATAATTCTCTGAAATACTCACTCTATTTTAATCAAGGCGTTGGAGGTGTTATCACTGTAGGAGGTAAGGTTTGCAGCCAAAATGTATCACTTATCACGTCCAGACAATCGAGAAATATAGCACAATAAATTTCTTTTTCTCTTCCATTAACCTGCAGCAGAGGATTTGGCTAATAATTTGCATCTTATCTTATAGTTTTCATGACTAGTTGTTCTAATATAGAATAGCCTCTCTGTCTGTAACATGTACGTACTTGTTTGAGTTGCCATTCGTAGGGTCTGCTATCAGTGATATAATAAAATGACCTATTTGCTTGTAGTTTCATGCAAGGTTTTGTAAAGTTATTTTGATAATTTTACTTGGTAAATGGAAACGTTCATTTATTTTATTTTTCAATCACTGAACAAAAACTTGACCACCGGTACATGGCCAGCTAGGGACTTTAGATAGTGCTCACATGCACTTCTAGTCCTTTACTGTTTGGACTCTACGATATTACTCAACTTTCCTAAGCATGTCTAACGGACCCAGATTTATTGTTTAACTAACCTGGAAAGTGAAACACAAACTAAAAGGACTCTGAATAAGCATAGCTCATAGCTCAACTCTAATTTTTGTTGTGCCAATCATGAGATATCTGCATAGAGTTCTCAGGCAGTCTTACTTCCCTTAGCTTTTGGTCATTCGAAATTTCCTTACGACCTTCCTTTCAATTTCTGAAATTGTGTGCACTTTGTTTTTTTCTGCATGAATCCTCTACAGTACATGTACATGTCAATTGACTTAATTTCCTCTTCAGGTTGGCAACGTTGCTACAAGGCTGGACAAGTCACCTAGTGAAATCATTTGCTTCACCTGTTCCGAAGACCATACAAGTTTTTTTTTGACTTTATATTGTATTGACCTGAAAGGCTACAAAGTACATCTGATAAATTAGGATGAACTTTTCATATGTAGCTAGTATGTTGCACATATCTTACTTGCGGAAATGATTTATTACTAGGTTCGTAATATACAAATGTGAAGACACATATGTTGAATGTTCTATTTTTGGGTATGGATGGATTGCAATGCTGAGTTGAGATATATTGGTTTATGTCTGTTTTAATGCAGAAAATGCCCCTATTTAGCCAATTATTTGTTGTTTTGGGAATGATGTTCAAGGGCAGATTGACTGCCGGGAAATCCTGTATATGTCCTGCATCATCAGTCTGCCGGCAAAAAACTATGTGCCGGGAATATTTCTAACTGCCGGCAATGGTTCCACCAGGTAGGTCAGATCATTTGCCGGGGATTCTTGTAACTGCCAGGAATTGTTTTTCCCGACAGGACTTTCAAGGGCAGTTCGTAAGTGCCGGCGAAAATCTTTCCCGGCAGCTATTCTGACTCCACTGGCTCTTTTCCTGGCAGTTATGGTGCCCTCTTAAGTTTAGCCATGGTGTAGTGAATGTTGAGCCCCTGCACCAAGAACCGGTCACGTTTGATGAGTTCTGTCAGTTTCACCCGCGGTACTACCCGCGCCCGTCGTCTGTCGATCTCACCTTCCTTTACATCCACGGCCGTGCGCCCGTATCTCCTCGACCGCCGGAACGACGGCTGTGCCCGCTTTTCGTTAACCAGGTAAACTAACTACTAATGCCAATTCCAATGCAGGGACTCAAACGGAGGTTTTGTCCGTTTAGGTCGCCACTTTGGCCGATGTCCGGCCTTTTCCATTTCATTCTAACCATTGCACACAACCAGTCTAGCCCATTTGGTCAAAAGGATATCTATCTGCTGCCTATTTTGCTATCTATTTTACTATGTTTGGTTATGATATATGCCCTTCAAAGTTTCTTTGAAGGCAATTGATGAAGCATCACACTTTGCATCTACCTCGGAATTGGTCTTTCCCCTCAGCCTCTTCTCAGCTTCACTTGGGCAGTCCATCTTTGCGGCCCCCACCTCTCTTTTGGGCGGCATATTGGTCCTTGAATTTGGGGCAATTCTTGATCATCCTCCAACAATGGCTTAAGATGAATGCCTGGCCTTCAAGGTGTCCAAGGCTTGACATGCTTACATTTGAAATGGACAATATAGATTCATATGCATAGGAGGAGGATATTTGCTCTTTACCAACAAGGGAAGAAAATGTTACCATGTCTTTGATCCCAAGGCCACTCACGAGGTCGGCCTTCGACATTCTCATGAGCACTACAAAACTTGTTGCACTCGGCTTGGATGAAGCCCCACCTCTTTTGAATTAAAACGTCGGTCCGGTCACTCTCAAACTTGTAGGGTTCAAACTTCCTATGCTCAAGAAAGTAATTGTCGGGCCTCTTCTAACATGTGGTTCCTTTTTGCTCGGCTGCAGTTTTCGGATCTTGTCCAATTGCCATCCAACCTTCGCAAATCAATTTCTCCTCCCCATCGATTTATGCTCACGTCCATGAGCTCTTCCTCCTCTTTTGTGCCTAGCCTTACGCCCAAAGCTCATCCTCAAACTCCAATGGCTCTCCGTCGATGTTGACACCCTCGCCATCCTCGGAGTGTTGTCCATCATTGTATTGGTCGTGGCCGTCTTTGCCTTGAGTGTCCTGGCCTTGGGTGTACTCGTCTATGTCGTCTTTGGTCTCATCGCCATCAAAAGCTTGGCCAACCTCGTTGATCATCTCCTCCAAGTATTTGGCCAACGTCGGAGTGGGAGTTTCAACAAACAGCCGGCGGGCATCGGGCATGTTGGCTGGCAAGATCACTTGCGGGTACTTCCTTTGCACCCAGATGGACTGCACAGTGGACTGTATGTTGGAGTGGCCTGGCCGCGATGGGAGGGGACTCGAGACAGGGATAGGGCACGAGGAGGGCGTCGTGAGAACGATAGAGAGCTAAGGAAGGACCCGATTGCTTTCTCACATGTGAGAGAAGGGTTCTTCTGTAAATATCACAGGGACTAAAATGATAACCTAAATAACCCAGATGAAAAACCAGAAGAAAAAAAACATCTGCGTGGCCTGCCAAATCAGCACCAAATTGGGATGAACAGTAAAATTGGGGGCAAATTGTGTCACATGAAGGTAAAATGTGGAGTGAATCTTTAAATTAGGGTAAAAATGTGACCAATTCCTGATTTGGGGGTAACTTCTAGCACAAGGGTCAAATCATGGGGGTAAAGCATGAGTTAACTCTTTCTATAATGACACCATTCATCAGTTTGATTCAAAATAAAGGAAAAGAGAGTCCAAAATGTGTTTCTAACCGGAGTGATGCTCTAGAAACTACAACTAAGGAAAATGCCAATTCTATAAATGTATGACCATGCCTTTGATCTCCCAAAGCATATTTATTCATGTATATATGATGGTCGTTTTAGATTAGGAAGCAAAAGAAAAATAAAGTTCACGCTCAAGAACATCGCATATCATGTGGATAAATAACATCATAGGTCCAACCGAGACAAATCGATAGTTGTTGCTGAAGAAAGGGGGTGCCTTGTGCATCCCCAAGCTTTAATCCTTGAGACTTCTTGAAGTATTTTCTTTGGATGCCTTAGGCATCCACAAACTTGATCTCTTTTCTCTTCTTATTCTCCTCATATCGCTCTGTCACCTGGATCTTACATACTTCATCCACACAAAATCATATAAATATGTTTATTTTTTGTTACTAGACATATGTATAGTATTTCAGATAATTATAATTTGTTTACTTTCTTAAGGTTGTGAAATGCCCCGGTTTAATTGTTGCAACTACTAAGGTTCGATGTACATGCATACTCTTTGTTCACACACAATGCAAGCACAAAAATTTCTACATTCAAAATAGTAACTTTTGAGTTTTGAATTAGATTTTTTTCCTTCACACATAATTCATGTGCAATCAATCTTTATGTTTCCGCAGCAACGCCCGGGGAAATCACCTAGTTTATATAGAACTCGTGAGTAGGTTGGTATAAATAGTATTTAAAGATGACAACTATAACAGTAATTTGTCAAAACAGATCTGTATATAAAGATGTAATAAGATTCATACTTCTTCAAATCTCAAAATTATGATAAATTACCACGTAACAGAGAACCTACTCATACTTGGATTAATCCAATCCCGATCGCTCCTTAACCAGGATGAAAATTGTACCCGCATCTAATTAACGGAAAGATGTGTGAAGGGAAGATTATGCTTGGTGCGAGGCCATCCATCTTTTGTTGGTTTTCCAGGTGACTGAGATTCCTTCTAGAAGTCCATGTGCTTGTGCGTAAAACACGGTGGAACTCATGAGCCGCAAGATCGTCCACCGTGACCGTGAAGAATGACCGAGGCCTATTTTTTACCATCCCAATGCAGCAAGCAGCGGCAGAGATTTCGGGAGCATCTAAGCCCGGGCACCAAATCGCCCTGTCCATCAAGAACTACTTTCTTCCAGTCGAACGGTTTATTGGAGTTGTCGCTTGTGATTTGAGGTGAGCTTGCCATCCAGAGCATCCCATGTCAGTATTACAGCTGTTCGCACATCGCAATATGACAATATATAAGATGCAAATAAACGGCCGAGGAGTAACTGGTCACGCGCACAGATGCTCTCGATATCCACGTCGTTGGGTTGTGCATCTGGATCTGGGCCATTTCTTTATACGAGTGGTTGCGGTCTGACAGAAAATGCAAACTGTAGTGAAATATGTGCGCGGCAGCGATGGGTGGTGGGCCATGTTAACGCGCATGTGGACGGCCAGCCGCCGTCGGCGAACTGAGTCGCGGGTCAGAATCGGAGGACCCGTCTGTGCCGTGGATCAGGAAGTCCCCTTTCCGTTCAGTGGGTACAGGCATGAATTGAATGCAGGTCCAGTGTCTTCTCCGCCTAGGGCGAGGATCATTTGGAAGCTGGAGACCGAGAGAACTCGCCTCCGACATCGGAGCTGTCAACGGGCAAGATGAATCCCCAGGCGCCCGGGTGGAACAAGAGGTCAGTGTTGAAATTCTTCCTCCCGTTAGGAATGTATAGATTTACAGAAACTTCACATGACTAAAGAAATCGTACAATTAGAACAACTAGGGGTGAATGCTGCTTACTTTTAGGTAGTTCATACGAGAACTGATTCTGTTTGCAGGCAGATTAGGTGCTGCCGCAAAGAGCAGAACACCCTGCCCAAATCAAATCAGTGGGCTCGAGAAGGCTGTTAGGTGTTTTTGCTGAGAACCCAGCTGAAAGTTTGATCAAACCAGTTCTTGCGACTACTTTTGACTCTTTGGGCGAGGCGTACGACTTCTACAATCTGTATTCATGAGAGAAGGGGTTTGGCATCCGATATGGGAAGAGCCGGCTTATTGTCAAGAGTACGAAATGCATGCAGGAAATAGTGTGTGGGTGCTCGGTAAGTAAGAAATTTTGCTTTAGATAGCTTGTGTCCATCAATTAAGTTATGGTCAGGAGTGCTGTAATTTTCTTAATTGAGTGAAATTTGGAAACATGTTGCAGGGTAAAGCTGATGTTGAGAACACAAGGTCTTGTTGCTGTGAGTATCCTGCTCTGATAAGGCTTCTACGCGCAGAGGACAACCGGTAGTACATTGCATAGCATAGAGAGAATCACAACCATTCGCTTTCACCTAATTTTGCTGAGACAGTCCACTGGCCATTGCATAAGCACATCGACGTATATAGCAATGACCGAATAGTGGTAAATGCGAGTCGTCTCCTATCTCAGGCGCTGTATTTTTCAAGTTGAGAGGCGGTTGCCGTGTGGCGTACATTGCGAGGGGCGGCGGGTGAACACGACTATGCGGATGATTAGAAGGTATGCCACTGACCCATTAGGATGTGCTGGCATATTTAGTTGTGTATTGCCCCCTAAAATCAATCTCCCATTTCCGCCTATCGCTTGCCAGATTCATGGTGCTTGAGGATGTGAACGTCTGAACGATGGTGACATCCTCATTGGGCGCTATATTATCCGGTGGCCACGACGCATGCTGGTCAGCAACAGCCGGCAGTGCCGGTGTTAAGCGTGGAGGGGCAGATCTGTGCAACGGAGGCGGGCTTGAATGCTGGAAGGCAAGGTTCACCACATCCATAGCTCCTGGCTGGACGCGGAGGTCTGTGCGTAATCAGTTCTACAAATTCAGAAAAAGTAATTCAACCCTGAAGTGATGGGTGTACATGCATATTTTTCTTGTTTTGAATCATGACGGTGATGAAGAGCATTTTAACAAGTAATGTATCTTGTTGGACGGTAGTTTTTTTTCATTGGTATAGGTAGACGGTGCTGGTACATTTTGAGCTATTTTTTTAAAATAATACATTTTTTTATTAATTTGCACAAATATTATGCCGATATTTTAATTTTCAAAAATAATATCCAATCAGCCAACAGAAGGCCGATTGGCCTAGTCGGCCAACCGCAGGCTGATTGGCCTCCTGTCGGCCTACAGATGGCTGATAGGCCAGTCGGCTATTGGTGGTGAACCTGTCGGCCAGTTGTAGACTGATTGTGTCCTGTCGGCCAACTGTGAGCTGATTGAATTTTTTTAGTTGTCCTATTAATATTCGGTAATAATTCGTACTATATGTGGATGTAAAATATTTAGGTGTGTCAGTATTTGAAGTTGCTCCGGCAATATCCGAAATATATGTAGATGTCAAACATTTAAATCTGTCAATATTTGTAGTTGCTCCCGTAAATATTCGTAATATATTTGTACGTGTGTGAATTTTTTTAGTTGCTCCGTCAATATTTCGTAATAATCCGTACTATATGTGGATGTGAAATATTTAGGTGTGTCAGTATTTGAAATTGCTCTGGCAATATTCAAAATATATGTAGATATCAAACATTTAAATCTATCAATATTTGTAGTTGCTCCCACAAATATTCGTAATATATTTGTACGTGTGTGAATTTTTTTAGTTGCTCCATCAATATTTCGTAATAATCCGTACTATATGTGGATGTGAAATATTTAGGTGTGTCAGTATTTGTAGTTGCTCCCGCAAATATTCGTAATATTTTTGCAGGCGTGTGAATTTTTGTAGACCGTTAATATTCCGTAATATATATACATGTTGAATATTTAGTAGTGCGGATATTTTAAGTTGCTGCTTAATACTTGCCTGTCATTGTTGAAAAAAATTATGTGAACCGGCCGACAGGACCCAATCAGCCCACAACTGGCCGACAGGGTTGGCCGACTGGCCTATCGGCCATCTATAGGCCGATAGGAGGCCAGTCAGCCTGCTCCTGGCTGACTAGGCCAATCGGCCTGCTGCTGGATGATAGGATTCTATTTTTGAAAATAAAAATATCAGCGTAATTTTTGTGCAAATTAATAAGAAAAATGTATTATTTAAAAAAATTAGCACATTTTGACAACTATTTGACATCTTAGTGAATGATTTCGGTAGAAGTCTGAAGATTGGTATATGTAGCAAGGTGGTTCTGCAAACTCGATGTGTGCTTCTGATAAATGAAACAACATTTATCTGGTTCATTGCTCAGCTGGGTGGCAGTCTGAGTACCTGTGGTGCCTTGACATTGAGCTGTGATAAGCAGCTGGACACCAAAAGTTTTGACGATCATGTGTTCGTCGTAAGTATATGGCGCATTTCTGCAATGCATGCAAAGTAAGGGAGTAAATAGCATAAAACTACTATTTTACATGCTAGGGTTCCAAAAAACTACCAGTTTTTAATTTTTCTCAGATAACTACCAAATGGAAGGTCGGCTGTTTGAAAAAACCCAAATCGTCGAGTCTTTATCAGCTGATCACGATTATGACAAGTTGGACCCACAGCTAAACAAACCGTTAGTTTGACCGTTAACTTACATGTGGGGCCCACATGTAAGTTTCCTCTTCCTCTTCTCTTTCTTCTTTCTCTTTATCTCTTCTCTTCCTCCTCTGTGCCTCCTGTGCCAGACCTCTCCTCTCCCAAGCCGACGACCGCCTTCCCCTCCCGAGCCGGCGACCCCCTCCCTCTCCCAAGCCGGCGAACCTCCCCCCAAGCCGGAGCTCCTGGTGGCGACGGTTGCAACGATGCCGGACTCGTCCGTGGCACTCCAGCAGCAGCGCAGGCCATCTGCGTCAAGCTTGTGGAGGTCGCGCCAGGCGGCAGCAGGCAAAGCGAGGCATGGCGCGGCGGTGGCCAGGCAGGCGAGGCATGGCGTGGCGGCGCGCATGAGCGAGGCACGACATAGCGACCGCTCTTGGCGCGGCTCGCCACGCCCGGCATGGACCCGGCCGCTGCGGGTGTGGCTCGCCGGCGGGATCGAGCTCCTGGCTGCCAAGGGGACCCGATTGTTTTTTTTAGAAAACTCATAGGGACTTGATTGCTTTTTCAGAAAACTTGTAGGGATCCGATTGCTTTTTACAAAACTTACATGTGGTACCCAGATGTAAGTTAACGGTCAAAGTACACGGTCAAACAAATGGTTATCTTACATATGGGCCTCAGTTGTCATAATCGTGAGCAACTGATAAAGACTTGACGGTTTGAGTTTTTTGAAACAGTCGACCGCCCATTTAATAGTTATCTGAGAAAAATTAAAACCCCGTATTTTTTTGAAACCCTAGCCTGTAAAGTAACAGTTTTATGCTATTTACTCAGGGTAAGGATTGGGGCGGCTGTGCCAGGCAGGACACGGTCTTTAGGTGAAGCATATGACTTGTACAACTTGCACTCCTACGAGAAGGGATTTGGTACTATTACATATGGAAAAGGCAGACCAAATGTCCAGCTGTCAAAATGCATGCTGGAAATCGTTTGCGGCTGTGTGGTAAGAACTTCATTTGAGAATTCTCCAGAATGTACTGCTGGTTTGTTGTGATGTCAATGGCCAAAACTAAAGTTCTGAATGTTGTGTGTTATGCAGGGGAAGGCTGGTGGTGAGAGGTCATGCCGTTGTGACTTGTGAGTGCCCGGCTCTTATACGATTGTTGCGATGGGGTGGCCTACAACAAGCAAGGAGAAGGTGCCATATGAAGGTTTGGGTAAGCTGGCAGGACTGCACAATTTGTGCATCAGCAGGGCCGACCATGGGGATGTTCCGAAACAGTCTTGAAGGCCTGCGGCTTCGAGGTTCACCGGAGGAACAAGGGCACCAATGCGGAACTAAGACTACAAGGTGGCTGCTGAACATTGGAGGAAATATGAGACCAGTGTGATGTATCTTGTGAGCAAAGCAAAACATTTCTATATCGGCCTGTAATGAATTATGAAATTTTGTGTTGTGCTCTTGAGTAGCCCATGCTGTATGTTTTTAAGTTCTCAGTGGTAGTACGCAGCTTGACTATGCAATTATTGTAATCTAACGAAGTGATGTTTAGGGCCAATCAAACTACATGGGTTGGCAATGTTAGCATTAGAACAACGTGGTCAGCTCATGAATAAAAAGCAGATGTTGATCTGTCAATCAGTAGCTGTGCCTTGTTCTGAATTTAGTAAGATATGAAATTTGTGACTACAATTGTTTGGTGTATGCTCATGCTCCAAACCAGAGGTTTAAATTTCATTGTATAGTTGGCCATGCCTGCTTGGGCATGAAGAGAAAAATACAACAAATTGAACTTTTTAACACCAAGGGCGGGAGGTTGGCTCAAGCTCTGTACATAAGCACTTAAGCAGGGAGTTGAGGGGCAGGACTGCAGGCAGACTCTGTTTCAGTCATCCACGCGAAGGTGTGGTTGGAGCAAGATCAAGTTTCAGTGGAAGGAGAAATAGAGTGAATGGCTCAGACCGAGTTATCTAGCGCCTCCTCTGTGGCTACGGCTTCAGAGCATACTCAACTGATGATGGTGGATTAGCAGTTGTAAGTTGAGAGCAGTGCTCGGTTCCTGCGTATTGTATTGATATTTTGTAACGTCAAGGTGCCGTATACAGAAAAAGGCTTTCGCCCCGCTTTATATATAAAACATGAACCACAACAACACGGTACGAATACACGCCACCAAAACACACGCACACACTCAAGGCAGGATACAAAGATGTTGAACGCAGCAACACCTCCCTAGCACTACAAAGGCCACCGGGGTCCTCTGCCGTGGACACGGCACCGCGATGAGATGAAGGTACATATGACGAACCGTGAGCTCCAAGGCGGCACCTTCAGGAAGGAAACGATAGCGGAGCATCGCCACCGCCCGACCCGAGGGTCAGAGTTTCCCCTAGAGCAACACGACGGGCAGTGGCGGAGCCAGGAATATTTTTTAGGTGTGGCAGAGTTTGTGAGGGGGAAAAACAATGTAGTAACATATAACTATGTGACGTTCCTGCTTGCTGCCTCTTTTGACGGTGATCGCTGCCATGCCCAACACACTGACTAAAGATCGCGTGGTTGCTCTGTAATCGCTGCCTCTGTTGCATGTCTTAGGGGTTAGCCGACTAGGGGTCGGTCGGTCGGTCGGTAGTAGGGACAAATATCACAACAAGACATACATTGTCATGAGTTTGGAGGAGTAGCCGTTGCTCCTAGTTGTATATTGTAATACCTCAGACGATTTGAGTCCGATTAGATCTAGTTTCTTCACCGGAGAGACGGAAAGCGGTGAGGCTCTGGGTTTCGCGGAGTTGGCACTGCTCATCACACAGCTAGAGACAAGCTTGAGGGGCGGCTGCAAGGCGATTCCTGATCAACCGTGCTTGAACGAAACAGCTCGTGTATCTCCAATCAACTAGTACATTTTTTTAGCATGTCCAATCAACTTTTTTTTTGAGAGATCTTCAGGTCCAATCAACTGGAGTACATGTGAATTGATTTGCAATTGACTGCCAATGGTGTCCTCGTTTAGAACATGGGCTTGTGGGTCATGGGCTTATGTGATGCAAGTCACCTATTGCTTAATTCTCTCCTTCAGCGGCAGTTAGGCCTCTAATGAGGCAGAAACACGTAAGTAACAACACAACTACCTGGCGAAATACATTCGAGGCCATGAGTTGCCTGCCCCCTGAGAGTATTCATCGTCCAAATTGACGAAACTGATCAAAAATCCATTGACTCAGCTCAAAGCTTCATACATACAGTATATATATGCAATACTTTTGCCAAATTTTAGGTATGACGGCTGCCAAACCTCGCCATATAGCTGGATCCGCCCCTGACGACGAGCAATGAGAGCTGCGACGACGCCTTCAGGAAGGGGGCGAGTTTCGCCGCCGTCGGACCGTCCGAAGAAAGAGCGGGTTTTCACCCAGGCTAACACTCACTGCCACCGAACGCCACACCCAGGTAACCACACCGCCCCCACGGCCATAGTCACCGGGCAACACCGAGCCACGGGCTCTGCCGATGAGCACCGCGCAACCACCACCAGGGTCACCGCCCCGGCATCCAAGGCCTAAACACCACCTCCCGAGACCTGCCGCTACCCCTACCAAAGAGACTGAGCGCCCCCAAGCATCTGGCCTCCATCGACTCATCCTGTGGCACTGTGCGCGAGATGTCCTGTCGCCAGGAGCGAGACGAGCTCGGTCCTGCAGCCGTGCGCGAGACAGGCTCGGTCCTACAGCTAGGCGCGAGAAGAGATCGGTCCTGCAGCCCGGGCGCGAGACGAGCGATGGAACAAAGCTAGGGGCGGGCCAACCCTATGACGAAGATTGCGCCCGGGCACCGAGAAGACGAGGACGAAGGCCTGCACAGGCCGCTCACCGACGGGCCGACACCGAAGAAGTCCAGCCGCCGCCGTGAGACGATCCCGACCACCGCCAAGAGCTACCACCACGCCGTGGCAGCCACATCCACGCCGAGCACAGCCTGCGGCACCTGCCATCGCCGGATCGGCCGGGGACCGGCAGGCCCGCCACCACCCGGGAGCGCCGCAGCAGGGGCGGCCACTGGAGCCGGCCACCACCTGCAGCGAGCAAGAGCCCCGCCACCACAGGGGCCCAGGCTACCCGCGCCGCCGCTGCGCCAGATCTGAGCCGCTCCCAAAGCCGCCGCCACCCAGCCCAGATGACCCGCGCCATCCAGCACCGTGCGGGGGGAGGAAGAGGCCCCTCAGCTGCCCGAGTTTGCCGGGCTTTGCCCGCCAGCACGTCGGGGCGGCGGCGAGGGGAGGGAAGAGCAGGGAGGGGGGCCGAGCCCGCGCGCTAGCCTGGCATCTGCTTAGTGTTGGAGAATTGTAGTAATTTCAAAAAAATTCCTACGCACACGCAAGTTCATGGTGATGCATAGCAACGAGAGGGGAGAGTGTATCTTCATACCCTTGAAGATCGCTAAGCGGAAGCGTTTATCAACGCGGCTGATGTAGTCGTACACCTTCACGATCTGCCCCGATCAAGAAACGAACGTACGGCACCTCCGTGTTCAGCACACATTTAGCTCGATGACGTCGTCGCCTTCTCGATCCACCAAGACGAGCGAAGTAGTAGATGAGTTCCGGCAGCACGATGGCGTCGTAACGATGTTGGTGAAGAACAATCTCCACAGGGCTTCGCCTAAGCACTACGGAAACTATGATGGAGGATAAACTAGAGGGGACGGGGTTGCTGGCACATGGCTTGGTGTTTCTTGATGTGTCTTTGGTGCTAGCCCTGCCCCTCTATTTATATGTTGAGCCTTGGGGTCGAAACTTGGAGTAAAATCCTCCACAAAGTCGGTTTCACCCGAAAGGCAAGAGTCCTTCTCGGACTCCTGGGCCAGACGACAGGGTTCCTGGCGTCTGGACCCAGATGCCAGGGACCCTGGCGTCTGGCCCCTGGACTCCGCAAAACTTTCTTTTGTGCTTTCCAAAAACATTGTAGGCTTTCCCCTTTCGCCGAAATAACGTGTTCTCGTACCAAAACATTTCGGAAACACCCGGAACTCCTTCCGGTGAATTCTGGAACCCTTCCGGAGACCAAACAACATTATCCCATATATTAAACTTCATCTCCGGACCATTCCGGAGTTCCTCGTCATGTCCGTGATCTCATCCGAGACTCCGAACAACATTCGGTCACCAACATACATAACTCATATAATACTATATCATCAACGAACGTTAAGCGTGCGGACCCTACGGGTTCGAGAACAATGTAGACATGACCGAGACATTTCTCTGGTCAATAACCAATAGCGGAACCTGGATGCCCATATTGGCTCCTACATATTCTACGAAGATCTTTATCGGTTGAACCGCATAACAACATACGTTTGTTCCCTTTGTCATCGGTATGTTACTTGCCCGAGATTCGATCGTCGGTATCTCAATACCTAGTTCAATCTCGTTACCGGCAAGTCTCTTTACTTGTTATGTAATGCATCATCCCGCAACTAACTCATTAGCTACATTTTCTTGCAAGGCTTATAGTGATGTGCATTACCGAGAGGGCCCAGAGATACCTCTCCGACAATCGGAGTGACAAAACCTAATCTCGAAATACGCCAACTCAACATGTATCTTTGGAGACACCTGTAGAGCTCCTTTACAATCACCCGATTGTTGTGACGTTTGGTAGCACATAAAGTGTTCCTCCAGTAAACGGGAGTTGCATAATCTCATAGTTGTAGGAACATGTATAAGTCATGAAGAAAGCAATAGCAACATACTAAACGATCAAGTGCCAAGCTAACAGAATGGGTCAAGTCAATCACATCATTCTCCTAATGATGTGATCTCGTTAATCAAATGACGAATCATGTCTATGGTTAGGAAACACAACCATCTTTGATTAATGAGCTAGTCAAGTAGAGGCATACTAGTGAAATTATGTTTGTCTATGTATTCACACATGTATTATGTTTCTGGTTAATACAATTCTAGCATGAATAATAAACATTTATCATGATATAAGGAAATAAATAATAACTTTATTATTGCCTCTAGGGCATATTTCCTTCAGTCTCCCACTTGCACTAGAGTCAATAATCTAGATTACACAGTAACGATTCTAACACCCATGGAGCCCTGGTGTTGATCATGTTTTGCTCGTGGAAGAGGCTTAGTCAACGGGTCTGCAAAATTCAGATCCGTATGTATCTTGCAAATCTCTATGTCTCCCACCTGGACTTGGTCCAGGATGGAATTGAAGCGTCTCTTGATGTTCTTGGTCCTCTTGTGAAATATGGATTCCTTTCCCAAGGCAATTGCACCAGTATTATCACAGAAGATTTTCATTGGTCCCGATGCAATAGGTATGACACCTAGATCGGATATGAACTCCTTCATCCAGACTCCTTCATTTGCTGCTTCCGAAGCAGCTATGTAGTCCGCTTCGCATGTAGATCCCGCCACGACGCTTTGTTTAGAACTGCACCAACTAACAGCTCCATCGTTCAATATAAACACGTATCCGGTTTGCGATTTAGAATCATCCGGATCAGTGTCAAAGCTTGCATCGACGTAACCATTTACGACTAGCTTTTCGTCACCTCCGTAAACGAGAAACATATCCTTAGTCCTTTTCAGGTATTTGAGGATATTCTTGACCGCCGTCTACCTCCCCGCTAAACTTATTGCTAAGCATACATCAGGTCTAGTACACATCATTGCATACATGATAGATCCTATGGATGAAGCATAGGGAACATCTTTCATTTTCTCTCTATCTTCTGCTGTGGTCGGGCATTGATTCTGACTCAACTTCACACCTTGTAATACAGGCAAGAACCTTTTCTTTGCTTGATCCATTTTGAAATTTTTCAAAACTTTGTCAAGGTATGTGCTTTGTGAAAGTCCAATTAAGCATCTTGATCTATCTCTATAGATCTTGATACCTAATATATAAGCAACTTCACCGAGGTCTTTCATTGAAAAACCTTTATTCAAGTATCCTTTTATGCTATCCAGAAATTCCATATCATTTCCAATTAACAATATGTCGTCTACATATAATATCAGAAATGCTACAGAGCTCCCACTCACTTTATTGTAAATACAAGCTTCTCCAAAATCTGTATAAAACCATATGCTTTGATCACACTATCAAAGCGTTTATTCCAACTCCGAGAGGCTTGCACGAGTCCATAAATGGATCGCTGGAGCTTACACACTTTGTTAGCACCTTTTGGATCGACAAAACCTTCAGGTTGCATCATATACAACTCTTCTTCTAGAAAACCATTCAGGAATACAGTTTTGACATCCATTTGCCATATTTCATTATCATAAAATGCGGCAATTGCTAACATTATTCGGACAAACTTAAGCATCGCTACGGATGAGAAAGTCTCATCGTAGTCAACCCCTTGAACTTGTCGAAAACGTTTCGCAACAAGTTGAGCTTTGTAGACAGTAACATTACCATCAGCGTCAGACTTCTTCTTGAAGATCCGTTTATTCTCGATGGCTTGCCGATCATCGGGCAAGTCAACCAAAGTCCATACTTTGTTCTCATACATGGATCCCATCTCAGATTTCATGGCCTCAAGCCATTTTGCGGAATCTGGGCTCATCATCGCTTCCTCATAGTTCGTAGGTTCGCCATGGTCAAGTAACATAACCTCCAAAATAGGATTACCGTACCACTCTGGTGCGGATCTTACTCTGGTTGACCTACAAGGTTTGGTAGTAACTTGATCTGAAGTTTCATGATCAATATCATTAGCTTCCTCACTAATCGGTGTAGTCGTCACAGGAAACGGTTTCTGTGATGAACTACTTCCCAATAAGGGAGTAGGTACAGTTACCTCATCAAGTTCTTCTTTCCTCCCACTCACTTCTTTCAAGAGAAATTCCTTCTCTAGAAAGGATCCGAATTTAGCAACAAAACTCTTGCCTTCAGATTTTTGATAGAAGGTGTACCCAATAGTCTCCTTTGGGTATCCTATGAAGACACATTTCTTCGATTTGGGTTCGAGCTTATCTGGTTGAAGTTTCTTCACATAAGCATCGCAGCCCCAAACTTTAAGAAACGACAACTTTGGTTTCTTGCCAAACCACAGTTCATAAGGCGTTGTCTCAACGGATTTTGATGGTGCCCTATTTTAACGTGAATGTGGCCGTCTCTAAAGCATAACCCCAAAACTATAGCGGTAAATCAGTAAGAGACATCATAGATCGCACCATATCTAGTAAAGTACGATTACGACGTTCGGACACACCACTACGTTGTGGTGTTCCGGGTGGCGTGAGTTGTGAAACTATTCCGCATTGTTTCAAATGTAAACCAAACTCGTAACTCAAATATTCTCCTCCACGATCAGATCGTAGGAACTTTATTTTCTTGTTACGATGATTTTCCACTTCACTCTGAAATTCTTTGAACTTTTCAAATGTTTCAGACTTATGTTTCATTAAGTAGATATACCCATATCTGCTCAAATCATCTGTGAAGGTGAGAAAATAACGATACCCGCCGCGAGCCACAATGTTCATTGGACCACATACATCAGCATGTATGATTTCCAACAAATATGTTGTTCGCTCCATAGTTTCGGAGAACGGCGTTTTAGTCATCTTGCCCATCAGGCACGGTTACTTAAGTAGCAAGTGATTCATAATCAAGTGATTCCGTAAGTCCATCAGTATGGAGTTTCTTCATGCGCTTTACACCAATATGACCCGAATGGCAGTACCACAAATAAGTTGCACTATCATTATCAACTCTGCATCTTTTGGCTTCAACATTATAAATATGTGTATCACTTGATATTTAATAAAAAATAGACCACTCTTCAAGGGTGCATGACCATAAAAGATATTACTCATATAAATAGAACAACAATTATTCTCTGATTTAAATGAATAACCATCTCGCATCAAACAAGATCCAGATATGATGTTCATGCTCAACGCTGGCACCAAATAACAATTATTTAGGTCTAAAACTAATCCCGAAGGTAGATGTAGAGGTAGCGTGCCGACCGCGATCACATCGACTTTGGAACCATTTCCCACGCGCATCGTCACCTTGTCCTTAGCCAATCTTCGCTTAATCCGTAGTCCCTGTTTCGAGTTGCAAATATTAGCAACAGAACCAGTATCAAATACCCAGGTGCTACTGCGAGCATTAGTAAGGTACACATAAATAACATGTATATCACATATACCTTTGTTCACCTTGCCATCCTTCTTATCCGCCAAATACTTGGGGCAGTTCCGCTTCCAGTGACCAGTCTGCTTGCAGTAGAAGCACTCAGTCTCAGGCTTAGGTCCAGATTTAGGTTTCTTCTCTTGAGCAGCAACTTGTTTTCCGTTCTTCTTGAAGCTCCCCTTCTTCTTCCCTTTACCTTTTTTCTTGAAACTGGTGGTCTTATTGACCATCAACACTTGATGCTCCTTTTTGATTTCTACCTCCGCAACTTTTAGCATTGCGAAGAGCTCGGGAATAGTCTTGTCCATCCCTTGCATATTATAGTTCATCATGAAGATCTTGTAGCTTGGTGGCAGTGATTGAAGAATTCTGTCAATGACACTATCATCAGGAAGATTAACTCCCAGTTGAATCAAGTGATTATTATACCTAGACATTTTGATTATATGTTCACTGACAGAACTATTCTCTTCCATCTTGCAGCTATAGTACTTATTAGAGACTTCATATCTCTCAGTCCGGGCATTTGCTTGAAATATTAACTTCAACTCCTGGAACATCTCATATGCTCCATGACGTTCAAAACGTCGTTGAAGTCTCGGTTCTAAGCCGTAAAGCATGGCACACTGAACTGTCGAGTAGTCATCATCTTTGCTCTGCCAGACGTTCTTAACGTCGTCAGTTGCATCTGCAGCAGGCCTGGCACCCAACGGTGCTTCCAGGACGTAATTCTTCTGTGCAGCAATGAGGATAATCCTCAAGTTACGGACCCAGTCCGTGTAATTGCTACCATCATCTTTTAACTTAGCTTTCTCAAGGAACGCATTAAAATTCAACGGAACAATAGCACGAGCCATCTATCTACAACAAACATAGACAAGCAAAATACTATCAGCTACTAAGTTCATGATAAATTTAAGTTCAATTAATCATATTACTTAAGAACTCCCACTTAGATAGACATCCCTCTAATCATCTAAGTGATCACGTGATCCAAATCAACTAAACCATGTCCGATCATCACGTGAGATGGAGTAGTTTTCAGGTGAACATCACTATGTTGATCATATCTACTATATGATTCACGCTCGACCTTTCGGTCTCAGTGTTCCGAGGCCATATCTGTATATGCTAGGCTCGTCAAGTTTAACCTGAGTATTCTGCGTGTGCAACTGTTTTGCACCCGTTGTATTTGAACGTAGAGCCTATCACACCCGATCATCATGTGGTGTCTCAGCACGAAGAACTTTCACAACGGTGCATACTCAGGGAGAACACTTATACCTTGAAATTTAGTGAGAGATCATCTTATAATGCTACCGTCAATCAAAGCAAAATAAGATGCATAAAGGATAAACATCAAATGCAATCAATATAAGTGATATGATATGGCCATCATCATCTTGTGCTTGTGATCTCCATCTCTAAAGCACCGTCATGATCATCATCGTCACCGGCGCGGCACCTTGATCTCCATTGTAGCATCGTTGTCGTCTCGCCAACTATTGCTTCTACGACTATCGCTACTGTTTAGTGATAAAGTAAAGCAATTACAGGGCGATTGCATTGCATACAATAAAGCGACAACCATATGGCTCCTGCCAGTTGCCGATAACTCGGTTACAAAACATGATCATCTCATACAATAAAATATAGCATCACGTCTTGACCATATCACATCACAACATGCCCTGCAAAAACAAGTTAGACGTCATCTACTTTGTTGTTGCAAGTTTTACGTGGCTACTACGGGCTGAGCAAGAACCGTTCTTACCTATGCATCAAAACAACAACGATAGTTCGTCAAGTTAGTGATGTTTTAACCTTCTCAAGGACCGGGCGTAGCCACACTCAGTTCAACTAAAGTTGGAGAAACTGACACCCGCCAGCCACATGTGTGCAAAGCACGTCGGTAGAACCAGTCTCGCGTAAGCGTACGCGTAATGTCGGTCCGGGCCGCTTCATCCAACAATACCGCCGAACCAAAGTATGACATGCCGGGTAAGCAGTATGACTTGTATCGCCCACAACTCACTTGTGTTCTACTCGTGCATATAACATCTATGCATAAAGCCTGGCTCGGATGCCACTGTTGGGGAACGTAGTAATTTCAAAAAAATTCCTACGCACACACAAGATCATGGTGATGCATAGCAACGAGAGGGGAGAGTGTATCTTCATACCCTTGAAGATCGCTAAGCGGAAGCGTTTATCAACACGGTTGATGTAGTCGTACACCTTCACGATCCGCCCCGATCAAGTACCGAATGAACGACACCTCAGCGTTCAGCACACGTTCAGCTCGATGACGTCATAGCCTTCTCGATCCAGCAAGACGAGCGAAATAGTAGATGAGTTACGGCAGCACTACGACGTGGTAACGGTGTTGGTGAAGAACAATCTCCGCAAGGCTTCGCCTAAGCACTACGGAAACTATGACGGAGGACAAACTAGAGGGGACGGGGTTGCCGGCACACGGCTTGCTGTTTCTTGATGTGTCTTTGGTGCTAGCCCTGCCCCTCTATTTATATGTTGAGCCTTGGGGTTGAAACTTGGAGTAAAAACCTCCATAAAGTCGGTTTCACCCGCAAAGCAAGAGTCCTTCTCGGACTCCAGGGCCAGACGCCAGGGTTCCCGGCGTCTGGACCCAGATGCCAGGGACCCTGGCGGCTGGCCCCTGGACTCCGTAAAACTTCTTTTTACGCTTTCCAACAACCTTGTGGGCTTTCCCCTTTGGCCCACATGAAGTGTTCTCGTACCCAAACATTTCGGGAACATCCGGAGCTCCTTCCGGTGAATTCCGGAAACCTTCCGGAGACCAAACAACATTATCCCATATATTAAACTTCATCTCCAGACCATTCCGGAGTTCCTCGTCATGTCTGTGATCTCATCTGGGACTCCGAACAACATTCGGTCACCAACATACATAACTCATATAATACTATATCGTCAACGAACGTTAAGCGTGCGGACCCTACGGGTTCGAGAACTATGTAGACATTTTCTGGTGAATAACTAATAGCGGAACCTGGATGCCCATATTGGCTCGTACATATTCTACGAAGATCTTTATTGGTCAAACCGCATAAAAACATACGTTTGTTCCCTTTGTCATCGGTATGTTACTTGCCCGAGATTCGATCGTCGGTATCTCAATACCTAGTTCAATCTCGTTAACGGCAAGTTTCTTTATTCGTTATGTAATGCATCATCCCGCAACTAACTCATTGGCTACATTTTCTTGCAAGGCTTATAGTGATGTGCATTACCGAGAGGGCCCAGAGATACCTCTCCGACAATCGGAGTAACAAAACGTAATCTCAAAATACACCAACTCAACATGTACCTTTGGAGACACCTGTAGAGCTCCTTTATAATCACCCAGTTACGTTGTGACGTTTGGTAGCACACAAAGTGTTCCTCCGATGAACGGAGTTGCATAATCTCATAGTTGTAGGAACATGTATAAGTCATGAAGAAAGTAATAGCAACATACTAAACGATCAAGTGCTAAGCTAACGGAATGGGTCAAGTCAATCACATCATTCTCCTAATGATGTGATCCCGTTATTCAAATGATGACTCATGTCTATGGTTAGGAAACACTTTTGGGAAACGTAGTAATTTCAAAAAAATTCCTACGCACACGCAAGACCATGGTGATGGCATAGCAACGAGAGGGGAGAGTGTCTGTCCACGTACCCTCGTAGACCGTGAAGCGGAAGCGCGTTATAACAACGCTGATTGATGTAGTCGTGCGTCTTCACGATCCGACCGATCCAAGTACCGAGCGTCACGGCACCTCCGTGTTCAGCACACGTTCAGCTCGATGACGATCCCCGGGCTCCGATCCAGCAAAGCGTCGGGGTTGAGTTCCGTCAGCACGACGGCGTGGTGACGATGATGATGCTTCACCGGCGCAGGGCTTCGCCTAAGCTCCGCGACGATATGACCGAGGTGGAATATGGTGGAGGGGGGCACCGCACACGGCTAAGAACGATCACGTAGATATATTTGTGTGTCTTGGGGTGCCCCTGCCCTCAGATATAAAGGAGCAAGGGGGTGCGGCCGGCCCTAGGGGAGGCGCTGGAGGAGTCCTACTCCCACCGAGTAGGACTCCCCTTCCTAGTTGGATTAGGTATTGGGGAAGGGGAAGAGGGAGGGGCGCCGCCTCTCCTTGTCCTATTCGGACTAGAGGGGAGGCGCGTGGCCTGCCCTGGCCGGCCCTCCTCTTCTCCCTTATGGCCCATCAAGGCCCATTGATCCCCGGGGTTCCGTAACCCCGGTGTTCCGTAAAATCCCGCTTTCATCCGGAACCTTTCCAAGTCCAAACATAGGCTTCCAATATATCAATCTTTATGTCTCGACCATTTCGAGACTCCTCGTCATGTCCGTGATCACATCCGGGACTCGAACAAACTTCGTACATCAAAACTTATAAGCTCATAATAAACTGTCATCGAAACGTTGTTGCGTGCGGACCCTACGGGTTCGAGAACCCTACTATGTAGACATGACCTAGAACTATTCTCGTCAATAACCAATAAGCGGAACCTGGATGCCCATATTGGTTCCTACATATTCTTCGAAGATCTTTATCGGTCAAACCGCATAACGACATACGTTGTTCCCTTTGTCATCGGTATGTTACTTACCCGAGATTCAATCGTCGGTATCCAATACCCAGTTCAATCTCGTTACTGGCAAGTCTCTTTACTCGTTCCGTAATACATCATCTCACAACTAACTTATTAGTTGCAATGCTTGCAAGGCTTATGTGATGTGTATTACCGAGAAGGCCTAGAGATACCTCTCCGACAATCGGAGTGACAAAACCTAATCTCGAAATACGCCAACCCAACATGTACCTTTGGAGACACCTGTAGTACTCCTTTATAATCACCCGATTACGTTGTGACGTTTGGTAGTACCCAAAGTGTTCCTCCGTAAACGGGAGTTGCATAATCTCATAGTTACAGGAACATGTATAGGTCATGAAGAAAGCATTAGCAAGATACTAAACGATCAAGTGCTAGGCTAACGGAATGGGTCATGTCAATCAGATCATTCTCCTAATGATGTGATCCCGTTAATCAAATGACAACTCATGTCTATGGTTAGGAAACATAACCATCTTCGATTAACGAGCTAGTCAAGTAGAGGCATACTAGTGACACTCTGTTTGTCTATGTATTCACACATGTATTATGTTTCCGGTTAATACAATTCTAGCATGAATAATAAACATTTATCATGATATAAGGAAATAAATAATAACTTTATTATTGCCTCTAGGGCATATTTCCTTGATCTCCCACTTGCACTAGAGTCAATAATCTAGATTACACAAAGTAATGATTCTAACACCCATGGAGTCTTGGTGCTGATCATGTTTTGCTCGTGGAAGAGGCTTAGTCAATGGGTCTGCAACATTCAGATCCGTATGTATCTTGCAAATCTCTATGTCTCCCACTTGGACTTGGTCCCGAATGGAATTGAAGCGTCTCTTGATATGCTTGGTCCTCTTGTGAAATCTGGATTCCTTTGCCAAGGCAATTGCACCAAGATTGTCACGTAAGATCTTCATTGGTCCCAATGCACTAGGTATGACACCTAGATCGGAAATGAACTCTTTCATCCAGACTCCTTCATTTGCTGCTTCCGAAGCAGCTATGTACTCCGCTTCGCATGTAGATCCCGCCACGACGCTTTGTTTAGAACTGCACCAACTGACAGCTCCACCTTTTAATAAAAACACATATCCGGTTTGCGATTTAGAATCGTCCGGATCAGTGTCAAAGCTTGCATCGACGTAACCATTTACGACTAGCTCTTTGTCACCTCCATATACGAGAAACATATCCTTAGTCCTTTTCAGGTATTTCAGGATGTTCTTGACCGCTGTCCGATGATCCACTCTGGATTACTTTGGTACCTTCCTGCCAAGCTTATCGCTAAGCATACGTCAGTCTGGTACACAGCATTGCATACATGATAGAGCATATGGATGAAGCATAGGTAACATCTTTCATTTTCTCTATATCTTCTGATGTGTTCGGGCATTGAGTCTGACTCAATCTTACACCTTGTAATACAGGTAAAAAACCTTTCTTTGCATGATCCATTTTGAACTTTTTCAAAACTTTATCAAGGTATGTGCTTTGTGAAAGTCCAATTAAGCGTCTTGATCTATCTCTATAGATCTTGATGCCCAATATGTAAGCAGCTTCACCGAGGTCTTTCATTGAAAAACTTTTATTCAAGTATCCTTTTATGCTATCCAGAAATTCTATATCATTTACAATCAATAATATGTCGCCCACATATAATATCGTAAATGCTACTGAGCTCCCACTCACTTTCTTGTAAATACAAAGGCTTCTCCAAAAGTCAGATAAAACCATATGCTTTGATCACACTATCAAAGCGTTTATTCCAACTCCGAGAGGCTTGCACCGGACCATAAATTGATCATTGGAGCTTGCATACTTTGTTAGCACCCTTTGGATCAACAAAACCTTCTGGTTGCATCATATACAACTCTTCTTCTAGAAATCCATTCAAGAATGCAGTTTTCACATCCATTTGCCAAATTTCATAATCATAAAATGCGGCAATTGCCAACATGATTCGGACAGACTTAAGCATCGCTACGGGTGAGAAAGTCTCATCGTAGTCAACCCCTTGAACTTGTCGAAAACCTTTCGCAACAAGTCGAGCTTTATAGACGATTACATTACCATCAGCGTCGGTCTTCTTCTTAAAGATCCATTTATTCTCAATGGCTTGCCGATCATCGGGCAAGTCAACCAAAGTCCATACTTTGTTTTCATACATGGATCCCATCTCAGATTTCATGGCTTCCAGCCATTTTGCGGAATCTGGGCTCACCATTGCTTCTTCATAGTTTGTAGGTTCGCCATGGTCAAGTAACATGACTTCCAGAATAGGATTACCGTACCTCTCTGGTGCGTATTTTACTCTGGTTGACCTACGTAGTTCAGTAGTAACTTGATTTGAAGTTTCATGATCAACATCATTAGTTTCCTCACTAATTGGTGTAGTTGTCACAGGAACCGTTTCTTGTGATGAACTACCTTCCAATAAGGGAGCAGATACAGATTATCTCATCAAGTTCTACTTTCCTCCCACTCACTTCTTTCGAGAGAAACTCCTTCTCTAGAAAGGATCCGAATTTAGCAACGAAAATCTTGCCTTCAGATCTGTGATACAAGGTGTACCCAACAGTCTCCTTTGGGTATCCTATGAAGACACATTTCTCCGATTTGGGTTCGAGCTTATCTGGTTGAAGTTTCTTCACATAAGCATCGCAGCCCCAAACTTTAAGAAACGACAACTTTGGTTTCTTGCCAAACCACAGTTCATAAGGTGTTGTCTTAACGGACTTAGATGATGCCCTATTTAACGTGAATGCGGCCGTCTCTAAAGCATATCCCCAGAACGATAGCGGTAAATCAGTAAGAGACATCATAGATCGCACCATATCAAGTAAAGAAATCACGATTCTGACGTTCGGACACACCATTTCTCTGTGGTGTTCCGGGTGGCGTGAGTTGCGAAAACTATTCCGCATTGTTTCAAATGTAAACCAAACTCGTAACTCAAATATTCTCCTCCACGATCAGATCGTAGAAACTTTATTTTCTTGTTACGATGATTTTCCACTTCACTCTGATATTCTTTGAACTTTTCAAATGTTTCAGATTTGTGTTTCATTAAGTAGATATACCCATATCTGCTCAAATCATCTGTGAAGGTGAGAAAATAACGATATCCGCCACGAGCCTCAACATTCATTGGACCACAAACATCGGTATGTATGATTTCCAACAAATCAGTTGCTCGCTCCATAGTTCCGGAGAACGGCGTTTTAGTCATCTTGCCCATGAGGCACGGTTCGCAAGTACCAAGTGATTCATAATCAAGTGATTCCAAAAGTCCATCAAGATGGAGTTTCTTCATGCGTTTACACCGATATGACCCAAAGCGGCGGTGCCACAAATAAGTTGCATTATCATTATCAACTCTGCATCTTTTGGTTTCAACACTATGAATATGTGTATTACTACTATCGAGATTCAATAAAATAGACCACTCTTCAAGGGTGCATGACCATAAAAGATATTATTCATATAAATAGAACAACCATTATTCTCTGTCTTAAATGAATAACCGTCTCGCATCAAACAAGATCCAGATATAATGTTCATGCTTAACGCTGGCACCAAATAACAATTATTTAGGTCTAAAACTAATCCCGATGGTAGATGTAGAGGTAGCGTGCCGACCGCGATCTCATCGACTTTGGAACCATTTCCCACGCGCATCGTCACCTCGTCCTTAGTCAATCTTGGCTAATCCGTAGTTCCTGCTTTGAGTTGCAAATATTAGCAATGTAACCAGTATCAAATACCCAGGTACTACTGCGAGTTTTAGTAAGGTACACATCAATAACATGTATATCACATATACCTTTGATCACCTTGCCATCCTTCTTATCCGCCAAATACTTGGGGCAGTTCCGCTTCCAGTGTCCAGTCTGCTTGCAGTAGAAACACTCAGTTTCAGGCTTAGGTCCAGACTTGGGTTTCTTCTCTTGAGCAGCAACTTTCTTGCTGTTCTTGAAGTTCCCCTTCTTCTTTCCTTTGCCCTTTTTCTTGAAACTAGTGGTCTTGTTGACCATCAACACTTGATGCTCTTTCTTGATTTCTACCTCCATGACTTTTAGCATTGCGAAGAGCTCGGGAATTGTTTTGGTCATCCCTTGCATATTATAGTTCATCACGAAGCTCTTGTAGCTTGGTGGCAGTGATTGGAGAATTTCATCAATGACACTATCATCCGGAAGAGTAACTCCCAGTTGAATCAAGTGATTATTATACCCGGACATTTTGAGTATATGTTCACCGATGTAACTATTCTCCTCCATCTTGCAGCTATAGAACTTATTGGAGACTTCATATCTCTCAATCCGGGAATTTGCTTGAAATATTAACTTCAACTCTTTGAACATCTCATATGCTCCATGACGTTCAAAACATCGTTGAAGACCCGGTTGTAAGCCGTAAAGCATGGCACACTGAACTATAGAGTAGTCATCAGCTTTGCTCTGCCAGACGTTCACAACATCTGGCGTTGCTCCTGCAGCAGGCCTGGCACCCAGCGGTGCTTCCAGGACGTAATTCTTCTGTGCAGCAATGAGGATAATCCTCAAGTTACGGACCCAGTCTGTGTAATTGCTACCATCATCTTTCAACTTTGCTTTCTCAAGGAACGCATTAAAATTCAACGGAACAACAGCACGAGCCATCTATCTACAGTAAACATAGACAAGCAAAATAATATCAGGTACTAAGTTCATGATAAATTTAAGTTTAATTAATCATATTAAAAACTCCCACTTAGACAGACATCTCTCTAGTTATCTAAGTGATTGCGTGATCCAAATCAACTAAACCATGTCCGATCATCACGTGAGATGGAGTAGTTTCAATGGTGAACATCACTATGTTGATCATATCTACTATATGATTCACGTTCGGCCTTTCGGTCTCCGTGTTCCGAGGCCATATCTGTTATATGCTAGGCTCTTCAAGTTTAACCTGAGTATTCCGCGTGTGCAACTGTTTTGCACCCGTTGTATTTGAACGTAGAGCCTATCACACCCGATCATCACGTGGTGTCTCGGCACAAAGAACTTTCGCAACGGTGCATACTCAGGGAGAACACTTCTTGATAATTTTAGTGAGAGATCATCTTATAATGCTACCGTCAATCAAAGCAAGATAAGATGCATAAAGGATAAACATCACATGCAATCAATATAAGTGATATGATATGGTCATCATCATCTTGTGCTTGTGATCTCCATCGCCGAAGCACCGTCATGATCACCATCGTCACCGGTAGCGACACCTTGATCTCCATCATAGCATCGTTGTCGTCTCGCCAACTATTGCTTCTACGACTATCGCTACTGCTTAGTGATAAAGTAAAGCAATTACATGGCGATTGCATTTCATACAATAAAGCGACAACCATATGGCTCCTGCCAATTGCCGATAACTCGGTTACAAAACATGATCATCTCATACAATAAAATATAGCATCACGTCTTGACCACATCACATCACAACATGCCCTGCAAAAACAAGTTAGACGTCCTCTACTTTGTTGTTGCAAGTTTTACGTGGCTGCTACGGGCTGAGCAAGAACCGTTCTTACCTACGCATCAAAACCACAACGATAGTTTGTCAAGTTGGTGCTGTTTTAACCTTCGCAAGGACCGGGCGTAGCCACTCAGTTCAACTAAAGTGAGAGAGACAGACACCCGCGGTCACCTTTAAGCAACGAGTGCTCGGCGGTGAAACCAGTCTCGCGTAAGCGTCTGGCGTAATGTCGGTCCGGGCCGCTTCATCTCACAATACCGCTGAACCAAAGTATGACATGCTGGTAAGCAGTATGACTTATATCGCCCACAACTCACTTGTGTTCTACTCGTGCATATGACATCAACGCATAAAACCAGGCTCGGATGCCACTGAAACATAGTAATTTCAAAAAAATTCCTACGCACACGCAAGACCATGGTGATGGCATATCAACGAGAGGGGAGAGTGTCTGTCCATGTACCCTCGTAGACCGTAAGCGGAAGCGTTATAACAACGCGGTTGATGTAGTCGTAAATGCGTCTTCACGATCCGACCGATCCAAGTACCGAGCGTATGGCACCTCCGTGTTCAGCACACGTTCAGCTCGATGACGATCCCGGGCTCCGATCCGAAAGCGTCGGGGTTGAGTTCCGTCGACGACGGGCGTGGTGACGATGATGATGCTTCACCGGCGCAGGCTTCGCCTAAGCTCCACGACGATATGACCGAGGTGGAATATGGTGGAGGGGGCACCGCACGGCTAAGAACGATCACGTAGATCAACTTGTGTGTCATGGGGTGCCCCCTGCCCCGTGATATAAAGGAGCAAGGGGTGCGGCCGGCCCTAGGGAGGCGGCGCTGGAGGAGTCCTACTCCCACCGGAGTAGGACTCCCCCTTCCTAGTTGGATTAGGTCTTGGGGAAGGGGAAGAGGGAGGCGCCGCCCCTCTCCTTGTCCTATTCGGACTAGAGGGGGAGGCGCGCGCGGCCTGCCCTGGCCGCCCTCCTCTTCTCCCTTATGGCCCATCAAGGCCTATTGATCCCCGGGGTTCCGTAACCCCGGTGTTCCGGTAAAATCCCGTTTTCATCCGGAACCTTTCTGAAGTCCAAACATAGGCTTCCAATATATCAATCTTTATGTCTCGACCATTTCAAGACTCCTCGTCATGTCCGTGATCACATCCGGGGCTCCGAACAAACTTCGGTACATCAAAACTTATAAGCTCATAATAAACTGTCATCGAAACGTTAAGCGTGCGGACCCTACGGGTTCGAGAACCCTACTATGTAGACATGACCTAGAACTATTCTCGGTCAATAACCAATAGCGGAACCTGGATGCCCATATTGGTTCCTACATATTCTTCGAAGATCTTTATCGGTCAAACCGCATAACGACATACGTTGTTCCCTTTGTCATCGGTATGTTACTTACCCGAGATTCAATCGTCGGTATCCAATACCCAGTTCAATCTGCATCGGGCAAGTCTCTTTACTCGTTCGTAATACATCATCTCACAACTAACTTATTAGTTGCAATGCTTGCAAGGCTTATGTGATGTGTATTACCGAGAAGGCCTAGAGATACCTCTCCGACAATCGGAGTGTCAAAACCTAATCTCGAATTTCGCCAACCCAACATGTACCTTTGGAGACACCTGTAGTACTCCTTTATAATCACCCAGTTACGTTGTGACGTTTGGTAGTACCCAAAGTGTTCCTCTGGTAAACGGGAGTTGCATAATCTCATAGTTACAGGAACATGTATAGGTCATGAGAAAGCATTAGCAACATACTAAACGATCAAGTGCTAGGCTAACGGAATGGGTCATGTCAATCAGATCATTCTCCTAATGATGTGATCCCATTAATCAAATGACAACTCATGTCTATGGTTAGGAAACATAACCATCTTCGATTAACGAGCTAGTCAAGTAGAGGCATACTAGTGACACTCTGTTTGTCTATGTATTCACACATGTATTATGTTTCCGGTTAATACAATTCTAGCATGAATAATAAACATTTATCATGATATAAGGAAATAAATAATAACTTTATTATTGCCTCTAGGGCATATTTCCTTGAAACACAACTATCTTTGATTAACGAGCTAATCAAGTAGAGGCATACTAGTGACATTATGTTTGTCTATGTATTCACACATGTATTATGTTTTCGATTTATACAATTCTAGCATGAATAATAAACATTTATCATGATATAAGGAAATAATAATAACTTTATTATTTCCTCTAGGACATATTTCCTTCACTTAGCGGGAGGGGGCCCCTGGAATTTGGGGGCCCAGCGCGGTCGCCCCCTCTGCCCTCCTCAGGGCCGGCCCTGCCCCCACCCCCCGGCGGCGCTCGCGGTAGCGGCCAGGGAGGGGAGAGGAGGGCGTAATGAGCGATAGGATCAGGCATGGTGGTCAGTGCAGCTTCAAGTGCCTCCGATTGGTCATCGCATGGCGTTAGATGCAACCGTATGATGTTGGTCATGTACGAACTAACGCCGTTGGAACAGAATCTCTCCTGTAACAGCCCACATCGTGAGCGGACGTCGGAGCCGGTCTATCCTTGGCTGACGGCGTCGATTTTGCTAGTTGTTAGATGTGGGCCAGAGGTGAGCCATCGGCTCTGAAAAAAGTAACGATACAAAATGTATACCTGGGCCTATACGTGCGAGGTTAGCATGAAAGTAGAAGATCTGAAGTTTCTAATGATATATTTTTTGTGACAGATAACTTGTATTATGTTGGTTTATTTTTTAATCGAGATATACGTGCAAGCCTTATAAACCGGAAAGAGGTAGTACCTCTCTAGATAGTCCACATGAAGCATTTGGACCTGTTCATTAAGATATTAGTCTTGAATATAAGTTAGATCATTTCTAAAGAAATGGTAAATAAGAAAAGGTAGCTTTAAAATGGGTAAAGAATCTTACTGTCGTCCATCACTACTGATCCTTGGGTCCGCGCAAATCAGGTACACCAGTTTCATGTTGAAAATTTGCCCACATGATTGATCACATAAAGTCACGATGAACACACGCATGGAAAATTGATAGCCAAGGGCTTTTGTCGTGACCTTATTTTCCTCTTTATTTTTTTTCTGGTTTTCTCGGTGTTACAAAACTCACGCAACGATACATAATATATGCATCAACGCCGAGCAGTTGATCCGCTCCGCTTTCGCCGTCCAGGCCTATATGGAACGCAAATGTTTTAACTCCTGCTATACCTGAAATATGGACCGGATAGTTCTTCACTAGTAGAAAAATGGCCATTCGAACCGGTTCGTGAGGGCCATTTGTCTCGGTTCACGTACCGGGGCTAAAGGGTTGTAACTAAAGCCCTCAACCATTAGTCCCGGTTTGATCGGGAACCGGTACAGATAGGGCTCCACGTGGACCAAAAGGCCTCCACGCGTCAGCAGTTCAGGGGCTGGGTTTGTTTTTTTTCTGAAGGGGGGGGGGGGGGTTGGGGGGTTTTGTAGGGTTAATTCAGGGGTTTCATATATTGTGTTAGCTAGCTAATAGAGAGGAGTGTCCTCTCTTACCCCCATGCTTGGTCGACGCTACGTATAGAGAGGACTCGACACGCTAGCTAGCTAGTAAGCAAAAGAAGGAAACCATTAAATACAGAAGATCAACATGAACACAGAGAAGTGATCGACCTCTCCTTCTCCGATAGATTGGTCGAACAACAAGTTTTCGTATATCTATCAGACGGTACTGGCCACATATATGTACAATATAAGATCTCTTACGTCCCCTAATATCTGAACTCAACTTTCACATGGTATTCTCCGTGTTTGTCGATGACGTGGTCAAGAAAGAATCCTGCCAATTCCTCTTGAATTGCTTGTATGCGATCTTGTGGTAGTAGTTCATCCCGCGTCTGCCACATCTAATTTCAAGAAGGGGGTCAATACATATATATGAATGAAACTGAACACAAATGATGGTAAAAAAAATTGTAAATATTATTGCTTACGCAGTTCATATTGTTGTTTAGAGTAGCCCCGCTCACAGTTGGTGTGGTGGATGAACTCGCAAATGTAGTATCCACACAAATCATTACCGGGTTCCTGCCACAACCACTTTACAAGAAATAGAGGTTAATCAAACTGATAAGCAAGCATGCTAAATATGGTATTGATGAAACTAGCTAGAATCATGCGCAGAACTAGCTACTAGCTAGTACTTACTTTCGGGTGGTTAAATCTCAGTTGCGCCGTCAGTCCCAGAGCTTGTGTGGTGAACTTTTTCCAAACCCTGCCAGACAAAGAAAACAAGTACTGGATATCAGGAAATGAACAAAGTTGCCGATACGGTGTGATAACGAGTGATTGAACTTACTTCTCGAGCATTTTAGTCATGGTCGCTTACTCCTCCGGATTTTTTCGTTTGGAGTCTATGACGGTTACTAGTCCCTGCTCAAGCTTAATCTCTAGCAGAATAAAGTGGTACCTGCGCATGCATGCATAACTCATGAATTACATTACTATAACCTCGAGTAATAAGGCAAACCGAATATGCACAAGACAGTAACACTCACTTGTATTCGTAAGGAAAGAGTATTGTAGGTTTTTTTTTTGATGTAACGATGCGAGCAACTTGGCCTCGGTTTGTCTGACATCATGTTTAACACTCCATTCATCCATGAGATTTGTGTTAATGAACCCATTATCACCTACTTGTCTTTTCTTCAATTCAGCGATCTTCAATCTGCATAATTGTGTGAGGATAATTATATATACATGCAATGAAAGAGCTGAGCTATATATAGAGACTTAACTAATTACAGAGAAGTAGTACTTACAGACAGTAGCAAGTGATGATTGTTTTATCGAGGGCCATTTGATTGTAGAACTGGAAGAACTCCTCAAATGGAACTGACAACACATCAATTCCAGCGAGTTCGTGCTCCTCTTTAACCGATAGCGACAAAGTATTTTCCCTAGACTTCGTGCAGATGTCCATGGACCAATCATGGAATCTTTGCATCATCGTTGTTAGGGAAGTACCGGGTCTGACGAGAGGCTTCCCATGCTCGAATCTGAATATGTCCACATCCTCAAATGTTCCAAAAATTATTGCATCCTCGCCGGCCATGTAATCTCCAGGGTTGTGTACCGGGCAGGACCCCCGGAAGATTAGCAATGATATCACTAGACACATTAAGCGGGGGGCATGATTGCTTCGCTTGTTCGCCGAGCTGGGGAATTTGTTTCCCTTTTCTTTGTTCTGCTTCTGGATGTACTGCCTCCCGTTCTAGGGGCTTGACAAACGATGGACCGTATCTGTTTTGCCTCCCGCCTCTGGCTGTACTGCTAGACGCCGGAGCAGCCGGAGCGGCTACGGCTGTCTTCTTTCGTTCGTTAAGAGGCGGAGCAGCCGAAGGCGGACTACTACGACGCGCCGGAGCAGCCGGAGCGGTGGCATCTGTGTTCCGCCATCGCTTACGAGGCGACGAAGGAGGTAGCGGGCTACTCGGACGGGCCGGAGCAGGCGGAGAAGGAGGCGGAGTACTGCCGTCCTCACGCGCTGGAGCAGGAGGCGGAGGAGGCAGATCACTCGTCGTCGGAGGAGGATGAGGCGGATCACTCGCCAGAGGAGGAGGAGAAGGTGGAGGAGGCGGAGTGCCCAGCTGACTAGCAGGAGCCATGAAGTTCAGAAGCTTGATGTGCTCCTTCCGCCATAGACACGGAGTATGCATAGCAAGACCCAGCTGAGTCTCCCCCTCACCTGTAGGGTGGTCAAGCTGGAGCTCCTCAAATCCCTCTGTTATTTCGTCCACCATCACAATAGCATAGCCTTGTGGAATCGGACGGAAGTGGAAAGTTGCTTCGGGTGAAGGAGGGAACACAGAGCCGACAGCCACCTTGACTTTCAGCTTATCCCATTGCATCATAAGGTGGCATTGGTGTGAATCCGTGATGAAATCCACGGGGTAGCTAGGACCCGTCAACAAGTTAGGCTGCTGAACGAGCTCGGTGGAAGCCGCGCTGCTTCTCCGCTGAGATGGCGGGGTAGCTTCTGGGGTAGCATCTTGGGCAGGATGTCACAGCTGTTGGTTCTCAGCATCTCGTTCCTCTAGCTTTCTTACCCTTGCCTTAAGCTCCTGCAGTTCGCTTTGCTCCACTTTCCTCCTCCTCTCTTGGGTTTTGTAACCACTTGCCTCGGGAAACCTAACCTTCCATGGAACGGAGCCTGGCGTGCCTCGTGTTTGTCTAGGGTGCTCAGGATTCCCAAGGGCCCTTGTGAGCTCGTCTTTCTCTCTGTCGGGAACGAACTTCCCTTCCTGCACTTCGTTGATTGCTTTCCGAAGCTTCATGACGGGTGTTGCACGTTGCTCGTCCGTCCAGCAGCACTTCCCTGTTTCAGGGTCCAATGTTCCACCAGCCCCAAAAAACCAAGACCTACAACGGTCTGGCCAGTGTAATGTCTCTGGTTCGACCCCTTTAGATATCAGGTCCTGCTCGGCCTTGTCCCACAACGGCCGGGCTTTGAGGTAGCCACCTGACCCCAGGCGATGGTAATGCTCCTTCTTTGCAGCATTTATCTTGTTAGTCGCTGACATCTTCTTACTCCTCTCCGATGTCTTGTTGGCCACAAATGCGGACCAGTGATCTCGTATCTTCTCAAATTGGCCGGTGAATTCTGGAGTCCTGTCTTGGTCGACATACGTTGTTTTCAACTCATTCTTCCACCTCCTGAATAGATCTCCCATCTTCTTGAGAGCATAGGACTTGATCAATGGCTCTATAACTAGATTCTCCGGATCCTCCTCATCCGGTAGGGTGAAATTTACCTTCAGCGCTTTCCAAAGATCTACTTTCTGTCTATCTTCTACAAAAGAAACTTGAAGAAGCTTGTCCTTCTTAGGCTCATTCCATAACTCGATGGTGATCGGGATCATGTCCCTAACAAGAACCCCGCACTAAGCAGAAAATGCTTCCTTGGTCGGAGGGGTTTAATCGGTTGGCCATCGCGCGCGATTTCTGTGATCGTGAACCTTTCGTCCTGGCGCAACTTTTTCTTCGGGCGTCGTTTCTTTACTGAATTATTGCTTGATCCGGAGGGCTATATAAAAGAAGAAAGAAGAGTTAATATATGTACATACCAAAACAATTAATGCACAATTAGCTAGTCAGCACATGCTTAATATATATATATATATATATATATATATATATATATATATATATATATATATATATATATATATATATACCTCGCCGGACTTTGCAACAGCTGATCCCGACTCCGTTCAGTCACCAGAGCCGTCATCACGGTCGCCGGAGCCACCATCATGATCATGACCCTCCTCCATTGTTTGATCAACGCAGTCTTCTTCCTCTCCTTGCAGACCTTCATCGATGTCGTTGAGAAACGACGCGACTACATCACCTCCGTCACGGATTATGTCCCCCAATATCTCTTCTTGATCGAAGTCTCTTTGATGATCCATAGTTTCTGCAAATATTACAACATGGCAATTAATATACAAGCATGAGAGATGGATATATCGAAGTTATCGGGAAGGGGGTATATCGACAACGATGACATATACATAGAAAAAATTGTTATGGGGGAGGGGGTATATATATTGACCCCCCCCCCCCTTGTCGAAATTATCGGAGAGGGGGTATATCGACCGCCTCTCTCTCATGATTGTCCACGTTTGTGTAGTGTCAAAGGATTCAAACAAAACCATGTCTTTGTTATTAGGCGAAAGTAACAGGTGCATGATGGTACGAAGCTCTCCAAAGTTATTTTGCAACGGAATCCCAGATAGGATAATTCGCTTTTTCGTACAACGTACAGCAAGAGCCTTCCGAATATCGCTATTTGGAAGGCATGTGCTAAAATTTGTACCAAATGGCGGATTATCCTATCCGGAACTCCGTTCCAGAATAACTTTAGAGAACTCCGTACCATCATATCCCGGTTACTTCCGGCTAATGATGAAGCCATGGATTTTTCAATACTTTGATACTAGGCAACCTCTCGACCCCTCGGCGATCCTCGACCCCTCGACAACCCTCGACCCTCGATGCTCGAACCCTCCGTGACCCTCGACCCCTCTGCGACCCTCGACCCCTGGACCCCTCGACGACCCTTGACCCTCGAACCATCGGCGACCCTCGACCCCTCGACCCCTCAACGACCCTCGAACCCTCGGCGACCCTCTAGCCTAGTTTCCGACCGTTGACCCCTCAGCGATCCTCGACACCCTCGTTCCCGATAAAAAGAAGAATAAGAAGAAGAAGAAGAAGAAGAAGAAGAAGAAGAAGAAGAAGAAGAAGAAGAAGAAGAAGAAGAAGAAGAAGAAGAAGAAGAAGAAGAAGAAGAAGAAGAAGAAGAAGAAGAAGAAGAAGAAGAAGAAGAAGAAGAAATAGAGGATAAGAAGAAGAAAAAAGAGGAAGAAGGAAAAAAAGAAGAAAAAAAAGAGGAGGAGAAGAAGAAGGAATAGAGGACCCTTCTTCTTCCTCTTCTTATTTTTTCTCTCCTCTTCTTCGTCTCTTCTTCTTCTCCTTCTTCATCTTCTTATTTTCCTTTTTCCTCTCCTTCTTTTTCTTCCTTCTTCCTCTTTTCCATATATATAAAAAGTACATATATGCATACAAAAAATACATCTAAAAACTACATATATGTAAAAAAATACATATATACATACATACATTGGACCAGAGCATTCGTCCCGGTTCGTGGCGCAAACTGGAACGAATGCACACCTTTAGTCCCGGTTGGTGCCACCAACCGGGACCAAAGGTCTCTTTTCAGCAGCCCAAAGCGGCGGGAAGCAGAGGCCTTTGGTACCGGTTGGTAGCACCAACCGGTACCAAAGGGGTGCATTGGTCCCGGTTGGTGCCACCAACCGGTACGAATGCCACCCTTTGGTACCGGTTGGTGCCACCAACCGGGACCAAAGGCCTCGTCCTGCCCGTGGCCAAAACTTTAGTCCCACCTCGCTAGTTGAGAGGGGCGGGCAGTGGTTTATAAGCCCCATTGCCGTACCCCTCTCAACATCCTTTGTATTGCAGGCTTATGGGCCTAATTGTCACTGCTATGCCTGATGGGCCTACTTGGCCTTCTGCGGGCCTTAATCCTGGCCCATGGTAGGGTTTCTAGTTGTATTCAGGCCGTAGTGGCCCAGTAGGTGGCATTTTTTATTTTTCCCAGTTTTTTTTTCTGTTTTCTGCATTATTTATTTTCTTTTTTTGCTTTAATTTCCCTGTAGGTGGCAAAAAGAATGAACTAATAGCAAAAAGAATGAACTAAAAATAATCAATTAAAAAATATAAACTTTCTGTTAGTGCCATTTCTTTTCCAATTTGAATAATTTAAAATTGTTTTTTTTAATTTGTGTGAATCACTAGTTTTTGAATAACTTTACTATAAACATAGATTTTTTTAGTGATTTTTTTTCCTGCTGTTTAATATTACTGTGTTTTATCATTATATTCAAAAACAGATTTTTTTTATTAGTTTCTAACACAAAAATTCTTTATGATAATTCTTTTTGCAATTAAAGTTTCTAACAAAAAAAATTATTTATGATAATTTTTAGTTCATTCTTTTTGCTATTAGTTCATTATTTGAGCTAAATGACCCTTAAATAAAAAAGCAGTACAAATGAACTCTAAAAAGGTTGAAAGTTGGCATGGTATCTACTACCTCATGAGCACTGCGTTGGATTTCCCGGAAGAGGAGAGGACGATGCAGCAAAATAGCGTAAGTATTTCCCTCAGTTTTTGAGAACCAAGGTATCAATCCAGTAGGAGGCTACACATAAGTCCCTCGTACCTGCACAAAACAATAGCTCCTCGCAACCAACGCGATTAGGGGTTGTCAATCGCTTCACGGTCACTTACGAGTGAGATCTGATAGAGATGATAAATAATATTTTTGGTATTTTTTGGTATAGAGATGCAAAGTGAAAAGTAAAAGGCAAAGTAAAAACAAAGCAAGTAGTAAAGTAATGGAGATTGATATGATGAGAATAGACCCGGGGGCCATAGGTTTCACTAGTGGCTTCTCTCAAGAGCATAAGTATTCTACAAGGTGAACAAATTACTGTTGACCAATTGACATAATTGAGCATAATTATGAGTATATCTTGGTATGATCATGTATATAGGCATCACGTCCGAGACAAGTAGACCGACTCCTGCCTGCATCTACTACTATTACTCCACTCATCGACCGCTATCCAGCATGCATCTAGAGTATTAAGTTAAAAACAGAGTAACGCCTTAAGCAAGATGACATGATGTAGAGGGATAAATTCATGCAATATGATAAAACCCCATCTTGTTATCCTCAATGGCAACAATACAATACATGCCTTGCAACCCTTTACATCCTTTGGGTAAGGACACCGCAAGTTCGAACCCAAAGATAAGCACTTCTCCCATTGCAAGAACTACCAATCTAGTTGGCCAAACCAAACGGATAATTCGAAGAGTCTTGCAAAGATAACCAATCATACATAAAAGAATTCAGAGAAGATTCAAATATTATTCATAGATAATCTGGATCATAAACCCACAATTCATCGATCTCAACAAACACACCACAAAAAGAAGATTACATCGAATAGATCTCCACGAGAGAGGGGGAGAAGATTGTATTGAGATCCAAAAAGAGATAAGAAGCCATCTAGATACTAGCTATGGACCCGAAGGTCTGAAGTAAACTACTCACACTTCATCGGAGGGGCTATGGTGATGATGTAGAAGCCCTCCGTGGTGGATGCCCCCTCGTGAGCTCGAACAGGCCCCAAGATGGGATCTCGTGGATACAGGAAGTTGCGGCGGTGGAATTAGGTTTTTGGCTCCCGTTCTGATCGTTTGGGGGTACGTAGGTATATATAGGAGGAAGGAGTACGTCGGTGGAGCAACAGGGGGTCCATGAGGCAGGGGGGTGCGCCCTAGGGGGGGGGCCCACCCTCGTGACCGCCTCTTTTGTTCCTTGGAGTAGGGTCCAAGTCTTCTGGATCACGTTTCCAAAGGTTTCATTCCGTTTGGACTCCGTTTGATATTCCGTTTCTTCGAAACACTGAAATAGGCAAAAAACAACAATTCTGGGCTGGGCCTCCGGTTAATAGGTTAGTCCCAAAAATAATATAAAAGTGGAAAATAAAGCCCAAATATAGTACAAAACAGTAGATAAAGTAGCATGGAGCAATAAAAAATTATAGATACGTTGGAGACGTATCAGGCATCCCCAAGCTTAATTCGTGCTCGTCCTCGAGTAGGTAAATGATAAAAAGAGAATTTTTGATGCGGAGTGATACTTTGGCATAATTTCAATGTAAATCTTCTTAATTGTGGTATGAATATTCAGATCTGAAAGATTGAAGACAAAAGTTCATATTGACATAAAAATAATAATACTTCAAGCATACTAACTAAGCAATTATGTCTTCTCAAAATAACATGGCCAAAGAAAGTTATCCCTACAAAATCATATAGTCTGGCTATGCTCCATCTTCCCCACATAAAATATTTAAATCATGCACAACCCCGATGACAAGCCAAGCAATTGTTTCATACTTTAACATTTTCAAAACTTTTTCAATCTTCACGCAATACATGAGCGTGAGCCATGGATATAGCATTATATGTGGAATAGAATGGTGGTTGTGGAGAAGACAAAAAGGGAGAAGATAGTCTCACATCAACTAGGCATATCAGATGCCCATCAATAGATATCAATGTGAGTGAGTAGGGATTGCCATGCAATGGATGCACTAGAGCTATAAGTATATGAAAGCTCAACAAAAGAAACTAAGTGGGTGTGCATCCAACTCGCTTGCTCACGAAGACCTAGGGCATTTGAGGAAGCCCATCATTGGAATATACAAGCCAAGTTCTATAATGTAAAATTTCCACTAGTATATGAAAGTGACAAAATGAGAGACTCTCTATCATGAAGATCTTGGTGCTACTTTGAAGCACAAGTGTGGTAAAAGGATACTAACATTGTCCCTTCTCTCTTTTTTCTCTCATTTTTTTTATTTGGGCCTTTTCTCTTTTTTATGGCCTCTTTTTTTCTTTCATTTTTTTCTTTTTTTTTTATTTTTTGTCCGGAGTCTCATCTCGACTTGTGGGGGAATCATAGTCTCCATCATCCTTTCCTCACTAGGACAATGCTCTAATAATGATGATCATCACACTTTTATTTACTTACAACTCAACAATTACAACTCGATTCTTAGAACAAAATATGACTCTATATGTATGCCTCCGGCGGTGTACCGGGATATGCAATGATTCATGAGTGACATGTATGAAAGAATTATCAAAGGTGGCTTTTCCACAAATACGATGTCAACTACATGATCATGCTAGCAATATGACAATGATAGAGCGTGTCATAATAAACGGAATGGTGGAAAGTTGCATGGCAATATATCTCGGAATGGCTATGGAAATGCCATAATAGGTAGGTATGGTGGCTGTTTTGAGGAAGATATATGGTGGGTGTATGATACCGGCGAAAAGTCTTGCGGTATTAGAGAGGCTAGCAATCGAGGAAGGATAGGAAAAAGTGCGTAAAATCCATGGACTCAACATTAGTCATAAAGAACTCATATACTTATTGAAAAAATCTAGAAGTTATCAAAGCAAAGTATTACGCGCATGCTCCTAGGGGGATAGATTGGTAGGAAAATACCATCGCTCGTCCCCGACCGCCACTCATAAGGAAGACAATCAATAAATAAATCATGCTCCGAGTTCATCACATAACGGTTCACCATACGTGCATGCTACGGGAATCACAAACTTCAACACAATTATTCTTTAAATTCACAACTACTCAACTAGCATGACTCTAATATCACCATCTTCATATCTCAAAAAAATTATCAAGCATCAAACTTTTCTTAGTATTCAACGCACTCAAAAGAAAGTTTCACATATCTTGAATACCAAGTATATTAACATTAAGCAAATTACCATGCTATTAACGACTCTCAAAATAATCTAAGTGAAGCATGAGAGATCAATAGTTTCTTTAAAACAAATCCACCACCATGCTCTAAAAGATCTAAGTGAAGCGCTAGATCAAAAATTATCACGCTCAAAAGATATAAGTGAAGCACTATGAGCAAAACTATCAAGCTCAAAAGATATAAGTGAAGCACATAGAGTATTCTATCAAATTCCAATTCATGTATGGCTCTCTCAAAAGGTGTGTACAGCAAGGATGATTGTGGTAAACTAACAAGCAAAGACTCAAATAATACAAGACGCTCCAAGCAAAACACTTATCATGTGGTGAATAAAAATATAGCTCCAAGTAAATTACCGATGGAAGTGGATTTAAAGAGGGGATGCCTTCCGGGCATCCCCAAGCTTTGACTTTTTGGTGTCCTTGGGTTATCTTGGGGGTGCCATGGGCATCCCAAGCTTAGGCTCTTGCCACTCCTTGTTCCATAATCCATCAAAAGAATTCACCCAAAACTTGAAAACTTCACAACACAAAACTCAATAGAAATCTCGTGAGCTCCGTTAGAGAAATAAAACAAAAGACTACTTTTAAGGTACTGTAATGAACTCATTCTTTATTTATATTGGTGTTAAACCTACTGTATTCCAACTTCTCTATGGATTATAAACTATTTTACTAGCCATAGATTCATCAAAATAAGCAAACAACACCATAAAACAGAATCTGTCAAAAACAGAACAGTCTGTAGTAATCTGTAACTAACGCAAACTTATGGAACTCCAAAAAATCTACCAAAATTAGAAGACCTAGAAAATTTGTTTATTGATCAGCAGCAATTGGAATCAGTATTTTATCACGTTCTGGTGATTTTTAATAATTTGGGCACTGAGCGCAAAGTTTTTGGAAATTACAGCAAGATCAAATAACTATCATCCAAGAAGATCCAATAGGTCTAGCTTGGCACAAACACTAATTAAAACATAAAACCACATCTAAACAGAGGCTAGATGGATTATTTATTCCTAAACAGAAGCAAAAAGCAAAAAAAAACTAAAAAAAAAATTGGGTTGCCTCCCAACAAGCGCTATCGTTTAACGCCCCTAGCTAGGCATAAAAGCAAGGATAGATCTAGGTAGTGCCGTAGTAATAAGATAGATCGGTGAAACTCAGTTCATATTCTCTATGTTTGCAAGCAAGTTTTCTTTGAGGCAAGCAAAATTAATCAAAAGGGCTAAATTTAATAGGACAAAAGTCCCCAAGATCAATTTTAGGAGGTATAGGTTCCTCTTTCGGCCCCTCGTATTGCACAACCAATTCATCATTATTAGCGTTCTTTTGACAGCACTTGGTGCGCCTATACTCAAGGGAGCATCCTAGCTCATTATTTCGAATAGCCAAATCATCATTAAGCTCAGAGATTCTATCAATTAAGATATTGGTAGGCACCTTTTTTCTAAGATATTCATTGAAAGCAACATAGTCGATAGATTGAAAACGCATTATTTCTTCTTGATCAAAAAGGATAGATTCTATGGGAGGACGCCCAGCGTCCACCCTATAATGCGCAAAGATTTCTTTGGCTTCTTTTATTATAAATCTGAATTCATGAGACAAAAAGATAGTAGCGGCACGCTTAACAGAGGAGTGTTCAATATTAGAAAATTCTAGGAAAATTCTTTGTATAGAAGGGTGCATATGCATAAATTGCCTTTCAACTTCAACGATAAGCATGGCAATAGCGTCCGCAAGGCTACTAGTTCTATGGAGAATAGAACCACCCATAGAGGTAAAACACCGGCACAAGTAAAGAAATCTTGAATAACCCCTTTTCCAATAATATTACCACTACCGATTCGAAATCTTTTTGTATGATAGGTAGGGGATTCTTCAGCAGGAGCTTCAGAATTTTCCATGATATTATTATCGCCCATATCGGCAATAATTTCCCCAATTTCGGACATAACGACAAGCAAGCAAACTAACACACGAGCAAACAAGCGGACGAGGAAAAGGCAACGGGAAAAAGAGGAGGAGTTTGGGAAAGAGAGGGCGAATAAAACGGCAAGGGTGAAGTGGGAGAGAGGAAAATGAGAGCCAAAAGGCAAATAATGTAATGCGGGAGATAGGGATTGTGATGGGTACTTGGTATGGTGCTTGACTTGCTCTTGCGTGAGCCTCCCCGGCAACGGCGCCAGAAATTCTTCTTGCTACCTCTTGAGCACTGCGTTGGATTTCCCTGAAGAGGAGAGGATGATGCAGCAAAGTAGCGTAAGTATTTCCCTCAGTTTTTGAGAACCAAGGTATCAATCCAAAGAGGAGGCTACGCACAAGTCCCTCGTACCTGCACAAAACAATAGCTCCTCGCAACCAACGCGATTAGGGGTTGTCAATCCCTTCACGATCACTTACGAGAGTGGGATCTGATAGAGATGATACATAATATTTTTTTGGTATTTTTTTTGGTATAGAGATGCAAAGTGAAAAGTAAAAGGCAAAGTAAAAACAAAGCAAGTAGTAAAGTAATGGAGATTGATATGATGAGAATAGACCCGGGGGCCATAGGTTTCACTAGTGGCTTCTCTCAAGAGCATAATTATTCTACAGTGGGTGAACAAATTACTGTTGAGCAATTGACAGAATTGAGCATAATTATGAGTATATCTAGGTATGATCCTGTATATAGGCATCACGTCCGAGACAGGTAGACCGACTCCTGCCTGCATCTACTACTATTACTCCACTCATCGACCGCTATCCAGCATGCATCTAGAGTATTAAGTTAAAAATAGAGTAACGCCTTAAGCAAGATGACATGATGTAGAGGGATAAATTCATGCAATATGATAAAAACCCCATCTTGTTATCCTCAATGGCAACAATACAATACGTGCCTTGCAACCCTTTCTGTCACTGGGTAAGGACACCGCAAGTTCGAACCCAAAGATAAGCACTTCTCCCATTGCAAGAACTACCAATCTAGATCTCCACGAGAGAGGGGGAGAACATTGTATTGAGATCCAAAAAGAGAGAAGAAGCCATCTAGATACTAGCTATGGACCCGAAGGTCTGAAGTAAACTACTCACACTTCATCGGAGGGGCTATGGTGATGATGTAGAAGCCCTCTGTGGTGGATGCCCCCTCCGGCGGAGCTCCGAAACAGGCCCCAAGATGGGATCTCGTGGATACAGGAAGTTGCGGCGATGGAATTAGGTTTTTGGCTCCCATTCTGATCGTTTGAAGTGCGTGAGGTATATATAGGAGGAAGGAATGCGTCGGTGGAGCAATAGGGGGCCCACGAGGCAGGGGCGGCGCCCTAGGGCGCCCCACCCTCGTGACCGCCTCTTTTGTTCCTTGGAGTAGGGTCCAAGTCCCCTGGATCACGTTTGGTGAGAAAATCACGTTTCCGAAGGTTTCATTCCGTTTGGACTCCGTTTGATATTCCGTTTCTTCGAAACACTGGAATAGGCAAAAAAAAACAGCAATTTTGGGCTGGGCCTCCGGTTAATAGGTTAGTCCCAAAAATAATATAAAAGTGGAAAAATAAAGCCCAATATAGTCCAAACAGTAGATAAAGTAGCATGAAGCAATAAAAAATTATAGATACGTTGGAGACGTATCAGTATCATCATTTCACCCATATAGCATGTGCTAAAAAGTTGAGAGGGTTACGACAAAAACTGGATACAAAACAGACAATCTCTTTGCAAGTATCAGGGGATCGGACGAAAACTCATCTGTTACAAAGGGATTTCATTTGTTCAAATGTAATTGCAGTGATATTCTACATCAAAGGCATCATCATAATAGTTGTTGATAGAAAGTCTTCACTTTTTCTTCGTTTGTGTTGTTTGCTTATTGCGCCGTAACCATGGATAATCTTCATCGTTTAACAGGATGCTTGGGTCAGCCTTGACTTTGAAGGGAGGAATTTCATGAAACTTTTCATAATCTTCAGACACATCCGTCTTGCCCTCCAATCCCGAGATGTCTCTTTTTCCTGAAAGAACTATGTGGCGCTTTGCCTCATCGTATGATGTATCCGCTTCCTTATATTTTTCTTTTTCTCGGTTCGGTAGACATGTCCTTCACATAGAAAACCTGCGCCACATCATTGGCTAGGACGAATGGCTCTTCTGTACCCCAGTTGTTCAGATCCACTGATGTCATTCCGTACTGTGGGTCAACCTGTACCCCGCCTCCTGACAGATTGACCCATTTGCACTTAAACAAAGGGACCTTAATATCATTTTCATAGTCAAGTTCCCATATGTCCACTATTTAACCATAATATGTGTCCTTTCCCTATTGGTTGCTGCATCAAAGCGGACACCACTGTTTTGGTTGGTGCTCTTTTGATCTTGGGCGATTGTGTAAAATGTATTCCCATTTATCTCGTACCCTTTGTAGGTTATTACAGTCGAAGATGGTTCCCTCTCCAACGAGTATAGGTCATCGGAAACAGTGTTGTCACACCTGAGACGTGTTTGGAACCAACTGCCGAAACTCCTGATGTGTTCACATGTAATCCAGTCCTCACACTGGTCCGGGTGTTTGGAGCGCAGAATGTTCTTGTGTTCATCGACATATGGGGTCACCAACGTAGAATTCTGTAGAACCGTGTAGTGTGCTTGAGACCAAGAATGCCCGTCCCAACATACTATTGAGTCCCCTCCTAGAGTGCCTTTTCCACCCATTCTCCCCTCATACCGCAATTGAGGGAGACCTATCTTCTTAAGGTCAGGAATGATGTCAACACAAAACCCAATGACATCCTCTGTTTGATGGCCCATGGAGATGCTTCCTTCAGGCTTAGAGCGGTTATGGACATATTTCTTTAGGACTACCATGAACCTCTCAAAGGGGAACATATTGTGTAGAAATACAGGGCCCAGAATGACAATCTCGTCGACTAGATGAACTAGGACGTGCGTCGTGATACTGAAGAAAGATGGTGGGAACACCAGCTCGAAACTGACAAGACATTGCGCCACATCACTCCTTAACCTTGGTAGGATTTCTAGATCGATCACCTTCTGAGAGATTGCATTGAGGAATGAACATAGCTTCACAATGGTTGATCGAACGTTTTCCTGTAACAGCCCTCTAAATGCAACCGGAAGCAGTTGCGTCATAATCACGTGGCAGTCATGAGACTTTAGGTTCTGGAAATTTTTCTTTGCCATATTTATGATTCCCTTTATATTCGACGATAAGCCAGACGGGACCTTCATACTGAGCACGCATTCAAAGAAGATTTCCTTCTCTTCTTTGGTAAGAGCGTAGCTGGTAGTACCTTCATACTTCTTTGGAGGCAAGCCGTCTTTTTCGTGCAAACGTTGCAGGTCCTCCCGTGCCTCCGCTGTATCTTTTGTCTTCCTATACACGCCCAAGAAGCCCACCAGGTTTAGGCAAAGGTTCCTCGTCATGTGCATTGATACGTCTCCAACGTATCTATAATTTTTAATTGTTCCATGCTATTATATTACCCGTGTTGGATGTTTTTGGGCTTTACTTTACACATTTATATCATTTTTGGGACTAACCTACTAACTGGAGGCCCAGCCCGTATTGCTCTTTTTTTTGCCTATTTCAGTATTTCGAAGAAAAGGAATATCTAACGGAGTCCAAACGGAATGAAACCTTCGGGAGCGTGATTTTTGGAACGAGCGTGATCCAAAGGACTCGGAGTGCAAGTCAAGAAGCAGTCGAGGAGGCCACGAGGGTGGAGGGCGCGCCCCCTATCTCGTGGGCCCCTCGGGCGTCCACCGACCTACTTCTTCCTCCTATATACCCACGTACCCCAAGAACATCAAAGGCGACCACGAAAAACTATTTCCACCACCGTAACCTTCTGTATCCGCGAGATCCCATCTTGGAGCCTTCGCCGGCGCTCCGCCGGAGGGGGAATCGACCATGGAGGGCTTCTACATCAACACCATAACCCCTCCGATGAGTTGTGAGTAGTTTACCACAGACCTTCGGGTTCATAATTATTAGCTAGATGGCTTCTTCTCTCTTTTTGGATCTCAATACCATGTTCTCCTCGATCTTCTTGGAGATCTATTTGATGTAACTCTTTTTGCGGTGTGTTTGTCGAGATCCGATGAATTGTGGGTTTATGATCAAGTTTATCTATGAGAAATATTTGAATCTCCTCTGAATTCTTTTATGTGTGATTAAGTTATCTTTGCAAGTCTCTTCGAACTATCAGTTTGGTTTGGCCTACTAGATTGATCTTTCTTGCAATGGGAGAAGTGCTTAGCTTGGGTTCAATCTTGCGGTGTCCTTTCCCAGTGATAGCAGGGTAAGCAAGGCACGTATTGTATTGTTGCCATCGAGGATAAAAAGATGGGTTTATATCGTACTGCATGAGTTTATCCCTCTACATCATGTCTTCTTTCTAAATGTGTTACTCTGTTCTTATGAACATAATACTCTAGATGCATGTTGGATAGCGGTTGATGTGTGGAGTAATAGTAGTAGATGCAGGTAGGAGTCGGTCTACTTGTCACGGACGTGATGCCTATATACATGATCATGCCTAGATAATATCATAATTATTCGCTTTTCTGTCAATTGCTCGACAGTAATTTATTCACCCACCGTAATACTTATGCTATCTTGAGAGAAGCCACTAGTGAAACCTATGGCCCCCGGGTCTATCTCTTATCATAAAAGCTTTCAATCTACTTTTATTTGCATCTTTACTTTTCCAATCTATATTATAAAATACCAAAAATATATATATCTTATCATACTATCTTTATTAGATCTCACTCTCGCAAGTGGCCGTGAAGGGATTGACAACCCCTTTATTGCGCTGGTTGCGAGTTCTTTGTTTGTTTGTGTAGGTGCGTGGGACTTTTGAGGAGCCTCCTACTGGATTGATACCTTGGTTCTCAAAAACTGAGGGAAATACTTACGCTACTATTGCTGCATCACCCTTTCCTCTTCAATGAAAACCAACACAAGATCAATACGTAGCAAGAAGGATTTCTGGTGCCGTTGTCGGGGAGGTCTTCACTCAAGTCAAGACATACCAAGTACCCATCACAAACTCATCTCCCTCGCATTTACATTATTTTCCATTTGCCTCTCTTTTTCCTCTCCCCCATTCACCCTTGCCGTTTTATTCGCCCTCTCTTTCCCAATCTTCTCCTGTCTCTTTCGCTTGCCTTTTTGTTTGCTTGTGTGTTGGATTACTTGTCGCCATGGCGCAAGATAATACCAAATTGTGTGATTTGTCCAATACCAATAATAATGATTTCCTTAGTAGTCCGATTGCTCCTCTTAATGATGTTGAGTCTTGTGAAATCAATACTGCTTTGCTGAATCTTGTTATGAAAGACCAATTCGCTGGCCTTCCTAGTGAAGATGCCGCTACCCATCTAAACAACTTTGTTGATTTGTGTGAGATGCAAAAGAAGAAAGATACGGATAACGATATTGTTAAATTGAAGTTATTTCCGTTTTCACTTAGAGATCGTGCTAAAGTTTGGTTTTCGTCTTTGCCTAAAAATAGTATTGATTCTTGGAACAAGTGCAAAGATGCTTTTATCTCTAAATATTTTCCTCACGCTAAGATCATCACCCTTAGGAACGATATTATGAATTTTAAACAACTTGATCATGAGCATGTTGCCCAATCTTGGGAAAGAATGAAACTGATGATTCGCAATTGCCCTACTCATGGTTTGAATTTATGGATGATCATACAAAATTTCAATGCCGGATTGAATTTTGCTTCTAGAAATCTTTTGTATTCGGCAGCGGAAGGCACGTTTATGGAAATCACTTTAGGAGATGCTACAAAACTTCTTGATAATATTATGGCTAATTATTCTCAATGGCACACCGAAAGATCTACTTGTAAAAAAGTGCATGCTATAGAAGAAATTAATGTTTTGAGTGGAAAGATGGATGAACTTATGAAATTATTTGCTACTAAGAGTGCTCCTCTTGATCCCAATGATATGCCTATGTCTAGTTTTATTGAGAATAATAATGAATCTATGGATGTGAATTTGGTTGGTATAGTTTTGGAAACAATGGTTATAAAGGAAACTTTAATCCTAGACCGTTGCCTAGTAATTCCTCTAATAATTATGGAAATTCCTACAATAATTCTTATGGTAATTTTAATAAGATTCCCTCTGATTTTGAGAATAGTGTTAAAGAATTTATGATCTCTCAAAAGAATTTTAATGCCTTGCTTGAAGAAAAATTGCTCAAAGTTGATGATTTGGATAGGAACATTGATAGAATTTCGCTCGATGTTGATTCTCTGAAACCTAGATCTACTCCTCCTAAGCATGATATCAATGAGTCTCTCAAAGCTATGAGAATTTCCATTGATGAGTGCAAAGAAAGAACCGCTAGATTGCATGCTAAGAAAGATTGCTTTATAAAGGCGTGTTCTTCTAGTTTCCATGAAAATAATGATGAAGATCTTAAAGTTATTGATGTGTCCCCTATTAGATCTTTGTTTTACAATATGAATCTTAATAATGATGGGACTGGAGATGAGTCAACTTTAGTTAAAGGCGTCCCAATGATTCGGAGTTTTTAGATCTTGATGCTAAATTTGGTAGAAGTGGGATTGGAGAGGCCAAGACTTTAAATAGCATTGAACCCACTATCTTGGATTTCAAGGAATTTAATTATGACTTTAGAAGGTTGTATTTCCTTGTTGCAATCCGTTGTGAATTCTCCTCATGCTTATAGTCAAAATAAAGCTTTTACAAAACATATTGTTGATGCCTTGATGCAATCTTTTGATGAAAAACTTAATTTGGAAGTTTCTATACCTAGAAAACTTTATGATGAGTGGGAACCTACTATAAAGATTAAAATTAAAGATCATGAGTGTTATGCTTTATGTGATTTGGGTGCTAGTGTTTCCATGATTCCGAAAACTTTATGTGATATTCTAGGTTTCCATGATCTTGATGATTGCTCTTAAATTTGCACCTTGTGGATTCCACCATTAAAAAGCCAATGGGAAGGATCAATGATGTTCTCATTGTTGCAAATAGAAATTTGGTGCCCGTAGATTTTAGTGTTCTTGATATAGATTTCAATCTTTCTTGTCCTATTATTCTTGGTAGACCTTTCCTTATAACGATTGGTGCGATTATTGATATGAAGGAAGGGAATATTAGATTCCATTTTCCATTAAGGAAAGGCATGGGAACTTTCCAAGAAAGAAAGTCAAATTACCTTATGAATCTATCATGCGAGCTACTTATGAATTGAGTGCTAAAGATGACACTATTTAGATATATCCTCGCTTTTATGCCTAGCTAGGGGCGTTAAATGAGCGCTAATTGGGAGGCAACCCAATTTTATTTGTGTTTTTTGTTTTTGTTTCTGTTTAGTAATAAATTTTGCATCTACCTTCTGTTTAGATGTGTTTTTACGTTTTAATTAGTGTTTGTGCCAAGTAGAACCTATAGGATAACCTATGGTGATAGTTAATTTGATTCTGCTGAAAAACAGAAACTTTGCGCGCAAGAAAGTAGTTTTGTTAATTCACTAAAACTGGCTTTTCCATTGATTATTTTTGTTGTAGATCAATAGACAAATTGTGCAGGACTTCCTATTTTGGTAGGATTTTTAGAGTTCTAGAAGTCTTCGAGGGTTACAGATTGCTACAGACTGTTCTGTTTTTGACAGATTCTGCCTTTCGTGTGTTGTTTGCTTATTTTGATGCATCTATGGCTAGTATTAAGTGGTATGAACCATAGAGAACTTGAAATACAGTAGGTTTAACACCAATATAAATAAAGAATGAGTTCATTACAGTACCTTATGTGGTGGTTTTGCTTTCTTTCACTAACAGAGCTTATGAGATTTCCTGTTGAGTTTTGTGTTGTGAAGTTTTCAAGTTTTGGGTAAATATTTGATGGACTATGGAATAAGGAGTGGCAAGAGCCTAAGCTTGGGGGATGCCCAAGGCACCCCAAGATATTCAAGAATAGCCAAAAGCCTAAGCTTGGGGATGCCCCCGGAAGGCATCCCCTCTTTCGTCTTCGTTTATCGGTAACTTTACTTGGAGCTATATTTTTATTCGCCACATGATATGTGTTTTGCTTGGAGCGTTTTGTATGATATTAGTATTTTATTTTTAGTTTTCCACAATAATCCTTGCTGTACACACCTTTTGGGAGAAGCCCACTTGATTATAATTTGTTAGAATACTATATGTGCTTCACTTATATCTTTTGAGCTAGATAGTTTTTGCTCTAGTGCTTCACTTATATCTTTTAGAGCACGGCAGTGGCTTAATTTTGAAGAAACTGTTGATCTCTCATGCTTCACTTATATTATTTTGGGAGTCTTTTAGAACAGCATGGTATTTGCTATGGTTATAAATTTCGTCCTAGAATGATGAGCATCCAAGTTGGGTATAATAAAAACTATCATAGAAAGTGCATAAAACACTAGGATCAATTTGATGTTTGATAATTGTTTTGAGATACTGAGGTATTAATGTTAGAGTCATGCTAGTGGGTAATTATGAAATTGATAAATACTTGAGTTGAAGTTGGTAAGTCCCGTAGCATGCACATATGGTAAAAGTTATGTGACAAATTTGTTGCATGAGGTGCTATTTTAATTGGCTTCCTTATGATTGGAGGTCGGGAACGCGCGATGGTTAACTCCTATGAACCCTTCCCCTAGGAGCGTGCGTAGTAGTACTTTGCTTCGAGGTCAAGTAGACTTTTGCAATAAGTATATGAGTTCTTTATGACTAATGTGAGTCCATGGATATACGCACACTCACCCTTCCACTTTGCTAGCCTCTATTAGACCGCGCAACTTTCGCCGGTATCATACACCCATTATTTACCTTCCTCAAAACAGCCACCATACCTACCTATTATCGCATTTCCATAGCCATTCCGAGATATATTTCCATGCAACTTTCCACCGTTCCGTTATTATGACACGCTCCATCATTGTCATATTGCTCTTTGCATGATCATGTAGTTGACATAGTATTTGTGGCACGGCCACCCTCATAATTTTCATACATGTCACTCTTGATTCATTGCATATTCCGGTACACCGCTGGAGGCATTCATATAGAGTAATATTTTGTTCTAAGTGTTGAGTTTTAATTCTCGAGTTGTAAATTAATAAAAGTGTGATGATCTTCATTATTAGAGCATTGTCCCAAGTGAGGAAAAGGATGATGAAGACTATGATTCCTCCACAAGTCGGGATGAGACTTCCGACTAAAAAAGAAAAAAGAAGAGAAAAGAAAAAAAGAGGCCAAAGAGCCCACCAAAAAAAGGAAAGGCCAAATAAATAAAAAAAGAGAAAGGCCAAATAAAAAAATAAAAAAAATGAGAGAAAATGAGAGAAGGGACAATGCTACTATCTCTTTTCCACACTTGTGCTTCGAAATAGCACCATGGTCTTCATGATAGAGAGTCTCTTATGTTTTCACTTTCATATACTAAGTGGGAGTTTTTCATTATAGAACTTGGCTTGTATATTCCAATGATGGGCTTCCTCAAAATGCCCTAGGTCTTCGTGAGCAAGCGAGTTGGATGCACACCCACTTAGTTTCTTTTGTTGAGCTTTCATACATTTATAGGTCTAGTGCATCCTTTGCATGGAAATCCCTACTCACTCACATTGATATCTATTGATGGGCATCTTCATAGCCCGTTGATATGCCTAGTTGATGTGAGACTATCTTCTCCCCTTTTTGTCCTCACAACCACCACCATATACCACCATAGTGCTATGTCCATGTCTTGCGCTCATGTATTGCGTAAGAGTTGAAAAAGTTGAAGCTCGTTAAAAAGTATGAACCAATTGCTTGGCTGAAACCGTGGTTGTGCATGATGGGAGTATTTTGTGTAATGAAAATGAAGCATGGCCTAACTATATGATTTTGTAGGGATAAGCTTTGTTTGGCTATGCTATTTTGATAGGACATGATTATTTGTTAGTATGCTTCGAAGCATTACTAATTTTTATTTTTTTTAAGCTTTTATCTTGAATCATTTGGATCTGAACAATCATGCCACAATAAAGAAAATTACATTGAGAATTATGCTAGGTAGCATTCCACATAAAAAATTCTGTTTTTATCATTTACCTACTCGAGGACGAGCAGGAAATAAGCTTGGGGATGCTTGATCGTCTCCAACGTATCTATAATTTTTGATTGTTACATGCTATTATATTACACATTTTGGATGTTTATGGGCTTTACTTTACACATTTATATCATTTTTGGGACTAACCTAGTAACCGGAGGCCCAGCCCGTATTGCTGGCTTTTTGCCTATTTCAGTATTTCGAAGAAAAGGAATATCAAACGGAGTCGAAACGGAATGATACCTTCGGGAGCATGATTTTTGGAATGAACGTGATCCAGAGGACTTGGAGTGCAAGTAAAGAAGCAGTCGAGGCGGCCACGAGGCTAGAGGGCGCGCCCACCCCTACTGGGCACGCCCCCCTATCTCGTTGGCCCCTCGGGCATCCACCGACCTACTTCTTCCTCCTATATATACCCACGTACCCCGAGAACATCAAAGGCGACCACGAAAAACTATTTCCACCACCGTAACCTTCTGTATCCGTGAGATCCCATCTTGAAGCCTTCGCCGGCGCTCCGCCGGAGGGGGAATCGACCACGGAGGGCTTCTACCAACACCATAGCCCCTCCGATGAGTTGTGAGTTGTTTACCACAGACCTTCCGGTCCATAGTTATTAGCTAGATGGCTTCTTCTATCTTTTTGGATCTCAATACCATGTTCTCCTCCATCTTCTTGGAGATCTATTCGATGTAACTCTTGTTGTGGTGTGTTTGTCGAGATCCGATGAATTGTGGGTTTATGATCAAGTTTATCTATGAGAAATATTTGAATCTCCTCTGAATTCTTTTAAGTGTGATTAAGTTATCTTTGCAAGTCTCTTTGAATTATCAGTTTGGTTTGGCCTACTAGATTGATCTTTCTTGCAATGGGAGAAGTGCTTAGCTTTGGGTTCAATCTTGCGGCGTACTTTCCCAGTGGCAATGTGGGCAGCAAGGCATGTATTGTATTGTTGCCATCGAGGTAAAAAGATGGGGTTTATATCATATTGCATGAGTTTATCCCTCTACATCATGTCATCTTTCTTAATGCGTTACTCTGTTCTTATGAACTTAATACTCTAGATGCATGCTTTGGATAGCGATCGGTGTGTGGAGTAATAGTAGTAGATGCAGGCAGGAGTCGGTCTACTTGTCACGGACGTGATGCCTATATACATGATCATGCCTAGATAATCTCATAATTATTCGCTTTTCTATCAATTGCTCGACAGTAATTTGTTCACCCACCGTAATACTTATGCTATCTTGAGAGAAGCCACTAGTCAAACCTATGGCCCCCGGGTCTATCACTTATCATATAAGATTTCAATCTACTTTTATTTGCATCTTTACTTTTTCCATCTATCTTATAAAATACCAAAAATATATTTATCTTATCATACTATCTCTATCAGATCCCACTTTCGCAAGTGGCCGTTAAGGGATTGACAACCCCTTTATTGCGTTGGTTGCGAGTTCTTTGTTTGCTTGTGTAGGTGTGTGGGACTTTTGACGAGCCTCCTACTGGATTGATACCTTGGTTCTCAAAAACTGAGGGAAATAGTTATGCTACTATTGCTGTATCACCCTTTCCTCTTCAAGGAAAACCAACGCAAGATCAAGACGTAGAATGCATCACGTCGATCGAAGAGCGGACTGTCGGTGTCAAAACCGGCGGATCTCGGGTAGGGGGTCCCGATCTGTGCGTCTAAGGCTAATGGTAACAGGAGGCAAGGGACACAATGTTTTACCCAGGTTCGGGCCCTCTCGATGCAGGTAAAACCCTACTTCCTGCTTGATTTATCTTGATGATATGAGTATTACAAGAGTGGATCTACCACGAGATCATAGAGGCTAAACCCTAGAAGCTAGCCTATGATGATTATGATTGTCTTGATCGTCCCTACACGGACAAAACCCTCCGGTTTATATAGACACCGGAGGGGGCTAGGATTTACATAGGGTCGGTTACAAAGAAGGAAATCTAATATCCGGATCGCCAAGCTTGTCTTCCACGCAAAGCAGAGTCCCATCCGGACATGGGACGAAGTCTCGAGTCTTGTATCTTCGTGGTCCAATAGTACGGCCAAAGTATATAGTCCGGCTATCCGGATACCCCCTAATCTAGGACTCCCTCAGTAGCCCCTGAACCAGGCTTCAATGACGATGAGTCCGGCGCGCAGTTCGTCTTCGGCATTGCAAGGCGGGTTCCATCTCCGAATACTTCAAAGTAATTACCGAACACTTAAACCGTGTCCATATCTGCAAGATGATGTTCACATACCACCGTCGAGAGAACGATATTCCACAAATGTAATCTGCTGACAACTTCAGACAACGTGACATGACACTACGGTCGAGTCATTATACGAACCGTTTTCCCACAACCAACCTCAGCGCATATTGCGAGGCGGTTTCCTCGGCACGCCTTGTCGAAGCAGAGATCATGTCCCCTTATCACGGGATTCCCATCAATACGGGTATGGGTAACCCAACCGCGCCATCAATCGTGGCGCTTGGGAAATAGGCGATCTTCAACGGGCCAGTGGGGAGGTGCACCGTCTTCGTCGCCTCTATAAAGGGATAAGGATTCCCCATTTTTACCCACGCCTTCTTCCGCCTCTGCTTATCCATTCTCGCACCCTCGAGCTCCAACGCCCTGAAGGAAATATGCCCTAGAGGCAATAATATAGTTATTATTTATTTCCTTATATCATGATAAATGTTTATTATTCATGCTAGAATTGTATTAACCGGAAACATAATACATGTGTGAATACATAGACAAACAGAGTGTAACTAGTATGCCTCTACTTGACTAGCTTGTTAATCGAATATGGTTATGTTTCCTAACCATAGACATGAGTTGTCATTTAATTAATGGGATAACATCATTAGGAAAATGATGTGATTGACTTGACCCATTCCGTTAGCTTAGCACTTGATCGTTTAGTATGTTGCTATTGCTTTCTTCATGACTTATACATGTTCCTATGACTATGAGATTATGCAACTCCCGTTTACGGAGGAACACTTTGTGTGCTACCAAACATCACAACGTAATCGGGTGATTATAAAGGTGCTCTCTGGTGTCTCCGAAGGTACATGTTGGGTTGGTGTATTTCGAGATTAGGATTTGTCACTCTGATTGTCGGAGAGGTATCTCTGGGCCCTCTCGGTAATGCACATCACTATAAGCCTTGCAAGCAATGTAGATAATGAGTTAGTTACGAGATGATGCATGACGTAACAAGTAAAGAGACTTGCCGATAACGAGATTGAACTAGGTATTGGATACCGACGATCGAATCTCAGGCAAGTAACATACCGATGACAAAGGGAACAACGTATGTTGTTATGCGGTTTGACCGATAAAGGTCTTCGTAGAATATGTAGGAGCCAATATGAGCATCCAGGTTCCGCTATTGGTTATTGACCGGAAATGTGTCTCGGTCATGTCTAAATAGTTCTCGAACCCGTAGGGTCCGCACGCTTAAGGTTTCATTGACAGTTTTATTATGAGTTTATGAGTTTTGATGTACCGAAGTTTGTTCGGAGTCCCGGATGTGATCACGGACTTGACGAGGAGTCTTGAAATGGCCGAGATATAAAGATTGATATATTGGACGACTATATTTGGACAAGGGAAAGGTTCCGGGTGAGATTGGGACAATACCGGATCACCGGGAGGTTATCGGAACCCCCCGGGAGGTTTATGGGCCTTATTTGGCCTTAGTGGAAAGGAGGGGAAAGGAGCAAGGGAGGGGGCGCCCCCCCCCCCAAGCCCAATCCTAATATGGAGGGGGGCCGGCCCCCCCTTTCCTTCCTCCCTCCTTCCTCTTCCTTCCCTCTCCTACTCCTAATAGGAAAAGGGGGAGTCCTACTCCCAGTGGGAGTTGGACTCCCCCCCTTGGGCGCGCCACCCCCCTTGGTCGGCCCCCTCCTCCACTCCTTTATATACGGAGGAGGGGAGCACCCCATAGACACAAAAATTGATCCTTGAGATCTCTTAGCCGTGTGCGGTGCCCCCCTTCACCATAGTTCTCCTTGATAATATTGTAGCGGTGCTTAGGCGAAGCCCTGCGACGGTAGAACATCAAGATCGTCACCACGCCATCATGCTGACGGAACTCTTCCCCGACACTTTGCTGGATTGGAGTCTGGGGAACGACATCGAGCTGAACGTGTGCAAGAACTTGGAGGTGCCGTAGTTTCGGTGCTTGATCGGTCGGGCCGTGAAGACCTACGACTACATCAACCACGTTGTGCTAGCAACCGCTTTTCGGTCTCACGAGGGCGTGGACACACACTCCCTCTTGTTGCTATGCATCACCATGATCTTGCGTGTGCGTAGGAATTTTTGAAATTACTCGTTCCCCAACAGTGGCATCCGAGCCTAGGTTTTATGCGTTGATGTTATATGCACGAGTAGAACACAAGTGAGTTGTGGGCGATACAAGTCATACAGCTTACCAGCATGTCATACTTTGGTTCGGCGGTATTGTTGGATGAAGCGGCCCGGACCGACATTACGCGTATGCTTACGCGAGACTGGTTCTACCGACGTGCTTTGCACACAGGTGGTTGGCGGGTATCTGTTTCTCCAACTTTAGTTGAACCGAGTGTGGCTACGCCCGGTCCTTGCGAAGATTAAAACAACACTAACTTGACAAACTATCGTTGTGGTTTTGGTGCGTAGGTAAGAACGGTTCTTGCTAAGCCCATAGCAGCCACGTAAAATTTGCAACAACAAAGTAGAGGACGTCTAACCTGTTTTTGCAGGGCATGTTGTGATGTGATATGGTCAAGACGTGATGCTATATTTTATTGTATGAGATGATCATGTTTTGTAACCAAGTTATCGGCAACTGGCAGGAGCCATATGGTTGTCGCTTTATTGTATGCAATGAATCGCCCTGTAATGCTTTACTTTATCACTAAGCGGTAGCGATAGTCGTAGAAGCATAAGATTGGCGAGACGACAGCAATGCTACGATGGAGATCAAGGTGTCGCGCCGGTGTCGATGGTGATCATGGAGGTGCTTCGGAGATGGAGATCACAAGCACAAGATGATGATGGCCATATCATATCACTTATATTGATTGCATGTGATGTTTATCTTTTATGCATCTTATCTTGCTTTGATTGACGGTAGCATTATAAGATGATCTCTCACTAAATTTCAAGATAAAAGTGTTCTACCTGAGTATGCACCGTTGCCAAAGTTAAATGCGTGCCCGGACACCACGTGATGATCGGGTGTGATAAGCTCTCGTCCATCTACAACGGGTGCAAGCCAGTTTTGCACGCAGAATACTCGAGTTAAACTTGACGAGCCTAGCATATGCAGATATGGCCTCGGAACACCGAGACCGAAAAGTCGGCGTGAATCATATAGTAGATATGATCAACATAGTGATGTTCACCATTGAAAGCTACTCCATTTCACGTGATGATCGGTTATGGTTTAGTTGATTTGGATCACGTGATCACTTAGAGGATTAGAGGGATGTCTTTGTAAGTGGAAGTTCTTAAGTAATATGATTAATTGAACTTAAATTTATCATGAACTTAGTACCTGATAGTATCTTGCTTGTGTATGTTGTAGATCAATAGCTCGCGTTGTTGCTCCCGGTTTATATTTTGATATGTTCCTAGAGAAAAATAAGTTAAAAAATGTTAGTAGCAATGATGCGGACTTGGTCCGTGATCTGAGGATAAACCTCATTGCTGCACAGAAGAATTATGTCCTTGATGCACCGCTAGGTGACAGACCTATTGCAGGAGCGGAATGCGCACGTTATGAACATTTGGCTAGCTCAATATGATGACTACTTGATAGTTTAGTGCGCCATGCTTAACGGCTTAGAATCGGGACTTCAAAGACGTTTTGAATGTCATGGACCATATGAGATGTTCCAGGAGTTGAAGTTAATATTTCAAGCAAATACCCGAGTTGAGAGATATGAAGTCTCCAACAAGTTCTATAGCTAAAAGATGGAGGAGAATAGCTCAAACAGTGAGCATGTGCTCAGATTGTCTGGGTACTACAATCACTTGAATCAAGTGGGAGTTAATCTTCCAGATAAGATAGTGATTGACAGAGTTCTGTAGTCACTATCACCAAGTTACTAGAACTTCATGATGAACTATAATATGCAAGGGATAACGGAAACGATTCCCAAGCTCTTCGTGATGCTGAAATCGACGAAGGTAGAAATCAAGAAAAACATCAAGTGTTGATGGTTAACAAGGCCACCAGTTTCAAGAAAAGGGCAAAGGGATGAAGGGGAACTTCAAGAAGAACGGCAAGCAAGTTGCTGCTCAAGTGAAGAAGCCCAAGTCTGGACCTAAACCTGAGACTAAGTGCTTCTACTGCAAAAGGGACTGGTCACTGGAAGCGGACTGCCCCAAGTATTTGGCGGATAAGATGGATGGCAAAGTGAACAAAGGTATATTGGATATACATGTTATTGATGTGTACTTTACTAGTGTTTATAGCAACCCCTCGGCATTTGATCTTGGCTCGGTTGCTAAGAGTAGTAACTTGAAAGCAGGAGTTGCGTAATAAATGTAAACTAGTAAAGGGCGAGGTGACGATGTGTGTTGGAAGTAGTTCCAAGATTGATATGATCATCATCGCACACTCCCTATACTTTCGGGATTAGTGTGGAAACTAAATAAGTGTTATTTGGTGTTTGCGTTGAGCATGAATATGATTTGATCATGTTTGTTGCAATACAGTTATTCATTTAAATTAGAGAATAGTTGTTGTTCTGTTTACATGAATAAAACCTTCTATGGTCATACACCCAATAAAATGGTTTGTTGGATCTCGATCGTAGTGATACACATATTCATAATATTGAAGCCAAAAGATGCAAAGTTAATAATGATAGTGCAACTTATTTGTGGCACCGCCGTTTAGGTCATATTGGTGTAAAGCGCATGAAGAAACTCCATGCTGATGGGATTTTGGAATCACTTGATTATGAATCACTTGATGCTTGCGAACCATGCCTTATGGGCAAGATGACTAAAACTCCGTTCTCCGGAACAATGTTGCGAGCAACAGATTTGTTGGAAATAATACATACTGATGTATGCAGTCCGATGAGTGTTGATGCTCGCGGTGTTGGAAATATGCCCTAGAGGCAATAATAAAAGGATTATTATTATATTTCCTTGTTCATGATAATTGTCTTTTATTCATGCTATATTGTATTATCCGGAAATCGTAATACACGTGTGAATACATAGACCACAACATGTCCCTAGTGAGCCTCTAGTTGACTAGCTCGTTGGTCAACAGATAGTCACGGTTTCCTGACTATGGACATTGGATGTCATTGACAACGGGATCACATCATTAGGAGAATGATGTGATGGACAAGACCCAATCCTAAGCATAGCACAAGATCGTGTAGTTCGTTTTGCTAGAGCTTTTTCAATGTCAAGTATCTCTTCCTTAGACCATGAGATCGTGTAACTCCCGGATACCGTAAGAGTGCTTTGGGTGTACCAAACGTCACAACGTAACTGGGTGACTATAAAGGTGCACTACAGGTATCTCCGAAAGTGTCTGTTGGGTTGACACGGATCAAGACTGGGATTTGTCACTCCGTGTTACGGAGAGGTATCACTGGGCCCACTCGGTAGTGCATCATCATAATGAGCTCAAAGTGACCGAGTGTCTGGTCACGGGATCATGCATTACGGATGCGAGTAAAGTGACTTGCGGTAACGAGATTGAACGAGGTATTGGGACACCGACGATCGAATCTCGGGCAAGTAACATACCGATTGACAAAGGGAATAGTATACGGGGTTGATTGAATCCTCGACATCGTGGTTCATCCGATGAGATCATCGAGGAGCATGTGGGAGCCAACATGGGTATCCAGATCCCGCTGTTGGTTATTGCCCGAGAGCCGTCTCGGTCATGTCTACGTGTCTCCCGAACCCGTAGGGTCTACACTTAAGGTTGGGTGACGCTAGGGTTGTATGAATATGAGTATGCAGTATACCGAATGTTGTTCGGAGTCCCGGATGAGATCCCGGATGTCACGAGGAGTTTCGGAATGGTCCGGAGGTAAAGAATTACATATAGGAAGTGGTATTTCGCCATCGGGAAAGTTTCGGTCAACTGTATTGTCTGGGACCACCGGAAGGGTCCCGGGGTCCACCGGGTGGGGCCACCCATCCCGGAGGGCCCCATGGGCTGAAGTGGGGAGGAACCAGCCCATAGTGGGCTGGTGCGCCTTGGCCCACCTGCGCCTAGGGTTGAAACCCTAGGGTGGCGCCCACTGCCTTGGGGCACTCCACCCCCTTGGCCGCCGCCCCCCGTGGGAGATGGGATCCCCAAGGGCCGGCGCCCCCTGGGGGCCTATATAAAGGGAGGGGGAGGGGGCAGCCGCACCCTGAAACTCTGGCGCCTCCCCCCCCCCCCTGCTACACCTCTTCCTCCTCCGTCACGTGCTTGGCGAAGCCCTGCCGGAGTGCTGCTGCTCCACCACCACCACGCCGTTGTGCTGCTACTGCAGCCATCATCATCAACCTCTCCTCCCCCCTTGCTGGATCAAGAAGGAGGAGACGTCGCCCGTCCCGTACGTGTGTTGAATGCGGAGGTGCCGTCCGTTCGGCGCTAGGATCTCCGGTGATAGGATCACGGCGAGAACGACTACTTCATCCCCGTTCTATTGAACGCTTTCGCTCGCGATCTACAAAGTGGTATGTAGATGCAATCTCTCTCCCATGACTCGTTGCTTAGATGAACTCATAGATGGATCTTGGTGAAACCGTAGGAAAAATTTTAATTTTCTGCAACGTTCCCCAACAATGGCATCATGAGCTAGGTCTATGCGTAGTTCTCTATTGCACGAGTATAACACAATTTTGTTGTGGGCGTAGATCTTGTCAACTTGCTTGCCGCTACTAGTCTTATCTTGCTTCAGCGGTATTGTGGGATGAAGCGGCCCGGACCAACCTTACACGTACGCTTACGTGAGGCCGGTTCCACCGACTAACATGCACTAGTTGCATAAGGTGGCTGGCGGGTGTCTGTCTCTCCGACTTTAGTTGGAGCGGATTCGATGAAAAGGGTCCTTATGAAGGGTAAATAGAAGTTGACAAAATCACGTTGTGGTTATTCGTAGGTAAGAAAAGCGTTCTTGCTAGAACCCAATTGCAGCCACGTAAAGATGCAACAACAATTAGAGGACGTTTAACTTGTTTTTGCAGCAATTGTCATGTGATGTGATATGGCCAGAAGTTGTGATGAATGATGAATGATATATTGTGATGTATGAGATCATGTTCTTGTAATAGGAATCACGACTTGCATGTCGATGAGTATGACAACGGCAGGAGCCATAGGAGTTGTCTTTATTTTTGTATGACCTGCGTGTCATTGAAGAACGCCATGTAAATTACTTTACTTTATTGCTAAACGCGTTAGCCATAGAAGTAGAAGTAGTCGTTGGCGTGACAACTTCATGAAGACACGATGATGGAGATCATGATGATGGAGATCATGGTGTCATGCGGTGACAAGATGATCATGGAGCCCGAAGATGGAGATCAATGGAGCTATATGATATTGGCCATATCATGTCACTACTATATAATTGCATGTGATGTTTATTATGTTTATGCATCTTGTTTACTTAGAACGACGGTAGTAAATAAGATGATCCCTTACAACAATTTCAAGAAGTGTTCTCCCCTAACTGTGCGCCGTTGCTAAAGTTCGTCGTTTCGAAGCACCACGTGATGATCGGGTGTGATAGATCCTTACGTTCACATACAACGGGTGTAAGACAGTTTTACACATGCAAAACACTTAGGGTTAACTTGACGAGCCTAGCATGTACAAACATGGCCTCGAAACACGGAGACCGAAAGGTCGAACACGAGTCATATGGAAGATACGATCAACATGAGAATGTTCACCGACGATGACTAGTCCGTCTCACGTGATGATCGGACACAGCCTAGTCGACTCGGATCGTGTAACACTTAGATGACTAGAGGGATGTCTAATCTGAGTGGGAGTTCATTAAAATAATTTGATTAGATGAACTTAATTATCATGAACTTAGTCTAAAACCTTTGCAAATATGTCTTGTAGATCAAATGGCCAACGCTCATGTCAACATGAACTTCAACACGTTCCTAGAGAAAACCAAGCTGAAAGATGATGGCAGCAACTATACGGACTGGGTCCGGAACACGAGATCATCCTCATAGCTGCCAGGAAACAATATGTCCTAGAAGGACCGCTAGGTGATGCACCCGTCCCAGAGAACCAAGACGTTATGAACGATTGGCAGTGTCGTGCTTATGATGTCTCCCTCGTTCAGTGCGGCATGCTTTACAGCTTAGAACCGGGGCTCCAAAAGCGTTTTGAGCAACACGTAGCATATGAGATGTTCGAGGAGCTGAAACTAGTTTTCCAAGCTCATGCCCGGGTCGAGAGATATGAAGTCTCCGACAAGTTCTATAGTTGTAAGATGGAGGAAAACAGTTACATCGGTGAGCACATACTCAAAATGTGGGGTTGCACAACCGCTTTGTCCCATTTGGACATAAACCTCCCGGACGAGGCGGTCATTGACAGAATCCTTCATCGCTCCCACCAAGCTACAAGAGCTTTGTGATGAACTACAATATGCAGTGGGATGGTGAAGACCATTCCGAAGTGTTCTCAATGCTTGAAGTCGTGAGGTTGAAATCAAGAAAGAACATCAAGTGTTGATGGTCAATAAAACCACTAAGTTCAAGAAGGGCAAGGGAAAGAAGAACTTCAAGAAGGACGGCAAGGATGTTGCCTGCCCGATAAGCCAGCTTGCCGGAAGAAGTCAAAGAATGGACCCAAGCCTGAGACTGAGTGCATTTATAGCAAAGGGAGGGGTCACTGGAAGCGGAACTGCCCCAACTACTTAGCAGACAAGAAGGCCGGCAACACTGAAGGTCTAGTTGATATACATGTAATTGATGTGTACCTTACCGATTACTCGTAGTAACTCCTGGGTATTTGATACCGATGCCGTTGCTCATATATGTAACTCACAGCAGGAGCTGCGGAATAAACGGAGACTGGCGAAGGACGAGGTGACGATGCGCGTCGGGAATGGTTCTAAGGTCGATGTGATCGCCGTCGCACGCTACCTCTACATTTACCCTACGGGATTAGTTTTAAACCTCAATAATTGTTATTTAGTACCAAGTTTGAGCATGAACATTGTATCGGGATCTCGTTTAATCACGAGATGGCTACTCATTTAAATCCGACAATAATGGTTGTTCTATTTATATGAGAGAAATGTTTTATGGTCATGCTCCGATGGTCAATGGTTTATTCTTAATGAATCTCGAACGTAATGTTAGACATGTTCATAGTGTGAATACCAAAAGATGTAAAGTTGATAACGATAGTCCCACATACTTGTGGCACTGCCGCCTTGGTCACATTGGTGTCAAGCGCATGAAGAAGCTCCATGCTGATGGACTTTTAGAGTCTCTCGATTATGAATCATTTGACACATGCGAACCATGCCTTATGGGCAAAATGACCAAGACTCCGTTCTCCGGAACAATGGAGCGAGCAACCAACTTATTGGAAATCATACATACCGATGTATGCGGTCCAATGAGCGTTGAGGCTCATGGATGATATCGTTATGTTCTCACTCTCACACATTTACTTAAGTAGATATGGGTATGTCTACTTGATGAAACACAAGTCTGAGACCTTTGAAAAGTTCAAGGAGTTTCAGAATGAGGTAGAGAATCAACGTGACCGAAAGATAAAATTCCTACGATCAGATCGTGGAGGAGAATACTTAAGTCACGAATTTGGTACACACTTAAGGAAATGTGGAATCGTTTCACAACTCACGCCGCCTGGAACACCTCAGCATAACGGTGTGTCCGAACGTCGTAATCGCACTCTATTGGATATGGTGTGGTCTATGATGTCTCTTACCGATTTACCGCTATCATTTTGGGGATACGCTCTAGAGACAGCTACATTCACTTTAAATAGGGCACCGTCTAAATCCGTTGAGACGACACCGTATGAATTATGGTTTGGGAAGAAACCTAAGCTGTCGTTTCTAAAAAGTTTGGGGATGCGATGCTTATGTCAAGAAACTTCAACCTGAAAAGCTCGAACCCAAGTCAGAAAAATGCGTCTTCATATGATACCCTAAGGAAACCATTGGGTATACCTTCTACTTAAGATCCGAGGGCAAGATCTTTGTTGCCAAGAACGGATCCTTTCTGGAAAAAGAGTTTCTCTCGAAAGAAGTAAGTGGGAGGAAAGTAGAACTCGATGAAGTACTACCTCTTGAGCAGGACAGTAGTGCAGCTCGGAAAATGTTCCTGTGATGCCTACACCAACTCAAGAGGAAAATAATGATGATGATCAAGGTACTTCGGATCAAGTTGCTACCGAACTTCAGAGGGTCCACAAGGACACGTTCCGCACCAGAGTGGTACGGCAACCCTGTCCTGGAAATCATGTTGTTAGACAACGGTGAATCTTCGAACTATGAAGAAGCGATGTGGCGGGCCCAGATTCCAACAAATGGCTTGAAGCCATGCAATCTGAGATAGGATCCATGTATGAAAACAAAGTGTGGACTTTGACAGACTTGCCCGATGATCGGCGAGCGATAGAAAACAAATGGATCTTTAAGAAGAAGACGGACACGGATGGTAATGTCACCATCTATAAAGCTCAACTTGTCGCTAAGGGTTATCGGCAAGTTCAAGGGATTGACTACGATGAGACTTTCTCTCCCGTAGCGAAGCTTAAGTCCGTCTGAATCATGTTAGCAATTGCCGCATACTATGATTATGAGATATGGCAGATGGACGTCAAAACAGCGTTCCTTAACGGTTATCTTAAGGAAGAGCTGTATATGATGCAGCCGGAAGGTTTTGTCGATCCTAAGAATGCTAAAAAAGTATGCAAGCTCCAGCGATCCATTTATGGGCTGGTGCAAGCATCTCGGAGTTGGAACATTCGCTTTGATGAGATGATCAAAGTGTTTGGGTTTATCTTGAGACTTATGGAGAAGCCTGCGTTTACAAGAAAGTGAGTTGGAGCTCTGTAGCATTTCTCATTTTATATGTAGATGACATACTTTTGATGGGAAATGATATAGAACTCTTGGACAGCATTAAGGCCTACTTGAATAATAGTTTTTCAATGAAGGACCTTGGAGAAGCTGCTTATATATTAGGCATCAAGATCTATAGAGATAGATCGAGATGCCTCATAGGTCTTTCACAAAGCACATACCTTGATAAGATTTTGAAGAAGTTCAAAATGGATCAGTCCAAGAAAGGGTTCTTGCCTGTGCTGCAAGGTGTGAGATTGAGCTCGGCTCAATGCCCGACCACGGCAAAAGATAAAGAAGAGATGAGCGTCATCCCTATGCCTCAGCCATAGGATCTATTATGTATGCCATGTTGTGTACCGGACCTGATGTAAACCTTGCCGTAAGTTTGGTAGGAAGGTACCAAAGTAATCCCGCAAGGAACACTTGGACAGCGGTCAAGAATATCCTGAAGTACCTGAAAAGGACAAAGGACATGTTTCGTTTATGGAGGTGACGAAGAGCTCGTCAGAAGGGTTACGTCGACGCTTAGCTTCGACACAGATCTGGATGACTCTAAGTCACAAACCGGATACGTGTATATGTTGAATGGTGGAGCGATGGCTGGTGCAGCTGCAAGCGGAAGCGTCGTGGCGGGATCTACATGTGAAGCGGAGTACATGGCAGCCTCGGAGGCAGCACATGAAGCAATTTGGGTGAAGGAGTTCATCACCGACCTAGGAGTCATACCCAATGCGTCGGGGCCGATCAAACTCTTCTGTGACAACACTGGAGCTATTGCACTTGCCAAGGAGCCCAGGTTTCACAAGAAGACCAGGCACATCAAGTGTCGCTTCAATTCCATCCGTGAAAATGTTCAAGATGGAGACATAGAAATTTGCAAAGTGCATACGGATCTGAATGTCGCAGATCCGTTGACTGAACCTCTTCATGGGCGTAACATGATCAACACCAGAACTCTATGGGTGTTCGATTCAACACAATGTAACTAGATTATTGACTCTAGTGCAAGTGGGAGACTGTTGGAAATATGCCCTAGAGGCAATAATAAAAGGATTATTATTATATTTCCTTGTTCATGATAATTGTCTTTTATTCATGCTATAATTGTATTATCCGGAAATCGTAATACACGTGTGAATACATAGACCACAACATGTCCCTAGTGAGCCTCTAGTTGACTAGCTCGTTGGTCAACAGATAGTCACGGTTTCGACTATGGACATTGGATGTCATTGACAACGGGATCACATCATTAGGAGAATGATGTGATGGACAAGACCCAATCCTAAGCATAGCACAAGATCGTGTAGTTCATTTTGCTAGAGCTTTTTCAATGTCAAGTATCTCTTCCTTAGACCATGAGATCGTGTAACTCCCGGATACCGTAAGAGTGCTTTGGGTGTACCAAACGTCACAACGTAACTGGGTGACTATAAAGGTGCACTACATGTATCTCCGAAAGTGTCATTGGGTTGACACGGATCAAGATCGATTTGTCACTCCGTGTTACGGAGAGGTATCACTGGGCCCACTCGGTAGTGCATCATCATAATGAGCTCAAAGTGACTAAGTGTCTGGTCACGGGATCATGCATTACGGTACGAGTAAAGTGACTTGCCGGTAACGAGATTGAACGAGGTATTGGGACACCGACGATCGAATCTCGGGCAAGTAACATACCGATTGACAAAGGGAATAGTATACGGGGTTGATTGAATCCTCGACATCGTGGTTCATTCGATGAGATCATCGAGGAGCATGTGGGAGCCAAAATGGGTATCCAGATCCCGCTATTGGTTATTGCCCGAGAGCCGCCTCGGTCATGTCTACGTGTCTCCCGAACCCCTAGGGTCTACACACTTAAGGTTCGGTGACGTTAGGGTTGTATGAATATGAGTATGCAGTATACCGAATGTTGTTCGGAGTCCCGGATGAGATCCCGGATGTCATGAGGAGTTTCGGAATGGTCCAGAGGTAAAGAATTATATATAGGAAGTGGTATTTCAGCCATCGGGAAAGTTTCGGGGTCTACCGGTATTGTACTGGGACCACCGAAAGGGTCCCGGGGGTCCACCGGGTGGGGCCACCCATCCCGGAGGGTCCCATGGGCTCAAGTGGGGAGGGGAACCAGCCCATAGTGGGCTGGTGCGCCTTGGCCCACCCCTGCGCCTAGGGTTGAAACCCTAGGGTGGGGCGCCCACTTGCCTTGGGGCACTCCACCCCCTTGGCCGCCGCCCCCTTGGGAGATGGGATCCCCAGGGCGGGCGCCTGGGGCCTATATACAGGAGGGGAGGGGCAGCCGCACCCTGAAACTCTGGCGCCTTCCTCCCCCTGCTACACCTATTCCTCCTCCGTCACGTGCTTGGCGAAGCCCTGCCGGAGTGATGCTGCTCCACCACCATCACGTCGTTGTGCTGCTGCTGGAGCCATCATCATCAACCTCTCCTTCCCCCTTGCTGGATCAAGAAGGAGGAGACGTTTCCCGTCCCGTACGTGTGTTGAACGCGGAGGTGCCGTCCGTTCGGCGCTAGGATCTCCGGTGATAGGATCACGGCGAGAACAACTACTTCATCCCCGTTCTTTTGAACGCTTCCGCTCGCGATGTACAAAGTGGTATGTAGATGCAATCTCTCTCCCATGACTCGTTGCTTAGATGAACTCATAGATGGATCTTGGTGAAACCGTAGGAAAAATTTTAATGTTCTGCAACGTTCCCCAACACGCGGCAGGTATCATTATTTTCTGACCTTCACAAATGATTTGAGCAGATATGGGTATATCTACTTGATGAAACACAAGTCTGAAACATTTGAAAAGTTCAAAGAATTTCAGAGTGAAGTGGAGAATCATCGTAACAAGAAAATAAAAGTTCCTACGATATGATCGCAGAGGTAAAATATTTGAGTTACGAAGTTTGGCCTTGATTAAAACAATGCGAAATAGTTTCACTACTTACGCCACCTGGAACACCACAGTGTAATGGTGTGTCCGAACATCATAACTGCACTTTATTAGATATGGTGCGATCTATGATGTCTCTTACCGATTTACCACTATCATTTTGGGATTATGCATTAGAGACAGCTGCATTCACGTTAAATAGGTCACCATCTAAATCCGTTGAGACGACACTGTATGAACTATGGTTTAGCAATAAACCTAAGCTATCGTTTCTTAAAGTTTGGAGTTGCGATGCTTATGTGAAAAAGTTTCATCCTGATAAGCTCGAACCCAAATCGGAGAAATGCTTCTTCATAGGATACCCAAAGGAGACTATTGGGTACACCTTCTATGACAGATCCAAAGGCAAATTCGTTGCTAAGTATGGATCCTTTCTAGAGAAGAAGCTTCTCTTGAAATAAGTGAGTGGGAGGAAAGTAGAACTTGATGAGGTAAATGTACCTGCACCTTATTTGGAAAGTAGTTCATCACAGAAATCTGTTCCTGTAACTACTACACCAATTAGTGAAGAAGCTAATGATGATGATCATGTAACTTCAGATCAAGTTACTACCGAACCTCGTAGGTAAACCAGAGTGAGATCCGCACCAGAATGGTACGGTTATCATGATCTGGAGGTCATGTTACTTGACCATGACAAACCTACGAACTATGAGGAAGTGATGATGAGCCCAGATTCCACGAAATAGCTTCAGGCCATGAAATCTAAGATGGGATCCATATATGAGAACAAAGTGTGGACTTTGGTTGACTTGCCCGATGATCGGCAAGCCATAGAAAATAAATGGATCTTCAAGAGGAAGACGGACGCTGATAGTAGTGTTACTATCTACAAAGCTCGAATTATCGCAAAAAGGTTTTCAACAAGTTCAAGGTGTTGACTACGATGAGAGTTTCTCACATGTATCTATGCTTAAGTCTGTCCGAATCATGTTAGCAATTGCCGCATTTTATGAAATCTAGCAAATGGATAAACAAAACTGCATTCCTTAATGAATTTATTAAACAAGAAGTTGTATATGATGCAACCAGAAGGTTTTGTCAATCCTAAAGGTGCTAACAAAATGTGCAAGATCCAGCGATCCATCTATGGACTGGTCCAAGCATCTCGAAGTTGGAATATACGCTTTGATGAGTTGATCAAGCATATAGTTTTATACAAACTTACGGTGAAGCCTGTATTTACAAGAAAGTGAGTGGGAGCACTACAACATTTCTGATAAGTATATGTGAATGACATATTGTTGATCGGAAATAATGTAGAATTATTCTGCAAAGCATAAAGGAGTGTTTGAAAGGAGTTTTCAAAGAAAGACCTCGGTGAAGCTGCTTACATATTGAGCATCAAGATCTATAGAGATAGATCAAAACACTTGATAAGTTTTTTCAATGAGTACATACCTTGACAAGATTTTGAAGTAGTTCATAATGGAACAGTCAAAGAAAGAGTTCTTGCCTGTGTTACAAGGTGTGAAATTGAGTAAGACTCAAAGCCCGACCACGCCAGAAGATAGAAAGAGAATGAAAGTCATTCCCTATGCCTCAGCCATAGGTTCTATAAAGTATGCCATGCTATGTACCAGATCTATTGTATACCCTACACTGATTTTGGCAAGGGAGTACAATAGTGATCTAGAAGTAGATCACTTGACACCAGTCAAAATTATCCTTGGTGGAATAAGGATATGTTTCTCGATTATGGAGGTGACAAAAAGGTTCGTCGTAAAGGGTCATGTCGATACAAGTTTTGACACTAATCCAGATGACTCTAAGTCTCAATCTGGATACATACTGAAAGTGGGAGCAATTAGCTAAAGTAGCTCCATGCAGAACATTGTTGACATAGAAATTTGCAAAATACATACGGATCTGAATATGGCAGACCCATTGACTAAACTTCTCTCACAAGCAAAACATGATCACACCTTAGTACCCTTTGGGTCTTAATCACATAGCAATGTGAACTAGATTACTGACTCTAGTAAACCCTTTGGGTGTTGGTCACATGTCGATGTGAACTATGGGTGTTAACCACATAAAGATGTGAACTATTCATGTTAAATCACATGGCGATGTGAACTAGATTATTGACTCTAGTGCAAGTGGGAGACTGAAGGAAATATGCGCTAGAGGCAATAATAAAGTTATTATTTATTTCCTTATATCATGATAAATGTTTATTATTCATGCTAGAATTGTATTAACGGAAACATAATACATGTGTGAATACATAGACAAACAGAGTGTCACTAGTATGCCTCTACTTGACTAGCTCGTTAATCGAAGATGGTTATGTTTCCTAACCATAGACATGAGTTGTCATTTGATTAACGGGATCAAATCATTAGGAGAATGATGTGATTGACTTGACCCATTCCGTTAGCTTAGCACTTGATCGTTTAGTATGTTGCTATTGCTTTCTTCATGACTTATACATGTTCCTATGACTATGAGATTATGCAACTCCCGTTTACCGGAGGAACACTTTATGTGCTAGCAAACATCACAACGTAAATGGGTGATTATAAAGGTGCTCTATAGGTGTCTCCGAAGGTACATGTTGGGTTGGCGTATTTTGAGATTAGGATTTGTCACTCCGATTGTTGGAGAGGTATCTCTGGGCCCTCTCGGTAATGCACATCACTATAAGCCTTGCAAGCAATGTAGCTAATGAGTTAGTTACGAGATGATGCATTATGTAATGAGTAAAGAGACTTGCCGGTAACGAGATTGAACTAGATATTGGATACCGACGATCGAATCTCGGGCAAGTAACATACCGATGACAAAGGGAACAATGTATGTTGTTATGCGGTTTGACCGATAAAGATCTTCGCAGAATATGTAGGAGCCAATATGAGCATCCAGGTTCCGCTATTGGTTATTGACCGGAAATGTGTCTTGGTCATGTCTACATAGTTCTCGAACCCGTAGGGTCCGCACGCTTAAGGTTTCGTTGATGCTTTATTATGAGTTTATGAGTTTTGATGTACCGAAGGTTGTTCGGAGTCCCGGATGTGATCACGGACTTGACGAGGAGTCTCGAAATGTCCGAGACATAAAGATCGATATATTGGACGACTATATTTGGACACCGGAAAGGTTCCGGGTGAGATTGGGACAATAGGATCACCGGAGGTTATCGGAACCCGGGAGGTATATGTGCCTTATTGGGCCTTAGTGGAAAGGAGGGGAAAGGAGCAAGGGAGCCCCCCCCCCCCAAGCCCAATCCGAATTGGGTGCCCCCCCTTTCTTCCTCCCTCCTTCCTCTTCCTTCCTTCTCCTACTCCTAATAGGAAAAGGGGGAGTCCTACTCTCGGTGGGAGTTGGACTCCCCCCCTTGGCCGGCCCCCTCCTCCACTCCTTTATATACGGAGGAGGGGAGCACCCCATAGACACAACAATTGATCCTTGAGATCTCTTAGCCGGGTGCGGTGCCCCCCTCCACCATAGTTCTCCTCGATAATATTGTAGCGGTGCTTAGGCGAAGCCCTGCGACGGTAGAACATCAAGACCGTCACCACGCCGTCGTGCTGACGGAAATCTTTCCCGGCACTTTGCTGGTTCGGAGTCCGGGGAACGTCATCGAGCTGAACGTGTGCAAGAACTCGGAGGTGCCATAGTTTCGGTGCTTGATCGGTCGGGCCGTGAAGCGCGCTTTCGGTCTACGAGGGTACGTGGACACACTCTCCCCTCTCGTTGCTATGCATCACCATGATCTTGCGTGTGCGTAGGAATTTGTTTGAAATTACTAAATTCCCCAACACGCCCTAGTTCACACCTTCTCCGCAGAGACAAACATGTCCAGAGCAGGAGGCAAGTGGGTGGCCTCCACCGTGAAGGAGGAGCCTATCACGAACCTCCAGGCGGCCGGATACTTGGCCTCAGATATCGCGCACCGGCTGCCGGACGCACGGCAGATCATTCCGACTCCGGGACCCCATGAGAGGGTCATGTTCCTCGCCCACTTCATCCGTGGACTGGGATTTCCGCTTCATCCCTTCGTCCGCGGGCTTATGTTTTACTATGGGCTGGACTTCCATGATCTAGCCCCAAACTTCGTCCTCAACATCTCGGCGTTCATCGTCGTGTGCGAGGCCTTCCTCCGCATCAAGCCTCACTTCGGCTTGTGGCTATGAATCTTCTGTGTGAAGACGAAGATCGTGAGCAGCCAGCAAGCAGAGTGCGGAGGAGCCATGGTGGGCAGGATGCCCAACGTCACCTGGCTTGACGGCTCCTTCGCGGAGACCGTGAAAGGGTGGCAATCGGGGTGGTTCTACATCACCGAGCCGTGCGACGCCAACTGGGCGGTGGCCCCCGAATTCCGATCCAGAATTCCCATGCGGCCCACCTCCTGGGAAAAGAAGGGCCTGGCCTGGGGTGAGTCTGCGGAGCTGACCGGACTTCAGAACTGCATCAAGAATATGATGGACAAGAAAATCAAGCTTGTCAACGTGGTCCAGGTCATGCTCGTCCGCCGAATTCTTCCGTGCCAAAGACGGGCATTTAATCTGTGGGAGTTCGTCCCGGCCGTACACCAGACACTTCGAGAGCTCTACGGCATGACACACAAGGACGCATGGAAGGTGTTGTTCAAGGCCTCCGAAATACCTCCTCCCACATCCGAGGACCGCGGACTTCACGCCACGTGGCTCCCCCGTCCGGTGAGTTTTCTGACTATCACCAGATGTAGTTTTTCCCAGCATACTCATGGGAGGATCTTAAGTCGTCGTGTGTACTTAATCAGGAGTACGTGGAGACGGCGGAGCGGATCGACTGTCCGGCTCCACTGCCAGAAGGTCCAGCAGACGCTCTCCTGACGGAGATGCTAGTCCCGGCGCCCTACATGGCGCCGGAAAAGAAGGCCGAAATGAAGGCCCCGGGGACCAGGAAGGGTCTCCGGCGTAAGGTCATACCGGACGCCTCGTTCGAAGACGATGAGGCACACTCCTCCCCTGAAGGGGAGGAGGAAAAGGAAGGGGCCGCCCCACCTGAGGAGGACGAAGAGCCTAAGAGGGCGACCCAAGGGACCAGGAAGGGTCCCCGACGCAAGGCTGTCATAAACTCGTCGTCCGAAGACGACGAGGCGGATTCCTCTCGCGGAGGTGGGGGGAAACACGAGGAAACTCGCCTCCCTGCACTGGGGATGAGAAGAAAAGGAAAGCCGCCCCCGAGGGGGAGGCTAGAACGCCCAAGAAGGGAAAGGCGTCCCTTCCGGATTACTCTACCACGGCCGCCTACAGCGAGGAGGAGTGGCTGCCCAGGGGGAAGCCCCTAGTAAGATCGTAAGTATCCGCACTCTGTTGTACTTTAGTGCGACTTCGCTTCATAGTCTGTTATAACGCCGAACACGTATATGCAGTCCGGCCAGGGTCCATCCCGAGGTATCCTCTTCGGATGGGTCTTTGAGCGATTCGGCGATGAACTCGCTCCCAACGGCCACTTCCCCACGGCCTGCGGATGACAAGGAGGTGTTGTCCCAAAGGCTCCCAAAGCAGGGGGAGGCGACTCTCGAGACGCCCCAAGGCGAAATTCTAGGCGCCGGGCATACGGGGCGTAAGATCCCCGTGGATTGTTCCGACGGGAGCCGCAGCAAGCCGGGCTCCCAGCCGGACACTATACCGGAACCCCCAAAGGTTCCAGATTCAGGCAGGCAGCCCCTCACCAAGGAGGGCGAGCCGTCCGTGCCGATAACTTCCGTTACGCCAAAGGCGTCGGATAGTCTGCTGGAAGCGCTTCGCGGCGCTTCCATGGATGAAGAGCAACGTACTCTTATGAGTGCGGTGATTCAGAGGGTTCGGTCCGCCAAAAGCGTATTGACCGAAGCCTATAGCAGCCTCCTAACAGGTTTTGAGGTAAGTAATTAAAAGTTTGGAAATTATCACCCGATAGACAGTAGCCCCTGATACTCTGTTTGGTGTTCGGAAAGAAAACCAAACGGAGGGTCAATTAAAGTCCGCAGGAGTCTAATAGTAGGTGTCTATGTGAATAAGTAGGCGGTGCTGCTTGCCGCTGCTGTCCGCACAGCGGAGGTCACCGGACTCAGACGGGACCTGGAGTAGGCCCAAGGAGAGCTCAGCCTCGCGAAGAGGCAGCTCGAAGAGAACAAAGGTGAGTGATACCCCGTTCTCATATCATAGAGAATAGACAAAATTGGTGATGCTAACGAAAAAGCGTCATAATTGCGTTATAGGGGCCACGAACGAAGTGGTGTCCTTGAAGAAAGCGCTATCCGAGGCCGAAGACAAGGCGGCCATGGAAAGCATTGAGCGTGAAAAGCAAAATGCTAGGGTGGGCGAGGTACAGCAAGAGCTCCAGGAGCTCGGCAAGAAGTTCGAGTCCATGGAGCGTGACTTAAAGACAAAGTAGTCTGAACTTGCGAAGGCCCTGTTGGGCATGAAAGACGCAAAGGCCGAAGCTGAAAAGGCCCAGCAGGAAATCCAGGCGGCCAAGAAGATAGCGGCGGGTAAGACATTCTTTATGCAAAGCAAGCATGTGGAGGAGACGTTTCTTTTACTTACCCGAATTCGGAGCTCTCCAGGGGCATTCGCAGATCTGCCACACAGACGATGTCGAGATCTTTGCGGAGTTCTACCGCGTCCGAGGAGGGGAGCTCAACGGAGAAGCTGTTCTTGTCCCAGTATGCTGGAGCCAAACACCCGATGCCTCTGAGTGACCAATTGAAGGAATTGGTTGAACTCCACAGGGCGGCCGAAGTGGCTATGAAAGATTCCATAGTCCAGATGTGGACTGGTGAGCCCCTGCCCGCCAGCTACTTCGGCCTGATAAAGCGGATGGTAAACGCCTGTCCGCGACTTGAAGTGATCAAGCGATCCGTTTGCATTGAGGGTGCCCGCTGAGCTTTTGCCCGTGCGAAGGTGCATTGGCGCAAGCTGGATGCAGAAAAGCTGGTGAAGGATGGACCGCCGGAGGGCAAGGCGCATCGCTGTCCCAAAAAATATTATGATGGCGTTATGAAAGGCGCTCGTCTCTTGGCCGATGAATGTACCAAGGACACGATCTTTGAGTGAATGTACTTCTGTCGTTTTTGTAATATAAAGACGAAGTTATTTGCGCTATATAGCGCTTTTTTTATTTAAAATATTACCTTCTGTGCGGCTGGTTATAAAATTCTGAAAGTAGGCCAGTCGTCGGCTTCTGCTCCCATATAACTAGTCCTGGGGATTTCGTGGAAAAAACCCAGACACTCTTTATCCAAAATTTTGGTCCCTGAAGGAGGTGCTTGGCGCAGCGAACAAGGCAATCGGACTATGCGGCTTTATAACTTTCACTTAGCCATAGAAGTCTACAATTTTAAATTTCGGCGAAGCCCCTAGAATTCGGAAAGCCGAATTTGGGCGCTATATACGCCTAAATTGGACGAGGCCGATTCCTCGCCTAAAGTGGAAAAAATCTTTAAGGATTTTAAGACCTCTCGAACAGCGACCAGCTCTCGCCGCATCATGCCGGTCAGTTTTCGGCTTTCTCTACTGAGGTGCTCGTCCAGAAGAACTGGGACACAATCGCAGTAGTTCTCCCTGCGCTACCTTAGCCGATATAACGGAACGTAAGGTACCAAAACAACGGAGCCGGGCAAACCCAACTATTGACCCAAGACATGATTCGGAGCTGTGCATATAATGCTATAAGTTCGGGGTGCCGCACTGTTAAAAGTGTTCGGACTTATCTTGCCGTATTATGGGGTGCCATAAGAAGCCCCTGGCAAACTAAACGTACCAAGGTGTACGGATGCAATATTAAATAAGCATTTATACAAAAAATGTGCCAACAGGAATAATAAGCTGACGCTATATATTATCTCCCATTGATGAATAATAGGTCTAAGCGTATGTTTACAATGAATGCACTAAGCAAAAGAAAATAGGACTATTTGACATGTCCTATCCAAGGGCGGGCCACATGTAGGTATATAAAACAAGTATAACGATCGTGAACAGATTCCACCTGGGTATTCCCTTTGTGCGCAAAGCCTTTTGCCTCCTTGATTTTCTCTCCTGTGAAAGTCCGACAATCCGGCTCTTCTGAAGATGCTGCCCAAAAGCAGGGTCCTGAAAGCTAAAGGGGGGTTATTAAAGCATGTTGCGGCTATACCGCACTGTTGACTGAGTCACTATTGCGCCTCCGCCTATGCCCATGGTATTTTGAGTGCATAATTGTGTACGCGCGGCACGAATGCTGCATTGATGGGGCTGGAGCGGAGGCCGGACTGCTAGTCGCGCTCTTGGCGTGCCTGGCGATCCTGTTGCGGGGTACTCCGGACTCGCTTGACGGTGTTCGGGGTTGTTGTCGCCTGATTGGTGGTTTGCCAGAGCACGCTGCTTTGTACTTCTGCCGCGAGGGCTGCAGTATGCTCTTCTGTATGGAGAGAGCGGTCCATGTTTCCGTTGACTGTTATGACCCCGCGAGGTCCTGGCATCTTGAGCTTGAGATATGCATAGTGTGGTACCGCATTGAATCGAGCGAATGCGGTTCGTCCAAGCAGTGCGTGATAACCACTACGGAAAGGGACGATACCGAAGATTAACTCCTCGCTTCGGAAGTTATCCGGAGATCCGAAGACCACTTCCAGTGTTATGGAATCCGTGCAACGGGCCTCTACTCCTGGAATTACACCATTGAAGGTGGTTTTGGTGGGCTTGATCCTCGAAGGGTCGATCCCATTTTGCGCACTGTGTCCTGATAAAGCAGGTTCAGGCTGCTGCCGCCATCCATAAGGACTCGCGTAAGGTGGAATCCGTCGATGATTGGGTCTAGGACCAATGCGGTTGAACCACCGTGACGGATGCTGGTAGGGTGATCCCTACGGTCAAAGGTGATCGGACAAGCTGACCATGGGTTGAATTTTGGGGCGACTGGCTCCATCGCATAGACGTCCCGTAGTGCTCGCTTCCGTTCCCATTTGGGGATGTGGGTGGCGTAGATCATATTGACCGTTTTCACCTGGGGGGGAAATTTCTTCTGTCCCCCCGTGTTCGGACATTGAGGCTCCTCATCATCGTCGTTGTGCAGCCCCTTGTCCTTGTCTTTGGCGTTTGCCTTGCCGGCCTGTTTGAACACCCAGCAGTCTCTGTTAGTGTGGTTTGCTGGCTTATCCGGGGTGCCGTGAATTTTGCACGAGCGATCAAGTATGCGGTCAAGGTTGGATGGTCCCTGATTGTTTCTTTTGAACAGCTTTTTCCGCTGACCGGATTTTGAGCCACTGAATCCGGCGTTGACTGCCGTGTCTTCAGTGTTGTCGCCGTTGTTCCGTCGCTTATGTCGGTTGCGCCGTGGCTTGCCGGTATTGTCGCGGACATCTGTGGTGCCAGAATTTATTGGCGTGGTGCTACTGCGAGCCAACCAGCTGTCCTCGCCCGTGCAAAACCGGGTCATGAGTGTCATGAGGGCCGCCATGGATTTTGGTTTTGCCTGGCCGAGGTGTCGGGCGAGCCACTCATCGCGGATATTATGCTTAGAGGCTGCCAGAGCTTCGGCGTCCGGACAGTCGACAATTTGGTTCTTTTTGTTTAGGAACCGAGTCCAGAATTTCCTGGCTGACTCTCCGGGCTGTTGGGTAATGTGACTCAAGTCATCGGCATCCGGTGGTCGCACGTACATGCCCTGGAAGTTGTCGAGGAACGCGTCCTCCAGGTTTTCCCAACTGCCGATAGAGTTTGCTGGTAGGCTATTTAGTCAGTGTCGGGCCTGTCCTTTGAGCTTAAGGGGAAGATACTTGATGGCGTGTAGATCGTCACCGCGGGCCATGTGAATGTGGAGAAGGAAATCTTCGATCCATACTGCGGGGTCTGTTGTGCCATCGTATGATTCAATGTTTAGAGGTTTTAACCCTTCTCGGAATTCATGATCCATCACTTCGTCGGTGAAGCAGAGAGGGTGTGCGGCGCCTCTATGCCGGGCTATGTGGCTACGCAGTTCGAATGAGTCTGGTTGGCTGTGTTCGTCCCGGCCGGACTTGCTGATAGGGTATCCAACGTGACGATCATCGTCACGTGTTGGGGCGCGCCCCCGCGATCCGTAGATCGATCTTGGATGTCCATCCTTGTTTTCAAGCATATCTTGCAGGTCCTGCCTATTGCCCCGGGCCGTAGTCTGTTGGCGTAGGGGTGCGGGCTGGTATTCAGGATGATACGCCGTTTTATCCCGGCCACGAGGTGGCCGGTCAGCCGTGTGGTGCTCGAGTCCATATTCCTCAGCTGCCAGGACTTCAGTCCATCTGTCTGTGAGCAGGTCTTGATCAGCTTGGAGCTGCTGCTGCTTCTTTTTCAGGCTCCTCGCAGTGGCCATAAGCCGACGCTTGAAGCGCTCCTGCTCTAAGGGGTCCTCAGGCACGCCGAACTCGTCGTCGCCGAGGCTAATCTCGTGTTCGGAGGGGGGCATGTAGTTATCCTCCTCCGGGTATCTGTCAGTCGCCTGTTCGTATGGGCTGACCTGCCCGTCCTCCTGTTCGGCCTGCTCGAACGCAGGCTGATCGGGGTTGTATTCGTCTTCGGCACCATCCGGATTGTTCTTGTCTCCTTTGCTGGTATTGCTGTGGCGGGGCTTGGAGCGGCGCCGATGACGCCCACGCTTTGCTTTCTTCCTTGAGGGTTTATCCTCCATTGCCTCATCGCCATTGGTTTCTTTCGGAGTGTCCACCATATATATATATCATATGAGGAGGTGGATGTCCAGCGCCCCGTGGGTGGTGGTTCCAGATCTTCTCCTACATCGTCGTCCACACCGTCGATGTCTTTAGATTCGAAATCAAGCACATCGGTCAAATCATCGACCGTGGCTATGAAGTGGGTGGTGGGTGGGCAAAGAATTCCCTCATCGCCTGCTTCCCACTCGAGCCGGACATAGTTCAGCCAAGAGTCTCCTGACAAAGAGAGAGACTTTAACGAGTTTAGCATGTCGCCAAAGGGCGAGTGCTGGAAGATATCCGCAGCGGTGAACTCCATTACCGGAGCCCAACCAGATTTGGTGGGCTCGGGGGTGCGCGGACTAGAACCTACAGCCGGACACGAGTCCGGGGGTCTGGTGTCACAGGCTTCCTTAGGGGTGAAGTCTGTGTTCGGCTCCACCGCCGATGAGTGTGCGGCCTCCGGGGCGGGGTCCATCCACCCGTCCTCGGACGACGCAATCTGCCACTGATTTAGGTCCGGGGCTCCTGCAGGTGCGATATCCCAAGTGTTGTCCGACAGCAGGTCTAAGCCTTGCTCGTCGTGACTGTTCGGCGCTCCTGGCGCAGGCCCGAATCCGATGAAGATCAAATCTCTACGGATATCAGCCGTGTAGTTCAAGTTCCCGAACCTGACCTGATGGCCAGGGGCGTAGTTGTTGATCTGCTCCAGATGGCCGAGCGAATTGGCCCGCAGTGCGAAGCCGCCGAACATGAAAATTTGTCCGGGGAGAAAGGTCTCACCCTGGACCGTGTTGTTGATGATTGAAGGAGCCATCGAGCCTTGCAGCGACGACACAGAGGAACTCTCAATGAAAGCACCAATGTCGGTGTCAAAACCGGCGGATCTCGGGTAGGGGGTCCCGATCTGTGCGTCTAAGGCTAATGGTAATAGGAGGCAAGGGACACAATGTTTTACCCAGGTTCGGGCCCTCTCGATGGAGGTAAACCCTACTTCCTGCTTGATTGATCTTGATGATATGAGTATTACAAGAGTTGATCTACCACGAGATCGTAGAGGCTAAACCCGCCTATGATGATTATGATTGTCTTGATCGTCCCTACAATGACAAAACCCTCCGGTTTATATAGACACCGGAGGGGGCTAGGGTTTACATAGAGTCGGTTACAAAGAAGGAAATCTAATATACGGATCGCCAAGCTTGTCTTCCACGCAAAGGAGAGTCCCATCCGGACACGGGACGAAGTCTCGAGTCTTGTATCTTCGTGGTCCAAATAGTTCGGCCATAGTATATAGTCCGGCTGTCCGGATACCCCCTAATCCAGGACTCCCTCACGGACCTCTAGGTCTTTCCTGTAGGGTAGGTCCCAAAATATAGATTTCTTCTTCCACATGGGTGCGTGTCCTGCAGCGTCACTCGGAACAGATAGTCCGTCGGGACTATTTTCGAAGATTACTTTTAAATCATTGACCATAGCAAGTACGTGATCACCAGTACGCATGGTGGGCTTCTTCCGGTGATCTGCCTCGCCTTTTAAGTGCTTGCCTTTATTTCGACATTGATGGTTGGTCGGAAGGAATCGACGATGCCCCAGGTAAACATTCTTCCTGCATTTGTCCAGGTATATACTTTGGGTGTTATCTAAATGGTGCGTGCATGCGTGGTATCCCTTGTTTGTCTGTTCTGAAAGGTTACTGAGAGCAGGCCAATATTGATGGTGACAAACAGCAACGCATGCAGGTCAAATTCCTCCTGCTTGTGATCATCCCACACACGTACACCTTTTCCAGTCCACAACTGTAAAAGTTCTTCAACTAATGGCCTTACTTACACATCAATGTCGTTGCTGGGTTGCTTAGGTCCTTGGATGATAACTGGCATCTTAATAAACTTACGCTTCATGCACAGCCAAGGAGGAAGGTTATAGATACATAGAGTCACGGGCCAGGTGTTGTGATTGCTGCTCTGCTCCCCGAAAGGATTAATGCCATCGGCGCTAAAACCAAACCATACATCCCTTGCATCACCTGCAAACTCCTTCCAGTACTTTCTCTTGATTTTTCTCCATTGCGACCCATCAGCGGGTGCTCTCAACTTCCCGTCTTTCTTACTGTCATCTCAGTGCCATCGCATCGACTTGGCATGCTCTTTGTTTCTAAACAGGCATTTCAACTGTGGTATTATAGGAGCATACCACATCACCTTGGCAGGAACCCTCTTCCGGGGGCGCTCGCCGTCAACATCACCAGGGTCATCTCGTCTGATCTTATACCGCAATGCACCGCATATCGGGCATGCGTTCAAATCCTCGTATGCACCACGGTATAGGATGCATCCATTAGGGCATGCATGTATCTTCTGCACCTCCAATCCTAGAGGGCAAACAACCTTCTTTGCTGCATACGTACTGTCGGGCAATTCGTTATCCTTTGGAAGCTTCTTCTTCAATATTTTCAGTAGCTTCTCAAATCCTTTGTCAGGCACAACATTCTCTGCCTTCCGCTGCAACAATTCCAGTACGGTACCGAGTTTTGTGTTGCCATCTTCGCAATTGGGGTACAAGCCTTTTTTGTGATCCTCTAGCATGCGATCGAACCTCACCTTCTCCTTTTGACTTTCACACCGACTCCTTGCATCAACAATGACCCAGCGGAGGTTATCATCGGGCACATCGTCTGGTTCCTCTTGATCTTCAACAGCTTCCCCCGTTGCAGCATCACCGTATTCGGGGGGCACATAGTTCTCATCATCCTCTTCTTCTTTGTTGTCTTCCATCATAACCCCTATTTCTTCCTGCTTGGTCCAAACATTATAGTGTGGCATGAAACCCTTATAAAGCAGGTGGGTGTGAATGATTTTTGAGTCAGATTAAGACTTCGTATTCCCACATACAGGGCATGGACAACACATAAAACCATTCTGCTGGTTTGCCTCAGCCACTTCGAGAAAATTATGCACATGCTTAATGTACTCGGAGGTGTGTTTGTCACCATACATCCATTGCCGCTTCATCTGCGTGCATTATATATAATTAAGTGTGTCAAAAACCATTACAGAACATCACGAATAGATAATTAAGTGACCAAATTAATAGAAGTTCATCATCTCACATTAAAACCAAAGTACATACGTAGTTCTCATCTAACAACATATAGCTCTCCAGAGCATCTAATTAATTAAACCATACATTGAAACTATGTAAAACATTTCAATGCCAAAACAAATGCGATCATAATCGCAACCAAGGTAACAATTGATCTAACGGCATAATGATACCAAGCCTCGGTATGAATGGCATATTTTCTAATCTTTCTAATCTTCAAGCACATTGCATCCATCTTGTTCTTGTGATCATCGATGACATCCGCAACATGCAACTCCAATATCATCTTCTCCTCCTCAATTTTTTTTAGTTTTTCCTTCAACAAATTGTTTTCTTCTTCAACTAAATTTAACCTCTCGACAATAGGGTCGGTTGGAATTTCCGGTTCACATACCTCCTAGATAAATAAAATCTATGTCACGTTGGTCAGCATAATTGTCATAAACAATAAATGAACCAAATAGTTATAAAGATAATATATACCACATCCGAATCATAGACAGGACGAGGGCCGACGGGGGTGCATACCAAAACCATCGCACTAAATAATAGGAAGCAATAATAAAAGTAAGAAAATTATACAAGTATCTATATAAACATACAAGTAAGATTTTTTTCCTATCAGAAAGAAGATAAGAACAAGAGGCTCACCACGGTGGTACCGGCAATGAGATCGGCGCGAGCGATCGACGGTGGTGAAGACGGGGACGGGACGTGATGGACCGCTAAACCTAAACAAATATTGAGGAAAATGGAGCCTGGAGGTCGAGCTTGGAGAGGAGAAAGCTTAAGTAGTGTGGCTCGGGTATTCCAACGAACACGTGGTGTGCATAGGACGTGAGCTAGAGCACCACAAAGCTCCCCCCCCCCTCGCCGGCCAGGAAAAACAGAGCACTGGGAGTGCTCCGCTCGTGGGCGCGGGGTATATATAGGAAACTCAATGGTCCCGGTTCGTGGCACGAACCGGGACTAAAGGTCAGCCTTTCGTACCAGTTCGTGCCACGAACTGGGTCCACTGGAGGTGGGCCAAGAGCGAGGACCATTAGTCCCGGTTCGTGCCACCAACCGGACCCAAAGGTCCCAGACGAACCGGGACCAATGCCCCCACGAGTCCCGGTAGGCCCCTGGCCTTATGAACCGGGACCAATGGCTAACCAGGCCGAAACGTATGCCCTGTTTTCTACTAGTGCTTCGGCAAAATCGTGCTTAGCTCCGTAGCCGGAGTCACACTGTCGAAACCTATGTATTCGGTTTCCTTTGGCCACTTCTTTTGGGCCTTGAAAAGCTTCTTCCATATGTCTTCGTGCGTAGTGCCGAAGAAGCGCTTCAAGGTCCGGGGTCCCTCCGGATTGAAATCCCACAAGGAGGAGGCCCGGAGCTGGCAGGGGAGGGTGCGGCGAAAGTGCATCACCTGAATCACGCCAGTGAGGTGGGTGGCCTCTACTATCATGTTGGAGATGCGATTCTGGAGCGTCTTCAGCTCCTATTGAGACCCCCACTCGAGGCCCTTGGTGGTCCATGAGGTGAGCCTTTCCGGGGTCCGGATCTGAATTCGGGCATGGCCGCCCACTTAGCCTCACGGGGTTCGGTGATGTAGAACCACTCGTGCTGCCATACCTTGTTGGTTTCCACAAAATCCCCTTTGGGCCAGGTGGCGTTCGGGAGCTTGCTTACCATAGCTCCCCCACAGTCCGCGTGTTGCCCCTCGACCACCTTCGGCTTAAGATTGAAGATCTTGAGCCATAGGCCAAAGTGTGGGGGGCACGCGGAGGAAAGCTTCACACACGACTATGAAAGCAGATATGTGAAGAATAGAATTCAGGGCTTGATCATGGAAATCTAGCTCGTAGAAGAACAAGAGACCCCGGACAAAGAGATGGAGGAGAAATCCGAGCCCCCGAAGAAAGTGAGGGATGAACACAAACCTCTCGCAAGGCCCTGGGATGGGGGTTACCTGATTCTTGTCAGGAATCCGGTGCGCTATGTTGGCGGCAAGATAGCCTGCGCTCCAGAGACTCTTCACGTCTTTCTCCGTGACAGTGGATGCCTCCCACTTGCCCTTAGAGCCAGATCCATCCATTGCTGGAGAAGGAAGTGGTGGTGGAAGGAATGGGAGCTGCGGGCGCTGGATCTAGGATATTGGGAAACAAAGGGCTAGAGGAAAGCATGAGGTAAAAGGGAGGGATTTATGTCCTTTTATAGGCAGTAAATACCAAATGTACCCCACTCAAGCCATAAAACTCGCATGTTCCCAACGAGATCCTACGTAAGGTACGATTGGGTTACTCAAATCATACTGATGAGGATCCCGCGATAAGCGGGCACGATCTCTACTTCGACAAGACGTGCCTATGGAGGCTATTCCTCGAAACGCAAAACTAGAGCCAAGAAAACGGTTCGAAATATTAAAGGATCAAATGTGGCGTTTCACCGGAAAAGTTGTCAGTAAAGACACAGTGCTTGTTTTGACATATTGCCTTCGTGGCTAAGGGTTGTACTAATCATGTAGAGCCAGACATAGTTCCTTTATGCAGGAAGACTAACTTGGAATATTCAGAAGGAGGAACCCGCCTTGCAATGCCGAAGACAGTATGCGTGTCGAGCTCATCGTCATCGAAGACTGGTTCAGGGGCTACTGAGGGACTCCTGGACTAGGGGGTCCTCGGGTGTCCGGATTACTCGATATGGGGCGGATTGGTGGGCCATGAATATCAACAAGAGGATTGTCTCTCATGTCCAGATAGGACTCCTATGTGCGTAGAATGACAAGTTTGAGTTCGGGTGTAATGTTTTCTTCTTCTGCAAGATGATTCTGTACAAGTCTAGACCCCTCCAGTGTATATATAAACCTGAGGGTTTAGTCCGTAGGGGCTATCACAACTACCATAGGCTAGACATCTAGGGTTTAGCCATTATGATCTCGAGGTAGATCAACTCTTGTAATCCCCATATTCATCAAGATCAATCAAGCAGGAAGTAGGGTATTACCTCCATTAGGAGAGCCCAAACCTGGGTAAACATCGTGTCCTTGTTCCCCCTGTTACCACCGATCCTCAGATACACAGCTCGGGACCCCTTACCCGAGATCTGCCGGTTTTGACACCGATAATGAGCACGACTTCGTTTGAGTCGACAGTATGCCGATTGAATTTGAAGAATTATGGCAGTTGTACAATAAAAATTCCCTCGACAAACGAATGCTTACTTGCTATTGTTTGTAAGTATTATTTATGTAATTAAGTCTCTAGCTCAGCTCATTCATTTCATGTATATATAATTATCCTCACTATATTGTGCAGATTGAAGATCATTGAATACAAGAGACGACAAATCTATGACATTGGGTTCATTAGCGCAAATATAGTAAATGAATGGTCACTACGGAAAAGATATGATGAGATATATGAAAACTTGCTATAGTCATTACTTCGAAATCAAAACAAAAGTGAAATACTCTTTCCTTACAACACCAAGTGAGTGTTAATTATTGTCTTATGCATATTCTGTTTCGCTTACTCGAGGTTAAGTGTAATTGATGAGTTATGCGTGCGCAGATTCCACTTTATTGTACTAGTCATTAAGCTTGACAAGGGAAAGGTTACTGTCTTAGACTCGACGCATAAAGAGCCTCATCATTGGGCGGACATGCATGAAATGCTCCAGAAGTAAGTTCAATCATTATCGCACGATATCGGCAACTTTCGTTCATTTCCTGATATCAAGTATAATCATTTTCTTTGACGGGTAGGGTTTGGAAAGAGTTCACCACAAAGGTACGGGGTCTACCGAAAAAGGAGCTGCGATTTACATACCCCAAAGTAAGTAGTACTAGTTAGTTCCGCTCATCTCTGATTGATTCTAATTTCATCAATACCATTATCATGCTTGATTATCATTCTGATTGAACTCTATTCTCGTAAAGTGCTTGTTGCAGGGACAAGAGAATAATTTATGTGTATACTACATTTGCGAGTTCATTCGCTACTCGATCGATGAGCGGGGTATGGAAGCCAAACGCCACGCATGTTGGCGTCATCCAAAAAGGTCAGATTAGATTTTTTTTTTGCAATCAAGGTCAATTCAGGAATTTGTTAGCACAAAGGGTCAAAACTGTGATTTCACCCCTAGTACTGTGCTCGGAGACAGACAGGGATGCACACGACGCAAAGAGGGCCGGGACAGCTCTTTTTCCCCTTTCCTGGCTCTGTTCGAGAAAGGGCAAAGAGGGAGGCGAGTAGGGGCTTCTAGAGCTCGGCTCGATCCTGGACTCTCGTCGCCGGTGACGCTGGTTGGGGAGAGGATGGGGGGGGGGGGGGGCAGGGCCGGTCCTGAGATTTGGGGGCCCAGGGCAAAAAAACAATCCGGGGCCCTTCGGGGTAGATGTAAATTTGTATCAAAGAAAACAATTAAGTGCATTCCAAATCAGTGTGTATGTCAAATAATGTATTATATATTAGGTTCAAAATTTTCTCCTAACATTTTGTGATGCACAATCGCTAATGATAGTATAAATATCAGTTTCTTCAACCAACTTCTTCTCGGCACATAAAGTTGCGAAACCATTTAACCTCTCTTGCGATGTTGTCGATCTCAGGTAGTTCTTCCACAATTTCAACTTTGAAAAACTACTAACTATACGAAAATTGTTTGGCGTGCTTTGGAAAAACTAACCATTTTCTATCATGCACCTCTCAATTACTCATTTTTCTTGAGTAATGGCTATTCCAAAAATGCCTTGAATTTTCATCCAAATGATATTTAGTGTTTTCTTCTTTCCTTTTAGGCCCCTTTTCCACTAATATGTCCCTTGCTTTGTTATCAAGATTACCCCAATTTCTTGGATCATAAATATCCAGTGTAACAGTCGGTTCCTCATCAACACTAACAAATTATGCCGTAGACGAATTAAATATGTGCTCATGATCACTCACATTGGTATCATCCATGTTGATGTCAACATTGTCATCTGTAGGAGTATGACCAACATCCTCCTAATCGGCATTAGTTCGGTCATCTGCAAGAACTATTGGCAACTCGTTCGGATTTCATGAAGTGCTCGTATCGCTTTTATAATATTTAAAAGGGATCATCTCAATGCTGCTTTCATCTCATCTATCTTCTTCCTTTCTTTTTCACTTCCGGATGGATACTTTCTATCTGAACCTGACATGGTCGTGCTGCAATTGAAAGGAACAATTAACTTTTAAAATTAGCGCAAAGCTATGGAGATAATAGATTAATTACAGAAGACTTTCATCTAATATCATGAAAAAGCGTGCTAGGCCATAGACGCACAGTAGTACTCCCTCCTTTCCGGTTTATAGGGCTTATCTCAAAATTTTAGTTTTTCCATTTTATAAGGCTCAATTTGGTTGTTTCCCATCACATGTTCAGATTCCAATGTGCATTAAATCATTACATGTAAGTATTAAGAGAAAATTGACCAATGCATGTAATTTATGCATGCATGCATTGCAATTAATGCATTGGTAAACATACTTTTTTGAGAAAAACAAGAGCATTAATTGGGTGCTTTTGCAAACTACAAAAAGTATTCCACCACTCATCATCTACCTTGGTTGGTGAGATTTTTGAATTGAGCCTTATAAACCGGAAAGGAGGGAGTATAGTACTTTCTCTTTCTTTGTAATCTGACTATGCGTGCGCAATGATTCGAGCGCCCGACAACAATTTCCTGTTAACTGTCCGATCGAGATAGAATTGGGGAATCGGCATTAAAAAAACAATCAGAAAGAAGAAGCGGCGGGGGCAGAGGGGCGACCAAACGTACCTGGCGCAGTCGTTCGTCGGGACGCGGGAGGCATAAAATTTATATGGCAAAGTTTATATGGCAAAGTTTCTCAACAACTATCTTATAACCATTCAAGATGTCTTTAAAAAAGTTATGCAATAATTATCTATCATGAAGTCTTTGCATCTCCATTAGTTGGATTTTTTATCGAATGAGACCACCTGCTCAACGGAATTGGCAAAAAAGACCCTTTCTGGACGAAATTAACAAAAAAGATCCCCTAAGCCGTGACGGCAGGCGCGCCGGACGACACGTGACACTTGCCGACATAGTGCGAGGCGGCAGCCCCTGCCGCCACGGCGCCAGGCGGCAGGCCACGGATTACAGTGCAATGGCTGGCGCGACGGAACGGTGTGCTGGGTGCCCCATGCCGCCTGGGAAGCTAGCGGCAGGCTTGTGCCGCTGGGCCCGGCCGCCTGGTGAGCTGGCGGCAGAGTACCATCATGGATAGCTAGATAATAACATGATGGATGTCACTTAGCAGCACCAACAGTACCACCATGTTGGCGTAGACGTGCATGTTCAGGTGCGCACCATCCTCTGCTTGCTTCGGTGCACGCCCAGGTGTCGGCAGCAACGCCAGTCCATGCACGAGTGAACGAATGATTGGCGCTAACTTTTATCTGAATCCATGCATTAGCCGGCCCGCTAGCAGAAAGCTCCCCAGGCGACCGGGCCCAGCGGCACAAGCCTGCCGCCAGCTTCCCAGGCGGCAGGGGCCCATCCCAGCACACCGTTCCGTCGCGCCAGCCATTGCACCGTGATCCATGGCCTGCCGCCTGGCACCACTGTGGCGGCAAGTGCCACGTGTCGCCCGGCGCGCCTGCCGCCACGGCTTAGGGGGTTTTTTTGTCAATTTTATTTGGAGGTGGTTTTTTTTGTCAATTTTATTGGGTAGGTTGTCTTTTTTAACAAAAAATCCATTAGTTGAGAGAGATGGTACTACTGTACTCCCTCTGTTCCTATATGTACTGCGTATAGGTTTTTTAGAAAAAAATTCGGCTTATAGTGCGCATTGGCAACCATTCTGTACTTTGGACCCAAATAGTCTTGCACAGCAGCGCACATGCAGCCTCCTCGCTTGTCGTTTCTGAGCACATGGCATGGGTGGGGGTATTCTGCGTCCAAGCTGCAACCTCCAGCTCACGTGTTGGCATGTGTGCCTATGACTATGCACACTAGATATTGGAATGGAGGGAGTACTAGTATCATTAAAGATAGGGACATGGGTGTGACGTACTACAGTACTAGAGTCATCGGTACAGTACTACAGTGACGTACTACAGTCCTTTAGTGGCCGACCTCCCGCGTTGCTTTTGGTGCATGCGTGAAAGATTGAGCTGGTGGCTGGAGAAAGCACCGACGGCTGGTCGAAGAAAGCACACGATCCGTGCCCTCGATGATGACTGGAGGAGCCACGGATCGTTGACCTGGCTTGGGAGACGTCGGCCGTAGGCTAAAACTACACTTAGAGTAACATACTTTCTTCATTTCACAATGTAGTGCGCCTGCACTTTTCGTGATTTAAATTTGATCATAAATTTAAGCAACGAGACCGACTGCGGCAGAAGCAAAAATTATACCATTGTACAAATTCAGTGGTATAATTTTTTCTTCCGCCGCAGTCTATCTCGTTGGTTAAATTTATGGTCAAACTTAAATCACCGAAAGTGCGGGCACACTACATTATAGAATGAAGGAAGTAAGTAGCAAGGCCAGTTCCAATGCAACATCTCAAATGCTCCGACCGCGTTCGTTTGGAGCTAAATGGATAGAAAACGCGGCTCAACGCATAGCCCAAACGGACAAATGTCCGTTTTTTATCCGCTTTCGGCCCATCTTGGTCTAAATTTGGGTCGCGTTTGCAGTGGAACTGACAACGCGATGACGTGTAGGACGCACACACTTTTCCTCCCCTGGCCCGCCTGTCGGTGGCTCAAGCTCCCCACTTTCCCTCCATTTCACCACAACCCTCCCGCGCCCGCACGCCCGCCTTCCCCTTCCCTCCATCTGTCGTGGCCGGCGACACAGCGGCCTACGAGTGCCCCAAGGCAAAGAAGAAGACGCCAAAGGGTCCGAAGAAGCCGTGGTCGTAGCTCACGCCAGAGGAGCTCGCCAAGCTTGATGCGGAATCGGCCAAGAGAAGAAACCGGCAGGTGGCGGAGAAGGATAAGAAAGCAGCGGCCGCGTGGGCCACCAAGGCGGCGGCATTGGAGGCGCACAGCGCAAGGCTGCCATCGAGGCGAAGGAGGACATCGACTCCAAAGCGCACGCCTCCTCATGCTTGGGTTGTGCGGTCCCCAGCACATCCTCTCGACAGTTGACATGGCCGCGGCTAGCACAGGCTCGTCGGTCATTCGACCTCCGCAATGCCCGTCGCCGACCTCGTTGACTATATCTAGGACGCCCTGTTTTCCTCCACCAAGGTGCCATGATCAGACCCGGTTCTCAGCCGATTTTTTGTTCGTTTTCTACGATGTTTTCCAAGAGTTTGATGCCATGGCGGCGTCGATGGCTGGCCATCCTGCCAAGGATGATGCGTATCTCTTTCGTGGAGATGGATCAACGATTCGATGGTTGTGTCGGCTTCTAAAATTTATGCATGAGGTGTACGCTTTAGATTTGCCGCATCGGGTGTAGGCTGCTAATACGTAATGCGGACGGATCGATGGTGCCACAGTTCTAGATGGTAGAGTGTGAGGGCATTCCACGTTATTAAGTTTGTAGGTGTGAGTGATGGCTTCGGATTGTTTGATGTATATTTTTGTCAGACCTTTATTGAATAATCAATAAAAAGTTGTATGAATCTACTGCCTCCGGTCTCCGGTCCTATGTGTATGGCTATCACAACGCGACAAGTTGGATGACTACTGGCTACTCCCTTTAATACAAAGTTGGATCATCTATTTTGAAAGGAAGGGAGTAGTAGCATAGTGATGATTATCGTCTCGTTCATTTTCTCCAATCAAGACCTGTTTAGTTAAGTCTTCCATGCTGCAAAGTCAATAAAATATTGTCAATGAATAGCCATGACTATTTCTTCAGAAGTGAATAGCAACTCATATCCAAAAATCAAAACAGTATGTACAGTGCTGCAACTCTATACTAACAAAATCAGAAGCAAAAGAAGTGACAACTGTTTAAAATAAATAAATAAATAATAAAATAAAAGTGGAAAATTGAACTGTATAAAAAGAGATGAATAATAAAATAAAAGTTTAGACCGTAGAAGCACCTGTACTGAGACATTTCTTTGTATGACATGGCAGTGCCCTCCTGCGGCAGCATGGGCGGCAGCTGCAGCTCCTGCCCCTCCGGCGCCTCCGGCTACTCCGCTCCGGCCTCTTCATCCTCTATTTCCGCATCGAGCTCGCGAAGAGGGCGTCCGACTCCGCCTGCTCCCGCCGGAGGAAGACTCGGTTGGCCTCCACATAAGCCTCATCCTGGATGGACTCCAGGATGGCCTACTGCTCCATCATCTTATCGGACTGGGCGACGGCGAACTCCTCCTCCATCAGCTCCGTGGTGAAGCCCGACACTTGCTGGTCTGGCTCCTCCGCCTCCTTCACCTCCATCGGCTGTTGCTGCTCCTCCTCCTCTTCCCTCGACTCCGATGACTCCGGAGGGCAGCCCTGCAGCTATCCGGGTGGCGCGTCGGGCTGCGCGCTCGGCTTCCCATGCCGGGCTCGGACTTGCGGCGCGGAGAGGGGAGGAGGGGATGAGTTAGGGTTGCGGCGTGCCCAGCCGGCTTAAATAGACGGATTTCGTCCTGGGATGCGAGCCGGAGCGGCGCCACGCGGCGACGGACGCGGCGTTCATCGGACCGCCGGGTGTCTCTGCATGGGGCCCCTTCGTCAGACAGACGTGGCGGGCTTGCCCGAGCGCGCCCATATCCGCCCTATATTTGGGCTGGATATGGGGGGTGCCGGTCAGCCTGGACGTTTGAGGGCCATTTGAGAGGCCCGTCTGGGTTATAATTTTGTGACTGGGCGGCCTACCTGGACGTATGAGGCGGGTTTGGGAGGTCCGATTGTAGATGCTGTGAGCATGCTTTCTAAAGACGTTTCCTTCATTCATGCGTGAACCATATCATCCTTCTTGTATGGACGATCAGCCATTCATGTATGGATGGATAAGAAAATATCACATGGAAAAGAAGTTTCAAAGGAATCTTCAATGCTACTGCCTCCGTTAAATACATATCTTTATAGAGATTTTACTATAGACTACATCCAGAGTAAAATGAGTGAATCTACACTCTAATAAATGCATCTACAATTCTACATACATCAGAATGTGATTTATAATGCAATCTCTACAAAGACTTATATTTAGGAACGGAGGAGAAGGGAGTAGATTTCTTTGGCGCCTAATCCCTAGAGAAATCCCATGTCAAACTTTTTTGGCGCCGACCTGCACAGTTTCGGCGCCGTCCGAGATGGCCGAACACAGGGGGCCAAAATCCGAGATATTTTTGCCAGGTGGGGGTCAGATGAAATTAGTCTCACCCCAAGGGCCTGATTTGTCAAAAACACAGAAAAAGTGAGACACCGGTCCGGCGTGCGTCGTTTCCATCCGCCTTCCGGTGCTTATAATAACAAAACGCAAGAGGACACCAATCACGATAGCGATTCATCTCAGAACTTGTTCAGCCTGCAGCCTGCAGCCCTTTTGTCCACTGCTACCAGGTATGTAGTAAGTAGTACAAGTTAGACGATCCGAGGTCATTTTGGCTTCTGTTTTGCTACTAGTTTTCCAAGATCCGTTCAACTCTCTGTCCGCATGTTTCTGTTTTGCGGCGCGCAGCATGTTGTTTTGGTTTGGTTTGGTTTGGTTTGGTTTGATTTGGCCAACTCAGTTGAACCACGCTTCTTCCTCTGCCTCCCTTGAGAGTCGTGCCGGCAAAGCTCCGCCCGGCTCCTTTGCCCTCCTCCTCCGGCGGTGCTGCCGTCGCGAGCGAGCTCGGGAAAGGATGCCAGGTCTCCGTTCTGTACAGTAGTTTTAGGATTAAGTGTAGGGCTGATGCCGAGTAGAAGCATTGCGTCGGCGCTTACGAGCGGCGCCGGACGCCGTTCAGCTTCGCTTTCCGGCTGCTCCCAGTGGTGGAGAGAAGCCGCGGGAGGCGGATCTGACTCCAGCTTCTCCAATAAGCTCGATCTCGTCCCTGATTTGGAGGATGGCCATCGCTTAGTCCTATTTTCTCGTTGCTGTCGCGGTGATGGGAACGGAAATAGGAAGAGGTGCAGAGCAAGATTCCCCCGATAAGGCTGGTGCATATTCTAGTCGGTGCTTGGGTTGGAGCTACGGCGCGCACTGTTGCTGCCGGTCTCTGCCGCCTCTCCGGCGATCTTTCTGGCCGAATGGCGGCCCCGTGAAGCCATGGTGTCTGCGCTGGCTTCGTTTCTTCCTCCCGGCTTAATGCCTTTAGGGAGGCAGCTATTCAGCTTCGGTAGCTCCTTGCTCCTTGTTTATACCAGTCCGGTTCGTCCCTTCCCTTGTTTGGATGAACTGCATTAGATTTACTGTGTACTCTACTCCCTTCCTTCCGAGAGAGAAGAAGGAATGGATCAATTGCATTAGATTTACTATGTACTCTACTTAGGATGGACGAGGGAATCATCGCATTGGAGCGTATATTTGACGGAGGCAGCAAACCAACAGATCTAAAGTTATCAGCTCTACAGAGCATCACCGGAAATTTCTCTCAAGAGCGAATAGTTGGTACGGGTGGATTTGGAACCGTTTACAAGGTAAACTTCACTTTTTATTTCAGAGGTTTTTTTGTTTTGTTTTGTTTAATAAGCAACCTAAATATCTCACGTGGTTGGTCAAACTTTTTATTTGTTTCTACATAAAAATGTTCCATTGGTAGATGCAGAATTTTATCAAATTACTGCTCTGTCTCTGTGCTATACTGCCAAGCAAAGTACTTTGCGGTGGTATGTTGCCAAAGTTGAGTTTTACTCCCTCCATTTTCAAATATAAGTCTTTCTAGAGACCACATACAGATATATATAGACATATTTTAGAGTGTAGATTCACTTATTTTGCTCCGTATGTGGTCTCTTAGTGAATGAAATCTCCCAAAAGACTTATATTTAGGAACGGAGGAAGTATGTTGCATTACATGTTTGGATAATTTCTAATGTCATCCAAGTTTAAACAGGGTGTCCTTCGAAATGGAGAAGTTGCTGTCAAGAGGATAAAGAACAACCATACAATAGATGAGAAGTTATTTCGTCGGGAGGTTAACAGCTTATTACATGTCAGCCATAAGAATATAGTTCGGTTTCTTGGCTTCTGTTCTCACACAGAACATAAAGCATTCGAAAATGAAGGATCAAGAGATTACATTTACGCCGAGGATAGAGAAAGAATAATCTGTTTTGAGTACATCAACAACGGAAGTCTTGAAAAATATATTACAGGTGCACTCTGGATGTGAAACTTTTCTCTCTTTTAAATTTCTACTCTTCAATAACACGGCCACAAATTATAAGGGACTGGACTGACTAACAATTATATCATTTTTTATGTCTGATAACAGTGCGAAAATAAATGTTGAAATACCTGATGCTCTTCTTCCTTTTTGTTCTGCAGATGAATTAAGAGGGCTTCAATGGGACACTCGATATTTCATAATAAAGGGAATATGCGACGGTCTGCACTATCTTCATAGGGAAAAACAAATTATTCATATGGATCTGAAGCCAGCGAACATATTACTAGATCATAATATGGTAGCCAAAATAACTGATTTTGGCTTATCGAGAATGGAGGAAAATGCACAAACCAAAAGTACAACCCGTGTTTTTACATCGTAAGCATTAACCACAAGCAAACCTTCTTTTACCTTCGTTACAATTCATTTTATATGTTCTATAATTAATATATTCACACGCAGAGGATACGCCGCTCCAGAATACATAGACGAAGGCAAAATGTCAGTCAAGTATGATGTGTATAGCTTGGGAATCATAATAATCGAACTGGTGACAGGAGATAGGAGGATTCCAGATATTAGAAATGTAAGTGTTTTTTATATTGTAGGTGACCTCTGTTTACAGATTTAGCCAAAATATTTCTGTTGCATACAGTTAAAAGGTTTGGCATGCCTATCGTCGGCAAAGATAAAAGCATACTCTCGGTATAAGAAGGGTAATATAGTCGCCTGTTGATGGATATTTAGCTTCATGACAATCCACGAAATTCCGCACATGAGACAATAAGCACCTGTTTGGTGTCGCTCTTTTTTCTTCCTCGTGCTTCATGTAAAGTGGGTATTCCCAGAGTCTAGACCAGGTACCCCCGGTCCGAAACCTTGTAACTTTATTCATCTTGTGACATGTCTATTATGTGCCCAGTTACTGATCTAATGTCGACTAACTTGGTCAACAACCGAATATACTCTTTCAAGTGACTTTAAAATCCATTAATTTAACCAAATGGGAAAATAAGCTAAATAGTGATTGAGCACCCCATATGTGTTTTAACCGGAATAGGAATTACATCTCTAATGTACTTCTGCTTAATTTGCATTCCAAGCATTGGATGGCATATTGAATTTTTCATGGCACCACAATTTAAAAGAGATCTAAAGAAATTGATCTCCTGATTTCAGAACTGTGTTGACATGGTTTGTCTACCCTTGCCTGTACAAATCGCGGACATTAAATATCGTCACTATATCAGCTTTGTCAAATGGCAGGTACTTAGAAGATGGAGGCACAGATTGCATAAATCAGGGAAAGAAACACCACTCAAATACCAACAGATAGATAAACTCATCAAGATTGGGCTACTCTGCCAGGAGAAGGACCCCTGTAAGAGGCCTTCTATATCAGATATAATATATGTTATCAATGAACTGGAAAGCACAGATAGGAAAATCAGCAATGCGAACGAATCTACAATAGGGCAGGTAAGATCATGTGCTCCTCATAACTTCAATAACAGTAATACTTCAATGGTTCCTACATTGTTCATTAGATATCATCGTTTTGTTTGGAAGAGAGTACATGGATGCAAAGACTATGTGACACGCTTCTTAGAAAAGTACTGTATACATGTACATGCACACGAGAAACAAACCAAGAAAGTGGATCCTACATTGTAGGAGAGGACTCTGAGATATGTGCTCACAATGCAGATGCATTCTTTCCGCTAAGCACCCATACGAAAAAATAGAAAGTGATAGTATACGTGCAAGAGAGTGTGCCTATTATCATGACCTGGTGCTTAATTTCGATCATGTTAATTGAAAGCTTTAATTAAAATTTAAAAAAACATTACCTTTTGCCTACTATTCTGATTGTAGAAGTTTCCACCTTAATGAAAACAAAGCTTATGAAATTCTAGGAAAAGTATAACTCATTGTTGCAATGCATCTTGTTTTGTTCTTGCAGATAAGCCCCTACTCGGAGGATGACATGCTTGGGGTTGAGCCGCTCGAGTTACGCTTTCCTTTCGAGCTCAACAGTCAGATATCATGCTCACTTGAGCTAACAAATGAGACAAATGCTTTTATTGCATTCAACATCCGCAAGAGCCCCCTGCCATACCGCATACAACCAAATAAAGACATTGTGGCTCCACAATCGAAGTATAGTGTGAACATAGCATTGCCACCACTAGACAAGACACCACAAGATAACTATACTGGTGATTTTATCATCTGGAGCACCAAAGTGAATGGGGATCTTATAACTGAGGACATAACTGAAGATATATTCAAAAGAGAGGAGGGTAAATTGGTGGATGAGGTTAATTTGACAATTACATATGAGGCCGAGGAATCCCAAGTGGATGTGTCAGTTGGGTCACCTATAATTTCAGACATGAGAGATATGCACGGTCCACAAGTATCCAATGTGCTATCAACCGAGGCAGATTCCAAGTTAAGCATAGTGACTTAATTGAGCTTGTGAAGAGTTTAACTGGCTTTCTTAGAAGAACCTACGATTTTTTTTTAAATTGATCTAGTCGGCTTGGGTATATTACTACACATGCACAATAACCTAATTAATATTTTAGTATCAATTCCATTTTGTACCCCAAAATTCATCATACTGACAGGAATGACCCTTTTTAAGACATTTGTGCCACACTTTACCCAGGATTTGAGTATCAAGCATCCTATCTATCAACAAGGAATGTGACAGCCTAAGTGGTTTGTGTGAGCCCACCCCATGCTTGATGTTTTGGCTTCAAACCCCATCGCAACCAATTTTTCACTTCTATTTTTTTCTACCTACTGACAGGTGTGACCCATCCATTGAACCAAAAGCACGACAACAAAAAAAAACCAAACATATAATAAACCGGTGAGAATAAAAAACACCCACCTACGTGGCATGCCTAGTCGGAAAACATTTTGTGAAAAATTCTATTAGGGGTAAAATGTGGCACGAATGCCTAAAATGGGGGTATCAATTCAAGATTTCACAAGAAGGGTAATTCATGTCAATTTGGTAATTTTGGGGGTAAAAATGGAATCAACTCAATATTTTATCATAGAGCGTCCAAATATGTGCCATGTTGCTTTTCTAGTTGACTACAAAAGTCTAATCCTCATTGCAATTTAATTAATTTGACTATGCCATCTACGATTTTTGTGCATTTCAAAACATAGACAAATAAAAATAATCATTGGGCGGTCCAAATATGTGTCACTTTGGTTTTCCGACTAAGAACATAATCATGAATGTTATTCATTCTATTCGATGATGACATCTATGAGTTCTATACATTTTCGGATTACCTTTTAAAGTAGATGAGCTCAGTAGTTGATAATCTCTGTTGAAAACAAAATCCAGATTTCTGGCAGCAGTATACCTAGTTCATTATGACACCTACTTTCCCTGTAAGCAACATTCAGAGTTGAAAAATATGTGGACCTATAGTGCAAGTGTCCTACAATAGAACAGTTCTCACAATCTCATTCTCTCTTTAGAAATGAGATTGTCAACTTCCCCTTGATGGCAATAATTTTGGCATTAGGAACTATGGTCCATGTATATGTGTAAATATTGTGCTTTATATGTGTAGATATTCACCAACACTTCTGACTATTAGTGGATGTGAATTGTGGAAATTTTACTAGGAAGAAAATTTAAAGAATCTCTTCGTACTATATGTATATATAGTATATCATTTTGGTTGATTAGTTTGCATAACATTCTTATTTCTTTTTTCTAAGACATTGTATATTCTGAATGTATGAAGTGCTATATATGTGCAATATTCAGAAAGTCCTCTTGTTGGTTGGCCAATGGGAATGCAGACTAGATAGTTTTCTTGGTCACAGTTGTTGCAAAAAGTACCAATATTTTTTTATGGAATGGTTGTCGAAAAGTAGTCTTAACATAGGCAACTGTTTTTCAAAATTATTGTTAACTAATTCCATTGCATCACTGTTTTGTTAAGAATAAAACAAAGGATGTACCCTAAACGTGAAGCTTCAAATGGTTGACAGCATCAATCCTGTGATGACTGATGATTGGTGTTTCGGGAGTAAAAATTGTCCTCTTGTGTTTTTACTCTAAGTTTGAAAGGAACCACTCATGTGCTAACTCAGTTCCCTAGTTTGAAAACAGATGATGTTTTCACAACTTGCACTTCAACCAAATTTAAAAACAGATGATGTTTTAACTCTAAGTTTGATAGGATACTTGTTAATTACTTCTGGACACTGGTGTGTTACTAAGTTATTCTACTGTATAGTATTGTATTGACAACCACTGGGAATAGTTCCGTATGGAGGTTTTTAAAGGAATACGTGCCAGAAAATTATCTCAAAAAAGTGAAATGGGCTATACTTGAAAGTTAGACTTACCCATTTAAATATAGATACTAGTTTAGTTGCAAGTTAATGTTCCATAATTGAGTGTTTCTAATAGGCCCATTAATCCATGGATGTGGTCTTCTTTTGCAGACAAGTGCATCTACCTCAGATGAGGAGATCCAGTTTGATCCCCCCGAGCTCCGCTTTCCCTTGGTGCCAGATAAAAAGGTGTTATCCTCCGTCAAAGTAATCAACAATACAGAATTGTATATCAGTATAGCCTTATCTTCTCCAGAAGGTAACTCGGCAGCGTACTCCCAAAGCTGTCCCAGATCGATCATGCCACCACGGTCCACACAATGGCTCACAGTAATAAGAGAAGAAAAGGAAAATGAACAATGGTTCACACAATGGCTCAAACAATTGCTCAATGACCAAGTCTCCGTGTGGTATGCAATTCTGGCCGAAGATATCAAAGTCTCCGACCTTGATTGGAAGGATTACAACGAATATAAGAAGTTGCCTGTCGTTCTAACAAAGGTATGTACACTATTTTTCTTTCGAGAAAGTTCACTAATTAGATCGAATGGCACTTTTTCCCTCTAAAATTCTAATAGTCTAGTATTATTTTTTTTCAAAAAGGAGGATAACCCCCGCCCTCTGCATCAGGTCGCTATGCATCAAGTCGCTGCATGCAACCATATACGTATTATTAAGAATGCAAAATCCAGTAGCCGAACAGCAAAGCGAGAAGAAAACCCGATGCCTCATGCTTCGCGACACTACTCCACCAGATAGCCAATAAGCGTATGTTACAAGACAACATCAAAACGAAAAATACACAACTCATAGGCTACGCCTTCAAGAAGGAATCGCCACACGTGCGCCGATGATGCCGAGGCTGAGGCATTTTTCGCCAAACGAGATTTCAGAGGAGAAGACGCCGGAGCTGCGCTCGCGGACTCCGTGAAAATCAGCAGCGCCCAGGCGGCGCATCGACTTGGTGGCACAGAAGCGAGAAAGAGAGGAGGCAGGAGCGCCGGAGGCGGAGAGGAGAGGAGAGGAGAGGGGAAGTGTGCGTCCACCGGTGCGGGGGTGGGGGGGGGGGCTTTTTATAGCAGCGGGCGGGCGGCGTCCGCGTGGCCTGCGTGCGTACGCGTGACGCCGCGCCTTCACTGCACCGCCGGTGAGGCATCAATGGATGTTGACTAGCGCGGCAGCGCGCCGCAGCTTTGGCATTGATTCCCCCCACGGGAACCGAGGCGATGAGGACGACGAAGCGGCGAGAAGCGTCGTGTCACGGACTCGGCGGGCCCACGGTTAGTTCGCGCCAAAACCGTTAAGCCCGGCACCCCCGAGCGCCCCCCAGCGCGCTGGGTTCGGCTTGGGGTCCGCCGGCACCAAATTCGGCCCGAACCGGCGAAAATGTGCTTCTGAGGACGCGGCTGGGCCGATTTTTGGGCGTCGGCGCGAAAAAATCGCCTGAGAAGGGTGTGTAGGGGGCGCGGCTGGAGATGCTCTCAGTAACCTAGCCTTGAGGACTGCATGTCTACCAAGCCGAGGCAAGAAACATAATAAAACTCAAAACACACTAAAGAAGTTTTCATGATGTCCAACACAACAGAAAGCAACTAATTAACGAGCACTCCTTGAGGAGGCGCCCAACGATTACTTGAGGGTGGGCTGAGAGCGCGCCACCGCCACCACATGTCGTGTTCGGTGTGTTCCCTCCGGACTTTATTTTTTTTATTTTTCCGCCCACGTTTTTGAATTTTTTGATGGTTTACTTCCGGTTTTTTCGGGTTTTCGGTTTTCTACGGGTTTTCCCTAGCTTTTCGACAAAAGAAAATTCGACAAAAGAAAGACGATGCAGCAAGCGGATACCATCTTTTTGTAACAGCTTTTTTTCTTTTTTGATAAAGCGCGATTCTATTATCTCAACATGTAGCATCAAGCGGATACAACGCATTACGAGTAACACCCGGCCTCTGCATAGCTAAGATACACACTGCCAAATCCACAGCCCATGTTCATAGATGGCATCCCACTTTTATCAATGTTCTCTGATCAATTCATTTCTTCTGTACACTAATGAATGAACAAATAATTTTGGTTGTGGCCGAGTCAGACTAATAATCCACCTACGATTGCTTGCCTTCAATTTTGTAGACAAACTCTTCTTGTACCACCTCATCAAATGAGCTGATCCAGTTTGATCCACCCGAGCTAAGCTTCCCTTGCCCCCCGAACAAGGCTTCACTCTGCTCGGTTAATATAGTCAACATTACAGATTGCTACATTGGTTTCAATATTTGCCACTTGAAGGAGTTGTCTGGGTGCTACGAGACAGAGCCACGTCGAGGGATTCTGGCACCACGGTCCACTCAAAGAATGCTTGTAAAATGGGTACCCAAGGAAGAGGACATTCAGTGCAAAAAAAGCATGTTTTTGTGGAACATGATTGTGGGTCAAGGTGTCGAATCCTGCAGCTTGGAGGGTCACTGCAGTGCTAAAGACAACAAGGAGTTGCCCTTCATTTTTAACAATAATAACGTGAGTGCCCTTTTTTTTTACTCGTGTATAACTTTTGCCTCTCTGATCCTGCCTAATAAAAATAAAGGAGCTTAAGTAGTAACTGGAATCATGAGTTGTGTCCATTTTCTGCAGATAAGTAGCCCTGCAGGTACATCAACCTCAGGAGACGAGGTGATCCGATTGGACCATCCTGCACGGCTCGTCTTTCCGCGAAACCACACAGGCTTGTCCTCAATTAACATTGTCAACCTCACCGATTACTATGTTGGTTTTCATCTGTTTATTATGCCTGGAAGAGATGAGGCCGTGACCTACCATCTGGTTACTGAAGTAGGAATTTTAGCACCACGGTCTGATCAAAGACTCGTCGTGGCAAGGCTAATAAATGAAAAGGAAACACATGATACACAGTACAACGACGACAAGCTCTTTATATGGAATGCCATTGTCAGTGAAGGCGTCAAAGTCAGCGACCTCGATTTCCAAGGAACAACGACAAGCTCTTTATATGGAATGCCATTGTCTCTGGAGATAGAGCTGAGCATGGAGTTGCCCTTAATTCTTACTAAGGTAAGTTAATTCCCTAACTACAGAAACACATTGCTCTTACTCTTCTTTTTTCTTTTCCTACTTGTACCACCATTGCTCGTAGATGGATTGGCGTTTCCGAGATGGATGTTAGAGAGTCTCGCCCGCTGCCTCATCCTTATTTTATATGCTGATGTACTTTACGCGACAAGATGACAAAATGTCTCTCAAACACCTAAACTAGACACTCTCAACTGTTAAAACTAGACAAGATATGCGCCCGTCGAGACCACTCCAAATTGTTTTGCGCGCTGAGTACGAGTGTTGGATGAATCAAATACTAAACGTTCTCAGCCTGAATGTTTCTCAGGCACCAACTAATCCACTGCTATATGTGTTCCATTTTGCAGACAAGCTCAACCGAGTTGGTTCAGTTTGATCCTCCCGAGCTCAGCTTTCCCCTGTTGCCAAACCAGAGAGTGTTGTCGTCAACTAACATAGTCAATATTACAAATCAGTACATCGGTTTCGGTGTATGCACCAAGAAAAGCAATTCAGCAAGGTACAACGCAAATCCGTCGCAAGGAATTTTGCCACCACTGTCCACACAAGTAATCCTGGTAAAGAGGATAGATAAGGGAAAGGAACTAGAAGACACTGAGTGCAAAGGCAAGTTTTTGGTGTGGAGCGGCATTGTAACTGAAGATCCGAAAGCCAGTGATATTGATAACATGTCCGAGACAAAGTGTACCAAGTTGCCCATTGTTCTTACACAGGTGAGTTCTCTACATGTAATGAATATGTCTTAATTTTTTTTCCTTTTTGTTTTTCTTCTCGGACACATTGAAAGACCTAAATATCCCCATTAATGTCCTCAGGTGCTGACCTTTGGAGCTCCCATACCTTTTACTTTTTCTATTGCTACTGAGCTTCATATGGCTCAACTAGAACACTTTTGAGCATACTTATTTTGATTAGCCTCCACTTCTAAAAATATGAATCGCCACAAACAGAAATAGAACACTAGTAGATTCATGAAGGATAAGAAGAGCCATATGTAGTTTTGAAGAATATTGAACCAAATGTGCTGCCAATGACAACAACTACTTGCTTACTACTACCTCCGTTTCTGAAACGAAGGCCTATAAGTTTTCTAAAATATCAAATAATGTAAAGTCTGACCAAGTTTTCAGAAAAAAAAAACAATCAGCAACTATACCCCACTAAAATATATGTCATGACGTATTGTACATATACCAAAAAAGGCTTTTGCCCCGCTTTATATATAAAGCACCGATCACAACAAGCACCTAGTACAAACACACACCACCACAACACGCGCAAACACCCAGGACAGGATACATAGGCGCTGAGCGCAGCAACACCACCCCTAGCACTACCACCACGAACAGATGAAGCTACATATGACAGACCATGTGCTCCAAGGCGGCACCTTCAGGAAGGGTACAACACCGGAGTGCCGCCACCGCCTGATCCAAGGATCCGAGTTTCCCCTGGAGCCGCATGATGGGCAATGAGAGCCGCGACGACGCCTTCAAGAAGGGAACGATCTCCGCCGCCGCCGGTCCGTCCGAAGATAGAGCAGGTTTTCACCTCGGCCAACACTTACTGCCACAGAACACCACACCCCGACAACCACGCCGCCCACATGGCCATGATGACCAGGCAGCACCAAGGCACGGGCTTTGCCCAAGAGCACCGCGCAACCACCACCAAGGCCGCCGCCCCGGCATTCAAGACCTAGACACCACCTCACCCGAGACCTGCCACAACCCCAACAAAAGAGACGAGCTGAAAGGTCCCACCTTTCGCACCCCTGGGCGACCCCCAGCGCCGAGACCCGATAGGTCGGCCAGAGGTGGCATCCACCGGCCCGTCTTGCGGTCCCGTGCGCGACACGAGCTTGGTCCTGCAGCACCAAAAAGGGGACGAGGTCAGTCCTGCTGCACCGTGCGCGAGACAAGCTCAGTCCTGCTGCATCGTGCGCGAGACGAGCTCGGTCCTGCAACACCGGGCGCGAGACGAGCGGTAGACCGCAGCTAGGAGAGGACCATCCCATGGATGGGAGTAACGCCCGGGCGACGAGGAGATGGGGCGAAGGCCGAGACGGCCCGAACACAGACGAGCCGACGCGGAGAAGCCGGCCGCCGCCGCGGGCAGATTCGTCGAACCACCGTGAAGCCGCCATGACATCAGGAGAGCACCACCGTCGGACCTCCCCACGCTGCAGCCCATGGCCGGAGCAGTGGCAACACCCGGCCGCTGCCCTACCCGCGTCGCCCGGCGAGCTCCAAGCGCCGTAGCCGTCGGGCACGCACCACCGAATCCACGCGCCGCCGGCCGGCCCCCAACGCTAGATCCGGACGGATCTAGCAAGAGACCGGCCGCACACACCCCCCGCGTCTCCGCGCCCTGGCCAGGTCCATCCGATGCCCAGCCACCCCACCCGAGAGGATGAACCCCGGCTGCAGCACCACCACCTTGGAGGGGCCGCCGGTCACCCCTGCAGCCGCCAACCGCCACCACCTGCCGGATCTGGGCAGGGAGCGCCAGATCGGCCGCCAGCACACCCCCGGGCCTCCAGAACCCCACAAGCCGAGGTGGAGGGGGGAGGAGGAGAGGAGGCGACGCCGGCAGGTCACGAGGGAGCGAGGCGGAGGAGGGAAGCCGGAGCAGAGGCAAGCCGACGCCCGACGCCACCGAGCAGGGGAGGCCGTTCCGCAATGTCCGCAACCCGCGCGAGGGAGAGAGCCGCCCCGCCGCCGCCTGCGCCATGCGGCCTTTGGCCGGCGACACCACCGGCGGCGGCGGCGCTAGGTTTCCCTCCCAGGGGCGCCCGCAGGAGAGCCTCGGGAGTGGAGGGGAGGTATTGTACATATTAATGTGTTCTTTCTAAAAACAAAGTAAAACGTTAAATTGTTTGACTTTTAAAATTTTATCGGCCTTATTTCAGGAACATGGGTAGTAGTTCCTTGAATAGAATAGCATATGCTTAGTGTTTGACTGTATATTGCGCAAACCTGGGTACATATATACAACTATTATGCTATGTTTTGAAAAGGGGACCGAACGCTGTCCATTGCGCCAACTGATGCACAAGCCATTTTATTAAATTTTCCCCTTGTGATCAATCTCTCGCATTGTGTTCTCTAATTGCATATTTTACCCTTCCGAATTTATACATGCTATGTTGTGTTGAACAGACAAGTTCATCTATCTCAGAGGAGTCGATCCAGTTTGATCCACCAGAACTTCACTTTCCCACTTTGCCAAAAAAGAAGGTGTTGTCCTCAATTAAGATAGTGAACCTTACAGATTACAATGTCGGTTTCAAGACATACAGCAGGCCAACAAATAGGGCATGGTACCACACAGAGCCACCGGGAGGAATCCTGCCACCACGATCCACACAAAAACTTATGGTAACAAGAGAAGAAAAGAAAGATGCATTAAAATATAAGCAGTTCAATGAAAAGTACTTTGTGTGGACTGGCATTGTATCTGAAGGTGTCAAAGACAGCGAACTTAGTGATTACACGGATGAACAAGAGAGCAAAGAGGTGCCCATTGTTCTCGACAAGGTTAGTTAACTATTTTTCTTGAGGGGAAATTCATGATTATTTACTCTATTTATTATTAAAAGCTGATAGAGTGCATCTTTGCTTTTCCCATGGTTTTTTATTTTGAAATGAAAGGGACCCACTAAAATTTGGTAAATTATCAAACATTTGTCAATTTTTTTTATTCAACATGATTAAATTTAGTTCAAACAAAAACTACAAGAGAAAAAAGGAGAAAGAATATGGAAACAACTCTACATATCCATCCCTAATACATCAACCAGACCCACCCCTATGAGGATGCTACTCTTGCAATCAATGTTTCGCAACCAGCTGCCAAAATGTTAGCAACATAACGAAGGTGGATAAAGGCACCTGGTTGGCTGGCTATATAGAACACACAAACTTTTACTAGTAAAAGTAAATGTTGAATATTGTTGTCATGATTATATAACCAACACTTTGTAATATTTTGGCATAAAGAAATTAACATAGGTGCTTCTCGGATGTTAGATCATAACATGTGTTGCGGATCTCATTAAATAAACAGCATATGGTTGCCAACATGACATTTCACTATAATTTCAGTTTAAACTTGTAGAATTGCGACATCACGTAAATTCTTATAGTTACTTCATGCATATTTCTAATTAGCTATATAGAAATTCTAAATTTCAAAAGGCAATGTTTTTTCTTGTCGATACCATCATGAACTAACAACACTTATATCTTTTTCCAATTCTACTGATCTACTTCAAAGCCTACAAATAAACTAGGCTACATGGCATCACAATCTGTTTTCTAACTCTGATGTAGACTAATGAGTTCTATTTAATAGCTATTGCACGATTTAGAACTGTATTTTGAGTACACATTGCCTAATATTGCAATAGTAACTTTTCAATATTGTATTGACATAGATTTAGTTTTGAGGATATTTTAAACAAGGCAAAAGATTTTCCATTTCACTACTTAAGAAGAAGAGACTGGCTAAAACCGATACAACGCCCATATGGCCTGGTTTGCTGATACGGCACGCACGCACGCACGCCGTTGAGAACAAAACATCATAAACGTAGCACATTGCCATCATTGTCATCATTTCTCCTCAAGCAAACAACTCTGACTCCACCGCAAACAATCGTCGAGAAAGCACACACGGCAAAGGTCGCGCGAAGTCATGAAGATCGAAGTCAAGGAATCAGCCACATGCAATGGAGGCAATGCAGCTCCGATTATGAGAAAAGCTACGGATGGAGATATGCAAGGCTGGTGCTGCGGAACATCACCGACCAGACCACCTGTCGCATGTCACCATCACTACACGGACTCTCCTGCAACAAAAACAACCCGAGACAATCTAGCAGACATGCTGAAGAGCCAACAACCATGGTCTTCTCGCGGCCACAACATCGCTCGAATTCCTGGTCTTCACCCGGATCTGACTCACTCATCCTCGAGCCCACACATCGGCCAAACCACTGGCAACCTACTTCAGATCCGGACAGATCATTCCATCGGACATGTCCACCTGGCAACCCCTTCACCAGATCTAAGATAGAAATTTACCCCCGTCAAGTTGGTTCAGTAGTAAAACCCAACACCAACCCCAACCTAACCCCCAGAACACGTCATAAGTCAAAATCCATACCCTTAACTATTCAAACTAGACTATATTTCCAATGAATATTTAGTGACCACGCCTGTATTTGGCAAACCGGAAGGAAACTCATAATGTGAGTATCATAAATCATGAATAGTAGTATATGTTACTCCCTCCATTTCATAATATAGTGCGCTCGTGCTTTCCAAGATTTAAGTTTGACCATAAAATTAACCAACGTGGGCGACTGCGGTGGGAGCAAAAATTATACCATTGAATTCATATTCGAAAGAAGTTTGCAATGATGTAGTTTTTGCTCCCGCAGCAGTCGTCCATGTTGGTTAAATTTTTGGTCAAATTTAAATCTCAGAAAGAGCGGATGCGCTATATTATGGAATGGAGAGAGTACTATCTTCATAATGAATGGCATCTAAACATGGTGACCCACTTGTGATTTCTGATTAAGCTTTAATTTCATACTACTCCCGTCTCCCCCCTCCCTCCCATAATTATGGGAGGAGGGGAAACTAAATAGTCAAATGATCACTGAATCCATCTCTCTGTGATGATTGATGCGCTACAAACCCACTGGTGATATTTTGTTGCCGATGGTGACAAACTTCTAGTCCATCTTTATTTATTGAAGAGGCGAAGATTTTTTTCTCATTGCGTGAAAGTCGTGTTTATTTTGCAGATAAGCTCATTAACCTCAGATGAGCTGATCCAGTTGGATCCCGCGGAGCTCTGCATACCCCACTTGCCAAACAAGCAAATTAAGTTCATAGTAAATGTAGGCAACAATACATATTTCTACGTTGCTTTCAATGTATATGTCATCAGCAGGAATGCAACACGGGACAAGGAATCAATATCGAAAGGAATCCTGGAACCACGATCCACTAATAGACAAATGCTACATTGGACAATTGATGAGACGGATGATATCTTTGTGTGGAGCCGTGTTGTGACTGAAGGTGTCGAAAGCATAGACATCACCGGTTACATGGTTGAGGAAGAGAGTAAGAAACTGCCCTTTATTGTTGTTAATAAGGTGAGTTCCTAATTACACAAAAATTATTTTCTTGTTTGGTAAATGATGATCTATTTAAATGAGTAAAATCAAACTGATGATGATTTTGTTTCTTGGCATGGCAGGCAAGCCCGACATGTAGCTCAAAGGAGCTGATCCAGTTTGACCCGCTTGAGCTCAGCCTCCCTTGATGCCAAACAAGCCCTTGGTTTTTCTGTTAATGTAGTCAACAGTACAGACTACTATGTTGGTTTTCATACATATAACCTAGAAACAAATGTGGCCCTGTACTACCCATATCGTTGCGGTGCAGTTATGCCACCAGGGTCCACTCAAAGGCTCGTTGTAAAAAGGGTACCAAAGAAAAAGGAAGACATGCAATGCCAAGACGATAAGTTCCTTGTATGGAGTTGCTTAGTGAGTGAAGGTACCAAAGCCATCGACCTTTATGACTGGCCCAGATACGAAGGGGGTAAGGAGTTGCCAATTGTTTATACTAACATGGTAAGTTCCATAATAATTATGCAATGAACGAATGTGTTAAAAATTAATTGCCTCTGTACCGAAATATTTCCCAATTACAAATATTTCGGTACAGAGGAGTAATTACTATTGATCCCATCTGGAATAACCAGCATGATATACAGCAGAATCCTTCAAAGCTCAAAGAGCGTGCGTTGGGTAACTTCTTTTTTTTCATTTGTTAGCTTTGCAACATTTTTTTGTCCTGCTACCTCCATTTTTTTGAAATATAAAACAAAAAATTGTCCTGCTACTCGCACACAATTCGGCTTGTCTTATATTTTTTTTGTCTTCATTAAAATCCTCAGACTTGTTGAATTGAAACAGCTGCATTGTTCCCCTTCTTTTTTGCAGACAAGCAGCTTATGCAACTCAGATGAGTTGATTCAGTTTGATCCTCCACATCTCCAGTTCACATTCCTTTCCAACATGAGGGCGTCCATGTTGCGCTTGCTTAAAATAGTCAATGTTACAGATCACACTGTCGGTTTCAATACATTGTCTCGTAAAGAAAATTCCGCGTCGTACAGAATAGAACCGCATGCAGGGATCCTGCCACCACAGTCCACCAAAGTAATCAAGGTAAGAAGGACCCTAAAGGAATATGAAACGGAAGACATGCAATGCACAGACAAGCTTTTTGTGTGGAATGGAATTGTGACTCAAGGTGTCAACGTTAGCGATGTCCAATTTCTCGGGGGGGATGAAGATAAAGAGTTGCCCATTGTTCTAACAAAGGTGAGTTTCTAATTAACTTGTCAGCCTTAGGTGTCCACTTACCCCTGTCAGTTTCAATAACCCATCCCCTTGGGAATCGCCAATAGTAGTACGTATAATTGTTGGGATTTACTGTCTTGGCCCTAAACCTTGGTGCAGACAGATATAACTATTACGGTAATCCACACAACTAATAACTATGGGCTTCCTATATATGTTGACAGCATGGAGAAAGCAGTTCAAGGTAGAATCGGCAGCATGGTCGAATCTCTTGGACGTAAAGGCTTGACAAGGTAAGTAATGCATGCTTCTTTCTCATTACTACTACTTTTTACTCGGCTTTAAGAACATTGCTTGTGGCTTTAGTTAGTCTGAGCATTTTGCTAGAACTCTTGAACTGTGTTGCCGGTATTCATGCTGTATGGTTTTGGGTTGGTTTCCTTTTTGTTTTTATTTTCAAAACCGAGGCATAAGATTTGCCACCCTCGCAAAATGATTGGGCACCCGTGGTCACCCAATGTTTTGCCTTGGCATGCCTCGCTGCGTCGCGAGTAGCCTGGGACTGCCTTGGATCATCTCGCTTTGTCCATCGTGATTGGGGGAGCACCCTGGTCCAGGAGAGCAGTGGGGAGCAGGCGTGGAGAGGTTTTCTTGGGACTGACGGCGAGAAGATCACAGAGAGCCACATCCGCGATCTTTAGGGAGCGGCGGAGCCTGGATGAGTAGAAGCTCCAGGGGACGGTCCGCTGCATCACTCGAGGAGCCGGAGCCTACCATGATCACCGGTGCAACAAAGGGAGGGACCTACACAGTATCATCAGCACGACGGCGGCCATCTCTATCACAGCCACCTCAGACACGGTCGTGGCGACGAGCATCACGGTCCCGAGCCTGCACCTGTCGTGGCGCGCGTGAGAGATGTGGTTAGCATCACGCCTTGCCTTTGCATGATGGCCAGATGGGAAACAACGTCGCCTGGGGTGGCGCAACTCCAAGTATCGGAAGCTAGCAAAGATTTTATAGCCAGGCCAGACCAGTGGAGGAGGAAGGAGCTCCCAGCGCGGCATCAGATGGACCTGAGTTGAATGCACAGGATTGTGAAAAAAAAATATGGAGTTGCTATTCTGGGAGAAGCTGGGGAGGGGGCAATTCTGGGAGAATTGACCAAAAAAAATATGGATGGATTCCACGAGATGGGGGAGGACGACCGGTGACACCACGAGGCCGACGCCGTCTCCGCCGGGCGTCTGAGTTGTTGGATAATCATGGTGGTTGGCGTATGGACGGTATTCATGACACGTTCCTTCCGGTGGATGCAGAAGAGATTGCCAAAATTCGAACTTCACCTTGTATGGGTGAGGATCTTCTTGCGTAGGGACCGGAGTGGAATGGTTGATTTACAGTACGGAGTACTTACCGACTTGCTCTGGAGGATCATCTTCGATCCTCTTCAGTCGCGGCGAGCAGGGCACCGGATGGGCGACGATCCATCTGGGCTTCTAAATGGAGGTGCCCTGCTCCTCCTAAGGTTCGCACCTTCACTTGGCGTTTGATCACAGATTGTCTACCTACGTGGGTTAATAAAAAACGGCGCGGTTTGGAAGTCTTTGACGACTGCCCCCTCTGCGCGATGGAGCCGGAGGACACGTTTCATGCATTTTGCAGATGTCCTAGAGCGGTGGCATTTTGGCAAGCGATGGCAGAACAGCGGCGGATTCCCCTGCCAGCGTCGTTTCAACGGACGGCCCTGAGTGGCTTGCCCAAACGCTTTGCGACCTGCGGGACACAGAGAGATTGGAGCTCATGATGACATTATGGCGTTGCTGGCACGTTCGCAATGAGATAAAACACCATAAGCAGCCGCCCCCGCGGGTTGAAGCATCCAAGAGGTATCTTCTAAGCTACGTGGACTCACTAATTGGTGTGCAGAACAACCCAGGTGCTGATCCAGTTAAAGGAAAGCAAGTTGTGGATGTGGTGACTCCCAACAAGCCATTACCGCATGCTCAGCCCATCAATGGTGCCCCAGCCAGGTGGTCTCCTCCGGCTCAAGGATGGGCAAAATTGAACGTTGACGGATCGTTCTGTGCCACATCGGGAACTACGGGGGCGGGCATGATTCTGCGCGGCTCCACCGGTAACATCATTTTCTCATCCTGTAGAGAGTTGCGCACATGTACAGAACCGTTGGAGGCTGAGCTCTAAGCTTGCATGGAGGGCATCAACCTCGCCCTGCAATGGATGGAGCCGATAGAAATAGAGACGGACTGCCTTGTCGCTCTTAACATGATTAATGGCCCGGACAGAGACCGGTCTCGCTATACCATGTTGATTGATCAAATTCAAAGGCTTTTGAGAGAAGAGAGGATGTTCAAACTATCTCATGTTCGTAGGGAACAGAATGGTGCAAGCCATAATCTGGCCTCCTTTGGACGGACAGAAGGTCGCACTGTGGTGTGGTTGGGTTCGGGACCAGGAGACGTCCCTAATATTTGTAAGAATGACTTATGTCCTGATTGATGAAATAAAATCTTCCTTTCACCCGCCAAAAAAAAAAAAAAAAAACTGACCCTAAGTATACGGAATGGATAAAGTCAATTCCGGTTTGCTATTTCACATCTAAATGTAAGATATTATCTCACATCTAACTCACTCACCTTTGATTTTTTTAAAGTCTCCCATGATCTTTAAGGGTGAGGGAGTTAAATGTGAGATAATATCTCACATCTAGATGTGACATAGACAGACCCAATTAATTTTAAGGATACTAGTCCATGCCAAAAAACTGTCGAAATTTTTGTATTGTTTTCTCCACTGGTCTTTCCATCAATAGATGCTCGGGAGTCAATTTACTGGTTTTCGTTTGCTTGCTGTAGCACCACTGAAAAAATAGCGCGCCATAGCGTCGCTAATAGCACGCTATAGCGTATCGATAATTGCCTCGTTTTATATATTAGTGTACAGTGTCTCGCTAATAGCACGCTTAGCGCGATATAGCACACTAATAGCGTATTTTTGGTCAGTGCTATTTTGCTTGAGCGCGCTATTTTTTTCCTTGTGTAGCACATCCACACCAAAACTGTTTTCTGCAACCGCTAGCTACCAACCATGCCAGCAGCCTAAAAACATGTCTTTAGTAAATTAAATGGTCTTTAGTAAATTATTATCATAGGGAAGGGCTGGCAAAGCAATTGTTTATTTAGGCTGCTGGCAAAGCAATTGTGATTGACATGCTTGTTGGATTTTAGCTCAATTATCCTTATTATTATTATTATTATTATTATTATTATTATTATTATTATTATTATTATTATTATTATTATTATTATTATCTCAATTGTCATGTATAATAGTTTTTCGCTTTTAAATTTCTAACTTAGAGCATGTCTATCTATGTAGGCCAATGCATCATGGGTTTGTAACACAACAGAAATCCTAGATATTGACAAGGCAAAATCAACATGTCTACTGTTCAAAAGAAAAAGTCAGCAATGAGCTCGAGGACGGGGAGGGACGCTTGCTCGTCATAGATGGAATTATTTAATTATTATAATTAAAAATTTGATATAATAATCTCAGATTGTGACCGTAGCTTGAAATTCCTCTGTTTCTGGTAATTTGCACATACCGACATAACTTGTAGTTTGTGCGTCGGCATGTTCACCCATGCCCTGACGTCATTTGTACTACTCATTCAGGTGGATTCACACTATCACGTGATTTGCTCAACTATTTATCAACTTAAGTAAATTCTACTCCACTTCTCGGGCTCCACTACCTATCCGCGTGCCCATCTCTTGATAGGTAGTGTGGTCTCTCGGGCTCAACTGCGCTTCTCCTTCGGTGTAGGATATATGTGTTCCTTCTCTAAGAGTAGCAATTTTCATTCTATCAAGATGAAACTTCTTTTGCGCAAAACTACGTTTTACTTCCATTATCCACTCCAACCACATAGAACAATTAGAATTTAGATTGTATTGGTAAAAGGATTTATGAGTGTAACAACTGGGTAGTAAACTTTTAATTTGGACTTCTGCACGCGAAAGGTCAACGAGAATTCAGGAGACAGCCGCATTGATATATTTGGGAGGAAGAGGGAATGTGTACAGAAAAGGGATAGTTGGTTTTATGCCCCTAATAATTAATAATATGGCCGTATGCATCGTCCAGATGCAGAGGCCGGGGGTATTCCTCCTTTTCTAAAAAAAAGTTGGGTAACACCTGTGTTTACCCCTAGTTTCCGAAAACACTCGTTCCTGTCCAAAACACTTTGGTGGACTTATGCTTTTGCCCTTTAACCGTTTGACCGTCACTTCGAAAACTCCATAAATTTTTTACACTAACTCAGAAAATGCGAATAAGATATTAACATGTCCAGAAAAATATCACCTATATGTGCATGTCATTTGCATTCACAACAAAGTTGTTGGAAAGTCCCCATCTCAGTTTGAGTTCATATGATCTCGGCATGAATAGTAAAACCTAAAAACTGAAAAAAAAAAATCTTTTTTTGGGGTGGTAAACATTGACCAATGTTTTGAGTGCTTGCCAAGTGTCACAAGGAATGCCACTCGTGGAAGTGGAAATTCGATGCTCCAAAACAAAAGCATTTTGGAGTGCCAATTTTCTTTTTTTTTTTGCCACGACTTCAACGAATGTCAGTCCCTGATGAAACTTGGCAAGCACTCAAAACATTGATCAATGTTTTCCACCATGTTTTTTAGATTTTTTTTCAACTTTTAGATTTACTGTTCGTGCTAAAATCATATGAGCTGTTCTTGCTAGGACGCCATGATGGACCTCCACTACCTCCCAGTGGTTGTCGGCGGTGGGTTCCTAGTGGCGCTCGCCCCCTCCATTTCAATTGAGCGGTGGCGTCACCAGTGCTAGCACCGTTGTCTATCCAAAATTGACCAGGAGATGAGGTTTCTAGGAGACGTGTCCCTCTCTGCCAACAAACATATGCCCCCACACCCCACCCCCGAGACAACGTAACCCTTTGGTTATTGATACGTTCATTTTGCATCATGTTTTTCTACTGTTATTTATAATGTTTTTTATTATTATGATGCAATTCTTTTGACTTTTCTTTCTCAATATAGAAGGCTCATATGAAGAAGGGAGATTGGCAGCAGCTGGAATTCTGGACCTAAAAGAAGCACATCAGAGATAGCTGTTCTCTAGAGCTCCATTTGACCTGAAATTTCAAGGAGAATTTTTGTTGAATATATGACAAATACTGTAACAAAGAACCACCAGAGAGGGGGCATCTATTTCTCACAAGAAAACAGCCCCCCGGGGCGCGCACTGATGCCCCGTGGGGCCACAAATGCCCTTCGGTGCCCTCCTTCTGTTATATGAGGCCATTTGCCCAACAAAAAAAGAGAAGATATTTGGGATGAAGCACCACCATATCGAGGCGGAAACAGAGGCCGAGACTTTTTACTCTCCGGCGGAGCGATTACATCGAGGAAGTCAAGCCATCGACATGACGAATGATCTTTCCATTGAGGGAGGACCAATCTAATCCCAATGCGTGTTTAGCAATGCTGTGAGCTTCAAGTTGGTATCTCGTCCTTCAAAGATGAAGGATACCCTTTAGCTAGTTACTATTGCCATAGTTTTCTTTCTCTTTGGTAGAATTGGGCCTGATTTGTTAGTTTGTATGTGTCGGAGTTTGCAGTGCAAGCATAGCTATCAGAATTGGGCCTCACATATGGCACGCGAGGGAGTTATTATTATTATTACACCAGGAGTTGAGAGGTCCTATATGACGCTCTGTGCATCAAAATGATGCGCAAACACACAGAGCGCCCCCCGACTAGGCTGGCCCAATGCCATGGCAGCCGTTCGAGCACGCACTTGTTTAGTGGGTTTTTTACAGTTGGTTTTAAAAACACAATTTTTTAAAATAAATATCCTAGTATGTTTTTGATAAAAGACAAACGATTTTTAAAAAACTTTTGTGAATATTTTCTATCATTCTCAAAAAAGACGTACATTTTTAAAGAAAAAATGAATATAATTTAATTATTTTTTTGATTTTTTAAAACGTGATACTGGTTAAACATATTTTTTTAACAATCCAAACATTATTTATTTTGAAAAATTAAATTTAGAAAGATATATAAGAAATTCGAAAAAGGTAGCCAAAAAATAAAACTTGACCTGAACATTCTAGAAGGTTCCCAATACCAGTAAAACCGGTCAGCAAATTCTGGAAGGTTCCCAAAAGGGTTCCCGTAGTAGATTTTTCTTTGGCGAAGTTCCCTGTAGTAGATGTGCTACCTTGTTGGGCTGTCCAATAAACAGATCGCTAGGTGAGTAATCTGTGCCATTGGTCGACACAATAAACCAAATATCAAATAGGAAATCACTGAGTAAATCAAAAGGTATAAAAGCAAGAATCTAGTTGCAGCCCAACTTTATCTGCGCGAGAGCTATATCTCGAATATAGTGAGTATATCTCCTGTCTCGCCTAAATGGCAAGCATATATGGGTGGACCAGAAGAGAGAATGGGTTCTTTTTTCCCCTAGTTTTCTAGGGTTCCACTTCTCCTCTGGAGATCGCGCCGGAGTCTACGTCAAAACCTTGCGGGTCGCCGGATTTATTCGGCCGCCGGGGAGATCTACCTTGTCCCTCCACGCACACGTGTTTGCATGGCAGAAGCAACGCTGCGGGTGCCAGATGAGAGGTGAGTGCTAGGGAGACGGCGGCTGCATCGCTGGCGGCGGCAAGGCCGATCGGATCTGGAAGTACGATGGGATGTGAGGAGGATCAGAAAGCGGAGGAGGCTAGGAGTATGGGGGGTCTGGGAAGCAGCTTGCAGGAGATGGAAGGCCGAGTGGAGACGGAGGATGATTTTGGGGATATCCATGGCCCCGAACTTGATCTAGAGGACCAGTTTGCGGGCATGAGGCTGCATGGGAAGGAAGGAGAGGATCTAGATTTCTCGGCGGAGGTGGAAGATCTGATTAAAGATATCCGCTGGCTTGCCCTATTTCGTGTTCATACGACGAAACCTTTTAGCCATGCGGCTCTACTGCAACAGATGCGCAATGCTTGGGCAGCAGCACAAGGTGTCACTTTCAACATCAAGGGCCCTAATTTATTCCTTGTGCAATGTCATTGCTTGGGGGATTGGAGGAAGATCATGGAGGGAGGACCGTGGTTGTTCACAAGGGTGCCGGTGGTGATCCAGGAGTATGATAGATTCTCATATGTTAATGAATATATGCTAAACTCTATCCTGGTTTGGGCTAGGGTGAAGGGGTTACCCGATGGCCTCCCCAGGAACACTAGTAGAAAAATGGCCATTCGAACCAGTTCGTGAGGGCCATTTGTCCCGGTTCACGAACCGGGACTAAAGGGTCGTAACTAAAGCCCTCCACCTTTAGTCCCGGTTTGATCGGGAACCGGTACAGATAGGGCTCGATGTGGCCGTAGCGGCTTGCCCAGGCAGGGAGGCCTTTTGTCCCGGTTGGTGGGAGGCCTTTTGGTCCCGGTTGGTGGCACCAATCAGGACCAAAAGGCCTCCACGCGTCAGCAGTTCAGGGATTGGGTTTGTTTTTTTTTTGAAAGGAGGGGGGGGGTTAAGCAAAGGAAGGAAACCGTTAAGTACAGAAGATCGTCATGAACACAGAGAAGTGATCGACCTCTCCTTCTCCGATAGATTGGTCAAACAACAAGTTTTCGTATATCTATCAGACGCTACTGGCTACACATATATATACAATATAAGATCTCTTACGTCCCCTAATATCTGAACTCAACTTCCACATGGTATTCTCCATGTTTGTCGATGACGTGGTAAAGAAAGAATCCCGCCAATTCCTCTTGAATTGCTCGTATGCGATCTTGTGGTAGTAGTTCATCCCGCGTCTGCCACATATAATTTCAAGAAGGGGGTTAATACATATATATGAATGAAACTGAACACAAATGATGGTAATAAAAAAATTGTAAATATTATTGCTTACGCACTTCATATTGTTGTTTAGAGTAGCCCCGCTCATAGGTGGTGTGGTGGATGAACTCGCAAATGTAGTATCCACACAAATCATTCCGGGTTCCTGCCACAACCACTTTACAAGAAATAAAGGTCAATCAAACTGATAAGCAAGCATGCTAAATATGGTATTGATGAAACTAGCTAGAATCAATGGGAGATGCGCGGAACTAGCTACTAGCTAGTACTTACTTTCGGGTGGTTTAATCTCAGTTGTGCCGGCAGTCCCGGAGCTTGTGCGGTGAACTTTTTCCAAACCCTGCCAGACAAAGAAAACAAGTACTTGATATCAGGAAATGAACAAAGTTGCCGATACGGTGCGATAATGATCGATTGAACTTACTTCTCGAGCATTTTAGTCATGGTCGCATACTCCTCCGGATTTTTTCGTTTGGAGTCTATGACGGTTATTAGGCCCTGCTGAAGCTTAATCTCTAGCAGAATAAAGTTGTACCTGCGCATGCATGCATAACTCATCAATTACATTACTATAATCTCGAGTAATAAGGGAAACCGTGTATGCGCAAGACAGTAACACTCACTTGTATTCGTAAGGAAAGAGTATTGTAGCTTTGTTTTGATTTCGAAGTAACGATGCGAGCAACTTGGCCTCGGTTTGTCTGGCATCATGTTTAACACTCCATTCATCCATGAGATTTGTGTTAATGAACCCAATATCACTTACTTGTCTTTTCTTCAATTCGGCGATCTTCAATCTGCATAATTGTGTGTGGATAATTATATATACATGCAATGAAAGAGCTGAGCTATATATAGAGACTTCACTAATTAAATAGAAGTAGTACTTACAGACAGTAGCAAGTGATGATTGTTTTATCGAGGGCCATTTGATTGTAGAACTGGAAGAACTCCTCAAATGGAACTGCCAACACATCAATTCCAACGAAGTCGTGCTCCTCTTTAACCGATAGCGACAAAGTATTTTTCCCAGACTTCGTGCAGATGTCCATGTACCAATCATGGAATCTTTACATCATCGTTGTTAGGGAAGTACCAGGTCTAACGAGAGGCTTCCCGTGCTCGAATCTGAATATGTCCACATCCTCAAATGTTCCAAAAATTATTGCATCCTCGTCGGCCATGTAATCTCCAGGGTTGGTACCGGGCAGGACCCCCGGAAGATTAGCGATGATATCGCTAGGCACATTGAGCGGGGGGCACGATTGCTTCGCTTATTCGCCGAGCTGGGGAATTTGTTTCCCTTTTCTTTGTTCTGCTTCTGGCTGTACTGCTTCCCGTTCTAGAGGCTTGACAGACGATGGACAGTATCTGTTTTCTTTGGGCCTCGTTTCTTTACTGAATTATTGCTTGATCCGTAGGGCTATATAAAAGAAGAAAGAAGAGTTAATATGTGTAGATACCAAAATAATTAATGCATAATTAGCTAGTCAGCACATGCTTAATTTATATATATATATATATATATATATATATATATAATATATATATATATATATATATATATATATATATATATATATATATATATATAGGACAAATGTTTCCTACAAGCAGTGGTAGTTACCACCACTTGCGTTTTGTATGTTGTATGTAGTATCTGTCGAAACTGAGAGTACGTACGTGTAGTATGTAGTATATAATAATGATTAGGTAGTATATATACAAATTTTTAGGTAGTATGCACCATTTTTTGAGTATGCTCTTTTTTACGTACAAATATATGCGTATTTCACAAATATAACAAAACTATGGGCTCATATGCAATTTTTTCATGTAACTTGCTTTTAAATATCTTAGATATAGTATATGAACATATTTAAAATAATAAAATAGTATATATAGTACCACATGGTAGTATATGAGATATGTGGGGTAACTACCACCGGGTGGTAGGATGGATTTTCCCTATATATCTATATATATATATATATATATAGGACAAATGTTTCCTACAAGCAGTGGTAGTTACCACCACTTGCGTTTTGTATGTTGTATGTAGTATCTGTCGAAACCGAGAGTATGTACGTGTAATATGTAGTATATAACAATGATTAGGTAGTATATATACAAAATTTTAGGTAGTATGTTCCATTTTTTGAGTATGCTCTTTTTTACGTATAAATATGTACGTATTTCACAAATATAACAAAAACTATGGCCGCATATGCAATTTTTTCATGTAACTTGTTTTGAAATATCTTAGATATAGTATATGAACATATTTAAAATAATAAAGTAGTATATATAGTACCACATGATAGTATATGAGACATGTAGAATTACTTCTGGCGGGTGATGCGATGGATTTTCCCTATATATATATATATATATATATATATATATATATATAGATATATATATATATATATAACAACACTATTCTAATTTTGGGATCAAAATAACTATTTGGGATCACAGAGCCCTGTATAGGAGCGATCGGGTTGTTCCCGAACTCCCCAACCCGCTGCGGAAAAAAAATCCTATCCCACCACCCCACGACCGCTCGTACCTAACCTCTCCCCCGATCTCCTGTGATCCACCGCGACAGCGCCTCCTTCCCCTGGATCCAGCGCCTCTCGCCGCCGTCTCCCCGGCCCCGGCGCGCCTCTCTCCCTCCCCAGACCGCCTCCCGCCGCCTCCTGCTTCTCGCCGCCCCCGCGCCTTCACCCTACAACGCGCCGCCGCCCTGTATCTCGCCGCCACCGCCGCCCTCCCTGGATCTCGCTGCCGCGTGCCTCCTCCCCCAGGGCACTGACCCACCTTCCCCGCCCCCACCCACCCCCTCCCGGCCGGCCAACCTTCTCCCTTCCTCCCTCCCGGCCGGCGGGCCTCCTCCCTCAACAGCGGCGCGCCTCCTCCCCCATCGCCGTTGTTCCTTTCCCATGGACGTCGTGCCTCCTCTCCCATGTCGGCGGACCTTCTTCCACACAGCCAACAGGCATACTCCCCCACGGCCGGTGAGCCTCCTCCCCCATGGACGATCCATTCTGTCCACGCGCCGTCCTCCTCCTGGCTACGTCCCATCGAGCGCCGCCCCTGCATCTTGCCACCACGCATCGAGCGACGCAGCACTCAGGGTCGTTCGCCACCACCACCTCCGGCCGTTCAGCGATGCAGCAGCAAGACGTTCAACGCCTCAGCCCCCCTGCGAATCCCACTGTTGCAGCAACCGGACGAGGCCCATATCTTTTTTCTTTGATAAGATAATTTTTATTGCATACTGTCTGTTATTTTGCTCTGTCATTTTGCTGATGCCTAAAAAGAAGTTAGATGATGGGCTCTGCGGTCTGCAAGCTGCCTCCAACCTTTGGCAATATTTGTAAAAATGATTGTGCAGATTTTTTTTACCCCATTTTTAGTTACTGATTGAAGAAAATTTTGTTCATTAGGTGAAAGAACTTGATTTCTTTTGTTCCTTTGTGGAGGAAGAAGGTCACCACAGAGGTAGGGAGAAGGTCACCATAAAGGCAGGGAGAAGGTCACATAAGGTGCAGAAAGAATGTCAGAGTTCAGCAACGGGGTGTGATCTTTGTGTTGTTTTTGGGGTGCAAATCATGGGTATGCGATCTCACATCCTGTGTACTATTGAGATGGCCTCCCTTAGCCTCAAACCATATTGCCTACAAAAATGATAGTCGCAATGCTACCGTCATGTGTGTAAAGAGAATTAGATATGTACATGTACACAACCTACAACAACTTTACGGGGAGTTGATGGATTATTCAGTGGTTGTTGCTGCCACTACTGATTTTTTCTTGAGATGGTCTACATCACCATTCAATAATTCACTTGTTTCTTGGTTGCATCTAGTTCCCTCGCTCCACCTCAACACTGTTCCCTTCAGCTAGATCTCCCTTATTATTTTGTATTCTTATTTTCTTTTCATAAAGCATTTGCTCTGAAATCCGGATCCGATCATGTAGCTTTGACTATTCATGAAAATGTGGTGAAAATTTTACATGCTCTCTAGGTCAAAATTTTTGCTTTAATTTATTATTTGTGAATGTCAAAATGTTGTGTTCGAGAAGGTCGAGTGTGTTATCTCAGCAAGTTCAAATAAAAAAATAAACATGCAAGGTAAAACATCGGAGAGTTGCGATTGTTTAGAACTTCAAGTGACAAACAAATTTGAAAAGAGCACAAAACAAAATTTAAGTCTAGAAAAATCACTTCAAAACACTAGCAAGAAAAAGAATGTTCTCTTTGTTATCGAGCGCAAAAATAAAAATTAATGAAAGGGGAATGCAATTTACGCATTTTTTGAAAGAACTAAAAAGTTCAAGTTAAACTAATAGAGTAGTTTGATTTTAATAAATAATTCTGTTTTTTCGTTTCCATAAATAAAATCAAGAAGTTCAAAATTTAAAAATAGAGAAGTTCAAAAATCATAAAAAGGACTTTCATTGTTTCTTAAAAAAACTCTAGAAGTTAAAATTGAAATAATGGACAATTCAATATTTATTACAAAACTATGATATTGTCTTTACTGAAAGAAATAAATCAAGAAGTCCAAATTACAAAAATAGAGAAGTTTCATATTTATGACAAAACTCAGATTTTCCTTGTTACTAAAAATAAAATGAATAAGTTCGAATTAAAAAAGGAGAAGTTCGATGGATATAGAAAAACCAAAATTCTTTTCGTTTCTTGGAAAAATAAAAGTATGAAGTTTAATTTAAAAAAAAATTGGATGCTTATTTAAAAACATGATTTTTCTAAGAATAAGACTAAGAGGTTCAAGTTAAAATAAAAGAGAAGTCCAAATATTATGAAAAACTCAGATTTTTCGCGTTACTAAAGTATAAAACGAAGAAGTCAAATTAAGAAAAGGAACAACTAAAAAAAGTTTTAAAATAGATTTTCCCCATTTCTAAAAAAACTAGAAGTTCAAACGAAAATAATGAAGTGGTTCCATGTTTATTTAGAAACTAAGATTTTATCGTTATTAAAATACTCAGATGTCCCTTAGTATTGAAGAATCAACCATGAAGTCCAAATTGAAAAAAAAGATTGAGAAATAAAACTAGGAAGTCCATATTAAAAAGATGGAGAAGTTCGATGATTATAGAAAACTCAGATGTCCTCGTTATTAAATAATGGAAACAAGAATTTCAAAAATTAAATAACAAAAGTTCAACTTTTAAAAATAGAGCGCTTAAAAACTTCATAAAAAGATTACGAAATAAAACCAGGAAGTCCATATTAAAAAGATGGAGAAGTTCGATGAATATAGAAAACTCAAATTTTCCTCGTTATTAAAGAATGGAAAAAAGAAGTTCAAAAATTAAATAACAAGAAGTTCAACTTTTAATAATAGAGCGCTTCAAAATTTCATAAAAAAGAATTAAGAAATTCAGATTAATATTCATAAAAACTCAGATATTTTCATGTAACCGAGAGAAGTTCAGATTGATAACTGTCAGAAGTTCACGTACTACACGGTGTGCAGTTTGTATTAAAAAAGAATAAAAAAGCAAATACTAAAATTTTTATTGTTTTAAGTTCAAGTCCTCCGTCGAAGAAAGTTAAAAAAAATATTGTGAGAGTGGTTTGTACAAAAGGAATATCATTTGTGTAACACTAACGAAAGGATGAGAAAATTAAAAACGAAAATACGTCACAGAAGTTCAATGTGAAAACAAAGACGAAGTTCGACTACTATAGTGAATGAATTTGAGATGAAAAACTTTTAAAATTGTCGCGAGTATGAAAAAACGATCAACACGGGAAAGTTGCGTGTTTACAGCAGCTTTCCATCGGTATATCACTTGCTCAATTCTGGTGAGTGAATGGAGGGCTATGAGAAGTGGATGGAGATCTACGGGCAAAAAAGCACGTGAAAAACAGAGTGAAGTTCAAGTAGACATGCCGAGAAGTTCAGATTCTTCACGCGATGCATTTTCGAAGAATACATTTTAGCGATAAAGGCAGAACGAATGATCTCGCCATTTTCAAAATTACTTGAAAACGGCTAGGAATCGAAGAAAACCATAAACATGAAAAAGTTTAGCATTTTCCTTAGCTTTTCAACGGTAAATTATTTGCTCAATTCCGATAAAGTATGTAGAAATTACGGCGAAAATACGTTTTTCGCCATTTTCGAAACTGACTTAAAACCGTAAAGAATTGGGAGAAACAATACATACCAAAAGGTTTCGCATTTGTTCAAGCTTTCCAATGCCATATAATTTGTTGCATTCGGACGCACGGTTAAAAAATTAGCTCGAAAATACGAACTCGGTTGGACTTGGACCATTTTCTAAATTACTCTTAAACCATTCAAAATTAGAAAAAAACTTTCAACATGAAAAAGTAGCGAATTTTCATAAGCTTTCCAACGCCAGATCATATGCCTCCATTGGATTAGCTGTTCGGTTTATGAAATTTTACGTTTTTTCAAATTACTCTTTAACCATAGGGAATTAGAAAAAACTTTCAACATGTGGAAGGAGCGGTTTTGCAGCAGCTTTCCAACGCCATATTATATGCCTCACGTTTTTTGTGTGAAGAAAAAACGGTTTTCAAAACTGCTCTTAAACTGCGATCGAAATTACGATTCACGGTTTAGAAATGCGATCGAAATTACGATTCACGTTTTTTGTGTGAAGAAAAAACGGTTTTCAAAACTGCTCTTAAACTGCTTACATTTTGCGAAAAATTTAACTTGGGTCATGATACTTGTGTCCATAGCTTTCCAACGGTATATAGCAAGCCCTATTTGGGCAATGTTGCGGGAAGTTCAACATAGCACAGGGGGAAGTTCAGGTCGAACAACTCGGCGATGAAATCGCAAAAACGCGAGTTCTTCACGACCCGAGTGCAAACTCCGCCTATGAGCGAGATTCCTATCTAAAACGAGTATTTAGTTGCTAAAAATCGTTTGAAGATTACACTTACATCACATGGAACATGACTAACCAGAAAAACTCGCGGTAGAAGGCACGATTGCGAAGATAGCCCGAAGGTCGGGTTCCTACAGAGAGAAGTTCAGGCGCGCGTACACACAAAAATACGTCACAGAAGTTCAACATGAAAACACCATGAAGTTCAACTACTACGCTGAATGAATTTCAGATGAAAAACTTTTAAAATCGTTGCGAGTATGAAAAATGATCAACACGGGAAACTTGCGTGTTTACAGCAGCTTTCCATCGATATATCACTTGCTCAATTCCTGTGAGTGGATGGAGAGATAAGAGCAGTGGATAGAGATATACGAGCAAAAAAAAGCACGTGAAAAACAGAGTGAAGTTCAAGTACACGTGCCGAAAAGTTCAGGTTCTTCACACGATGCATGTTCGAAGAATCAGTTTCGCGATAAAGGCAGAACGAATGATCTCACCAGTTTCGCAATTACTTGAAAACGGCTAGGAATTAGAGAAAACCATCAACATGAAAAAGTTTCGCATTTTCCGTAGCTTTTCAGCGGTATATTATTTGCCCCATTTCGATAAAGTATGTAGAAATTATGTCAAAAATACGTTTTTAGCCATTTTCCAATTTTACTTAAAACTATACGGAATTTGAAGAAACAATATATACGAAAGAGTTTCGCATTTTCTCAAGATTTCCAACGCCGTATTATTTGTTGCATTCGGCCGTACGGTTAAAACAATATCTCGAAAATACGAACTCGGTGGAACTTGTACCGTTTTCTGAATTACTTTTAAACCGTTCTAAATTAGAAAAAAAATTTAACAAGAAAAAGTAGCGCATTTTCACAAGCTTTCCAATGCCATATCATTTGCATTAAATGGATTAGCCGTTTAGAAATTACATTGAAAATACGAACTCGGCTGTTCGGTTTGCGAAATTTTATGATTTTCAAAATTACTCTTTATCCATAGGGAATCAGAGAAAACTTTCAACATGTCGAAGGAGCGGTTTTGCAGCAGCTTTCCAATGCTATATTATTTACCTCATTCCGATAAACGGTTTAGAACTGCAATCAAAAATACGATTCACGTTTTTTGTGTGAAGAAAAAACGGTTTTCAAAACTGCTCTTAAAACGCTTACATTTTGCCAAAAATTTAAATTGGATCATGATATTGGTGTCCATAGCTTTCCAACGGTATATCGCAAGCCCCTTTTGGACACTTTTTAGCTGAAGTTCATCCCAGTATAGAGGGAAGTTCAGGCGCGTTACTCAGGCAGTTCAGGTTGTGATCAGAATATTATTCTGATCCCATGATCAGAATAGTGTTTATGTATATACCTCGTCGGACTTTGCAACAGCTGATCCCGACTACGTTCGGTCACCGGAGCCGTCATCACGGTCGCCGGAGCCACCATCACGATCATGACCCTCCTCCATAGTTTGATCAACGCAGTCTGCTTCCTCTCCTTGCAGACCTTCTTCGATGTCGTTGAGAAACGACGCGACTACATCACCTCGGTCATGGATTATGTCCCCCAATATCTCTTCTTGATCGAAGTCTCTTTGATGATCCATAGTTTATGCAAATATTACAACATGGCAATTAATATACAAACATGAGAGATGGAGATATCAAAGTTATCGAGGATTTGGTATATCGACAATGACGACATATACATAGAAAAAAATGTTATCGGGGAGGGGGTATATATATCGACCTCCCCCCTCTTGTCGAAGTTATCGGAGAGGGGGTATATCGACTGCCTCTCTCTCTCATGATTGTCCGACGGTTGTGTAGTGTCAAAGGATTCAAACAAAACCATGACTTCATCATTAGGCGAAAGTAACAGGCGCATGATGGTACGAAGCTCTCCAAAGTTATTTTGGAACGGAATCCCAGATAGGACAATTCGCTTTTTCGTACAAAGTACAACAAGAGCCTTCCGAATATCGCTATTTGGAAGGCATGTGCTAAAATTTGTACGAAATGGCGAATTATCCTATCCGGAACTCCGTTCCAGAAAAACTTTGGAGAACTCCGTACCATCATGCCCCGGTTACTTCTGGCCAATGATGAAGCCATGGATTTCTTCAATACTTTGACACTAGGAAACCTCTCGACCCCTCGGTGATCCTCGACCCCTCGACGACCCTCGACCCTCGACCCCTCTGCGACCCTTGACCCCTCGACGACCCTCGACCCGTGACCCTCTAGCCTAGTTTCCGACCGTTGACCCCTCAGCGATCCTCGACACCCTCGTTCCCGATAAAAAGAAGAAGAAGAAGACAAAGAAATAGAGGAGAAGAAGAAGAAAAAAGAGGAAGAAGGAAAAAAAGAAGAAAAAAAGAGGAGAAGAAGGAATAGAGGAGAAGAAGAAAAATAGTTAGTTTTCTATTTTTCTTCTTCTCCTCTATTCCTTCTTCTTCTCCTCTTTTTTTCCTTCTTCTTCCTCTTCTTATTGTTTCTCTCCTCTTCTTCCTCTCTTCTTCTTCTCCTTCTTCCTCTACTTATTTCCTTTTTCCTCTCCTGCTTTTTCTTCCTTCTTCCTCTTTTCCATATATATAAAAAGTACATACATGCATACAAAAAATACATCTAAAAACTACATATATCTAAAAAATACATACATACACACACACACACACACACACACACACACACACACACACACACACACACACACACACACACACACACACACACACACACACACACACACACATATATATATATATATATATATATATATATATATATATATATATATAATATATTTATATATATGAACATCTAAAACACATCTAAAAATACATACATACATATTAAAATATAGACATATATGAAAAATCATATATAAAAAACACAACGAGGCGGCGGGCGGGCAGTGCTCACAGAGAGGAGGCGTCGGGCAGGGGTGCATGGCGGGGCCGAGGCGTCGGCGGCAGAGGCGGTGGCGTCGAGGCTCTTGACAGCGTCGAGCTCTTGAGGTTAAGCGGTGGCGTGGGGCGGCACAGCGTTAGGTGGCGAGCGGCAAGGTGGCAGCGCTTCTGACAGCGTCGAAGCGGCAACGACGGGCGCGGGTGACGGCGATGGTGGCGACGGGGCAGAGGGCGGCGTCAGGGCAGAGGGCGGCGGGAGAATGAGGAACTGGAACGTAAATTTCACAAGTGTCTCTTATATACACAGAGCATTCGTCCCGGTTCGTGGCACAAACCGGAACGAATGCACCCCTTTTGTCCCGGTTGCTCCCACCAACCGGGACCAAAGGTCTCTTTTCAGCAGCCCAAAGGGCGGGAAGCAGAGGCCTTTGGTACCGGTTGGTGGCACCAACCGGTACCAAAGGGGTGCATTGGTCCCGGATGGTTCCACCAACCAGTACGAATGCCACCCTTTGGTACCGGTTGGTGCCACCAACCGGGACCAAAGGCCTCGTGCTGCCCGTGGCCAAAACTTTAGTCCCGCTTCGCTAATTGAGAGGGGCGGGCAGTGGTTTATAAACCCCACTGCCGCACCCATCTCAAGCTCCTCTCTATTGAAGGCTTACGGGCCTAATTGCCACTTCTATGCCTGATGGGCCTACTGGGCCTTCTCCGGGCCTGAATCCTGGCCCATGGTAGGGTTTCTAGTTGTATTCAGGCCGTAGTGGCCCAGTAGGTGGCATTTTTTTATTTTTCCCTGTTTTCGTCTATTTTTTGCATACTTTATTTTCTTTTGTTTTTTGCTTTATTTTCCGAGTAGGTGGCAAAAAGAATGAACTAATAGCAAAAAAGTATGAACTAAAAATAATGAATTAAAAATATGAACTTTCTGTTAGTGCCATTTCTTTTCCAATTTGAATAATTTAAAATTGATTTTTTTGAAATTTGTGTGAATCACTAGTTTTTGAATAACTTTAGTATAAACATAGATTTTTGAGTGATTCTTTTTCCTGCTATTTAATATTACTGTGTGTTATCATTATATTCAAGAACATATTTTGTTATTATAGTTTCCAACACAAAAATTCTTTATGATAATTCTTTTTGCTATCAAAGTTTCTAACAAAAAAAAATTCTTTATGATAATTTTTAGTTCATTCTTTTTGCTTTTAGTTCATTCTTTTTGCTATTAGTTCATTATTTGAGCTAAATGACCCTTGAATTGAAAAGCAGTACAAATGAACTCTGAAAATGTTGAAAGTTGGCATTGTATCATCAGTTCACCCATATAGCATGTGCTAAAAAGTTGAGAGGGTTACGACAAAAACTGGATACCACATCACCTTGGCAGGAACCCTCTTAAAGGCGCTTCGCCGTCAACATCACCAGGGTCATCTCGTCTGATCTTATACCGCAATGCACCGCATATCGGGCATGCATTCAAATCCTCGTACGCATCACGGTACAGGATGTAGTCATTAGGGAATGCATGTATCTTCTGCACCTCCAATCCTAGAAGGCAAACAACCTTCTTTGCTGCATACGTACTGTCGGGCAATTCGTTAGCCTTTGGAAGCTTCTTCTTCAATATTTTCAGTATCTTCTCAAATCCTTTGTCAGGCACAACATTCTCTGCCTCCCACTGCAGCAATTCCAGTACGGTACCGAGATTTGTGTTGCCAACTTCACAATTGGGGTACAAACCTTTTTTGTGATCCTCTAGCATGCTATCGAACTTCACCTTCTTCTTTTGACTTTCACACTGACTCCTTGCATCAACAATGACCCGGCGGAGATCATCATCGGGCACATCGTCTGGTTCCTCTTGATCTTCAATAGCTTCCCCCGTTGCAGCATCACCGCATTCGGGGGGCACATAGTTCTCATCGTCCTCTTCTTCTTCGCTGTCTTCCATCATAACCCCTATTTCTCCGTGCTTGGTCCAAACATTATTGTGTGGCATGAAACCCTTATAAAGCAGGTGGGTGTGAATGATTTTTGAGTCAGAGTAAGACTTCGTATTCCCACATACAGGGCATGGACAACACATAAAACTATTCTTCTTGTTTGCCTCAGCCACTTCGAGAAAATAATGCACGCCCTTAATGTACTCGGAGGTGTGTTTGTCACCATACATCCATTGCCGGTTCATCCGCGTGCATTATATATAATTAAGTGTGTCAAAAACCATCACATAACATCATGAATTGATAATTAAGTGACCAAATTAATAGAAGTTCATCATCTCACATTAAAACCAAAGTACATACATAGTTCTCATCTAACAACATATAGCTCTCGAGAGCATCTAATTAATTAAACCATACATTGAAACTATGTAAAACATTTCATGCCAAAACAAATGCGATCATAATCGCAACCAAGGTAACAATTGATCCAACGGCATAATGATACCAAGCCTCGGTATAAATGGCATATTTTATAATCTTTCTAATCTTCAAGCGCATTGCATCCATCTTGTTCTTGTGATCATCGATGACATCCGCAGCATGCAACTCCAATATCATCTTCCCCTCCTCAATTTTTTTAGTTTTTCCTTCAACAAATTGTTTTCTTCTTCAACTAAATTTAACCTCTCGACAATAGGGTCGGTTGGAATTTCCGGTTCACATACCTCCTAGATAAATAAAATCTATGTCACGTTGGTCGACATAATTGTCATAAACAATAAATGAACCAAATAGTTATAAAGATAATATATACCACATCCGAATCATTGACAGGACGAGGGCCGACAGGGGAGGATACCAAAACCATCGCACTAAATAATAGGAAGCAATAATAAAAGTAAGAAAATTATACAAGTATCTATATAAATATACAAGTAACATATTTTTTCCTTTCAGAAAGAAGATAAGAACAAGAGGCTCACCATGGTGGTGCCGGCAACGAGATCGGCGCGCACGATCGACGGCGGTGAAGACGGGTACGGGACATGATGGACCGCTAAACCTAAACAAATATTGAGGAAAAAGCCTGGAGGTCGAGCTTGGAGAGGAGAAAGCTTAAGTAGTGTGGCTCAGGCATTCCATCGAACACCTGGTGTGCATAGGAGGTGAGCTAGAGCACCACAAAGCTCCCCCTCGCCCGGCCGAGGCAAAGCAGAGCACCGAGTGCTCTGCTTTCATGAAATCTTGAGGTATATATAGGCAACTCAATGGTCCGGTTCGTGGCACGAACCGAGACTAAAGGTTAGCCTTTCGTACCGGTTCGTGCCACGAACCGGGTCCACTGGAGGTGGGCCAGGAGCAAGGACCATTAGTCCCGGTTCGTGCCACCAACCGGGCCCAAAGGTCCCAGACGAACCGGGACCAATGCCCCCACGTGTCTCGGCAAGCCCCTGGCCTTACGAACTGGGACCAATGGTCCCATGGGTACCGGTTGGTGACCGAACCGGTTCTAATGGGCTAACCAGGCCCAAACGTATGCCCTATTTTCTAGTAGTGGAAGAGGGAGTTGGCAGAAAAGGTTGCTGCTAAGGTGGGCGACCCCCCTTTAACTGTTATCATGAACGAGGGAAGGATTAACCCTGCCAGTACACTGAGGGCCAGGGTTTTTTTTATGTCAATGTCCCACTGGTTAGTTTTGTCCATATAACTCTGAAGGAGCGGAAGAAATATAGTGTGTATTATGAGAAGTTGCCGGATTTCTGCTTCGCGTGTGGGCTGATGGGCCACCTTGCTGAAGAGTGTGGCAATGGGGTGCACGACCCAAGTACCTTTGAATGGGGCGAGTGGCTGGTTTGGGAGCCGGAAGTGCCAGTAACCCAGCCTTTCGGAGGAAGAGGTAGGGGAGATGGAGGAGGCAGAGGAAGAGGTAGGACAGGAGGAAGAGAGGGGAGAGGAGGAGCGGGAGGGGGAGGCTTGGCAGGCGGAAGAGGGAGGGGGGTGTAGGAGAAGGGGCCAGCCCTAATGTTATGCAGGAGATGGATGTGGATGACCGTGCAGCTCTTACTGAGACGAGTGGTGAAAAGGGGGCTAGAAAGAGATTGGTAGCCGCTGATGGATCACTTAATATCAGGGGCCAACATCTGACTCACTTGGCTGGAAGGGTTGCGGGTATGGTCATGTTGCTGGAAGGAAATACTTCATCAACCAATGATGATGCTGTCGTCACAACTTCTGATAATAATCATATTATCAAGAAGAGGTGACAAGGAGGAGAGGAGGGTGAATTTTCGGAGCAAGCTGAAGAAGAAGAGGCCCCCTCCCATGAGTAAGGCCGCCAGGCCAAATGAGGATTCTTTGCTGGAACTGCCGCGCGATTGGCGACCCTGCGACAGTGCGTGAGCTCCGCGATCTTGCGGAGGCTAGTGCACCGTCGGTTCTTTGCATTGTGGAGACTCAAATAGCAAAAAATCGAGTGGAAGGTTTGGCGGCTTCATTAGGTTTTCGGAGTAGTTTTGCAGTAGCTAGTAGTGGGCGGAGTGGAGGACTATGTATCTTCTGGAAATCATATGTTGATCTTGTAATAAAGAACTTTTCGCGGTATCACATTGATTCATGGGTTTCTGAACCAGGTGCCGAGCAATGGCGTCTCACTTGCTTTTATGGTGAGGCTAACAGGAGTCCGAGATACAAAACATGGGATACAATGAGAAGACTGAGGGGTGAAAGTACACTGCCTTGGGTTTGCATAGGCGACTTTAATGAAATCCTACTCCAAGAGGAACAAATGGGGCCAAATACCGCATGACAGCTCCACGGATCATGAGGTTCAGGGAAGCCGTAGACATTTGCGGCTTGTCAGATTTAGGCTACAAAGGATTGGACTGGACCTTCGAGAAATGGGTGACAGGTGGACAGTATTGCAGAGTCCGACTAGATCGGGCCTTGGCATCTCCAAGCTGGTCGAGTATATTTCCGTTTGCGAGTGTGGAGCACTTGACAGCAGCTAAGAGTGATAATAGCCCTATCTTGTTGATGACTGATATGGAGTTAGTAATCCGAGGTTGGATGTCAAGAAACCTTTTCGGTCTGAATGTGCGTGGGAGGCGGATGGCCGGTTCAGAGATGTTGTAGAAGCAGCGTGGAATGTAGATGCCCCTGCTGGGTCAGTTGCTGAGCTGGCCAGCAAACTTCATAATGTTTCTACGTCATTATCACGATGGGGTAGGCAAACTTTTGGTTCTGTGCGCGTTGAGCTGAGGTCTCTTTGCTGTCATCTTGCATTATTGTGGGAGGACCCGGTGCGTACGGGTCCAGCCTGGAAGAGAAGAGGATTGAGGATCTCATGGTCGAGCTAGCATATAGGGAAGAAATCATGGCAAGAAGAGATCCCGGATTACCTGGCTGACAGAAGGCGATAAGAATACAGAGTTTTTCTAGAGGAATTTAAAGCAAGTGCAAGAAGGTCCAAAAATAGGATAACACAATTAAACAGAGATGATGGGACTGCTTGTACTGACAGGAACGATTTAGCTAGCATGGCAACTGAATTTTATGCTAATCTCTATACCTCAGAGGCTACCATTGGCATGGAGGAGGTACTATCTCACATACCAGTACGGGTTGATAGTAATATGAATATAAAGATGAATGAAGTGTATAGAAAAGAGGAAGTAAAAGAAGCACTCTTTCAAATGTTTTTGACAAAAGCACCCGGCCTGGATGGCTTTCCCGCGCACTTTTTTCAAAAGCATTGGGAATTATGTGGTGATGAAGTCACAAGGATGATCATTCGAGTGATCGATGGAGCAGATTCACCGGAGGAGATAAACAATACGTTCATCGTTTTGATCCCCAAGATTACTAGTCCAAAATTGTTAGGACAGTTTCGGCCTATAAGCCTTTGCAATGTGATCTACAAGATTGCCTCACAGGTCTTAGCAAACCGACTGAAATCTATTCTCCCCGATATCATCTCCGAAGAGCAGTCAGCTTTCGTTCCTATACGTCTCATTACGGATAATTTCATAACAGCCTATGAATGTTCGCACTACATGAAAACGAGAAGGGTGAAAGGAAATAGATTTTGTGCACTAAAGCTCGATATGATGAAGGCGTATGATCGTTTGGAGTGGTCGTATCTGAAGGCAGTAATGCTCAAGATGGGGTTCAGTCCCAGATTCATCGAAACTATAATGAGGTGCGTGACATCGGTTCTGTTTAACGGTTGGGAGTTTGGATGCTTTCAGGCCATCTCGGGGTTTGAGGCAGGGAGACCCCATATCGCCGTATCTCTTTCTGCTAGCTGCTGAGGGATTGTCATGCCTATTAAAGGCAGAAGGAGCGGTGCGGGGGATAGAAGTTGCACCTAATGCCCCTGTAGTGGATCATCTACTCTTTGCCGATGACAACTTGCTCTTTTTTTAGGCCACCGATGCTAGTGCTATACGAGTCAATGAGATACTCACAAAATATTGCAATGCTTCTGGCCAAAGAATAAATGTAGACAAGTCGTCTATATTTTTTAGCAAAGGTGTGGCAGATTCTACAAAGGGCTCGATCAAGCATATACTGAATGTATTTAATGAATCTTTATCAGAAAAATATCTTGGCGTACCCTCATATGTGGTAAGAGCAAAGGAAGGATCCTTTAGATATTTAAAGGACAGAATCTGGAAGCGGGTAGAAGGGTGGATGGAGAAGTGTTTATCAGTAGGAGGTAAAGATGTCCTAATAAAATCAGTGGCACAATCCATCCCTACTTTTTCGATGGCTTTCTTTAAGTTACCATGTGGTCTATGTGAACATATTAATAGCATAATCTGGAAGTTTTGGTGGGGGAGTAGGAATGGACAAAGGAAAAGAGCCTGGGTATCATGGAACACAATGACAAAACCAAAGTTCATGGAAGGGCTCGGCTTTAGAGATGTGGAGCTGTTCAACTTGGCTCTACTCGCCCGACAAGCTTGGAGATTACTATAGGAGCCTGATACGCTTAGCGCGAGAGTGCTTAGAGCTCGTTATCACTCCAATGCAAACATCCTAGATGCCACTTTGGGCCAGGCCCCGTCCCAGGTCTGGCGATCAGTTTTGGAAGGAAGGGATGTTCTTTCTTTGGGGCTCATCAAAAGGATTGGATCAGGAGCGAACACCCGGATTTGGACTGAAAATTAGTTGCCACGAGACTATAAGCTCCAGCTAATTTGTGCAAGGACGGCTAATCCACCTACGATGGTCTCTGCACTTATCCATCCTATAACGCGATCTTGGGATAGGCCAATTCTCAGGGATCACTTCATCGCCCCGGATGTGGATGTAATTCTCAATATACCTATTGGCACCCGGATACAGGAGGATTTCTGGGCGTGGCACTATGATAGACGGGGTGTTTTATCAGTACGATCTGCATATAGGATGATCACTGCTATTAAGGCTCAGAGGGAGGATTGTTAGAACACCGGACGGGACACTCCAACGTTGCTGCTGACAGGAGCTCATGGACACAGATGTGGAAAGTACAAGTTCCATCCAAAATACGTGTGTTTGTATGGAGACTCGCACATTCCTCGCTCCCCACAGGTCAGGTCCGACACAAAAGGAAGATGATGGATAATCTTGTCTGCTCTCTCTATAATGCAGCAGAGGATGCATGGTGCCACTCCCTCCTTAGCTGTCATATGGCCAAATGCGTCTGGGCTCTAGGAGATGAAGAATTGTTGGAGCATGTGATATCAAACAAAAATGAAGACGCAAGGCTATGGCTTTTCTGGCTTTTTGAGTCCACAAATTAGCACGGTCTCGCTCGAATTCTTGTGACTATGTGGGCGATATGGTGGGCCCGAAGGAAGGCTATTCATGACAATGAATTGCAAAGCCCGCTATCGACGATGTGTTTCATAAAGAGGTATTTGGAGGAGCTGGAGATTGATGTTATCCGATCGCCAAAGCAACAGCCAGGTGCAGCTCAGCAACCACAGGCCAGGGCATGGTCACCACCGTCAGGTAATGCAGCCAAGATGAACTGTGATGGGGTCTATCTACGTTGGGAGAGAAAGGAGCTGCCACGGTCGTTTGTAGAGATAAGTCTGGCCACTATCTGGGAGCCTCGGCAGTTGTATATGAGGGCTTGATCGATCCAGCCAGTCTGGAAGCGATAGGATGTAGGGAGGCGCTAGCCCTCGCGCGGGACCTGAATTTGAATGACTTGGAGATTGCTTCAAATTGCCAGGAAGTGATCTCAAACATCAACAATGGAGGGTCGCTTATGCACCGATTCTTAGGGAGGTTCAATTCAGTAGGAACCTTTTTTCTTCTGCTAATTTCCGTTTCGAGCATAGAGAGAATAATTTTGAGGCCTACTCGCTAGCTAAAGGAGTTGTGTCCCTTGCGGTGGGTCGCCATGTGTGGCTAGGGGTTTTGCCCGACATTGCTTGTATCCCTCGACTCTTGAACTCTGAATAAAGCCCCTAGTTACCCTTCAAAAAAAATGCTAGCTCGTTGTTGTCTCACGTAGTGGATTTGATATTATTTTTTTAGTTTTTTTCTTGACATGGTTTGATCTATATTTTTAGTTTTTTTATTTTCATTTTCTTTTATTTTTCTTTCAGGATAAATTTATTTCTTCGCCATTTTTTATTTTGTTTTTTATCAGTTTTCCTCCTTACTTTCACTGTTTCTATGTTAGGTCATCTCCAACGGCAACCCGCAAATTTCCTCCCGCATCCGTCGGAACGCCGAGGGAGGAGCATGTTGGGGAACGTAGTATTTCAAAAAAAATCCTACAATCACGCAAGATCTATCTAGGAGAAGCTTAGCAACGAGAGGGGAGAGTGTGTCCACGTACCCTCGTGAACCGAAAGCGAGCGTTTAATGCTTAGTGATTGATGTAGTCGAACATCTTCGCGGTCCAACCGATCAAGCACTGAACGCCCGGCACCTCCGCGATCTGCACACGTTCAGCTCGGTGACGTCCCTTGTACTCTTGATCCAGTTGAGGCCGAAGGAGAGTTTCGTCAGCACGAAGGCGTGGTGACGGTGTTGATGTAGTTACCGACGTAGGGCTTCGCCTAAGCACTGCGACAATATGACCGAGGTGTGTAACAGTGGAGGGGGCATCGCACATGGCTAAAACAATTGTCAACTTGTGTGTTCTAGGGTGCCCCCTGCCCCCGTATATAAAGGAGTAAGGGGAGAGGCCAGCTGGCCCCTATAGGGCGCGCCACAAGTAGGATTCCTACTAGGAATAGGAATCCTATTCCTAGTAGGTTTCCAACAAGGGAAGAGAGGGGAAGGAAGGAGAGAGGGAGAGGGAAAGAGAGTGGGGCGAACCCCCTCCTAGTCCAATTCGGACTCCTCATGGGGGGGCAGCCCTAGAGGCCCCTCCTCTCTCACTCACAAGGCCCATGTTGGCCCATTAGTTCCCCCGGGAGTTCCGATAACCCCCGGCACTCTGATATTTATCCGGTGACCCCCGGAACTCATCTGATGTCCGAATAACATCGTCCAATATATCATTCTTTATGTATTGACCATTCTGAGACTCCTCGTCATGTATGTGATCTCATCCAGGACTCCAAACAACCTTCGGTACATCAAAACACATAAACTCATAATACCAATCGTCATCGAACGTTAAGCGTGCGGACCCTATGGGTTCAAGAACTATGTATACATGACCGAGACTCATCTCCGGTCAATAACCTATAGTGGAACCTGGATGCTCATATTGGTTCCTACATATTCTTCGAAGATCTTTATCGGTCAAACCGCACAACAACATACGTTGTTCCGTTTGTCATCGGTATGTTACTTGCCCGAGATTCGGTCGTCCTTATCATCATACCTAGTTCAATCTCGTTACCGGCAAGTCTCTTTACTCGTTCCGTAATACATCATCTCATGACTAACTCATTAGTCATTTGCTTCAAGGCTTATTATGATGTGTATTACCAAGAGGGCCCAGAGATACCTCTCCGACACTCGGAGTGACAAATCCTATTCTTGATACGTGCCAACACCACAAACACCTTCGGAGACACCAATAGAGCATCTTTATAATCACCCAGTTACGTTGTGACGTTTGATAGCAGACAATATGCTCCTCCAGTATTCGGCAGTTGCATAATCTCATAGTTAGAGGAACTTGTATAAGTCATGAAGAAAGAAATAGCAATAAAATTAAACGATCATTATGCTAAGCTAACGGATGGGTCATGTCCATCACATCATTCTCTAATGATGTGATTCCTTTCATCAAATGACAACACATGTCTATGGCTAGGAAACATAACCATCTTTGATCAACGAGCTTTTCAAGTCGAGGCATACCAGGGACACTCTGTTTTGTCCATGTATTCACACATGTACTAAGTTTCCGATTAATACAATTCTAGCATGAATAATAAACATTTATCATGATATAAGGAAATATAAATAACAACTTTATTATTGCCTCTAGGGCATATTTCCTTCAGTCTCCCACTTGCACTAGAGTCAATAATCTAAATTACATGGTAATGATTCTAACACCCATAGAGTCTTGGTGTCGTTCATATTTTGCTCGTGGAAGAGGCTTAGTCAACGGGTCTGCAACATTCAGATCCGTATGTATCTTGCAAATTTCTATGTCTCCCTCCTTGACTTGATCACGGATGGAGTTGGTTCTCTTGTGAAACCTGGATTCCTTCGCCAAGGCTCTTGCTCCAGTGTTGTCACAAAAGATTTTCACGGGACCCGGTGCACTAGGTATCACACCTAGATCGGATATGAACTCCTTCATCCAGACTCCTTCATTTGCTGCTTCTGAAGCAGCTATGTACTCCGCTTCACACGTAGATCCTGTTGGGGAACGTAGTAATTTCAAAAAAAATCCTACGCACACGCAAGATCGTGGTGATGCATTGCAACGAGAGGGGAGACTGTCGTCCACGTACCCTCGTAGACCTTAAGCGGAAGCGTTATGACAACGCGGTTGATGTAGTCGTACGTATTCACGATCTGACCAATCCAAGTACCGAACACATGACACCTCCGAGTTCAGCACACGTTCAGCTCGGTGACGTCCCACGAACTCTAATCCAGCAAAGTGTCGAGGGAGAGTTTCGTCAGCATGACGGCGTGATGACGGTGATGATGAAGCTACCGATGCAGGGCTTCACCTAAGCACTGCTACGATATGACCGAGGTGGATTATGGTGAAGGGGGGCACCGCACACAGCTAAAAGATCAACTGATCAACTTGTGTGTCTATGGGGTGCCCCCCTCCCCGGTATATAAAGGAGTGGAGGAGGGGGAGGGGGCCAGCCTCCTAGGCGCGCCCCAAGGGGAGTCCTACTCCAACCGGGAGTAGGACTCCAACCCTTCCAAGAGTAGGAGTAGGAGGGAAGGAAGGAGGAGAGAGGGGAAGGAAAAGGGGGGGCGCCCCCCCCCCACCCTTCCTTGTCCAATTCAGACCAGAGGGGGAGGGGCGTGCGGCTTGCCCTAGACGCCCCTCCTCTTCTCCACTAAGGCCCAATAGGCCCATTACACTCCGCGGGGGGTTCCGGTAACCCCCCGGTACTCCGGTATTTGTCCTAACTTGCCCGGAACACTTCCGAAGTCCAAACATAGTCATCCAATATATCGATCTTTATGTCTCGACCATTTTGATACTCCTCGTCATGTCCATGATCACATCCGGGACTCCTAATTACCTTCGGTACATCAAAAGACATAAACTCATAATACCGATCGTCACCTAACGTTAAGCGTGCGAACCCTACCGGTTCGAGAACTATGTAGACATGACCGAGACACGTCTCCGGTCAATAACCAATAGCAGAACCTGGATGCTCATATTGGCTCCCACATATTCTACGAAGATCTTTATCGGTCAAACCGCATAACAACATATGTTGTTCCCATTGCCATCGGTATGTTACTTGCCCGAGATTTGATCGTCGGTATCTCAATACCTAGTTCAATCTCGTTACCGGAAAGTCTCTTTACTCATTCCGTAACGCATCATCCCGCAACTAACTCATTAGTTACATTGATGGCAAGGCTTATATTGATGTGCATTACCGACAGGGCCCAGAGATACCTCTCCGACAATCGGAGTGACAAATCCTAATCTTGTTCTATGCCAACTCAACAAGTACCATCGGAGACACCTGTAGAGCACCTTTATAATCACCCAGTTACGTTGTGATGTTTGATAGCACACAAAGTGTTCCTCTGGTATTCGGGAGTTGCATAATCTCATAGTCATAGGAATATGTATAAGTCATGAAGAAAGCAGTAGCAATATACTAAACGATCAAATGCTAAGCTAACGGAATGGGTCAAGTAAATCACATAATTCTCTAATGATGTGATCCCGTTAATCAAATGACAACTCATGTCTATGGCTAGGAAACTTAACCATCTTTGATTCAACGAGCTAGTCAAGTAGAGGCATACTAGTGACACTTAGTTTGTCTATGTATTCACACATGTACTAAGTTTCCGGTTAATACAATTCTAGCATGAATAATAAACATTTATCATGATATAAGGAAATATAAATAACAACTTTATTATTGCCTCTAGGGCATATTTCCTTCAGTTTCCCACTTGCACTAGAGTCAATAATCTAGATTACACAGTAATGATTCTAACACCCATGGAGTCTTGGTGCTGATCATGTTTTGCTCGTGAGAGAGGCTTAGTTAATGGGTCTGCAACATTCAGATCCGTATGTATCTTGCAAATCTCTATGTCTCCCTCCTTGACTTGGCCGCGGATGGAATTGAAGTGTCTTTTGATGTGCTTGGTTCTCTTGTGAAATCTAGATTCCTTTGCCAAGGCAATTGCACCAGTATTGTCACCAAATATTTTCATTGGACCCGATGCACTAGGTATGACACCTAGATCGGATATGAACTCCTTCATCCAGACTCCTTCATTTGCTGCTTCCGAAGCAGCTATGTACTCCACTTCACACATAGATCCTGCCGCGACGCTTTGCTTAGAACTGCACCAACTGACAGCTCCACCTTTCAATATAAACACGTATCCGGTTTGTGACTTAGAGTCATCCGGATTAGTGGTAAATCTTGCATCGACGTAACCATTTATGACGAGCTCTTTGTCACCTCCATAAACAAGAAACATATCCTTAGTCCTTTTCAGGTATTTCAGGATGTTCTTGACCGCTGTCCAGTGATCCACTCCTGGATTACTTTGGTACCTCCCTGCTAAGCTAATACCAAGGCACACATCAGGTCCGGTACACATCATTGCATACATGATAGAGCCTATGGCTGAAGTATAGGGAACATCTTTCATGTTCTCTCTATCTACTGCAGTGGTCGGGCATCGAGTCTGACTCAACTTCACACCTTGTAACACAGGCAAGAACCTTTTCTTTGCTTGATCCATTTTGAACTTCTTCAAAACTTTATCAAGGTATGTGCTTTGTGAAAGTCCAATTAAGCGTCTTGATCTATCTCTATAGATCTTGATGCCCAATATATAAGCAACTTCACAGAGGTCTTTCATTGAAAAACTCTTATTCAAGTATCCTTTTATGCTATCCAGAAAATCTATATCATTTCCAATCAACAATATGTCATCCACATATAATATTAGAAATGCTACAGAGCTCCCACTCACTTTCTTGTAAATACATGCTTCTCCAAAAGTCTGTATAAAACCATATGCTTTGATCCAGTATCAAAACGATTATTCCAACTCTGAGATGCTTGCACCAGTCCATAGATGGATCGCTGGAGCTTGCACACTTTGTTAACATCCTTTGGATCGATAAAACCTTCAGGTTGCATCATCTACTACTCTTCTTCTAGAAATCCATTTAGGAATGCACTCTTTACATCCATTTGCCAAATTTCATAATCATAAAATGCGGCAATTGCTAACATGATTCAGACGGACTTAAGCATTGCTACGGGTGAGAAAGTCTCATCGTAGTCAACCCCTTGAACTTGTCGAAAACTCTTCGCAACAAGTCGAGCTTTGTAGACAGTAACATTACCGTCAGCGCCAGTCTTCTTATTGAAGATCCAATAATTCTCGATGGCTTGCCGATCATCGGGCAAGTTAACCAAAGTCCACACTTTGTTCTCATACATGGATCTCATCTCAGATTTCATGGCCTCAAGCCATTTTGCGGAATCTGGGCTCATCATCGCTTCCTCATAGTTCGTAGGTTCATCATGGTCAAGTAACATGACCTCCGGAACAGGATTACCGTACCACTCTGGTGCGGATCTTACTCCGGTTGACCTACGAGGTTTAGTAGTAACTTGATCTGAAGTTACATGATCATCATCATTAGCTTCCTCTTTAATTGGTGTAGGAGTCACAGGAACAGATTTGTGTGATGAACTACTTTCCAATAAGGGAGTAGGTAAAGTTACCTCATCAAGTTCTACTTTCCTCCCACTCACTTCTTTCAAGAGAAACTCCTTCTCTAGAAAGGATCCATTCTTAGCAACGAATGTCTTGCCTTCGGATCTGTGATGGAAGGTGTACCCAACTGTCTCCTTTGGGTATCCTATGAAGACACATTTCTCCGATTTGGTTTTGAGCTTATCAGGTTGAAGCTTTTTCACATAAGCATCGCAGCCCAAACTTTAAGAAACGACAACTTTGGTTTCTTGCTAAACCACGGTTCTTAAGGTGTCATCTCAACGGATTTAGATGGTGCCCTATTTAACGTGAATGCAGCCGTCTCTAAAGCATAACCCCAAAACGATAGCGGTAAATCAGTAAGAGACATCATAGATCGCACCATATCTAGTAAAGTACGATTACGACGTTCGGACATCCCATTACGCTGTGGTGCTCCGGGTGGCGTGAGTTGCGAAACTATTCCACATTGTTTCAAATGAAGACCAAACTTGTAACTCAAATATTCTCCTCCACGATCAGATCGTAGAAACTTTATTTTCTTGTTATGATGATTTTCCACTTCACTCTGAAATTCTTTGAACTTTTCAAATGTTTCAGACTTATGTTTCATCAAGTAGATATACCCATATCTGCACAAATCATTTGTGAAGGTGAGAAAATAACGATACCCGCCACGAGCCTTGATAACCCACAAGTGTAGGGGATCACAACAGCTTTCGAGGGTAAAGTATTCAACCCAAATTTATTGATTCGACACAAGGGGAGCCAAAGAATATTCTTGAGTATTAGCAGTTGAGTTGTCAATTCAACCACACCTGGATAACCTAGTATCTACAGCAAAGTATTTAGTAGCAAATTAGTATGATAATAAAGGTAACAGTAGCAAAAGGAATGTTTTTGGGTTTTGTAGTGATTATAACAGTAGCAACGGAAAAGTAAATAGGCGAAGAACAATATGTGAAAAGCTCGTAGGCAATGGATCAGTGATGGATAATTATGTCGGATGCGATTCCTCATGTAATAGCTATAACATAGGGTGACACAGAACTAGCTCCAGTTCATCAATGTAATGTAGGCATGTATTCCGTAAATAGTCATACGTGCTTATGGAAAAGAACTTGCATGACATCTTTTGTCCTAACCTCCCGTGGCAGCGGGGTCCTAGTGGAAACTAAGGGATATTAAGGCCTCCTTTGAATAGAGAACCAGAACAAAGCATTAGCACATAGTGAATGCATGAACTCCTCAAACTACGGTCATCACCGAGAATGTAACATCCCAAATTTTCAATTTGGAATGTTATACATTAGGTCATCATGCATATCATATTTTCTCACATTTTTCCGATCCTAGAAAATTTCACGCAACTCAAGGACCCTCGGAGAGAGTTGGAGATTTCATTATTTTCATATTTGGGATTTCTCAAATTTTGAAAATATAGGATCATTGGATTTATTTAATTATCTTCATAAGTTTTTCCTATAAAAAAATAAGAGAGGGAATAATATGACTTTCCCAACATTTAGGAAAAATGAAGATTTTATAAATAAGTCAAAATTGGTTTTTCGAAAGTTTATTTGCTTTAGGCAAAAAAATGAGCATTTTAAAAATATGCATTTTTGCCCCGTTTTAAAGTTCATTTTGTTCGACTCATTTTTAGGAGTCGGGGAAAATTAATTTTATTTAATTTGGAGTTCGTTTGGTTTTATTTTATTTTCGTTTAGTTTTGTTTAAAAAGAAACATGGCGCCCCGCTTTGGGCCGGGCCCGGCCATTAACCGCCACCGCCCGGCCCAGCTCCCCCTCCCCTCGCGCGCCTGGAGGAGACCGCGCCCGCCGCTGGCCGAGTCCGGCTCGGACCCGCCGCCGCCGGCTTGCCCTCCCCAAGGAAGCACCCCCAACCTATTTATACCGCCGCCCCCTCTCCTCATCCCGCCGCTGCCGCCGCCCGACCGAAACGCCGCCACCGCCGAAGGGCGCCGCCGCCGCCCGCCGTCGCCCGGCGTCGCCAACCCGCCACCCGCCGATCCCGCGGACCCGCCGCCCGCCCACGGGCCCGAGCCCGCCCGCGACTAGCCGGAGGTAGCCGCCGCCGCCACCCCCGATCCGGTTTTGCTTTAAAAACCGATCCGGTTTTTCGTACGTTATTCGTTTTTTTTAAAAAAAAACCTAGATGGTTTTTTTTATTATTTTTTTCGGTTTTATTATTTAGTGAACGTTCACCGACCCGTTCGTTCCAATGAACGTGTTCGTCGGATTAGATCTGTTAACGAACGTCCGTTGTTTAATCTATTCGTCGTTTTTCTTTTAATCAGATTTAATCCGTTATTTTTTGATTTCGATTTCCGATTCGAATTTCAAATCCGTTTATTTTCTCGCTCGTTTATCGGAATCAGGTGATTCAAGCGCACGGAGTTTAAATTCTGAAACCGCCGTTCCGACTAACCTACTTAAACCAAGTTTTGCTACTGCAAAATTTTGACCTAGTTTCAGATTGCTAAAACCGAGTCGTTCTCTCTCGATTTTCGACTTTCGATGATTTATTTGATTTGATTCTTTTGTAACCAGGGTTCTTAAGTTGAACTCTCTGGTTAGATCTTTTATTCGAGATTTCCTGTGCATTAGATGAGTACTTATTGTATGCTTGTTGTTTGTCTGCGTTAGATCACCGAGGTCGCCGCTTGTTACTTGAATCTCTAGGTCTCGCGGATCATCAGCAAGGCAAGTAACACTTGATCATACCTTTTCTACTACCCAGTTTTTATGCATTAGATCAAACCCTCAAACACTTGCATGGTTAGGATCTAATTAAATTGTGGGTTGGGAAGTAGATTGAGGTAGTACCTATTACCTGTTTACTTATGAAACCTTGGGAGTTACTTCTACGTTTGCTTATTATGCCATGCTATGCTAGTAGACGTGGATTGGGCGAGTGAATATCCATGACAGATGTGAGATTGTTAATTAATGGTTTATCTAAGGTGGCAACCTAAACACACATCTGGGTGGATTGAGGCACCTGGTTTCTATCGGGACTTGCTGTATTTCTTCGGACCGCCACCCGTGCTCTAAGGGATCATAAGATTATTCAAACTGGAAACTTCCGTGTGCAGCCACAAGCCAATTATGGGCTCTGGCGTAGTTGACTAAGTTGTGCGAACTCTTACGGGTAGGCTAGCTGATGTAGGGGATGTAGGTTGGTACGGTCTACCCACATGTAAGGTGCTAAGCGCTTACGAAAGACTATGTCTCGGTCATCCGCTTCTCAAACACCATGTAGTCACGAGAACCAAGCGGAGGCGATCGAGTCTTGTGGGGAAAAGTCGCAAACCTCTGCAGAGTGTATAAACTAATCATGATTAGCCGTGTCCCCGGTTATGGACGTTTTGAGTATCCGGTAATTGAATATCATGTGAATCTCAACATGTTACTTCTAATAAATGTTATTGGGTTTTGATGAGTACTTTTAATTGGGATTGAGGATGCTGTCAACCATTCTCAATGTTTAACAACCACCATGATAGTTAAATAAAATTATTCCTTTGTTGTAGGGAAAAACTAGCTTTATGCAAAAATGTAACCGTAGAGCCTTTACCACCAGCCCTATATGCATGTAGTATAGTTTATTCTTTCATTGCTCTCTATGTGTTACATGCCAGCATATTCCATGTGCTGACCCGTTTTCGGGCTGCAACTTTCACGTTCTATGGACTTTTCTGAATGACGACAGTAAGGAGTTAGGTCGTGGTTCTATTCTCAGTGATGCCGATGGAGTTGATGGACTCACTTATCTTCCAAGCCTTCCGCTGTTATTATTAGATGGCCTTAAGCCATATTATTGTAATAAGTTCCCTTATGGACAACGTTGTAATAAGTGTGTGATTGCTGCTCTGCTATAAATCCTTCGAAGTACTGTGTGGTGTCAGCATTACTGATCCAGGATGACATCGAGCACGAGACTTGATCCATTCGGTCTGGTCGCTCTGAGAGATGGTATCAGAGCACACGCTGACTGTAGGACACGACCACTAAGTTAAAGCCATAGATCACTACTCTCTTCCCATTTTCTAACTCCTCATCTTTTCTACTCTTTAGGATGACGGACGAGAAGATCAAGTACACCCAACCAGATGAAGGCACACCTTTTGGATTCCACTTGAAGGAAGTCACCAAGTACCTGAACATTGGACTACCCAGCTTCACCGGAACTTTCAACGCCACTCTTGCACGAAGAGGAGCGCTGGAAGATTCAAGCTCACGTTCCAGGAAGGACATTCGCCCCAATCACCAAGCCTATAGATAGTGTTTTCAGTGCACCAACCTGGAGTCTGGGAAAGAGCATGGCAGCTCATATCACCATGGGACGCATTGGAGAAGTTTACCAAGAAGACCTCAAGGACACTATCTACCAGATTTGTGGACGCCGAGATGACCACTGGGACATTGTCAGCACCAAGAAGGATAGATCCATTGCAGCTTTCATCCAGGAGTTAAACCAGCACATTCGACGCCAGGAGAACCAAATGTGCAACGATATGTTGGAGTTGCGAGCATAAGGGAAGGATCATCGAACTTGAAGAAGAACTAAAGACTACACGCAAGGATTACATGGACGAGATCATAGCTCTAGCAAGACACAATAACGATCTTAAGTACGAGATCGAAGAACTCAAGAAGAAGTTGGCGCTCAGGAATGAAGACCAGTATGTCGGTTGTTCAAGCGACTACATCAACATTGACGACACCGATTCGGATCCAAGTGAACCCGACTTTGAAGACGAAGCTGGAGCAGACATCATGGAGTCTTCCACCGGTTCAAATTAGTAGAAGTCCCCCATATATTAGTAGTATTCCCTCCATGTAAACATTATAGTACACGCACTTTTGCGATAGTTAGATCGTTGTAAGCCCTTGTTTGATTGAATGAAGTAATTTTGTGTGCAGTTGCTCATGTGCATTTGGGTAGTGATTCCCCTTAGACCCCATTCTACTCTTAATTTATCTTCTTTTCTAAACCCCTCATATGCCTCCGAGACGCGACCCCGGGTTCGTTTTCCCGCCAGAGATCACCCAACTGATTCAGCAGCAGAATACCCTGATTCAAACATTGGTGCAGAACTAGGGGAACAACAACAACAACAACAACAACAACAACCCACCACCACCACCTCCTGCGGATCATTTGACTCGTTTCCTTAGACTGAATCCGCCGGTGTATTCCAGTAGCACCGAGCCGATTGTGGCAGATGATTGGCTCCGCAAGATAGGAAGGGAGTTGACCACCGCAGGATGCACAGATGGAGAAAGGGTGAAGTTTGCAGCACATCAGCTTGAAGGACCCTTGCAGCATGGTGGGAGAATTTTACAACTACTTACCCGTGACACCGGTCACATGGGATCAGTTTGACAAGCTTTTCAGACCTTGCCCATGTTTGGCAGGAGCCATGGCCATGAAGAAGCGTGAGTTTCGCAACTTACGCCAAGGAGGAAGGACTGTTGGCGATATGTGGATGATTTTAGTAAGTTAGCACGTTATGCCCCGGATAGCGTTGCTACGAATGACGCTAAACAGGAGAAGTTTCTAGAAGGACTGAATGATGAGTTCAGCATGCCGTTGATGGTAGCAAGTTTCAACAACTACCAGGAGTGGGTAGACCGAGCCCTCATGATTGAAGAAAAGCAGCAGCAAATTGAGAACCGCAAGCGGAAGTATGGACAAGGGAAGTATAACTCTGGAGCCCAGCAGAAGCCTCGTTATACCCCTAAATCAGGAATTCAGTTTCAGCATACCCATGGAGGAGGTAATTCGCATAACCATAATGGCACCAAGAATGGAAACGGGAATGGAGGAAGCAATGGACAGAACCGCACCAACCCGTCAACACCATCCAAAGTAGACCTGAGTCATATCACTTGCTTTAAGTGCCGCAAGACTGGGCATTATGCAAATGACTGTCCAGAAGGCCAGAATGGAAATGGCAATGGAAGCTCTGGAAAGAAGCCCAACCCATTCAACAGGGGACAGGTGAACCACATTGATGTGGAGGAGGTTGAAGATCAGCCCGATGCGATGTCGGTAAGTTTTTGGTTAAGTCATTTACTGCAGTTGTTCTTTTCGATCTTTGGTGCATCGCATTCATACATATCAAGGGGATTTGTGGATAAGTACAAATTACCGACCCAAGCCCTTAGGTCACCCATGCTAGTAACCTCACCGGAGCAGAATACATGGCTAGTAAATGGTGTGATCGACTGCCATTAAGGATTGGACACTATGTTTTCCCCTCAGACCTAATAGTTCTGGAATCCCAAGGATTGGATGTGATATTAGGAATGGATTGGTTATCAAAGTATGGAGGGAACATAGATTTCACCACAAAGTCAATTTTGCTCACCACACCAGAAGGAAGAAGAATCAAGTATGTATCACGGCACGAGCCGAGGAGAGCGCAAGTTAATTGCTTATCAGGAGTGGTGCAGGAAGAAGTACTAGTGGTGAAGGATTTTCCTGATGTATTTCCGGAAGAATTGCCAGGAATGCCATCGGATAGAGATATTGAGTTTTTGATCGAGCTGTTGCCAGGAACATGCCCGATATCAAAGCAACCGTACAGGATGCCCGCACAGGATTTGGCAGAAATCAAGAAGCAGATTAAGGAACTATTGGATAAAGGTTTTATACGCCCAAGTTCTTCACCTTGGGGATCACCCGTACTGTTAGTGGAGAAGAAGGATGGATCTTTGAGAATGGTTGTTGATTATCGTGGATTGAATGAAGTAACAATCAAGAACAAGTACCCACTACCTATGATAAATGATCTGTTTGATCGTTTGCAAGGAGCTAAAGTGTTTTCCAAGATCGATTTGCGATCAGGGTACCATCAGTTGAAGATTCGGGAGCAAGATATACCCAAGACAGCATTTACCACGAGATATGGACTGTATGAGTATACCGTTATGTCATTTGGACTGACTAACGCACCAGCCTATTTCATGAACCTGATGAACAAAGTGTTTATGGAATTTTTGGACAAGTTAAATGCGTGGTGTTCATTGATGACATTTTGATTTTCTCGAAGAATGAAGAGGAACACAAGGAACATTTGCGATTGGTTTTGGAGAAACTGAGGGAACACCGGTTGTATGCCAAGTTCAGCAAATGTGAGTTTTGGCTAAAGGAAGTTGGATTTCTCGGACATGTTATATCCGGAGAAGGAATAGCAGTTGACCCCACAAAGGTTGAGACCGTAACCAAATGGGAAGCACCAACGACAGTTGGAGAGATTCAGAGTTTCCTTGGACTCGCAGGATACTACCGAAGATTCATTGAGAATTTCTCAAGGATTGCAAAGCCTATGACAGAATTGTTGAAGAAGGATAACAAATTCATATGGACTGAGGACTGTGAGGCAAGTTTTCAGGAGTTGAAGAAAAGATTGGTTACCTCACCAGTTTTGATATTGCCAGATCAGACCAAGGATTATGAGGTGTATTGCGACGCTTCTCGTCGAGGACTTGGAGCAGTGCTTATGTAGGAAGGAAGAGTTGTTTCATATGCCTCGTGACAACTTAAGCCCCATGAGTTAAATTATGCCACACATGATTTGGAGTTAGCAGCCGTAGTGCATGCGTTGAAGACATGGAGACATTTTCTCATTGGAAATCATTGTGAAGTATATACGGATCACAAGAGTTTGAAGTACATCTTCACACGTAAGGAATTGAATCTCGAGACGGAGGATATGGTTAGAGCTTATCAAGGATTATGATATGAGATTGCATTATCACCCCGGAAAGGCTAATGTCGTAGCAGACGCATTGAGCCGTAAGAGCCACGTCAATACCCTAATGATGGGAGGGATACCCAATGAGTTAGCCGAGGACCTTCGAGAGCTATGTTTGGAAATAGTTCCGAGAGGCTATGTAGCAGCATTGGAGATTCAGTCAACACTGATGGACAAAATCAGAGAAGCCCAAAAGGCAGATAAGGAAGTTGCCTCTATAAAGGAGAAAATGAGTAAAGGAAAAGCTAAAGGATTTCGTGAGGATGAGCACGATACCCTATGGTTCGAAGACCGTGTTTATGTGCCCAATAACCCAGAGATCAGGAAGTTGATTTTACAAGAAGCTCATGATTCACCTTATTCGATTCACCCAGGAAATACCAAGATGTATTTGGATTTGAAGAATACTTTCTGGTGGACCGGAATGAAGAAGGATATTGCGGAGTATGTAGCAGTTTGCGATGTATGTCAGAAAGTAAAGGCAGAGCATCAGAAGCCAGCAGGATTGTTACAACCATTGCCGATACCCGAATGGAAGTGGGATAAACTAGGCATGGATTTCATCACAGGTTTGCCAAAGACCCGTTCAGGATATGACTCGATTTGGGTTATAGTCGATCATTTAACGAAGGTAGCTCATTTTATTCCAGTCAAGACTACCTATAGCAGTGCTAAGTTGGCAAAGATATACATGACCAGAATTGTGTGTTTACACGGAGTTCCGAGGAGTATCGTATCAGACAGAGGAACCCAATTTACCTCAAAATTTTGGAACCAGTTGCACGAGACATTGGGAACTAGATTGGAATTCAGTACAGCTTTCCACCCACAGACCGATGGACAAACGGAGAGAGTCAACCAGATTTTGGAGGATATGCTGAGAGCTTGTGCACTAGATTATGGATCTAGTTGGGATGATAATTTGCCGTATGCAGAATTTTCTTACAACAACGGTTACCAAACCAGCCTAAGGATGGCACCTTTCGAGGCTCTGTATGGAAGGAGATGCAGGACACCGTTGTCATGGGACGAAACTGGAGATCGTCAATTGTTTGGACCAGATTTGATTAAGGAGTCTGAGCAGAAGGTTAAGTTGATTCGAGACAGGCTCAAGGTAGCCCAGTCCAGACAGAAGAGCTATGCGGATTCAAAGCGCAAAGCGATTGAATATGAAATTGGAGACAGAGTATACCTTAGAGTATCCCCGCTTCGAGGAGTTAAGCGTTTTGGAGTTAAAGGAAAGTTAGCACCACGTTTCGTTGGACCGTATAAGATTTTGCAACGCATGGGAGAAGTTGCTTATAAGCTGGAATTGCCAGAAGGACTGTCAGGAGTTCATGATGTATTCCATGTTTCTCAACTGAAGAGATGTCACCCCGAGATAGCAGAGATACCGTTAAGAGACACAGTGCCACTGGAAGCAATTCAGTTGAAGGATGATTTAACATATGAGGAAAAACCGGTTAAGATTCTCGATTATGCCAGCAGAGTTACTCGCAGCAAAGTTATCAAGTTTTGCAAGGTTCAGTGGAGCCACCACACTGAAGATGAAGCCACCTGGGAAAGAGAGGAAGTTTTGCTCAAGGACCACCCTCACCTATTTTCTAGCCAACCCGAATCTCGAGGGCGAGATTCATCTAAATTGTGTAGGTTTGTAACATCCCAAATTTTCAATTTGGAATGTTATACATTAGGTCATCATTCATATCATATTTTCTCGCATTTTTCCGATCCTAGAAAATTTCACGCAACTCAAGGACCCTCGGAGAGAGTTGGAGATTTCATTATTTTCATATTTGGGATTTCTCAAATTTTGAAAATATAGGATCATTGGATTTATTTAATTATCTTCATAAGTTTTTCCTATAAAAAAATAAGAGAGGGAATAATATGACTTTCCCAACATTTAGGAAAAATGAAGATTTTATAAATAAGTCAAAATTGGTTTTTCGAAAGTTTATTTCCTTTAGGCAAAAAAATGAGCATTTTAAAAATATGCATTTTTGCCCCGTTTTAAAGTTCATTTTGTTCGACTCATTTTTAGGAGTCGGGGAAAATTAATTTTATTTAATTTGGAGTTCGTTTGGTTTTATTTTATTTTCGTTTAGTTTTGTTAAAAAAAAAAACCGCGCGCCCCCGCCTGGGCCAAGGGCCCAGCCGGCCCAACCGCCACCGCCCCGGCCCAGCTCCCCCTCCCCTCACGCGACCAGGAGGAGACCACCGCCGCCTGGCGAGTCCGGCTCGGACCCGCCGCCGCCGCCCACAGCTTGCCCTCCCCAAGGAAGCACCCCCAACCTATTTATACCGCGCCCCCCTCTCCTCATCCCGCCCTTTGCCGCCGCCCCCCCCTCTCCTCATCCGCCGCTTTGCCGCCGCCCCGACCGAGCCGCCGCCGCCTGCCCGTCGCCGCCCGTCGCCCGGCGTCGCCACCCCGCCACCCGCCGACCCCGCCGGACCCCGCCGTCGCCCCACCGGAGCCCCGGAGCCCCGCCGGCGACTAGCCGGAGGTAGCCGCCGCCGCCACACCCGATCCGGTTTTGCTTGAAAAACCGATCCGGTTTTTCGTACGTTATTCGGTTTTTTTTTAAAAAAACCTAGATGGTTTATTATTATTATTTTTTTCGGTTTTATTATTTAGTGAACGTTCACCGACCCGTTCGTTCCAATGAACGTGTTCGTCGGATTAGATCTGTTAACGAACGTCCGTTGTTTAATCTGTTCGTCGTTTTTCTTTTAATCGGATTTAATCCGTTATTTTCTGATTTCGATTTCCGATTCGAATTTCAAATCCGTTTATTTTCTCGCTCGTTTATCGGAATCAGGTGATTCAAGCGCCTGGAGTTTCGTTACGAAACCGCCGTTCCGACTAACCTACTTAAACCAAGTTTTGCTACTGTAAAATTATGACCTAGTTTCAGATTGCTAAAACCGAGTCGTTCTCTCTCGATTTTCGACTTTCGATGATTTATTTGATTTGATTCTTTTGTAACCAGGGTTCTTAAGTTGAACTCTCTGGTTAGATCTTTTATTCGAGATTTCCCTGTGCATTAGATGAGTACTTATTGTATGCTTGTTGTTTGTCTGCGTTAGATCACCCGGAGTGCGCCGCTTGTTACTTCGAATCTCTAGGTCTCGCGGATCATCAGCAAGGCAAGTAACACTTGATCATACCTTTTCTACTACCCAGTTTTTATGCATTAGATCAAACCCTCAAACACTTGCATGGTTAGGATCTAATTAAATTGTGGGTTGGGAAGTAGATTGAGGTAGTACCTATTACCTGTTTACTTATGAAACCTTGGGAGTTACTTCTCGTTTGCTTATTATGCCATGCTATGCTAGTAGACGTGGATTGGGCGAGTGAATATCCATGACAGATGTGAGATTGTTAATTAATGGTTTATCTCAGGTGGCAACCTAAACACAAATCTGGTTGTATTAAGTCTCCTGGTTTCTATCTGGACTTGCCTGTATTTCTTCGGACCGCGACCCTGACTCTAAGGGTTCTTAAGATTATTCAACCTCGAATCTTCCGTGTGCAGCCACAAGCCAATTATGGGCTCTGGCGTAGTTGACTAAGTTGTGCGAACTCTTACGGGTAGGCTAGCTGATGTAGGGGATGTAGGTTGAGTACGGTCTACCCACATGTAAGGTGCTAAGCGCTTCGAAAGACTATGTCTCGGTCATCCGCTTCTCAAACACCATGTAGTCACGAGAACCAAGCGGTGGCGATCGAGTCTTGTGGGGAAAAGTCATAAACCTCTACAGAGTGTATAAACTAATCATGATTAGCCGTGTCCCCGGTTATGGACGTTTTGAGTATCTGGTAATTGAATATCATGTGAATCTCAACATGTTACTTCTAATAAATGTTATTGGGTTTTGATGAGTACTTTTAATTGGGATTGAGGATGCTGTCAACCATTCTCAATGTTTAACAACCACCATGATAGTTAAATAAAATTATTCCTTTGTTGTAGGGAAAAACTAGCTTTATGCAAAAATGTAACCGTAGAGCCTTTACCACCAGCCCTATATGCATGTAGTATAGTTTATTCTTTCATTGCTCTCTATGTGTTACATGCCAGCATATTCCATGTGCTGACCCGTTTTCGGGCTGCAACTTTCACGTTGCAGACTTTTCAGACGACGAGTAAGGAGTTAGGTCGTGGTTCTATTCTCAGTGATGCCGATGGAGTTGATGGACTCACTTATCTTCCAAGCCTTCCGCTGTTATTATTAGATGGCCTTAAGCCATATTATTGTAATAAGTTCCCTTGTGGACAACGTTGTAATAAGTGTGTGATTGCTACTCTGCTATAAATCCTTGAAATCTTGTGTGGTGTCGACATTCTTGATCCGAGGATGACACTGAGCACAGAGACTTGATCCATTCGGGTCTGGTCGCTACAGAGAAGTATCCCGATTATTGTCACTTCGGGGTTGTCGGATCATAACACATAATAGGTGACTATAGACTTGCAAAGATAGGATCAAGAACACACATATATCATGAAAACATAATAGGTTCAGATCTGAAATCATGGCACTCGGGCCCTAGTGACAAGCATTAAGCATAGCAACATCAATCTCAGAACATAGTGGATACTATGGATCAAACCCTAACAAAACTAACTTGATTACATGGTAAATCTCATCCAACCCATCACCGTTCAGCAAGCCTACGATGGAATTACTCACGCACGGCGGTGAGCATCATGAAATTGGTGATGGAGGATGGTTGATGATGACGACGGCGACAAATCGCCCTCTCCGGAGCCCCGAACGGACTCCGGATCAGCCCTCCCGAGAGAGATTAGGGCTTGGCGGCGGCTCCGTGTCGTAAAACGCGATGAAACTTTCTCTCTGATTTTTTTCTCCCCGAACGTGAATATATGGAGTTGGAGTTGAGGTCGGTGGAGGTCCAGGGGGCCCACGAGATAGGGGGGCGCGCCCAGGGGGAGGGGGCGCGCCCCCCTGTCTCGTGGACAGGGTGTGGGCCCCTGGTCTTGATTCTTTCGCCAATATTTTTTATATTTTCCAAAAAGTGCCTCCGTGGATTTTCAGGACATTCCGAGAACTTTTCTTTTCTACACATAAAACAACATCATGGTAGTTCTGCTGAAAACAGCATTAGTCCGGGTTAGTTTCATACAAATCATGCAAGTTAGAGTCCAAAACAAGGGCAAAAGTGATTGGAAAAGTTGATACGTTGGAGACGTATCAAGCCTCAACATTCATGGACCACATACATCAGTATGTATGATTTCCAATAAATCTATTGCTCGCTCCATTTTTCCGGAGAACGGCGTTTTAGTCATCTTGCCCATGAGGCATGGTTCGCAAGTACCAAGTGATTCATAATCAAGTGATTCCAAAAGTCCATCAGAATGGAGTTTCTTCATGCGCTTTACACAAATATGACCTAAACGACAATGCCACAAATAAGTTGCACTATCATTATCAGTTCTGCATCTTTTAGCTTCAATATTATGAATGTGTGTATCACTATTATCGAGATTCGTCAAAAATAGACCACTCTTCAAGGGTGCATGACCATAAAAGATATTACTCATATAAATAGAACAACCATTATTCTCAGATTTAAATGAATAACCGTCTCGCATCAAACAAGATCCAGATATAATGTTCATGCTCAATGGTGGCACCAAATAACAATTATTCAGGTCTAAAACTAATCCCGAAGATAGATGTAGAGGTAGCGTGTCGACCGTGACCACATCGACTTTGGAACCATTTCCCACGCGCATCGTCACCTCGTCCTTAGCCAGTCTTCGCTTAATCCGTAGTCCCTGTTTCGAATTGCAAATATTAGCAACAGAACCAGTATCAAATACCCAGGTGCTACTACAAGCATTAGTAAGGTACACATCAATAACATGTATATCACATATACCTTTGTTCACCTTGCCATCCTTCTTATCCGCCAAATACTTGGGGTAGTTCCGCTTCTAGTGACCAGTTCCTTTGCAGTAGAAGCACTCAGTCTCAGGCTTAGGTCCAGAATCGGGCTTCTTCACTTGAGCAGCAACTTGCTTGCTGTTCTTCTTGAAGTTCCCCTTCTTCCCTTTACCCTTTTTCTTGAAACTGATTGTCTTGTTCACCATCAACACTTGATGCTCCTTCTTGATTTCTACCTCCGCAACCTTTAGCATCGCGAAGATCTCGGGAATTGTCTTGTCCATTCCTTGCATATTATAGTTCATCATGAAGCTCTTGTAGCTTGGTGGCAGTGATTGAAGAATTCTGTCAATGACACTATCATCCGGAAGATTAACTCCCAGTTGAATCAAGTGATTGTTATACCCAGACATTTTGAGTATATGCTCACTGACAAAACTATTCTCCTCCATCTTGCAGCTATATAACTTATTGGAGACTTCATATCTCTCAATACGGGCATTTGCTTGAAATATTAACTTCAACTCCTAGAACATCTCATACGCTCCATGACGTTCAAAATGTCGTTGAAGTCCTGGTTCTAAGCCGTAAACATGGCACACTGAACAATCGAGTAGTCATCAGCTTTGCTCTGCCAGACTTTCATAACATCTGGCGTTGCTCCTGCAGCGCGTTTGGCACCTAGCGGTGCTTCCAGGACGTAATTCTTCTGTGCATCAATGAGGATAATCCTCAAGTTACGGACCCAGTCCGTGTAATTGCTACCATCATATTTCAACTTTGCTTTCTGAAGGAACGCATTAAAATTCAACGGAACGACAACACGAGCCATCTCTCTACAACAACATAGATATGCAAAATACTATCAGGTACTAAGTTCATGATAAATTCAAGTTCAATTAATCAAATTACTTAAGAACTCCCACTTAGATAGACATCCCTCCAATCATCTAAGCGATCACGTGATCCATATCAACTAAACCATGTCCGATCATCACGTGAGATGGAGTAGTTTTCAATGGTGAACATCACTATGTTGATCATATCTACTATACGATTCACGCTCGACCTTTCGGTCTTAGTGTTCCGAGGCCATATCTGCATATGCTAGGCTCGTCAAGTTTAACCCGAGTATTCTGCGTGTGCAAAATTGGCTTGCACCCGTTGTATGTGAACGTAAAGCTTATCACACCCGATCATCACGTGGTGTCTCGGCATGATGAACTTTCGCAACGGTGCATACTCAGGGAGATAACTTATACCTTGAAATTTAGTGAGAGATCATCTTATAATGCTACCGTCCATCTAAGAAAAATAATATGCATAAAAATATAAACATCACATGCAATCAACATAAGTGATATGATATGGCCATCATCATCTTGTGCCTTTGATCTCCATCTCCAAAGCACCGTCATGATCACCATCGTCACCGGCGCAACACCTTGATCTCCATCGTAGCATCGTTGTCGTCTCGCCAACTATTGCTTCTACGACTACCGCTACCGCTTAGTGATAAAGTAAAGCAATTACATAGCGATTGCATTTCATACAATAAAGCGACAACCATATGGCTCCTGCCATTTGCCGATAACTTTTGTTACAAAACATGATCATCTCATACAAAAAAATTTAGCATCATGTCTTGACCATATCGCATCACAACATGCCCTGCAAAAACAAGTTAGACATCCTCTACTTTGTTGTTGCAAGTTTTACGTGGCTGCTACGGGCTGAGAAAGAACCGTTCTTACCTACGCATCAAAACCACAACGATATTTCGTCAAGTATGTGATGTTTTAACCTTCACAAGGACCAGGCGTAGCCACACTCGATTAAACTAAAATTGGAGAAACTGACACCCGCCTGCCACCTATGTGTAGAGCACGTCGGTAGAACCAGTCTCGCATAAGCGTACGCGTAATGTCAGTCCGGGCCGCTTCATTCAACAATACCGCCGAATCAGAGTATGACATGATGGTAAGCAGTATGACTTGTATCGCCCACAACTCACTTGTGTTCTACTCGTGCATATAACATCTACGCATAAACCTGGCTCGGATGCCACTGTTGGGGAACGTAGTAATTTCAAAATAAAAATTCCTACGCACAAGCAAGATAATGGTGATGCATAGCAACGAGAGGGGAGAGTGTCGTCCACGTACCGTCGTAGACCGTAAGCGGAAGCGTTATGACAACGCGGCTGATGTAGTCGTACGTCTTCACGATCCGACCGATCCAAGTACCGAACACACGGCACCTCCGAGTTCAGCACACGTTCAGCTCGTTGACGTCCCACGAACCCCGATCCAGCAAAGTGTCGAGGGAGAGTTTCTTCAGCACGAAGGCGTGATGACGGTAATGATGAAGCTATCAGCGCAGGGCTTCGCCTAAGCACCGCTACGATTTGACCGAGGTGGATTATGGTGGAGGGGGGCACCGCACACGGCTAAAAGATCAACTGATCAACTTGTGTGTCTATGGGGTGCCCCCCTCCCCGATATATAAAGGAGTGGAGGAGGGGGAGGGGGCCGGCCTCCTAGGCGCGCCCCAAGGGGAGTCCTACTACCACCGGGAGTAGGACTCCAACTCTTCCAAGAGTAGGAGTAGGAGGGAAGGAAGGAGGAGAGAGGGGGAAGGAAAAGGAGCCCCCCCCTTCCTTGTCCAATTCGGACTAGAGGGGGAGGGGCGCGCGGCCTGACCTGGCCGCCCCTCCTCTTCTCCACTAAGGCCCAATAGGCCCATTACACTCCTCGAGGCGGGGGGTCCGGCAACCCCCCGGTACTCCGGTATTTGTCCGAACTTGCCCGGAACACTTCCAAAGTCCAAACATAGTCATCCAATATATCAATCTTTATGTTTCGACCATTTCGAGACTGCTCGTCATGTCCTGATCACATCGGGGACTCAGAACTACCTTTGGTATATCAAAACACATAAACTCATAATACCGATCGTCACCTAACCTTAAGCGTGCGGACCCTACGGGTTCGAGAACTATGTAGACATGACCGAGACACGTCTCCGGTCAATAACCAATAGCGGAACCTGGATGCTCATATTGGCTCCCACATATTCTACGAGGATCTTTATCGGTCAAACCGCATAACAACATACGTTGTTCCCTTTGTCATCGGTATGTTACTTGCCCGAGATTTGATCATCGGTATCTCAATACATAGTTCAATCTCGTTTCCGGCAAGTCTCTTTACTCATTCCGTAATGCATCATCCCGCAAGTAACTCATTAGTTACACTAGTCGGCAACCCTGTGCACCTGCGCGGGCTAGCCTATATTCATTTTCAGCTACTATTTCTACGAATTAGAAATATTGGTCAATAGTGTGAACATGTTTTCATGGATCATTAGTAAACATGCATGTAGAAATTTTTCTTGGTTATGTAGAGGGATCAAAGATTTTTCTTAGGTCAGGTCAACAAACCTCAGATTGAACAATGATACGGAAATAAGGATACATACTTCATTAAGTTTAGATGCATTATATAATTAGACAACATGGTTTGAAATGCAAAACTATGAATATATGTTCTATTTATTCATGACTTAAAAATATCTGTACGTAGGCTCCAAAAATGGATGCGGTGGTGTAGCATATATTTTCCCTTTTGCCATGAAAGCCCGAGAGAGTTTGATCTTCATACATGTAGAGACACTGATCACCCAATGTGGTTTACTATTACTAGGTAGAGCATCCATGCATAAGTATACTATTAGGAACATAGTATATAATTTAAGTTCCATCTAATCTATTTTAATTATAAAACAGGTTGTTTGAAATACTTAACCCACGCATGGTGTTCCTTCAAGAGCATATGTCATATTTCTAGCCACATAATATGAAATTCTCTAATTAGCGTAACTGGGATAGATTAAATGTATTTCTACTTGACTTCTCTTAATCAATTAATTCTTAGAAAATTCTAAGATTACGAAAAATTCTAAGATTGATGTGGTTGTTCTATTTCCTATCTATAACAAAGATATATGTACCCCTTTCAAGCCAAGTGATGCAAGTTATCAAAGCACTACGTACCACAATGTACATAAGGTTGAAGGAAGCCCTTAACGTTAGTCTAGCCTAGTTTACTTAAATATGCAATGCATTTGTGTCAAATGAACCTTATAAAATTGTAGATAAATGAGCAGAAAATTCAAGATGCTAAAATGCTTTCCTGCTGGGTAGTCATCGAGACAACCATACAAAATCTAATGCTGTCAGGCAGCTGAATAGCTTGGCCATCGAATCTCCATAATATGTTAACACGGCTGCCCCATCGACAGCGACAGCCATCTAATCTCCTTCAAACAGCCATTCAACATACATTTTCTTTCGCCGCATTAACCATCTTGGGATAAATTCATCTAATGGAACAAACATAGATGCCTGGTTACAACATGGCCAAAACCTGAAAGCTGATGGTATTCAAGATTTGTATGCTTGGGGAAACAAAATTAATCCGAAGGAATCTAGTTTACATGATTTATCTGATAAATTTAAGGGTTCTAAAAATCAAATAAAGCACAAAATATATTAATATTTTTTATCAGACGTTGAAGGATCTTGCAAAAGACACTATATGGACTGGCCAATGAGTAAAAACAGGATGGAGATACTCAGTCTTGCTTGGAAAACACCAATCTAATCTAGCTTTAGCTTTTACGGTCAGGTTTTTGAATCCATAAAAAAACAGAAGATTTAAGGAGAAGCACCTGATGAGTGTAGGGAGAACTGTTTAGGGATTAAACATACGCAGATATCTAATAAGTTAACTCTTGTCGGATGGGTCGGCTGAGGCGCCGAGCAAGATCTTAGTACGGCCTGGGTTTGGAGGATGGCCTGCGTACGTTGGTTTAGCTAACACATCTCTTGTTTAATCGGACGACTACTAACATATTACTTATTAATCTGATGGATGAAATTTCTTAACTCTCGGATTAACATGGTGTCTCGTATGGTGCCTCCGATTAGTAAATATAAGATTGCTTGCAAGGCTTATATTGATGTGCATTACCGATAGGGCCCAGATATACCTCTCCGGCAATCGGAGTGACAAATCCTAATCTTGATCTATGCCAAGTCAACAAGTACCATCGGAGACACCTGTAGAGCACCTTTATAATCACCAGTTACATTGTGACGTTTGGTAGCACACAAAGTGTTCCTCCGGTATTCAAGAGTTGCATAATCTCATAGTCATAAGAATATGTATAAGTCATGAAGAAAGCAATAGCAATATACTAAACGATCAAATGCTAAGCTAACGGAATGGGTCAAGTCAATCACATAATTCTCTAATGATGTGATCCCGTTAATTAAATGACAACTCATGTCTATGGCTAGGAAACTTAACCACCTTTGATTCAACGAGGTAGTCAAGTAGAGGCATACTAGTGACACTTTGTTTCTCTATGTATTCACACATGTACTAAGTTTCTAGTTAATACAATTCTAGCATGAATAATAAACATTTATCATGATATAAGGAAATATAAATAACAATTTTATTATTGCCTCTACGGCATATTTTCTTCAGATCCCGCCACGACGCTCTGCTTGGAACTGCACCAACTGACAGCTCCACCGTTCAACAAAAAATATGTATCCAGTTTGTGACTTAGAGTCATCCGGATCAGTGTCAAAGTTTGAATCGACGTAACCGTTTACGACAAGCTCTTTGTCACCTCCATAAACGAGAAACATATCCTTTGTCCTTTTCAGGTACTTCAGTATGTTCCTGACCGATGTCCAGTGATCCACTCCTGGATTACTTTGGTACCTCCCTACTAGACTTAGAGCAAGGCACACATCAGGTCTGGTACACAGCATTGCATACATGATAGAACCTATGGCTGAAGCATAGGGAATGACTTTCAGTTTCTCTCTATCTTCTAAAGTGGTCGGGCATTGAGTCTTACTCAACTCCACACGTTGTAACACAGGCAAGAACCCTTTCTTTGACTGATCCATTTTGAACTTCTTCAAAAATTTATCAAGGTATGTGCTTTGTGAAAGTCCAATTAAGCGTCTTGATCTATCTCTATAGATCTTGATGCCTAATATATAAGCAGTTTCACCGAGGTCTGTCATTGAAAAATTCTTATTCAAGTATCCTTTTATGCCATCCAGAAATTCTATATCATTTCCAATCAACAATATATCATCCACATATAATATCAGAAATGCTACAGGGCTCCCACTCACTTTCTTGTAAATACAGGTTTCTCCAAAAGTCTGTATAAAACCATATGCTTTGATCACTTCATCAAAGCATATATTCCAACTCCGAGATGCTTGCACCAGTCCATAGATGGATCGCTGGAGTTTACAAACTTTGTTAGCACCTTTTGGATCAACAAAACCTTCTGGTTGCATCATATACAACTCTTCTTTGAGATATCCATTAAGGAATGCAGTTTTGACATCCATTTGCCAGATTTCATAATCATAAAATGCGGCAATTCCTAACATAATTCGGACAGACTTAAGCAGCGCTACGGGTGAGAAAGTCTCATCGTAGTCAACTCCTTGAACTTGTCGAAAACCTTTCGCAACAAGTCGAGCTTTGTAGATAGTAACATTACCATCGGCATCAGTCTTCCTCTTAAAGATCCATTTATTTTCAATGGCTTGCCGATCATCGGGCAAGTCAACCAAAGTCCACACTTTGTTCTTATACATGGATCCCATCTCAGATTTCATGGCCTCTAGCCATTTTGCGGAATCCGGGCTCATCATCGCTTCCTCATAGTTCATAGGTTGGCCATAGTCTAGTAACATAACTTCCAGAACAGGATTATCATACCACTCTGGTGCGGAACGTACTCTGGTTGGCTACGAGGTTCGATAGTAACTTGATCTGAAGTTTCATGATCATCATCATTAGCTTCCTCACTAATTGGTGTAGGCATCACGGGAACCATTTTCTGTGATGGGTCATTCTCCAATTCAAGAGAAGTTAAAATTACCTCATCAAGTTCTACTTTCCTCCCACTCACTTCTTTCGATAGAAACTCCTTCTCTAGAAAGGATCCATTCTTAGCAACAAAAGTCTAGCCTTCGGATCTGTGATAGAAGGTGTACCCAACAGTTTCTTTTGGGTATTCCATGAAGACGCACTTCTCCGATTTGGGTTCGATTTTTCACATAAGCGTCGCAACCCCAAACTTTAAGAAACGACAACTTGGGTTTCTTGCCAAACCACAGTTCATAAGGCGTCGTCTCAACGGATTTAGATGGTGCCCTATTTAACGTGAATGCAGTTGTCTCTAAAGCATAACCCCAAAGAGATAATGGTAAATCGATAAGAGACATCATAGATCGCGCCATATCTAACAAGGTACGATTACGACGTTCGGACACACCATCACGCTGTGGTGTTCCAGGTGCTGTGACTTGTGAAACTATTCCACATTGTTTCAAATGAAGACCAAACTCGTAACTCAAATATTCGCCTCCACGATCAGATCGTAGAAACTTTATTTTCTTGTTACGATGATTCTCTACTTCACTCTGAAATTCTTTGAAATTTTCAAATGTTTCAGACTTGTGCTTCATCAAGTAGATATACCCATGTATGCTCAAATCATTTGTGAAGGTCAGAAAATAACGATACCCGTGGCAAGCCTCAACACTCATTGGAAAGCATACATCAGTATGTATGATTTCCAATAAGTCAGTTTCTCGCTCCATTGTTCCGGAGAACGAAGTTTTAGTCATCGTGCCCATGAGGCATGGTTCGCAAGCATCAAATGATTCATAATCAAGTGATTCCAAAAGGCTATCATCATGGAGTTTCTTCATGCACTTTACACCAATATGACTTAAACGGCAGTGCCATAAATAAGTTGCACTATCATTATTAACTTTGCATCTTTTGGCTTCAATATTATGAATATGTATATCACTACGATCGAGATTCAATAAACCATCCATCTTGGTGTATGACCACTACAAGAGGACAGAGCTTTGTAACACTGTCTTGTGTTACTACAGGCCCAAAAGTATGTTACTAGGTCATATAGCAACACAGTTTGAAATGTGTTCCATTAGACCGTGTTACTACGTTGTGTCAAAACTGTCACACATAATAATTGTTACCATAGATCAAAAAGTGTGTTACAATTACATTGCAGTAACATGTGTATTATGTGTTACGAAACACAGTGGTAACACATTTTTGTACTTATAGTAACACTGTTAGTAACATACCTGCATAGACGTAGAACGTTGGTTGTAACATGTTTTTGTAACGATAGTAATGCAACTGGTAACACATTTTTTTAGCATTGGAACACAACCAGTAACATAATATCCAAATATCGTAATACTATAATTATAATTGTCAACTACTCTAGTAAAAAAATTTGTAACTATAATAACACCATCGGTAACACTACTATATCAATATGGTAACATAATTAATGTATTTTTTTTTAGTATTACCCACAAAATCCGTGGGCATAGGGGGGCTTGAAAATCCTTCGCGTTTGATACCAGTTTTATGGAATATAAATTTATTTAATAAAATCGATGCAATTGCGTAAATAGTTAATCATTTTATTATTTGTCTTGGCAGCATCAAAATGATATAGAAACTGAAGCACAACACATCTAGAAATTCATATAAAGATATTTATTACGAATATACAAGAGTGTATGATACATATGCACTAAAATAAATATATCAGTCGTATCATTTTGAGCAGAGAAAACACAACTTTGGAGAATATTACACCATAGCATTTGCATCAATTCAACAAAAGAAAAAGATCTTGTGGATGATATTACATTTTTCAATCTATCAATGTAAACTACGACTAATCGTAGCTAAAATCTTCAAATTTTATTTGCTTCTTGATCCAACAGTTCAGCTGCAACTCAATTATCCTTCTCTCAAATTTGTAGAAGAAACTTGCACCTTAGATATATGTGATAAAATGTACACAAATAGTTGTCCACATTGTATTGATTGTCCGATTTGAGCTTAGTAACTAGTTAGATTAGACTAGAGATTATTAGTGTATATGATGAATGATGTTGCTGTCCACATTGTCTTGATTGTCCGATTTGAGTTGCTGTTTGCTAGTTGCGTATATCTGGATCTTTTGCTTCCTAATTGCTAGCATATCTTTAGTTGCTGGTTACTCTGTAGAAGTAAACAACTACCGGTAGACCATCTGACCAATCTATCTTCTGTTGTTGCAATAGTGATAGTTTGGATCATTTGCGTATTAGAACCAATAGATATATACCAGAGCTGCTATTGACACTTCACGAACCGAGTCTGTTCAAGGCATTATAGGAAGACATGTTAGTTTTGTCCCTTGTCACTCAGCACAGTAACTACCGACGCGTTTGGTTCGGGAGAATCGCAACGGTTCCCTATTGCAGCGCATTCTGAAACAATATCCGGCGTTTGGTACGCGCACACCACGTATTCCGTAGAAGTGCTTTCCGATACGGGGTTCGCAAAATTGAAAACGCTCACATGCGGCTGATTAGGAAAACAGGAGTCGGACGGCCAGACCAAACAGATCACGTATTCCTAAAGCAAAAAGGGAAAACGGAGCTTCCCGATACCTTAACCAAAGAAGTAACCTGAGGGCAAACCAAATGCATCGTACATTTCTTTTTGTTACAGTGTATCAATGGATTTAGAATCTATAAAGGAGCTATTGTCACATGCGGCTGGTGTAGATAGTTTTCTTGACTTTGCGTACATCGGAAAAAGTTCTGATGCCAAGATCCGTTGCACATGTCTCATACTCCCTCCGTCTGGAAATACTTGTCATCAAAATGAATAAAAGGGGATGTATCTAGACGTATATTAGTTCTAGATACATCTCTTTTTATCCATTTTGATGACAAGTATTTTCGGCCGGAGGGAGTACATGTCAATGCATCTTTATGGAAGCGGGAGGACGTGTATGATCACTTGGTTTGTAGCGGATTTTCACCTGGATATACTGCTTGGGGTTGCCATGGGGAAACAACATCATTCATCTCTGCTAACAAACACGGTGAAACTCCAACACACACAAGAAATAACAAAAGGTCACGATCACAGTTTGAAGGAACAAAATCTAGTATGCGTCAGTTAGTGCAAGATGTTTTCTGTGGACCTCCAACGATAGAACCTGAAACCCAAAATCTAATATGTGTCAGTTAGTGCAAGCCTCACCAATTGTCTTGCAATCAGAAACTTCCCTTACCAACTCCTCGTGGTCATGGTCGAGCAACATTTTCATGATTATATATACACTGTTGTTTTACCCGAAGTCAAAGTTGAGTTTGCAGGACATTAAGAACCATTGTATGTTCTTGCAGATCGTTGGCTGAGCTTACACCCTTCATAAAATTCGATGGAATGAGGTCTTCCAATCAACATGTAAACCCAACTTTTGTTTTTCTTTATTGCTTTTCAGTTTCTCGTTCTATATTTCCATTGATGCTGCCATTGTGGATTATGACAACTGTTAGTACTTCATCCTGACACTTACTTGGTTGAGAATATTACGCAAAATCTCATCCATGGGTGAAATAATTCATTGCTAAGAGACGTGGCAGTATATTTAATGCATGCTTATATCATCCTGTCAGTATATAATAGATCTGGTAGTATATTATGCAAAATTTCATCCAAAGGTCAAATAATTTCGTCCATGCTTCCTTTCCTAGAGATGCACATTGTTTTCCTAGTATATTTGATGCACGATGCAATTTTTGCTGGCCCTCTAGTGTTTCTGTCTAGTTTGTCCAGTTAGGTGTATCTCTTTGGATCATACATGTTATCAAGACATGGCAAATATGAACTTAGCGCCAACTAAGAAATCTCATGTTCTACCATAAAGCACCAAGTGTCCATATATGTATTGAATTTAACTTGACTCTTTTCATTTGTTATGAACTTCTGCTCATGCGCTTAAGTGAATCTTCTTTTTTAGGAAATTTTTCAACTGGACATTAGAAGGATTGTTCTAAACTGATGGATGAAGTAGTGTGTTCTTTTAGCGGACCTTTGTCTGTTTGCATACTTTTCACTCTTCAAAATGAAGCTTGGAAAATTTCAGAAAATTTTAGCGGACTTAAGCTTCATGTATGACAGATTGTCATTGGAAATAGATACATTTTTGTTGAAGAAGTATTATGTCAGATTTACTATCTTGTAAACTATGTTTGAATTAAACCTGGATGGCTGATTCAACATTTTCTTCTTTGTTGTTGTGAACCGACCTTTGCGTGTGTAATTCAACATGTCTTTTTGGTGAGTTTATAGTTAATCAAACAGGCAAATAAGCACTAGCATAGAGTAGAGGATTCGACCATTACACCAACCTTTGCGTGTGTGATTCAACATGTCTTTTTGGTGATTTTATAGTTAATCAAATAGGCAAAAAAACGTGCGTCTTTTCGTCCCCTCTTGATCACAAATTGCAAGCCTAGTTGGTATTGGGCCGTTGGGCATGCGGCGGCTCAAGGTCAATGGTCTGATTCCTAGTTTCACATGATTTATTTTTTTGATTTTGCTAAAAATGATTTTTTTTAATATAATTTACTAGTTTTTCGGTAGAAGACCGTCACACCTTAAAAACCTGGATGAGGCCTTGGTTCCCTTTTTTTCCGGTCAGACCGCCGGTCCAGTTCATAAAACTATGTTCAAATTTAAGCTCTTGTTTGATGTTGGTCTTCCACTCTTGCAAGTATTGACGTCAAATTCACATGACCATTTCAAAGTGTAGGCATTTCGCATTTATGGTCGCTGAGTCATCCTAAAATTCGCATAACAATATGGTTAATATGATATTCAATGCAACCATACCGAAAACAGTTTGGTATTAACCAACCAAAATATATTGTTTTTTCATACTATATTGAATGAAAACACTATTTACCAAAACAATAACATATTTTAAAAAAATCATGTTGACACAAGGGCCCTATGTGTCAACTTATTTGTGATCTATGTATGCAGTTGGTTTTAATTTTTCTAGTTCCCCCTTTAATAGAGCTTGTAATACTATGTATCAACCATGATTATGGTTACTTTGAATTACGTAACACATTTCACTAACACATATTATATGGTAGTACTGAAAAGTCATGTAACACATTTCACTAACACATAGATATATGTTACCATGTCAAAATCTGTGTAACACATTTGACCAACACATATTTATATGTTACTATTGCAATATCCCTGTAACACATTTTGAGGCCTTATATTGTATGTGTTACTACTTGTCGTTCGACACAAAATGATGTGTTACAGTAATTTTGCTTGTCACACATTTTTCAATCTGTTACATGATTGTGTTACTTAAAGTCTGTTTTGTTGTAGTGGACCATAGAAGGTTTTATTCATGTAAATAGAATAAGATTTATTCTCTCACTTAAATGAATAATCGTATTGCAATAAACACGATCCAATCTTGTTCATGCTCAATGTAAACACCAAATAACATTTATTTAGGTTTAACACTAATCCCGAAAATACAGGGAGTGTGCGATGATGATGATATCAATATTGGAACTACTTCCAACACTCATCGTCACCTCACCCTTAACTAGTCTCTGTTCATTCTGCAACTCCCGTTTCGAGTTACTAATTTTAGCAACTGAACCGGTATCAAATACCCAGGGGTTGCTATGAACACTAGTAAAGTACACATCAATAATATGTATATCAAATATAACTTTGGTCACTTTGTCATCCTTTTTATCCGCCAAGTATCTAGGGAAGTTCTACTTCCAGTGACCATTTTCTTTATAGTAGAAGCACTTAGTATCAGGCTTGAGTTTAGATTTGGGTTTCTTCACGGGGGTGACAACTTGCTTGTCATTCTTCTTGAAGTTCCCCTTCTATCCCTTTGCCCTTTTCTTGAAACTAGTGGTCTTGTTAACCATCAACACTTGATGCTCTTTCTTGATTTCTACCTTCGCCGATTTCAGCATCGCGAAGAGCTCGAGAATTACTTTCGTCATCCCTTGCATATTATAGTTCACGAAGTTCTAGTAAATTGATGATTGTGAATAGAGAATTTTGTCAATTACTATCTTATCTGGAAGATTAACTCCCACTTGATTCAATCAATTGTAGTACCCAGACAATCTGAGGACATGCTCACTGGTTGAGCTATTTTCCTCCATCTTGTAGGCAAAGTACTGTCAGAGGTCTCATACCTCTCGACATGGGCATGAGTATAAAATACTAATTTCAACTCTTGGAACATCTTATATGCTCCGTGGCATTCAAAACATTTTTGAAGTCCCGGGTTTAAGCCGTAAAGCATGGTGCACTAAACTATCAAGTAGCCATCATACCAAGCTTGTTAAACGTTCATAACGTCTGCATCTGCTCCTACAAAAGGTTTGTCACCTAGCGGTGCTTCCAGGACATAATTCTTTTGTGCTGCAATGAGGATAATCCTCAAGTTACGGACCCAGTACATGTAGTTTCTACCATCATCTTTCAACTTAGCTTTCTCTAGGAACGCATTAAAATTCAAGGAAACGGTAGCACGGGCCATTGATCTACAACAACATAGATATGCCAAAACTATCAGGACTAAGTTCATGATAAATTAAAGTTCAATTAATCATATTACTAAAGAACTCCCACTTAGATAGATATCCCTCCAGTCATCTAAATGATCACGTGATCCAAATCAACTAAACCATGTCTGATCATCATGTGAGATGGAGTAGTTTTCAATGTTGAACACCTTATGTTGATCATATCTACTATATGATTCAGGCTCGACCTTTCGGTCTCCAGTGTTCCGAGGCCATGCCTGTACATGCTAGGCTCGTCAAGTTTAACCCGAGTATTTTGCATGTGCAAAACTGAAGGAAATATGCCCTAGAGGCAATAATAAAGTTATTATTTATTTCCTTATTTCATGATAAATGTTTATTATTCATGCTAGAATTGTATTAACCGGAAACATGATACATGTGTGAATACATAGACAAACATATAGTCACTAGTATGCCTCTACTTGACTAGCTCATTAATCAAAGATGGTTATGTTTCCTCACCATAGACATGTGTTGTTATTTGATTAATGGGATCACATCATTGGGAGAATGATGTGATTGACATGACCCATTTCGTTAGCCTAGCACTTGATCGTTTAGTATATTGCTATTGCTTTCTTCATGACCTAGACATGTTCCTGTAACTATGAGATTATGCAACTCCGTTTACGGAGGAACACTTTGGTGCTACCAAACGTCACAACGTAATCTGGGTGATTATAAAGGAGTACTACAGGTGTCTCCAAAGGTACATGTTGGGTTGGCGTATTTCGAGATTAGGTTTTGTCACTCCGATTGTCGGAGAGGTATCTCTGGGCCCTCTCGGTAATGCACATCACTATAAGCCTTGCAAGCAATGTAGCTAATGAGTTAGTTACGGAATGATGCATTACATAATGAGTAAAGAGACTTGCCAAGAATCTAGATTGAACTAGGTATTGGATACCGACGATCAAATCTCGGGCAAGTAACATACCGATGACAAAGGGAACAACGTATGTTGTTATGCGGTTTGACCGATAAAGATCTTCGTAGAATATGTAGGAGCCAATATGAGCATCCAGGTTCCGCTATTGGTTATTGACCAAGAATAGTTCTAGGTCATGTCTACATAGTTCTCGAACCCGTAGGGTCCGCACGCTTAAGGTTTCTATGACAGTTATATTATGAGTTTATGAGTTTTGATGTACCGAAGGAGTTCGGAGTCCCATATGAGATCGAGGACATGACGAGGAGTCTCGAAATGGTCGAGACGTAAAGATCGATATATTGGACGACTATATTCGGAGTTCCGAAAGGTTCCGAGTGATCCGGGTATTTTTCGGAGTACCGGAGAGTTACGGGAATTCGCCAGGGAGTATATGGGCCTTATTGGGCCATACGGGAATAGAGGAGAGAGGCCAAAAGGAAGGAGGCCTCGCCCCCCCTCTGGTCCGAATTGGACAAGGCGCAGCCCCTTTTCCTTATTCCTCTCCCCTCTTTCCCCTTCTCCTACTCCAACAAGGGAGGTGGAATCCTACTAGGACTAGGGAGTCCTAGTAGGACTCCACACTTGGCGCGCCTCCTAGGGCCGGCCTCCTCCCCTTGCTCCTTTATATCACGGGGCAAGGGGCACCCCAGGACACACAAGTTGATCTTCATGATCATTCCTTAGCCGTGTGCGGTGCCCCCCTCCACCATATTCCACCTCGGTCATATTGTCGCGGAGTTTAGGCGAAGCCCTCTGCCGATAGAGCATCATCATCGCCACCACGCCCGTCGTCAGGCCGACGGAACTCATCCCGACACTTTGCTGGATCGGAGTCCGGGATCGCCATCGAGCTGAACGTGTGCTGAACTCGGAGGTGCCGTCGTTCGGTACTTGGATCGGTCGGATCGTGAAGACGTGCGACTACATCAACCGCGTTGTCATAACGCTTCCGCTTACGGTCTACGAGGGTACGTGGACAACACTCTCCCCTCTCGTTGCTATGCCATCACCATGATCTTGCGTGTGCGTAGGAAATTTTTGAAATTACTACGTTCCCCAACAGTGGCATCCGAGCCTGGTTTTATGCGTTGATGTTATATGCACGAGTAGAACACAAGTGAGTTGTGGGCGATACAAGTCATACTGCTTACCAGCATGTCATACTTTGGTTCGGCGCTATTGTGAGATGAAGCGGCCCGGACCGACATTACGCGTACGCTTACGCGAGACTGGTTTCACCGCTGCGAGCACTCGTTGCTTAAAGGTGACTGGCGGGTGTCTGTCTCTCTCAATTTAGTTGAACCGAGTGTGGCTACGCCCGGTCCTTGCGAAGGTTAAAACAGCACCAACTTGACAAACTATCGTTGTGGTTTTGATGCGTAGGTAAGAACGGTTCTTGCTCAGCCCGTAGCAGCCACGTAAAACTTGCAACAACAAAGTAGAGGACGTCTAACTTGTTTTTGCAGGGCATGTTGTGATGTGATATGGTCAAGACGTGATGCTATATTTTATTGTATGAGATGATCATGTTTTGTAACCGAGTTATGGGCAACTGGCAGGAGCCATATGGTTGTCGCTTTATTGTATGCAATGCAAACGCCATGTAATTGCTTTACTTTATCACTAAGCGGTAGCGATATTCAGAGAAGCAATAGTTGGCGAGGCGACAACGATGCTACGATGGAGATCAAGGTGTCGTGCGGTGACGATGGTGATCACGACGGTGCTTTGGAGATGGAGATCACAAGCACAAGATGATGATGGCCATATCATATCACTTATATTGATTGCATGTGATGTTTATCCTTTATGCATCTTATCTTGCTTTGATTGACGGTAGCATTATAAGATGATCTCTCACTAAATATCAAGAAGTGTTCTCCCTGAGTATGCACCATTGCGAAAGTTCTTCGTGCTGAGACACCACGTGATGATCGGGTGTGATAGGCTCTACGTTCAAATACAACAGGTGCAAAACAGTTGCACACGCGGAATACTCAGGTTAAACTTGACGAGCCTAGCATATACAGATATGGCCTCGGAACACGAAGACCGAAAGGTCGAACATGAATCATATAGTAGATATGATCAACATAGTGATGTTCACCATTGAAACTACTCCATCTCACGTGATGATCAGACATGGTTTAGTTGATTTGGATCACGTAATCACTTAGATGACTAGAGAGATGTCTATCTAAGTGGGAGTTCTTAAGTAATATGATTAATTGAACTTTAATTTATCATGAATTTAGTCCTGGTAGTATTTTGCAAGTTATGTTGTAGATCAATAGCTCGCGTTGTTGCTTCCCTATGTTTTTATATGTGTTCCTAGAGAAAATTGTATTGAAAAACGTTAGTAGCAATGATGCGGATTGGATCCATGATCTGAGGTTTATCCTCATTGCTGCCTGAGAAGAATTATGTCCTTAATGCACCGCTAGGTGACAGACCTATTGCAGGAGCAAATGCAGACGTTATGAACGTTTGGCTAGCTCAATATGATGACTACTTGATAGTTTAGTGCACAATACTTAACGGCTTAGAATCGGGACTTCAAAGACGTTTTGAACGTCATGGACCATACGAGATGTTCCAGGAATTGAAGTTAATATTTCAAGCAAATACCCGAGTTGAGAGATATGAAGTCTCCAACAAGTTCTATAGCTAAAAGATGGAGGAGAATCGCTCAACTAGTGAGCATGTGCTCAGATTGTCCGGGTACTTCAATCGCTTGAATCAAGTGGGAGTTAATCTTACAGATAAGATAGTGATTGACAGAATTCTCTAGTCACCATCACTAAGTTACTAGAACTTCGTGATGAACTATAGTATGCAAGGGATGACGAAAAAGATTCTCGAGCTCTTCGTGATGTTGAAATCGACGAAGGTTGAAATCAAGAAAGAGCATCAAGTGTTGATGATTGACAAGACCACTAGTTTCAAGAAAAGGGCAAAGGGAAAGAAAGGGAAACTTCAACTAGAATGGCAAACAAGTTGTCACTCCAGCGTAAAAGCCCAAAGCTGGACCAAAGTCTGAAACTAAGTGCTTCTACTGCAAAGGAAATGGTCACTAGAAGCGGAAATGCCCTGAATATTTGGTGGATAAGAAGGATGGCAAAGTGAACAAGAGTATATTAGATATACAGGTTATTGATGTGTGCCTTACTAGTGTTTATAGTAGCTCCTGAGTATTTGATACTCGTTCGGTTGCAAAGATTAGTAACTCGAAACAGGAGTTACAGAATAAACAGAGACTAGTTGAAGGGGAAGTGACGATGAGTGTTGGAAGTAGTTCCAAGATTGATATGATCATCATCGCACACTCCATATACTCTCGGGATTAGTGTTGAACCTAAATAAATGTTATTTGGCGTTTGCGTTGAGCATACATATGATTTGATCATGTTTATTGCAATACGGTTATTCATGTAAGTTAGAGAATAATTATTGTTCTGTTTACATGAATAAAACCTTCTATGGTCATACACCCAATGAAAATGGTTTGTTGGATCTCGATCGTGTGATACACATATTCATAATATTGAAACCAAAAGATGTAAAGTTAATAATGATAGTGCAACTTATTTGTGGCACTGCCGTTTAGGTCATATTGGTGTAAAGCGCATGAAGAAACTCCATACTGATGGGCTTTTGGAATCACTTGATTATGAATCACTTGGTACTTGCGAACCGTGCCTTATGGGCAAGATGACTAAAACGCCGTTCTCCGGAACTATGGAGCGAGCAACTAATTTGTTGGAAATTATACATACTGATGTTTGTGGTCCAATGAATGTTGAGGCTCGCGGCGGGTATCGTTATTTTCTCACCTTCACAGATGATTTGAGCAGATATGGGTATATCTACTTGATGAAACATAAGTCTGAAACATTTGAAAAGTTCAAAGAATTTCAGAGTGAAGTGGAAAATCATCGTAACAAGAAAAATAAAGTTTCTACGATCTGATCGTGGAGATGAATATTTGAGTTACGAGTTTGGTCTTCATTTGAAACAATGTGAAATAGTTTCGCAACTCACGCCATATGGAACACCACAGCATAATGGTGTGTCTGAAAGTCGTAACCGCACTTTATTGGATATGGTGCGATCTATGATGTCTCTTATCGGTTTACCACTATCGTTTTGGGGTTATGCATTAGAGACAACTGCATTCACGTGTAACATCCCAAATTTTGGAATGTTAATATAATTAATTGAATTGTTTGTTTGTTTGCTTGAGTGAATTAAACTTGAGTGAAATTTGAACCTTTTCAAAAACTTTTGAATGAGAGGGAATAAAATGACTTCCCCTTCTCCGGTAAATTCAAATTCATCCTATTAAAATCAATGAGAGAAGATGACATGACTTCTTCAACTATAAAGAATTTGAACGGAGTTTTGCAATTTAATTATTTCAAATATTTGCACTTGCTTCTCTATTTTTCTTACCAGAGAAATAAAACGAAAAATAAATTCTTGCAAGCAAGAAAGAGCGGAGGAAAATGACCCTCCAAAATCAGGGGCATTTTTGAAAATATTTGAGCCAAGAAAACCAAAGTTTTTATTTAAAAATTATTTGCAAAAAGAAATAAAGCCTTTAGGGATTTTCTGAAAAACATTTTTTAGGTTTTTATTTTGGCCGTGGAATAATGCTCATCATCTACATTTTATTTTTCTGATAATTTTAGTATATAAAAACTCTTTATTCCGAATTGATTTGATTTCCTTTTTATTGTTTTAGTTTCCTAATTTTAAAAATAGGAATGGAATCGTTTTTATTAGGAAAAACCTGCTGGCCCATTAAGCACTTTCCTATTCTAGCCCAACAAGAGATCATCTCCTTCCTCTGTTTCCTCTCACGTTACATAAGCTTTCCATGTCCATGGAGACAGGAAACTCCACCTTCCCGATCTCCCTCGTCTTTCCATCCCAGCGCCTCCCGAGACCGCCTATAAAACCCCCTCCCTCTCCTCGTTCCATTTTTCCCATCACCACGCCCCCTCCCTGCCCGTAGCCTTCTCGCCACCGTCCTCCTTTTCCTGCCTAGAAACGCTCACCAGGAGCTCTTCTGGAACCTCCCCATCGCCCAGCGCCACCTCCCCAAGCGCCGACCCCCTCCTCCGCCACCCCCACCCTCGCCGGCGACCTCGCCCCCTCGCCGGAGCAGCCCTCCACATCGCCGTCTCCTTCCTGCCATCTCTGCCTCACGTACAGGTAACTCCGTTTCGTTTTCAGATTTATTCCCGTAACAGATTTAGTTCCGTTCTTGTTTAGCTTATAACTTTTGATCTAGAAGTCCAATGATGCTGATTCTTTTTGAGTTAGATCACAATTTTCTTGTAGTTTCCAAAAATATATAATTTGTCTATGTTTGGATTTATAAAAATTGAGTTTGATCAGATTTGAATTAAAGCTTGTTTTGCTTATTCCGGGAGTTTCATAATAGATTTTTATTTAATTCTTTTTGCTCCTAGTTGCTTAATGAAATATTTTCTGTTTAGTTAACATAAAACCATGATTAGGTGATGTTAAGAAATTTTTGTTATATAAAACTATTTTTTGTTGTTATTTGAAGTAGGAAAACTTTGAGTTGTTTTTTCTTTAAGTTTTCCCTTTGGGTTTTGCTTTGTTGGTTTTGGTGTGTTACTTTGTTATGTTATGTTATGCTATGTGCTTATTATAGTTATTGTTTGCCTCGGTAGAATTTCCGAGTGCGAAGATTGCTACTCTGAAACCCTAGTTTTTGAAGATCGTCAACAAGGCAAGTTCACTTTGATCATTGCTTTCATACCTATGTTTTTATTGCATTTAGCGGCATCCTTGCAACCACCCCTCAGTAGTGTTATTGAATCCTTGTAGTTGAGTAGTATGCATGAGGTAGGAACCCACCCCCTGTTACCAAGCCCGGGACGATATTTTATTTAATGCTACGCTATAGTAGACGGGGTTTGGTATGAGTGCTCGGGAGTGGTGTGAGAATGGAGGATCTACGTCATTGACGACAACACCATGATGAAAGCTGCAAGGACTGCATCTTCAAGGCCTCAAGACTTCAAGACTCGAGACAAGAATTCAATACACGCTCTTTGGGTGAAGGGCGGTTGTGGGCACCTGGAGAAACCAGTGGTTGGCGGGATGCATGGAGAAGCGCCATGACATCTTGTGGAAAGCTTCACCCAGACTCAAAGAGACGGAAGAATACTTCACGCCGGAAGCTTACCTGTGCAACCGCAAGTCATTATGGGCTCGCTTGGTTGACCTTAGTTGTGACTCTGGCTGAGACGGTACTAGCAGATGTAGAACTACGGTAGGATGGGTTGAGTACCGGACGGTGGTCGGAGGAACTCTTTGGAAGACCATGTTTGGTCATCTTGTTCTCAAACACTCTGAAGTGCGAGAACGTAAAGAGAGGGATCGAATCTTGCGGGTAAAGTGTACAAACCTCTGCAGAGGGTTATAACCTAATCGATTAGCCGTGTCCCCGGTTACGGACAATTTGAGCCTCTGGACTTGGATCTATCTCGGAACTCTCAACACCGGACTGATAACTTAATTATGGGCAACTTATGATGATTTTTGGGCTATGAGACATCGGTTGGCGGAACCATGTCATGATAGAAAATTCCATAGTGCAGACTTCATTTATGCCTTTGATGTAGGGAAAATAAAACCAGCTTTTATGCAAAACAAAACTCGAGACACGAGCCACAAAGCCATATTGCATATAGTATAGTTTTATCATCTGTTCTTTTTATTGTGATCTTGCCGGTACATTCAATGTATCTTGACCTACACGGCTGCAACGTATCATGTTGCGTATACTTTCCTCGACGAGTAAGAGTTACGATACAGGGTTACGGTCTACACTCAACCTGCCGATGGCGTTGATGGGACTCCACACCCGTTTGATTGTTTCCGCTGAGTATTATGAGGTATATATCAATTTTACGTTATTTATACATGTGATTGCACTTTGATATATACATTGATGTACTGTGTGTGCCAAAGATCTTGATCCGAGGATGGCACAAGAACACAGAGGCTTGACCGTCTGAGGTCGGGTCGCTACAGAAATGGTATCAGAGCACATGTTGGCTGTAGAACGTGACCCTAGAAAATGACTTAGTAATATGAAGACCCCAATAGGAATGACCTTTGTTTTGTACTACTCTCGTAACACCTGATTCCTATTACTGAACCTTCCTTATTCCAAACTATAGATGGAGAGCTACATTCTGAACAAAAGAGAACACTACGAGAAGGTTCTTGGAGGCCCCTTCCTTGTGGAGCTAGTCAGGCTGCTGAAGTTACCGATACATGAGATCAAGGCAACTAAGAGGACGTCCAGATCATGGGGAATCAAGACCCAAGTTTTTGGTCGTAAAGAAGCCCCCAAGACTGCAGACATCAGCTTCGGAACTATAAATGGTGACTGTGATATGGGCATCAACACTGCCGTCCATGATGCTATTGCACGTTTATGCTATAGTCATCGTGCTGCACTAAACTCACACTTCTTTGGAAGGATTGGATGGCAGAAGTCTGATGGAGCAACTATTGCCTTGACGGAAGCGCAAAAGACGAAGTTCTCCCCACTTTTAGTGTACAATCGGGATCTGGAACAATACGTCAAGAATCTTCAGACGGACCTCCTGGAAGCCCTGTTTGACAATGAAGCACTACGAGGAGAGGACAAGACTCAGAGACTGAAGGTAAACAAGCTGGAGGAGGAGAACCTCGAGATCTCGAGAATGCGTCAGGAACTGAAGAACAGCAGGACCATGTCTCATGCAAAGGACGTTGAAATCCAGAAGCTCAAGGAACAACTTCAGGACATACAGGGTCGTCATAAGAAACTCCGTGTCGACAGGGAAAATCTAGCAGAAGAGCCGGAGGAGATCAAGTCCACACGTAAGAAGCCCGGTAGGGACAATGACCAAGTTCCTAATAGGTTAGCGTAGTAGTAGCCCACCATGGGTGAAATAAAGATGACTGTTTACTCGATTTAAGTATCTGACCATACCAGTTTATGTGGGTGGCGTCTTTGTAGAATTGATTGAATAAATGAATGCTTGGTTGCTATTATTTTTGTGTGTTTATTGAATGGTTGGATAGATGCGATATTAAATGAGGCTTGTATTTATTTCAACCACGAGAGGCGTAAGTTACGGAAGAATGGTAGAAGGCCTTCATATGGGAACGGATCGTGAATTGGAAACTCCCGAGCATTGAAGACCTGAAGAGATGAGGACTTAGAAACGAAACCATAGTAGAACGGCCCATTACAAACGATAATTTTGTTGATGAGTGGGTAATTGCTTTCTCTTTCTATCTCAACCAAACCCCGGAATCTTGAACCCATAGACAACTGAACACCAAACTTTTCTGGAGACAATTGCAATTTCCCCATGGAGATACATTCCTTGTTCTGAGCACCCCTCCTATCCTACACATGCAGATGACAACCCTTTATGAGTCTTTCCTTAAGGGCCCTGAAACGATCATGACCCTGACCAGTGATCATGATTACCCGAAGATCTTGAAGGACATGATGAAGCATATTCACCTTGAAGGAGATGCAGTCTACAAAGGCTACCCCTTCATGCAAAAGGGAGTGGAACTTTGGTATGTGGAGGTACACCTCCACCGTTTGAAAGGAGTTTGCCCAAAGAGGATGGGGCATTACTTTTTCATCTCACGTGTGCCACAAGCAACTTTCTTCGATGCCGTTCGTGAAGCAGCCATGGAAGCCATATGCCAGATCGGAGAAATACTTGAAGCAAGACTCCGTTATACTCAGGAACACCTAAACGAGGTGCATGCAGAGATGATGAAGGTGAAGCTCAAGACCACCATGATGAAACAGAAGATTGAAGATTTCAAGACTCATGTCGCACATTTCCAGTGGGACTGAAGAATCCTCGAGGAGGAAAAATGAATAAAGTTGGAAGTAATGTCTGACCATACCAAACCATGTGGGTGGCAGCATTTGTAACAAAGTACTTTTTTTGGAATTTGGATTTACGAAAATGGTTAAGGATGTAATGAAAGATTGATATGAGAATAATGAGATTTTATGGATAAACTTGTGCATTCTTTTGGTCATAGTACTCTGAAAAGCCACAAGATCAATGAAGAAAGAAATGTGTTATTCATGACGGCCCATAGCAGGAAGCTGGAACAAAATAAGTTGGAGTTTTGTTTTGATATGATGAAGAAACAGAGTACTATTGGATTTAAAGGAGGTGTAACATGAGAGTTAATCCAAGGATGAGTTAAAGCAGCACTAGTGTTGAAGTGGGCCCATAACCCACAGGCCCAGGATTTTGAAAAGGAACAGATGTACCCTTGATGAAGGAAGAAATTTGGAAGAATCAGTGATCCAATCAGCATACGTTTCGTAGGAGGTTACGCAAAAACCTGAGAGTGGTGAAGTAACGATAGATGTTTTGTTTGGCTTGCAGAAACCATGGATTTACTCGAAAACAGTTCGAGAACAAGAGAAATTCTGCAATGCCTGTGAGTATGCCCAAGTGTTAGAATACGTGATTCACTATTTACGTATGTGGTAATGATTCAAGTACGGGATGGATTGGCCCCCATACCGAAGACTTCTATCATGAACTATCATATGTTGATGGAAAATCAGAGAGACTTGAAAACCTTTAAAGAGTGTCGACGCGATAAGCCATAAAACCATAGAATGGTAGGACGATGGAACCCATGTACATGGCAGTTGTTGCCAATCGTAGATTATACGGTGAGAATGAAGCCAAGGCCCTTTTTCTGCAAAAACCATAAATTGTAGACCACCATGAGTGTTTCGATAGTTGTTTAGAATGGACACAGACCCATCAGCTAAGAAGATCCAGTCTCGGACGAACTTCAACTTTGACGAACCGACCCAAGCTTTTGAGGAAAACTCTATGCTTCTGACAGAAGAGCTTTAATGAAGGAGCTATTGTAAGATATGTGAAGGGACATACATTTTCAGCCCTCCAGAGGAAGTATCTGAGTTTATTGGAACCATGACCTTGTTTTTAAGCGTGGTAGCACCCCTGATCTTCCGACCAAATATTTACTAGAAGACCCCCAACCCCTAACCTTTTCTTGTTAGTTCTTGAATCTCGAGGACGAGATTCATTTTATAATGTGGTAGGTTTGTAACATCCCAAATTTTGGAATGTTAATATAATTAATTGAATTGTTTGTTTGTTTGCTTGAGTGAATTAAACTTGAGTGAAATTTGAACCTTTTCAAAAACTTTTGAATGAGAGGGAATAAAATGACTTTCCCTTCTCCGGTAAATTCAAATTCATCCTATTAAAATCAATGAGAGAAGATGACATGACTTCTTCAACTATAAAGAATTTGAACGGAGTTTTGCAATTTAATTCTTTCAAATATTTGCACTTGCTTCTCTATTTTTCTTCCCGAGAAATACCCGAAAATAAATTCTTGCAAGCAAGAAAGAGCGGAGGAAAATGACCCTCCAAAATCAGGGGCATTTTTGAAAATATTTGAGCCAAGAAAAACCAAAGTTTTTATTTAAAATTATTTGCAAAAAGAAATAAAGCCTTTAGGGATTTTCTGAAAAACATTTTTTTAGGTTTTTATTTTGGCCGTGGAATAATGCTCATCATCTACATTTTATTTTTCTGATAATTTTAGTATATAAAAACTCTTTATTCCGAATTGATTTGATTTCCTTTTTATTGTTTTAGTTTCCTAATTTTAAAAATAGGAATGGAATCGTTTTTATTAGGAAAAACCTGCTGGCCCATTAAGCACTTTCCTATTCTAGCCCAACAAGAGATCATCTCCTTCCTCTGTTTCCTCTCACGTTACATAAGCTTTCCATGTCCATGGAGACAGGAAACTCCACCTTCCCGATCTCCCTCGTCTTTCCATCCCAGCGCCTCCCGAGACCGCCTATAAAACCCCTCCCTCTCCTCGCTCCATTTTTCCCATCACCACGCCTCCCTGCCCGTAGCCTTCTCGCCACCGTCCTCCTTTTCCTGCCTAGAAACGCTCACCAGGAGCTCTCCTCGAACCTCCCCATCGTCCAGCGCCACCTCCCCAAGCACCGACCCTCCTCCGCCACCCCACCCTCGCGGCCTCGCCCCTCGCCGGAGCAGCCCTCCACATCGCTGTCTCCTTCCTGCCATCTCTGCCTCACGTACAGGTAACTCCGTTTCGTTTTCAGATTTATTCCCGTAACAGATTTAGTTCCGTTCTTGTTTAGCTTATAACTTTTGATCTAGAAGTCCAATGATGCTGATTCTTTTTGAGTTAGATCACAATTTTCTTGTAGTTTCCAAAAATATATAATTTGTCTATGTTTGGATTTATAAAAATTGAGTTTGATCAGATTTGAATTAAAGCTTGTTTTGCTTATTCCGGGAGTTTCATAATAGATTTTTATTTAATTCTTTTTGCTCCTAGTTGCTTAATGAAATATTTTCTGTTTAGTTAACATAAAACCATGATTAGGTGATGTTAAGAAATTTTTGTTATATAAAACTATTTTTTGTTGTTATTTGAAGTAGGAAAACTTTGAGTTGTTTTTTCTTTAAGTTTTCCCTTTGGGTTTTGCTTTGTTGGTTTTGGTGTGTTACTTTGTTATGTTATGTTATGCTATGTGCTTATTATAGTTATTGTTTGCCTCGGTAGAATTTCCGGAGTGCGAAGATTGCTACTACGAAACCCTAGTTTTTTGAAGATCGTCAACAAGGCAAGTTCACTTTGATCATTGCTTTCATACCTATGTTTTTATTGCATTTAGCGGCATCCTTGCAACCACCCCTCAGTAGTGTTATTGAATCCTTGTAGTTGAGTAGTATGCATGAGGTAGGAACCCACCCCCTGTTACCAAGCCCGGGACGATATTTTATTTAATGCTACGCTATAGTAGACGGGGTTTGGTATGAGTGCTCGGGAGTGCTGTGAGAATGGAGGATCTACGTCATTGACGACAACACCATGATGAAAGCTGCAAGGACTGCATCTTCAAGGCCTCAAGACTTCAAGACTCGAGACAAGAATTCAATACACGCTACTGGGTGAAGGACGGTTGACGGGCACCCTGGAGAAACCAGTGGTTGGCCGGGATGCATGGAGAAGCGCCATGACATCTTGTGGAAAGCTTCACCCAGACTCAAAGAGACGGAAGAATACTTCACTCCCTGAAGCTTACCTGTGCAACCGCAAGTCATTATGGTCTCTGGCTTGGTTGACCATAGTTGTGACTCTGGCTGAGACGGTACTAGCAGATGTAGAACTACGGTAGGATGGGTTGAGTACCGGACAGTGGTCAGAGGAACTCTTTGCAAGACCATGTTTCGGTCATCTTGTTCTCAAACACTCTGAAGTGCGAGAACGTAAAGAGAGGGATCGAATCTTGCGGGTAAAGTGTACAAACCTCTGCAGAGGGTTATAACCTAATCAATTAGCCGTGTCCCGATTACGGACAATTTGAGCCTCTGGACTTGGATCTATCTCGAACTCTCAACACCGGACTGATAACTTAATTATGGGCAACTTATGATGATTTTTGGGCTATGAGACATCGGTTGGCGGAACCATGTCATGATAGAAAATTCCATAGTGCAGACTTCATTTATGCCTTTGATGTAGGGAAAATAAAACCAGCTTTTATGCAAAACAAAACTCAGACACAGAGCCACAAAGCCATATTGCATATAGTATAGTTTTATCATCTGTTCTTTTTATTGTGATCTTGCCGGTACATTCAATGTACTGACCTACACGGCTGCAACGTATCATGTTGCAGATACTTTCCTCGACGAGTAAGAGTTACGATACAGGGTTACGGTCTACACTCAACCTACCGATGGCGTTGATGGGACTCCACACCCGTTTGATTGTTTCCGCTGAGTATTATGAGGTATATATCAATTCTACGTTATTTATACATGTGATTGCACTTTGATATATACATTGATGTACTGTGTGTGCCAGCATACTGATCCAGGGATGGCACAGCAACACAGAGGCTTGACCGTCTGAGGTCGGGTCGCTACATCACGTTTAATAGGGCACCATCTAAATCCGTTGAAATGACACCGTATGAACTATGGTTTAACAGTAAACCTAAGCTGTTGTTTCTTAAAGTTTGGAGTTGTGATGCTTATGTGGAAAAGTTTTCACCTGATAAGCTCGAACCCAAATCGGAGAAGTGCGTCTTCATAGAATGCCCAAAGGTAACTATTGGGTACACCTTCTATCACATATCCGAAGGCAAGTTATTCGTTGCTAAGATGGATCCTTTCGAGAGAAGAAGTTTCTCTCGAAAGAAGTGAGTGGGAGGAAAGTAGAACTTGATTAGGTAATTGTACCTTCTCCCTTATTGGAAAGTAGTTCATCACAGAAATCAGTTCCAATGATTCCTACACCAATTAGTGAGGAAGTTAATGATGATGATCATGAATCTTCGGATCAAGTTGCTACCAAACCTCGTAGGTCTTCCAGAGTAAGATCTGCACCAGAGTGGTGGGGTAATCATGTTCTGGAATTCATGTTACTAGACCATGATGAACCTACGAACTATGAGGAAGCGATGATGAGCCCAGATTCCGCGAAATGGCTTGAGGCCATGAAATCTGAGATAGGATCCATGTATGAGAACAAAGTATGGACTTTGATTGACTTGCTCGATGATCAGCAAGCCATGTTAAATAAATGGATCTTCAAGAGGAAGACGGACACTGATAGTAGTGTTACTATCTACAAAGCTCGACTTGTCACAAAAGGTTTTCGACAAGTTCAAGGTGTTGACTACAATGCGATTTTCTCAATCAGAAGCGATGCTTAAGTCTGTCCGAATCATGTTAGCAATTGCCACATTTTATGAAATCTGGCAAATGGATGTCAAAACTACATTCTTTAATGGATTTATTAAAGAAGAGTTGTATATGATACAACCAGAAGGTTTTTTCAATCCTAAAGGAGCTAACAAAATGTGCAAGCTTCAGCGATCCATCTATGGACTGGTGCAAGCATCTCGGAGTTGGAATAAAAGCTTTGATAGTGTGATCAAAGCATATGATTTTATACAGACTTTTGGAGAAGCCTGTATTTACAAGAAAGTGAGTGGGAGCACTACATCATTTCTGATAAGTATATGTGAATGACATATTGTTGATCGGAAATAATGTAGAATTATTCTGCAAAGCATAAAGGAGTATTTGAAAGGAGTTTTTCAAAGAAGGACCTCGGTGAAGCTGCTTACACATTGAGCATCAAGATCTATAGAGATAGATCAAGACACTTGATAAGTTTTTCAATGAGTACATACCTTGACAAGATTTTGAAGTAGTTCAAAATGAAACAGTCAAAGAAAGAGTTTCTTGCATGTGTTACAAGGTGTGAAATTGAGTAAGACTCAAAGCCCGACCACGGCAGAAAATAGAAAGAGAATGAAAAGTCATTCCCTATGCCTCAGTCATAGGTTCCATAAAGTATGCTATGCTGTGAACTGCACCTATTGTATACCTTGCTCTGAGTTTGGCAAAGGAATACAGTTTTGATCTAATAGTAGATCACTGGACAGCGGTCAAGAATATCCTTAGTGAGGACTAAGGAAATATTTCTTGATTATGGAGGTGATAAAAGAGCCCGTCGTAAAAAGTTACAACGATGCAAGCTTTTACACTGATCCAGATGACTCTAAGTCTCAATCTGGATACATATTGAAAGTGGGAGCAATTAGCTAGAGTAGCTCCATGCAGAGCATTGTGGACATAAAATATTTTGCAAAATACATACGGCTCTGAATATGACAGACCCATTGACTAAGCTTCTCTCACGAGCAAAACATGATCATACCTTAGTACTCTTTGGGTGTTAATCACATAGCGATGTGAACTAGATTATTGACTCTAGTAAACCCTTTGGGTGTTGGTCACATGACGTTGTGAACTATGGGTGTTAATCACATACAGATGTGAATATTAGTGTTGAACCACATGATGATGTGAACTAGATTATTGACTCTAGTGCAAGTGGGAGACTGAAGGAAATATGTCCTAGAGGCAATAATAAAGTTATTATTTATTTCCTTATTTCATGATAAATGTTTAATATTCATGCTAGAATTGTATTAACCGGAAACATGATACATGTGTGAATACATAGACAAACATATAGTCACTAGTATGCCTCTACTTGACTAGCTCATTAATCAAAGATGGTTATGTTTCCTAACCATAGACATGTGTTGTTATTTGATTAATGGGATCACATCATTGGGAGAATGATGTGATTGACATGACCCATTTCGTTAGCCTAGAACTAGATAGTTTAGTATATTGCTATTGCTTTCTTCATGACCTAGACATGTTCCTGTAACTATGAGATTATGCAACTCCCGTTTACCGGAGGAACACTTTGGGTGCTACCAAACGTCATAACGTAACTGGGTGATTATAAAGGAGTACTACAGGTGTCTCCAAAGGTACATGTTGGGTTGGCGTATTTCGAGATTAGGTTTTGTCACTCCGATTGTCGGAGAGGTATCTCTGGGCCCTCTCGGTAATGCACATCACTATAAGCCTTGCAAGCAATGTAACTAATGAGTTAGTTACGGAATGATGCATTACGTAACGAGTAAAGAGACTTGCCAAGAACGAGATTGAACTAGGTATTGGATACCGACGATCAAATCTCGGGCAAGTAACATACCGATGACAAAGGGAACAACGTATGTTGTTATGCGGTTTGACCGATAAAGATCTTCGTAGAATATGTCGGAGCCAATATGAGCATCCAGGTTCCGCTATTGGTTATTGACCAAGAATAGTTCTAGGTCATGTCTACATAGTTCTCGAACCCGTAGGGTCCGCACGCTTAAGGTTTCGGCGATGCTTATATTATGAGTTTATGAGTTTTGATCTACCGAAGGAGTTCGGAGTCCCAGATGAGATCGGGGACATGACGAGGAGTCTCGAAATGGTCGAGACGTAAAGATCGATATATTGGACGACTACATTCGGAGTTCGGAAAGGTTCCGAGTGATCCGGATATTTTTCGGAGTACCGGAGAGTTACGGGAATTCGCCGGGGAGTATATGGGCCTTATTGGGCCATACGGGAATAGAGGAGAGAGGCCAAAAGGAAGGAGGCCTGCGCCCCCCCTCTGGTCCGAATTGGACAAGGGGCGCAGCCCCCTTTTCCTTATTCCTCTCCCCCTCTTTCTCCTTCTCCTACTCCAACAAGGGAGGTGGAATCCTATACTAGGACTAGGGAGTCCTAGCAGGACTCCACACTTGGCGCGCCCCCTCCTAGGGCCGGCCTCCTCCACCCTTGCTCCTATATATACGGGGGCAGGGGGCACCCCATGACACACAAGTTGATCTTCATGATCGTTCCTTAGCCGTGTGCGGTGCCCCCCTCCACTATATTCCACCTCGGTCATATCGTCGCGGAGTTTAGGCGAAGCCCTGCGCCGGTAGAGCATCATTATCGTCACCACGCCGTCGTGCTGATAGAACTCATCCCCGACACTTTGCTGGATCGGAGTCCAGGGATGTCATCGAGCTGAACGTGTGCTGAACTCGGAGGTGCCGTACGTTCGGTACTTGGATCGGTCGGATCGTGAAAACGCACGACTACATCATCAACCGTTGTCATAACGCTTCCGCTTACGGTCTACGAGGGTACGTGGACAACACTCTCCCCTCTCGTTGCTATGCCATCACCATGATCTTGCGTGTGCGTAGGAATTTTTTTGAAATTACTACGTTCCCCAACAAAAACTGTCTTACACCCGTTGTATTTGAACGTAGAGCTTATCACACCCGATCATCACGTGGTGTCTCAGCACGACGAACTGTCGCAACGGTGCATACGCAGGGAGAACACTTGTACCTTGAAATTTTGTAAGGGATCGTCTTATAATGCTACCGCTGTACTGCAAAATAAGAAGCATAATAAGATAAACATCACATGCAATCAAAATATGTGACATGATATGGCCATCATCATCTTGTGCTTTTGATCTCCATCTCCAAAGCATCGTCATGATCTCCATCGTCACCGGCTTGACACCATGATATTCATCGTAGCGTCGTGGTCGTCTCGCCAACTATTGCTACCACTACTATCGCTAACTCATAGTGATAAAGTAAAGCAATTACATGGCTTTCGCAATTCATACAATAAAGAGACAACCATAAGGCTCCTGCCGGTTGCCAATAATTTACAAAACATGATCATCTCATACAATATCGTATAACTCATCACGTCTTGACCATATCACATCACAACATGCCCTGCAAAAACAAGATAGACGTCCTATACTTTCTTGTTGCAAGTTTTTACGTGGCTGCTACGGGCTTAGCAAGAATCGTTCTTACCTACGCATCAAAACCACAACGATTTTTCGTCAAGTGTTCTGTTTTAACCTTCAACAAGGACAGAGCGTAGTCACACTCGATTCAACTAAAATTGGAGAAACAGACACCCTCCAGCCACCTGTGTGGAAAGCACATCTTTAGAACCAGTCTCACGTAAGCGTACGTTTAATGTCGGTCCGGACCGATTCATCCAACAATACCGCTGAATCAAAGTATGACATGCTGGTAAGCAGTATGACTATTATCGCCCACAACTCATTGTGTTCTACTCATGCATATCATCTACGCATAGACCTGGCTCATGATGCCACTGTTGGGGAACGTAGTATTTCAAAAAAATTCCTACGATCTTAACACGCAAGATCTATCTAGGAGAAGCATAGCAACGAGCGGGGAGAGTGTGTCCACGTACCCTCGTAGACCGAAAGTGGAAGCGTTTAGTAACACGGTTGATGTAGTTGAACGTCTTCGCTATCCAACCGATCAAGCACCAAACGCACGGCACCTCCGCGATCTGTATACGTTCAGCTCGGTGACGTCCCTCGTACTCTTGATCCAGTTGAGGCCGAGGGAGAGTTTCGTCAGCACGACGGCGTGGTGACGGTGTTGATGAAGTTACCGATGCAGGGCTTCGCCTAAGCACTGCGATAATATGACTGGGGTGTGTAACAGTGGAGGGGGGCACCGCACACGGCTAAAACAATTGTCAACTTGTGTGTTCTAGGGTGCCCCTGTCCCCATATATAAAGGAGCAAAGGGAGAGGCCGGCCGGCCCCTATAGGGCATGCCACAAGTAGGATTCCTACTATGAATAGGAATCCTATTCCTAGTAGGTTTCCAACAAGGGAAGAGAGGGGAAGGAAGGAGAGAGGGAGAGGGAAAGAGAGGGGGCGCCGCCTCCTCCTAGTCCAATTCGGACTCCTCATGGGGGGGAGGGCGGCCAGCCCTAGAGGCCCCTCCTCTCTCTCTCACAAGGCCCATGTTGGACCATTAGTTCCCGCTGGGGTTCCGATAACCCCCGGCACTCCGATATTTATCCAGTGACCCCCGGAACTCGTTTGGTGTCCGAATAACATCGTACAATATATCATTGTTTATTTCTCGACCATTCCGAGACACCTCGTCATGTCTGTGATCTCATCCGGGACTCCGAACAACCTTCGGCACATCAAAACACATAAACTCATAATACCAATCGTCATCAAACGTTAAGCGTGCAGACCCTACGGGTTCAAGAACTATGTATACATGACCGAGACTCATCTCCGGTCAATAACCAATAGCGGAACCTGGATGCTCGTATTGGTTCCTACATATTCTACGAAGATCTTTATCGGTTAACCCGCACAACAATATACGTTGTTCCCTTTGTCATCGGTAGGTTACTTGCCCGAGATTCGATCGTCGGTATCATCATACCTAGTTCAATCTCGTTACCGGAAAGTGTGTTTACTCGTTCCGTAATACATCATCTCGTGACTAACTCATTAGTCATTTGCTTGCATGGCTTATTATGATGTGTATTACCGAGAGGGACCAGAGATACCTCTCCGACACTTAGAGTGACAAATCCTATTCTTGATCTATGCCAACACCACAAACACCTTCGGAGATACCTATAGAGCATCTTTATAATCACCCAGTTACGTTGTGACGTTTGATAGCACACAAGGTGTTCCTCCATTATTCGGGAGTTGCATAATCTCATGGTCAGAAGAACATGTATAAGTCATAAAGAAAGCAATAGCAATAAAACTAAACAATCATTATGCTAAGCTAACGGATGGGTCATATCCATCACATCATTCTCTAATGATGTGATCCCGTTCATGAAATGACACACATGTCTATGGTTAGGAAACATAACCATCTTTGATCAACGAGCTAGTCAAGTAGAGGCATACTAGGGACACTCTGTTTTGTCTATGTATTCACACATGTACTAAGTTTCCGATTAATACAATTCTAGGAAGAATAATAAACATTTATCATGATATAAGGAAATATCAATAACAACTTTATTATTGCCTCTAGGGCATATTTCCTTCAGGAGAGGCAGGCCGCGGACACGAATGCGAGTGGCCACCATCCAACCGTAGCCGCATACATCCGTCCTTCCTCATTTTTTTGAAGTCTGCATGATAAATTGCCGCATAAATAGGATACAGACATTCAAATAGCCGCATGCAACGGTAATTCATTTTTTAAGTCGTCATTTTTTCTGGTGGGCTTCTTCACATGACCCTGATATTGCCCGTAAAGCCTTTGGGCAATTATTTCGTTTTCAATGGATGCAGTCAAGAAATCCAAGCAAACCTGGCCACCCTTTTACTTCTGAGATTGCCAAGAGCCTCTCGGTGTTGCCACGGTTGGTTCTCTCAGGTACCAAGGTCCGAACATCTCGAACACGGCAGTTGCAAACCTGACCATTGTATCTCCGCGTGCGCTCTCGGACATCTGTAGGTACTCGTCCCATGAATCAGCGGCCATGCATTTCTTGTAACCAGAGAACCCAGTTGTTCCGATGGCGTCCTTCTTTAGTATGAAGTAGTCATCATAGGACCGAACACGGTACAAACGATCGAGAACAGTCTTGCGCATCCTAAAATGATGGCAAAAATGGTCGGCAAAGAGTGCATCGAACGCAAAGTGGTCGGCCATCTGTGTCAAATGGTCGTGCACCCTGTCGCGGTTGAGCACTCGATGACCCTTGATTGAGCCCTTGAAATTGAGAACATGCTCCTCCGCACGCCGCATCTTCAAGGATTGCCTGCATTATCGTCGTCTCATCGGAGTACTCCTCCTCGTTCGATGAGCCATCAGACGACTCAACTACTGCACGTATATGTACTCCAAATCGGAATCCATTGCTAGAAAGAAAAAGGGAAAATTGTCTTTAGCTCCGGCGATTCATCGAACAGTTGCTAGGCACGGTGAGTATAGCACTAGCGGATGGTACCTAGTGGAGCGGTCGTTGGACATGGATTGAACGGTGACGGAGGAGAAGCGGGGTGGAGCCCTCCTGGGGAATTGGAGGTGACAGAGATGTAGAGTTCCGGCAGGGGTATGGCATGGCAGCCGGGGTGGTGGAGTGGTGGCGGAGGCAGGAGAGAAAGAAGGAAGAAGAGAAAATGGGGAGGATGGAGGTGCAGGATCCAGCAAGGGTTATGGGTGGGCCGGGGGTGTCGGAGTCCTACATGTCTGGTGTCCGTACTCCCACAAAGCTCCCCCATGTTGGTCTTCGGTTTGCAGGAGAAAACGCGTCTGAACCACCCCGCGGACCGATACAGACCCTTGTTGGATGGTTTGGCGGCCTGGACAGCATGGGCCAGACGGATGCGGGCAGTTTGCGGGTCCGCATTAGAGATGCCCTTATAAACAATAGTACTCTGGCCACAAAAGAGTAAAAGGTCATGGTAAAAAATTGTTTCTATTACTGAGAATGAGTGTCTTCTAGGTTTTCGGGTGTAAGCACTAAGTATTCAGGTATTAAGTGTAAGCAATCCAGAAAAAATGCTTCTTGTAGGTAATACATTTAGATTTAAAATGTACCATCTATATTCGTAAATATATGCTACACGTAAGAAGAAAATTCACCGGTTCATGTAGAGGACTGGTGTTTCAGGCGAGGAGGCAAAGAAATTCAGCCATGAAACTACATTCAAATTTGTTTTGTCGGTTGTTATATTTACTTTCTTATCTTATAGACAATGCTTAGTCTTATAGCTACAAAAATTTTAACACGTTATCATAGGTTAAAAACAAATTGTTCAAGAGAATTTATATTTACCTTCTTGATGAAGACTAAAATGTCTCATTTAAGGAAATTCAATGTATTTCTCTCCACTTATTTAAGAATCAACCTCATTGCAATATATACATAATAATAAGAATATTTATAATTAATAATAATTCTCTCTTTACGAATGACATTTTAAAGAGAAGTAACATTATACATATTTATACTAAACTTTTATATTTATTTATAACTCATTCATTTACCAAACCATGATCGTTGTTTCTATTTTCGTGATTACTTAGTTGTGGTAATAAAACATAGTGTTAATGTATTAATGAGTGTTTTGGTAATTTAATTGTAATATCTACAATTAAAAATGTGGTTGCACTGTGCTAATTTTGAATCGTGTTTTTAGTTATTACATTGTAATACATTTCACCATGCATAAATACAAAACCAAACCCCATACATGTGTGAGAAAAAAAACGAAGGAACTGGCATGCTTTCATAGATCAATTTTAGTATTGTCATGAACATAGTGTGTGTATTTATATATATTAAACCAAATGTTTATGTGTATTGCAAATATCTTCATTGAATATCTAAAGTGTATAGGCTCATAAATATCCTCACGGTGATTTCTAGTTTATGTTTAGGTCTGCACAAATAAATAGGGAACCTATATGGTTCTAGTTTATGGTTAGGTGTGCAAATGTAGGATACAAGCCTTGCCGCTCATACCCAGCCGCCGCTATGGTTTCTTCTGCCTCTCACCGGCGCCGATGACAGTCTGCCTCATCTCCTATGGTCTTAGCTAGGGCCATGGAGGCCTGGTGGATCCCGGTCTTTGCCGGCAGGGACGAATTCAGGGGGTAAGAGACCCCCCCCCCCTAACGATCGTGTCAGCCTTTGCAATTAACGTTAAGCCAAAATCAAGGAAAGAAAAATGCCAGCCCATCGCTGGAGTTGGACACTTGGACTACCAGTCACGGACATGTCGCTAACCTCTTCGTTACCCCGCTTCTATGATCTGAACCAACACCTACAGCTGCAAGTGCTTGCTGCTGATCCTGATCGGATCTCTCCATCGCGTTACCATTGAGAAGGGCGGAAGGGAAGGGGCCGCCCGAGACTTGCAGCCAGCAGACGCCGATCCACGGACGCGTTGCCACCTTGCCGGCAGATCGCGCGCACGGATGAGCGGCAACAACATGAGATCTTTCTACCTGTACTCCGCTTCAGTCTCCGCCTATGGCCGCTAGGACTAATTTGTTGCAGTTTCCAATAAAAAACAAGAAGAGGACCAAACGAGATCCACCATGGTTTCATAGGTGCACAATTAATCCTTACTCCTTTAGTTCATCTCTTAATTTTTGATTTGTTCAAATCCGTGCGGTTTGTGCTAAAAACTACTCCAAATGTGTGTGTGTGTAGATATGAAGGTGATTAGGAGAAGAGAACAATGGAAAACATTTGCCAAGGCACTTGCGTCTAACAGTCCAAGCATTGAGACCCTCAATCAATCATTTGTCATTAACCAACATCTAGGGGATTAGGGGAAGCACGACGCGATTTGTTCACGTACATGATGATGCACGCCATCATTTAGGCCTCTATGGTACGTTTAGTCTCATTATTAATTAACCTCGTCTAAAATCTCTAATTTTTGTTGTCCAACATGAATAATCGTTGATTGATCGACATAAAAATTGAAGTTGGAATCAATTAGTTATAGCACGGTGCACCTAATTATCTTATATTTACTAATTGGAGGCACCAAACGAGGCATCACGTTAATCCTTGGAATTAAGAAATTTCATCCGTTTGATTAACATAAGATGTATTTCTAGCGGTTGGATGAAACTTCGTACGAGATCTCCTGTCCCTTCGTACATGAAACGTCCCCGCCCTTGGTTTCTTGGTTTCCCTTATAAAAGAACTGAGCGTCATCGGCTTAAAAAGAAAAAAACTGAGCGTCCTCTCCAAGAATTGACGTATCGAGGTGTCCTCCCCTTCATCACGTTTCTCTGCAAAAAATCTCAGCGTAACAACAAATCTGAGCGTAATATACTGAAAAAACTGAGCAATATCAGCTAAAGAAAATGAGGTCATTTTCAATGGTAAACGTTTGGGGCCGGGGTACCGGCCGAAGCTTCGGCCCGTCCAGTCCACGCGCGCACGCCGCGACCCAGTCGCGAGCAACCACGTGGCGCTGCGGATCTCGCGAATCTCGCCTCATTCCTGTCTCACAGCTCCGCGGATCTCGCCCCCATCCTCATCTCCTGCAGCGCCGGCGCCCACATCTCGCCGTCGGCCATGGAAGGTCGAATCCCCCGCGCGTCCATGGATGTAGATCTCACCCCGCCATGCTTTACAGCCCGTTTGGCCATTGAATGCAGCCCGTTGACCAATCCCCATCCCCGGCTGTTGCAACTCCCACACGTCTCGTGCTTCTGCCTCACCGCCGACGAGCCGGGCAGCGATGGTCGACACCTGAGGCTTCTGCAGAATCGTCGCACCCCCTCATGTTGCAACCGTTTAAAAAAAAGTTTCATCCCCCTAGATGAAAAGCTTCAACCGGATATAGAGAAAGCTACAAGCGGTCAGCGCCATCGCTGGAAAGCTACAACCGTTGACATGAAATGCTACATCCTTCGATTAAAAAAGCTTCAACCGAAACGATACAAAAAGCCTTGACCAAGTGCTGCTAAAAAAAATAGCTACAACTTTTGGTAGAAAAGTTTCAACGGTTGTTGGAAAAAGCTCCAACCATTGAGAGAGAAAGCTACAACTAGACACTATGAAGAATAAGAAAGCTTCAACCAGCGATGGCTGGAGGTGGAAGAAGATGATAAAATACTGCAGTTTTGCTACATGCTTCAACCGGCATAGATTTTTGCTACAACTGGCATAGCATTTTGCTACAACTAGCGTCACGTTTTGCTACAACACACAGCCGGCGTCGCGGTTTTGCTACAACTAGCATCGTTTTTTGCTACAACCGACATAATATTTTGCTACATCCATCACAGTCGAGCTGCGACCCAGCACGGGTTTCTGTGAATTCCGGTGGCGAGATCCAGCACGGGGGGCAGGGGCAGATGCTGCAACCGGTCGCCGGCGAGCTGCTACGGGCTTGCGGCGAGCTGCAACCTCGACCGGCCGTAACGGAGCTCGAGCCCAAATCCATGGCGGCAAGGAGGTCATGACGTATTTAAGACATGATTGAAGCAATCCCAAGGCGGCTTGATAAGTGGGGGAGCCCCTCGTCGACGTGATTCGGCCGCGGGGAACGAATAACAGGGGGATCTAGCCGCCGCCGCCGCGGATCGGGGACGGGCAGTCGCGGGGGGTCCAGCTCCCCTGTTTTCCTTGCTGTGGCTGTTCGTAAATGGTTGCAACAAAACTGTTCTTTTTTGCTGCAACGGTTGCTTCAGTCAGTGTATGCGCGCAGATCTAACGGTCCATGCAAACCGCATCGGACAGCTGGGCCTCGACCGGCCCAACTGTTGGGCCGGTGCGCCGGTGCAGATCGCTGCCCATTTTCAATTCAATAATTGACGTACGCAAGGTGCCCTCCCCTTCATCTCTTTATGTTTCTGTTAAATATAAAATCTGAACGTCCTCTCCTCCTAGATTTGGCGACAGACGATGAAAATTGGCAACCTACTTCTGATTGAATCAACCACTGCATGGTGGAGAAGCCGCATCTACCAATCCGTGGCGGCTCCTTACTAGCGCAGCAATAATGGCCAATCTGCCCCGCTCCATCTATTCAACCTACGTGAGATGCATGGACTCCTACCTCTCCATCTCCTTTCCTAATAAAAAAACGGAAATGTTAACGCCCACACGTGTGGGCGTTTGCACATCGCCCACACGCCTCCATCACCACTCATTTTGCCACGTATGAATAGATGACATCAGCAGAATTTTTTTTGGTTTTCGGCTTAAAAATGTTGTATCTCCTAAATAAAAAAGCGAACTAAAAATCCGTTTTCACCATTAAATTCGTCTCGAGAAGATCTTCAAAACTAGACCCATGTTGATATGTTTCGACGAAAAAAAAATTTGCCAGAAGTTGCCACGATGTTTACACTGCAGTTGCCATAGGGCTTAAACTAAAGTTGTGATGTGGCAATTTTAGTTTGTAGATCATGGCAATTTTAGTATTTTGATGATGGCAACTCCAGTACTTCGACCATGAAAATTATTTTTTGTATGAACCATGGCAATTTTACGTGCATGTATCATGGCAATTTTAGTTTATGGTTCATGGCAAGTCTAGTTTCTTAATTCCCTGTTTTATAAATGTCAAATTTTACTTTTAAATGTAGAAGAAAATAGCTGAAACATATCATGACAACTTCAGTGTAAACATCATGGCAATTCATATGCAATAGACATGGCAACTTTTAATCCAAAAAAAATTTCATCAAAACATATCAACATGTGATCTAGTTTCGAAGATCTCATCGCGAGGGATTTAATGGTGAAAACGGATTTTCAATCGGATTTTTCATTTAAGAGATAAAACATTTTAAAAACTGAAAATCCAAAAAGATTCCTACATGCATGCATGCGATGACGTGGCAATCTGTTTACATTAGAGACGCGTGGTGCGTCTTCCTTCCTGCCACACGTGTGGCAGTTAGCGCGACCCTAAAAAAATAGGCTCCATGATTAATTCTGGTGGTTAGCAAATGTCATTACATTAACAAATGATCAATTGGCCGCTCCATCTATTCACCTAGCGTGAGATGCATAGACTCCTCCCTGTCGGTCTCCTTCCCTAATTAAAAAATAGAAACAAAAGAAGAAGAAAAACACATCCAATTACTTCCCATCTCCTTCCGTCATATTCCACGCTGCTATCTGCTTCCAGTCAACACTTCTTGCCTTCAATTGAATTGGCTGGTTGCAAGTTGGAGGAGAAATTGCCTCATGTGTTTACGCGCTTCCATGCAAGGCTTCATAAAACGATTTGCTGTCACTCCCATGCAAACAATACTTTAGCTGAATAGAAATTTCTAAAAATATGATCATTGGTAAAATTTAAAAAAAATATTATATCTCCCTGATGAATTAACATACAGATTTAAGAAAGAAGTACATATATATCTTTTGATGTAACATATATGCTTCAATGTAACATATATTTCCTGATAGAACATGGGCATGGATCTGCTCATAATCACCAACCAGAATCCAATGTCTGCATGTCCTGATAAACCACCTTTTGCATTAACATTTTATGCAAATAGTAGTGAATAATTCAATCATAAAAATGAAATGATCTAAAAATAGTTGAAAATGTTGTGGGCGGCATATCTTCAATAACAAAAGCAAGACCAAATTCTTCATATTTCCGTGATTTTTTTAATGCATCATACACTCATGTAATTTTGCATTTCTAATTGTATAGCCCATTTAATACACATGTAGTCTACTGAAAAATGCTACGATGTTACATCTTTCATATAAATCTGTGGCTCTTGGGCATTACACAACCAGAAGAATGTCATACACAGATGAAGATTTGGAAAGTGTATGCATTGCAAATACAAATGGGGATCTATTTAAGCTAATCATTTCCCCTATAGCTAACAAAAATGTTGAGCATTCATGATCATAAATAAAGTATGCCACACGTGTAAATAGAAAAAACATGCTAGCCCGTGCGGACGCACGGGTTTGATGACTAGTATAACTAATTTGGGAACTAATTTGGCTTGTCAAAGTCGAAAATATGTATTGTCTTCTTGTGTACCAAAGATGAAATTTTTTGAAGCATCTTTTTTGAAATATATTTAGTTTATTGCGAATTCTTTTTGAAGTATTTTTAGATTTTACTGTAGCAAAGGGCGCATTTGAGCTTGAGCTTACAAGAGCACTTTCGTCTTAGAATATCTTATTTTCATTAGACGCCCTATGCACCTAGACAGAGGAATTACCTTCATAAAAATAAAGTATTACTTGTAGAACCATCGTTTTCAACGTAAAAGTGCTGTAAATTTTTCTTTTTTCTTCACCGCTCACAAGATTGTGGATTTCGTAACTTTATAAGGTGTGCAATGTTTACACATGTGATTTATTTTCTTCTCTACATGCCAGCTGCGTCGAATTTCAACGTGGGCTGCCTCGAGCAGAGGGCCTGCCAGAGCTAGCGAGGATGAGCAAATACGGTCCAATATGTCTACTCTCCTCTCCCCTAAGTTACTATTCCACGCCGCTGGAGCTATGTCTCACTTACTGTGAGACCTACCTCTGTCTCGCCTGAAATGCTCGGCTTTGCTCTGGCCTTAGAACATCTCCGGCAGACCCCGCATCCGGCCGACCCGCAAAACGCGTTTGAAATTCGCGGAAAACGGTTTTTGCGGGCTGGCTCAGACGGCCGCAGATGCAGACCCCTCAAACGGACCCGTATAAAAAAAAATTCACGAAATATATTTTTCTACAGCTTTTTGCAGGGTCTATTTGGGCACCGTCACGGTGACCCGCAAACCGAAGACGCCCAATTCTCAAATTTGACGTAGGTTCCCATAAGTAAGTTCAAATTCAAATAATATAACACAGTTTACGCGCAAATAGAAACTTCAGTTTAGTAGGACAAACGCAAAAGAGGGTCTTGCAAAAGTGACGACCACGTCCGGCATCATTTTAGTCGATCTTCACTCCGTGCCATCAAGTCCATCTTGAAGTTCATCGCCACCACCGAATCCACCTCCGGCGCTTGTTCCAACTCCCGCACCGAAATCACCGACATTGCCATCATAGGGAGCAGAGAAAACATCTCTGGCACTGTAACATGCACTGGCCGGCGCAAGCATTCTCCTCTTCTAGATTTCTCTCCTTGCCATATCATGTCATTCTTTGGTGAGGTCGTCCATGTCATTGCGGTTCATTGTCATGATGTTGTTCTCTTCGGCGAGCAACTTGGACATGGCTTTGTTTTCAGCGGCACGAGCTCTTCTCTCCTCAATGGCCGCTTTGCGCAGCCCCTCTTCCTTGAGAAATTGCCAATTTTCTTGCTTCTCCTTTGCCTTCTTCTCGGCCAACTCTTTCTTAATCTCCAACGACTTCAACGACATCAACTCATTTGATTTCACCATGGCATCAATCTTCTCCCTCAAGCTCGATGCTTCGTGCTCTCTCTTCATCTTCTCCTTATTCTTCTTGTCCCCATCGGGCTTGTTCAAATTTCTTGGGCCATCATCATCCTCATCTTCATCCATGTTTGTAAGTAACCTCTCTTCGGTGGGGATTCTTTGTCGATCAACTTCCACTTCTCGCACTTTTTGAGCAAGTCCCAACAATGCTCTAGTTTGAAGAATTTGCCTTCCGAAGCTTTCATGTCTTTGTATCTATGTTGGGCAATTTTGTCCTACACAATTTGAACTTCAAGATGATGATGCACAACTTCAACAAAGGCAAAACAAACTCACATAGTCTGATTCCACGGTTCCACTTGGAGGTGCATTGCGTACTTGCTCCAAGCAAGCTGCCCAACGGCTGCACATAGGCTTGATCACATCCCAACGCCCTTGAAGCGACTGAAATGTGCATGGAGTCCTATTGGGGCACTTTGCCATCATGCGGAAGTATTGATTTTTGATCCTTTGCCCATACTTCTTGGCGGTTTGAGAAGTACCCGTGCATGCATGAAGAGACACCGCACTCCATGGCCTGATCAGAATTTGATCTTCCAAGATCGTGTAGTTCTTTGATCTCTGGCTTTTCCTAGTTTTTGCTTGTGATTGCTCATATGCTACCTCATCGATCTCCTCCAATTCTTCCTCACCACCATGATCATCCACGCCGCCCTCCGTTTCATTGTAGTCGAATGCGGCGAACGGGGCTTGATCGATGTCAACGGCGTTGGTGTCCAAAAAGTTCACGAACTCGGCAGTTGCATTGTTCGAACCACCGCTATAGTGAATGACAACAAGTCACGAGCTATCGCAAATGGCGAAATGCAAATATAATTGCCATGACCGAAGAGGCATACCTCTCGGCCATTTCGTCAAACACCTCGCTTGCGGTGGGAGCAGCACCGTTGAGCAGCATCGCCGGGGAACCACTTTCCGGGGCAGAGGGAGTGAATGAAGGAGGCGGCTTCTTTGTAGCCGGAATCCTTTTCCTCTTTACGCCGGCGGCCTTAGCGACCTTCTCCGCCACCGGCCGGGATCGCGCAGCGGCGTTGGCGCCCAGAGCGCAGGCCTTCGCGGCGGGGGCAGCCGGATTCCTGCCCTGCATGACCACGTTACCCTGCCGCTTGCGGGCAGACGCGGCGGTACCTTAGGCGACGGCGGGGCCAACATGGCCGGCGACGAGATCCGCCCGAGGGGATTTAGCGTGCGCGACCTCGACGGTGACGGGGGACAGCAGGGAGTCATCCATGGCGGCGAAGGACGGCCGGGGAAGATGCACCGGAGCGTGAGGTGGCGGAGGGTAGGGGGAGCGGGAACGGCTGCACGGAAATGTCCCTCCCTCCAAATCTTGCTGTGGATAAGTGCCGAGGTCGGGTCGTCCTCCCATCCCATGAATCTAGAGGTCGGGGGAGATCTTTTGTCGCGCCCCGCAAAAAAAATTCAGGTCAGCCACGAATTCGATGTCTGATCGGGCAGGTTTTCCCGCCCCGACCCGTATTTTGGCGGTTATTTTGCGGGTCGGGGCGGGATGCGGGGTCTGCTAGAGATGCTCTTAGTGGACCTACCAAGTCTAGAGGTCTTGGAAGCATCTACAGATCGGTGTGGACGCGATATAGAACCTTCCATTCGTTCCTTTTCCTTTCTTATTTTTCATTAATTTTCATTAACGTTTCTTGCTTTTTTTGTTTTCTATGTGTTTCTCTATTGGTTTTAACCAGTTTTATTTCAGATTTCAATTGGTTTTCTATTAATTTTCTTGGTTTTTTTATTTTTGTTTTCCAAATACATGTTGTATTTTATCTAAATACACGTCAACATTTTTTATATACAAGTTTAGATTTTTTGAGATACACATTGAATGTTTTTTGGTACAGGTTAAATTTTCTGAATGCACGTTAAACTTTTTTCAGGTACACATTATATATTTTTCAAACAAATGTTGATTTGTTAATACATGGTGACTTTTTTTAACCCGCATTGAAATATTTTCATATATGCCATAAACATTTTTTGAATGTGCAAAACATTTGTTAAGTGTTAGAAATTTTTTCAGAAAATTCACGAACATTTTTTATGAATGGTACAGAACATTTCTCCTAAATTACATGAATAATTTTAAATTTTATAATATTTTTTATAATGTTACAAAAATAGTTTTGAAACCCCTGAAGATTTTGTAAATACCAGGATAGTTTTGTGAATGGTAGGAATAAATTTTTATAAATTACACACACATTTTCTTTCATTTTATAAACATTTTAAAAAAATGTCACTAACAAATTTTTGAAATGCCTGAACATCTTTTAATGTCATGAACATCTTAGTCATTCAGAAATGATACTTACCGAACGTCAGATTTTAAGGAATTAGGTCCGAACGTCCTATGTATTCCCTCTGTCCAGGTGTATAAATCATTTTATGAAAATCAGGATTTTCAAAACATTTAGACGCAGTGCATTAACTCCCACTTGGTTTCTTGTTTCATGACATGAATAAAGGAATCAATCAATACAAAATGTGGGGCGTGTATGTTTTTAATGGCTTGAGACTACTAAGCACGACATGCAATGGTCAGTTCATTGCATGCAATGATATTAATTAATTAATTAACATTAAGTTCTCTCATTTTCTCCTTCACCTTGATCACGATGCACAACTTAAGATGATTTATACACCGATACGGAAGGAGTACCATTGATTTGGAAAACATGAATTTTAAAGTTAGGAATCAGGTCCGCGCTTTCCTTCCGTTCCGAATAGCACAACCTCGCCGTGAAATGTTATCTCCCAATCTTTTCCCATCCCATCACTCCCACCCACCCACCAACCTTATCCATTACTTCTGCGCACAGGATGGAGTGAGAGAAAGGGCGGAGATGCAACGCGTGCGGCAGCTCGCCTACGGTGGTGGGGCAAGCGGAATGCACGTCGCTCGGGAGCTCCTCTCCCCGCAGGAGCTCGTGCGTGAAGGCGGGAGACGCGACGGTCTCTTCTCCATCGGCGTCCAAATCATTCTCGCTGCTAGCGCACTACGGTGTCATGACGCTTGCTCGCGCCACCAAGCGGGGACGTCCGCCTGACGATCTGCGGCGGCCTCGAGCGCGGGAACATGGTGGCGGCATCGGGTGCAGGGAGAAGCACGGGCACGTCGGCGCCCTGAGCGAAAATGTCGTGCAGAACCAGATTTTGCTCTGGGCGCCGACGTGCCCGTGCTCTGGCGCCAGAGCAGAATCTGTCAGCAAAAACATGCAATCTAGCAGCGGCACCTACGCTCGGAGCCAGACATCTGTTGAGCCCCTTCACGGGGATTTGTGCATGACGGCCATGGTAAGGTGTGGCGGGAATAAACAAAAGACAATTAGGAAGACTATAGGTGCTAATAAAACTTACTGCCTGTTACAGTACCGGGCATAAAATAACGTACTGATTGCTCCATATACATGCACGGATCACATTCTTTGTTCTTTATTGCTTTGTGATGAGTGAAGTCTGTTTAAAACTCTGAGTTTGTAGAGCGCGACGTAAACAGATCCCCATGTCTAAATCCCTGAAGTCCACACCCTGTACTTGTCGATCCCGGTCTATCTAAACCCTACACTAATCCTATACCTGTTTGGAAGCTCAATACTAATTGGGATCGACCGTTTTTCTCACTGTTCTCACGGGCCTACATGCCAAACGGGTCAGGGTTTAGATTGACCGGGATCAACAAATATAAGGTACAAACTTCAGGAATTTAGACATAGAGGTCCATTTATGTCGCGCTCTACAATCTTAAGGTTTAAAATAAACTTCACCCCTTCGTGATGGACGACCGCTGTGACCACCCGCAGGCTTGCATGGACGTAGAATAGTTCCCTTGGTAGATAAATTGAATCATTTTTTAGTGCTTCAGTTAGATTAATTCCTATTCACGGCAACAAAGAGAAAATGCAGCGATAGTCTTCCCGAGGAATCAAAACCGAGCATGTCAAATTGCGTGTTTTTGCTGACAGATTCTGCTCTGGCGCCACCGGATGCCAGACTTGTTGTTTCACTGCCAGCTTTAAGTGCTTGCTATTCGATCTTCTGTATTTCATTTTCCTCTCTTTCTGTTTATTTATTTTCCTTTATCTTTTCACGTTTCCGTTGTGTTTGCACTTATTTCACTTTCTTTCGTTCTATGAACACTATTTACCGTGCCTACAGTATTATTGAGAGGCCGGATTTATTTTTTAAATTCTCTGGTTTAGGCTTGTGAGCTATACTGCATTATTGGGAGGCATGCCAGAGTATCATTCTCATTGGAAGTTGAGCTTAGGCAAGGCTAGTCATTGTGGGAGTAACTTAGCTAGGAACATAACACATACCAAGACAAATGTGCTTATGTGTCTGCTAGTTAATGAGGAGAGATGTGTCTAGAGTAATATTATGTTACCATCACATAAGAGCATGGTTAATAATATAGTCAAGAGCCTGCTGTATGGAGTTGCCATGTCACTTATAGCCAACCTAATAGCTCATCCATACAATAGTTGGACATTAGTATGTCATACTCCATCCGGTCCTTTTTACTCCGCGTATTAGAATTGGTTCAAGTCAAACTTCACAAAGTTTGACCAAATTTATATTGAAGAATATCAACATCTACAATACCAAATATATACTGTGAAACTACACTTCATAATGAATCTAATGATATTGATTTGGCATTGTGAATGTTGATAATTTTTTCTATAAGTTTGGTCAAAATAGAGATACTTTGATTTCAGCAAAACTTATATGCAGACTAAAAAAGGACCAGAGGGAGTACAGTTAATATATGGTCCACCTCTTTCTCTCACAAAGTATCTTGGGACTCGTGCTACAGCCGGCTATAAGCTTGTAGCCCGCTTCTCTTCTCTCTCCTCTTTTCTCTCCTCCAACTAGGCACAAATCTGATGTGACATTCTAAAAAAAATGGAGTCTACAAGCTAATAAATGCAACCATATATGATACTACCTCTACGAAACTTTGCACTATGAAGGTGGTAACTTAGAGGGTGCTTGGATCCAAGAGACTATTTTTAGTCTGACTAAAAATAGTCTCTTTTAGAGGCTAAAGTTTCAAGCACCCCTGACTAAAGAGAGACTAGAAATAGTCTTGAGACTAAATTTTTTTAGTCAAGGGAACCCTACTAAAATATGGATTAGCCCTCTCTCCCCTCATTTAATTCCTCTCCTATAACACATGCGAGTTCTGGATTGGATGGTTTGGAGGATAATAAATGCTCATTAACTTGATTTTAGTCTCTTTAGTATTTGGATCCAAGCATGGGTGAGGCTAGCAAGTTTTAGTCCCACTACTTTTAGTCATGAGACTAAAACGTATCCAAGCACCCTCTTAGACTTGTGTCATAAGTTACTTCCCACCAGTGGCGATTCCCCTAAGGAGGCTTCAATAGGCTTAAGCCTATCCTTCAAAATCCTATTTAAGCCAAACATACCACTTGACAAGTATATTCTGGCGGTTTACATGCAACAATTGCAATGCCTTTGCTAATTAAACTTAGGAAATTTGTGTTTTAAGCCTACCCTCCAATGTCCTGCTAGATTCGCCACCGCTTCCCACTATGACTAGTCTAAATGATGGATTAAGTTAAAGAGTACTAGATCATAGAAATTTGAATGCTAATAAGGACAAATCTCCATGGGAGGTGTGCTACATCGAAGGATCTTGACCATAGGTTTGGTTGAACCACGGTCCTAAAACTCGCGCCACCAAGCAGGGACATCCGCCCGACGATCTCCGGCAACCTCGAGCGTGGGGACACGGTGGCGGCCTTGAGTGCGTGGAGAAGCACAGGCACGTTGGCGCCTCGAGTGCACCCATTCTCTAGCGACGTTCGTCCCCGCCATGGATCCCGTCGCCGGGCGTCCCATATGTACCGTTACCTTTCTTCCTGGAGGCGTCAGCAAGGTGATTTAGGAGGTGGAGCGCGGAGGCGAAGGATCATTTGCGGTCGTCGTCACGCTGGAGGAGGCATACGGCGCAACCGCCGATCATTTGATCAGCGCCGGCGTCTCGTCTGGCATCCCAGTGGAGGAGGTGGTAGCCATGCCCGCCTCAGCGATGAGTCCTTGCTGCCTCGGCTCATGCTGGGAATAGCGGAATGCGTGCATGATGTAGTCCACATGATGCCAATTTTGTGTAGGATCTCATGGCAAATTCACCTGGACTGAATAGATTATATTGAATGTTTTTGCCATGGCAAATTCTGCTTTCCCATGAATCCAATGTTGAAATTCATATAACATTGGCAATTTTGTATAGCATCACATGGTAAATTCATACACGGATGAATAGATGCTACTAAATGTGTTTGCTATGGAAAAATTCATGTAACCGGTACAAACTTTTTTCACAATTTGCCACGGTCTACTTACTAGTATATTTCTTTTAAATTTGCCATGTTACCTTGCGACCTTTTGTGTAGTTTTTTTTGCCATGATCCTTGTTTGTACTTGCCACACGTCTAATTCAAGATCTTTTTTCTGACCATGGCAAATTAACAATGTTAGCCATCCTACTACCTTCCGTTCGGGTTTATTAGGCCCACGGGCAATCAGACGTGTCCAGTTTTGTAAAGTACAAGTTAAGTTGTTTTGCCATGGCAAATTTTTTTGTCCCACGGCCAAAATCTGACGTTTCTGGCAAATTTGCAGGGAATGACAACATTTGATTAATCTAATGGAGCATGGCAACTTAAGTTCATGCATCATGAAAAATTCTTTCTGTTTTGTAAATAAGGCGAACAAATTCCTTTTAATATGACCATGGCAACTTAAGTTAATGGAGCAAAGCAAATGTAGGTTTTGGCTCATGGCATTTTTTGTTATGTTGCCATGAGCAACGTAGTGGCTCATGGCATTTTTTACTACGTTCGTACATTCATGGCAATTTTTTCCTCATACCATCCAAACCTTAATACGCATTTGACATGGCAATTTTCTTGTTTTGTTTTTACTTGCACATCAAATTTATCAATTAACATTTCCGAATTTTTTTTATCAATTAACATACAAAACATGACATTTTGTACATGGCAATTTAAAAATTACCTTAATATCATCCCTATAACTAAATCTGCGAGGAAAAATGTTCGCAAATGCCATCTTTTTCTGACTAACGTTTCCCAGCTAACGGGGGTCCTCCCCGTACGTCTTCCGAGTCCTCCATTAACTATGGCCGTCTTCTCGTCTTTCGGGTCTCCATTAAGCAGGCACCAGTGGACGAAGCGTCGGCGTGGCGTAGTAACTTCCCGCTCGCGTGCATGCATGATCTCCTAGTTGCATCTACAAAATGATCTGCGCATTGGTCGGTCCGTACATTGCTCTTCCACGCCACAGACGTCGCCCATCCACCCAACTCGTCGGCGCACGGACGATCAGCCACGGCGATGGCGGACTGGTCGTCGCTTCCGTCGGACCTGGTACGCTGCGTAGGCGACCGCCTTCTCGCCGCGAGCGACAGCGACATCGACGACTACATGGGCATGCGTGCCGTCTGCCACAACTGGCGCCAAGCCATGGCCGACCCATGCCGAGGAAGCACCGGCGCTGACCTCCTCCGTTTCCGGCCTCGGCACTGGGTCATGCTCGACGACGCCGACGACGACGAGGGCACCGTGCGTCTCTTCTTCAACGTCGTCACCGGCCGCTTTATCCGCCGGCGCGTCCCTTTGCTCCGCCACCACCTCCTCGTAGCCGCCTCCGGCGGCCTTCTCGTCCTCGGGGACGGGGAGTATCCTCACGCGGCTCACCTCCTCAACCCCTTCACGGGCTCCTCGCTCCACTTCGCCGCCGCCATTCCCCGTGTAGACCGGCTGCGAGCCACGGTGGCGGGCTCCGAGGAACCATCGCTCGTCTTCTCCTCTTACCACGATCCCGACAGCGACGCGCTCTCGTGCGCCCACCTGACCGCCGGCAAACCCTCGCCGTTGCCCTTCCCACACCCCGCTGGTCGCCCCTACTGCCCCAAGAACGCAAGCATGGCCGCCCACCGGGGTCACGTGTACGTGGCCGACCGTGATGCGCAGGTCGTCAGGTGCGTCGTCACGTCGGGCCGCTGCTACGCCCAGCTCATCATCTCCGACGACGTGCCATCATGGGAGTTGGACGCCGACCGCCATAGCGACCGGGCTTTTCTCGTGGAGTCGGCCGACGAGCTGCTGCTCGTCCGCCTCCAAAGGCGACGGGCGCGGTGGGTCGTGAAGGTGTTCAGGGTCAACGTGGAGCGGAAGAAGCTCGAGCCCGTGAGGGACATCGGCCACCGCGCGCTCTTGGTCGGCGACAGGTGCTTGTCCGTAGACGACGCGGATAGGCTTCCTCCCCTCAGGGGCAACTGCGTGTACCGCGCCGCCAGATGCCGTGGCGGCGGCGCGTGGGTGTATCGGCATGACCTTGGGGATGGCAGCGAGACGAGGATCTGGGGCCTTCGTGAACGCCCGTTTAGCGGGGCCGAGGCTCTGCTTAATCACTGCATCCTCACTTGATGGTAATTGGATTTGGGTGCACCGTGACTTGGCTCTTTTTATGACTTTGCTAGTTGTTGGTGTTTCCGTGTGTGTCAGTGTTGGCTGTGTGCATCCTAGTTATGCAGAGACCGGGTGTGTGCTCATAATGTTGTATCCTCTTGATACTCATTTTGAGTTAATAAAATCCATCATTTATCGAAAAAAACGAGCCGAGTGGCATGGAGGAGGGATCGCACAAGTGGTAGTGGTGGGGGAACCTCAATGAGTTCACTCAGGCTGTTTATATTTTGAAGGGCCCTCTGCCCCTCAAGGCTATATATGTGTATATGTCTACTTTTTTATTTTTGCGAAGGATATGTCTACTTTCACCGGAAATCCAATTCGGCTTTAAAAAAACAAATCAAATACCAAATGTCACCTCAAAATGTTACATTTCATTTAATTTTCACCGATGAATCACTGATATCCTATTTTGCATGAAAATTTTCAAGCACACTTGTTAGACTAATATAAACATCCAGCAGAAAAATCAGAATTTTTGTAAAAAGATTAATATTTGTTTTAAATTTACTGTTTCCGGGAGCATATGATCCATAGAGTTAAAACGGCCCTGCCTACTTTCACTTGAATTTTTTTTGCGGGTGCACTTGTAAAGTATTAGTAGTACAATTTCATTGTTAACCACATATTCTTGCACCAAGATGTCGTCATATTATCACACAAAGACATAAAAACAGAAAAATAAAACTTTTATGAGTACCTAAATTAAGCAAATTCGAATTACCTCGTCGACTATAATGCTTCAGTTCTTCACAAAAAGTAGATCGTCTCGCTTTCATTTGTTTCCCTTTTCTCCCCACCTGATAAATGCCTTTTAGGCAACATTCCTAAATTGTGGAGTGTAAATACATGGAACTAGAATTTTAGAAATTACAACTCCAACATGCTTCGGTGGTGGTAGCTACTGGTAAAGAGATGATGATAGATCATGAAAGAACATGTATCATTTCTTAGGCCGACAACTTTACAATTGGCACTTGAGGCTATGTACAATATGAGATGCTTAAAACATGCTTAGAAAAAAATAGTAAAATACACTGGGGGTGCCTCAACTTGTTCTACACAGTCAGTTTGATGCCTAAAGTTATAAAAAAGATACACAAAACGGGTGCTCGAACTTATCCGGACATGCAAATACGATGCCTCCTTCGGAGTTCAGGCGAACACTCTGCCCGCGTGGCGCTGGTGCACATATCAATGGCTGAGAACCGGGAAGGGGCTGGAATAGGCGTGCTCTGTGTAGTATGGGGATGAATATCAGGTCTGTCTGTAGCCGGTAATAGTAGTAGTCCCTGACAGAGACACACAACCAATTGTTCCCCTCTATGGAGAGACGTGAAAAAACAAGGTTAGGTACCATATGGGAAGGATGGACAATGTTTATTTTTTGCAGAAGCATACCAAATAGGCCAACCATCAATCGTTATCATGGTTTCCTCTTGGTTGTTGTGCAAGCTCCAATGAGAGATTGTGGTTAGGGATATTTGGATGTCAATCGAGCACCCCCCTTGTGAAAAACAGGGGATACGAGAGTGGGTCATAGCAGCCCGTTGGGGGAGGGAGATAACAACATGACATAGCAATAAAAAATATGTGGAATGTATTCCGTAGGGAAGCAAAATTCTGATATGTTTATAAATGTGTATCAGTTTAGGAATCAACTCTAAGCCATCACACCAAGCACAATGAACAACACATAGTAGGAGTTTTGGAGCTTTCGACCAAAGGCTTTGCATCGTGGAAAACATATGTTCTTGTTACTTGTTGAGATGGTGGGTGGCAAGCATCCAAAGACCATACTTACAGGTGGAGACCTTCACAGAACTTAAAAGAAAAACAAATGTTATTCTACTTTTTGTGTGTGAAAATAGGACATATGTACATTTTTGTTGTGAAAATAGTACATGTCTTGTTTCTTTTAGGACATACTAGCGAACTTGTCCCTGCGTTGCAACGGGAAAAAAAGCTTTCACACGCCCCTAACCTAATAAGCCTCTATTCGTGTGGCCGCTTATTCTCTTTTCCACCCTAATCAACGAACTACGTGTTGAGCTGATCACAGCGCAGCCGAATATTGTCAATCTCAAGATGTTAAGAGCACACATGTCAATGAACGGCGTCTGTGCAAGAGGGACATGACTGACCGTCCAATGTCAAGACAACCTCCCATGGGCACAATGAATTCATTAAATACTCTAGATTTTTTTCTCAGATACTCATTGGAATGCAGAAACTTATCAATGGGAAATAATTTAGCCTCTTCAAATGAGGAAGCATCATGCTTTGTCAGTATTTAGACCAAAATAACTACGTGCATAAACGTACACCTTTCATGCCGAGTTGCAAACACATCAGTAAAACATCAATGCATAAACGTACACCTTTCACTTGTAAAACTATTTAAAAACTTACCATGTGGAGCATCGTCCTCCCACTATATGCCATTCAGATGGACACACAAAAGAATACACCAAGCATCATACATCGATTTTTAGAGCTTGGTAGAAATATGAGAAGTAAACATCATTAAACTAATGAACACCATGTATAATTATTTCAAACAAATAGAAAGAAACTTGCTAGAAATACCAGATGCAAACATCATCCAACTAATGAACAACATTTGTATTTTTTCGCAAAAAATAGTACTAACTAATGCAACCGCAACGGAATTCTATTACCTATGCATCTTCTTTCTCGACTCTAAAAAGAAATTCGCCAATTCAAAAAAAAAAAATCACCCAAATTTGGTAGAAAGGAAAAAGATACGAGGGTGCAGAATCGACGACACGTCCATGTAAACGGACACCTCGGAGTTAATATCCTCGACTTGTAGTCGTAGTTGATAGTGATGTTCTGACCGAGCACAGTCTTGAACCGTCTTGTCGACTTCATGCTTGATCGAGCTAATGTGAGAGAGGAGGCCATGCAATGCACATGCACGCAGCGTTTTCCTACTAACCATACATCCATCATCACATACAAGTATACAACGCCAACACCCAAATCAGCTAATCACGATTGATTAACTAACGGGCGGAGCCGCGCCCAGGGAGAAGCCCGTGTTTGCCTCTGTGTTGTGTTATTCTGTTTTTAATAAGAGAAAAGGAGACACTGAGCTTGAAAGTGAGTGGCGTAGAAGTGTCTTTGTATGGGAGTTTTCATGTACGTGTCCTTGTGTATTTTGTTCATCATTGCGAATTTGTTCCCTGATGACCACAGATGCTTAGCTTTATATTTAAGACATCTCAGCAGCAACTGATGTTACTGAAGTAGCCACAGCATGGAAATCATTCCGTACAACCAAAAGTTGTACAAAATGGGACACCTTCTCAACAAAGAGATGCCATTTGAGTACAGGTTTTGAAGGCTACATCTGTCACGCAATATTCCATCATGTATTAGTTGAAAAAGTGTTTTAGCAAGTAGGGAAAAATGTTAGGGAAAAAATCAGAGGAAAGAAGTGTCTAGCCGTGAACCCGGGATCAGAAAGAAAAAGAAGTAACCTTCATAGAAAACTTCCTTCAGTAAGGCCCAACGTTTGCATTGTAATAAGGAAAAACACTGCAGTGCATAAAACATTGTAAAAGGACTGACCCTACAGTGCTTCGATGATGTCTTTGTACATGATCACATATTGCTGCAATTGGAACAGGCAGTGATACTCGATGTTCACCGGGCACCCTTATTACATTTGCAGACGTCTGTGTACACGGCCACATATAGCTGCAACTGGACCTTTCATGTATTTCATTTAGAACTTTAATATGACCTGTTCGTCCAGAACTTCAACATGACCTGCTCGTCCAACGGGCACCAATCACTAGTAGAAAACAGGACTTTGGTTCGGGCCTGGCCAGCCCATTAGTCCCCGTCCATTCACGAAGCGGGACCCATGGGGGGCATTCGTCCCGGTTCGTGAGCCCAGGGGGCCGGCCGGGGCCTCGTGGGCATTGGTCCCGGTTCGTCTGGACCCATTTGTCCCGGTTCTAGGCACGAACCGGGACCAATGGTCCTCGCTCCTGACCCACAACTAGTGGTCCCGGTTCGTCGCTCGAACCGGGGCAGAAGGTGGAGCTTTAGTCCCAGTTCCAGCCACGAACCGGGACAAATGAGTTGCCTATATGTAACATCCCAAAATTCTAAATTTTGGAATGTTATATTAAATAAATAACTATGCTTGATTGTCTGATTGTTGGTTTGATGGATTGAGTGAAACTGAGTGAAATTTGAAACTTTTGAAAGTTGAATGAGAGGGAATGAAATGACTTTCCCAAAACTTTCCCCTTTGCATTTTTGGATCCCAATTGAACTCAAGTTCATTGCAACACCAAAACCTAGAGTGAAGAGGACATGACTTCTTCCATGTTGAAAAGAAAAGGGTTTTGGGAAATTTGAATTTCATTTGGGGATATTTCAAATTCAAAACTTTATGCAACTCAATGATTTTCATGAGGGAAGATAAAATGACTTCTTCAATTATATGAAATAGGAGTTGGAAGCTATAATGAATCAAGTTGAGAATCATTTGAAAGTGCTTTGAAACCCTCTTTCAAATTTTGAGTTTTGAATTTGAATTTCAAACTTTGGCATGTGGGAAACATTTCAAAAACTATGCCTGATAAATATTTGATCAACAGTATGAGAGGAGCAAACATGACACTCCAAAAATATCAGAAGAAACAATGCCAAAAGATTTGGATTCAAATCTGAATTTTATTTGAAATTTGAAAAAAATAGATTTTTATAAAGTTGGGATTTTGCCTTTGGAAAAATGTTCAAATGAAAGGGAATATTCCCTTGATCATTTTGGTATATATATACCCTATATAAAATATTTATAGATTTGGTTTTATTTTTGTTTTTGTTTTATTTAAAAAAATAAAAGAAAACCCCCCGGGGCGCCAGCCAGGCCACCCCAGGCCCAGCCAGCGCCGCCCCCCCTCCGCAGCCCAGCCTGGCCCACCAGTCGGCCCTGAGGCAGCCAGCCGAGCCGAGCCAGCCCGGCTCCTCACCCCTCGCCTGCTTGGCGCCTCTGGCCGGTCGACCGACCTCGCCTCTCTCTCCGCTGACCGTGGGACCCGCCTGCCTCCTTCCCCGCCCCACGCCACGCCGACCTCATGGGAGATCGCGGATCCCAAGGATCCGGATCCCCGATCGCCTGATCCCTTCCGAAGCTCACGGACCCCCTGTGCTATAAAAGCCGCCACCCCGCACCCCATTCCCTCCCGAGACCACGCTGACCCTCTCCTCCCGCCGACGGCGTCATGGAGCCCAAGCCCTCCCGCCGCCATTGTTGCCGCCACGACCCCTGGTCCACCCCGACTTCTAACACCACCGAACCACCTCAGATTTCCCCGCATCTCCCCGACGAGTCGCCGGAGCTCGCCGACGCCCGGACGCCTCGACGCACTTTCGCCGCCGCCGCCGCCGTCGCCGGAGTCCGGTAAGTCCCCGGCATCACCCCCCACCGTCCGATCCTAGATCTAGGGCTAGGATTAGAACCCCGAAGGGTTAGGTTTTATTTATAAAACCGGCCGTTTCTTTTCGGTTTATTTTTAGTTTAGGTTTATTTGTTTAGGCCGGTTCGTTTAGTTTAAACCTAGGCCCGTTTAGCCTATCTAACGCACAGGGCACAGTATAGGCCCATTAGGCCTTTTTCTTTTTATTTTGATTTTCTGTTTTAGCCGAATAGTTTCTGTTTTCAAAAATTGATATCTTTTATTCTGTTTATTATTTTTAGTTGATTCTTTTTTGCTGGATTGCAAATTTTATGTAGTTTCTGTAAAATATATATTTAGCTATGTTAAAAATAATTAAAATTGCTTTATTTTAGTTTTAGTCAGAATAGTAAATCTGCTATAACTTTAGTTAGAAAAATTATTTTTGCATGATTCCTTTTGCCCCAACTTTATTTTAATATTGCCAAACCCTAGAAATTAACTTGGGTATTTTAGGATTAATAAATAATTAGTTTTAGACAGAATCCTATTAATCCTAATTAATTAACTAGTTCCTGTTTTCCTATTAAATTAATTAGTAAATTAATTAATTTTTAACTTGTGATTAGTTATTCTAGGTTAGTTTATGTCATTCTAGTAGATGAACTTTTATTTATAATTAATAAAAGTTTTAAATTATTTTCTTAATAGAAATTGGATTAGGCCTAAAATGAGTTTTATAATAGCTTTTAAATTAATTCTTTTTGCTCCTAGTTGCTTAGTGAATCCTTTTCTGTTTAGTTAACCTAAAACCATGACTAGGTTGTGTTAGAAAAATTTTGTTATATAAAACTACTATTTTGTTATTGTTTGAAGTAGGGAAAACTTTGAGTGGCCTTTCTTTGAGTTTTTCTTTTGGATTTGGTTTTGGTTGTTTTGTTGTGTTATGTTACCTTTGTTATGTTGTGTTATGTGATCCTATTGCTATGTGCTTATTATAGTTATTGTTTGCCTCGGTAGAATTTCCGGAGTGCGAAGATTACTACTACGAAACCCTAGTTTCTTTCGAAGATCGTCAACCAGGCAAGTTCACTTTGACCATGCTTTCTTACCTATGTTTTATTGCATTTAGTGGCACCTTTGCAACCACCCCTCAGTAGTGTTATTGAAATTCTTGTAGTTGAGTAGTATGCATGAGGTAGGAACCCCCCACCCTGTTACCAAGCCCGGGACGTTATTTCTTTTAATGCTACGCTATAGTAGACGGGGTTTGGTATGAGTGCACGGGAGTGGTGTGAGAATGGAGGATTCTACGTCAATGACGACAACTCTGTGATGGAGTCTGCAAGGACTGCATCTTCAAGACCTCAAGACTTCAAGACTCGAGACAGGATTTCAATACACACTACTGGGTGAAGGACGGTTGACGGGCAGCCCTGGAGAAACCAGTGGTTGGCCGGGATGCATGGAGAAGCGCCATGACATCTCGCGGAAAGCTTCACCCAGACTCAAAGAGACGGAAGAATACTTCACCCCAGGAAGCTTACCTGTGCAACCGCAAGTCATTATGGGCTCTGGCTTGGTTGACCTTGGTTGTGACTCTGGCTGGGACGGTACTAGCAGATGTAGAAGGACGGTAGGATAGGATGGGTACCGGACAGTGGTCAGAGGAACTCCTTGGAAGACCATGTTTCGGTCATCTTGTTCTCAAACACTCTGAAGTGCGAGAACGTAAAGAGAGGGATCGAATCTTGCGGGTAAAGTGTACAAACCTCTGCAGAGGGTTATAACCTAATCGATTAGCCGTGTCCCCGGTTACGGACAATTTGAGCCTCTGGATTTGGATCTATCTCGGAACTCTCAACACCGGACTGATAACTTAATTGTGGGCAACTTATGATGATTTTGGGCTATGAGACATCGGTTGGCGGAACCATGTCATGACAGAAAAACTCCATAGTACAGACTTCATTTATTCCTTTGATGTAGGTAAAATAAAACTAGCTTTTACGCAAACAAAACTCAGATACAGAGCCACAAAGCCATACTGCATATAGTATAGTTTATCATCTGTTTTCTCTATTTGTGATCTTGCCGGTACATTCAATGTACTGACCTACACGGCTGCAACGTATCATGTTGCAGATATTTCCTCGACGAGTAAGAGTACGATACAGGGTTACGCTCTACACTCAACCTGCCGATGGCGTTGATGGGACTCCACACCCGATTATTTGTTTCCGCTGATTAGTATGAGGTATATATATCATTTTACGTTATTTATACATGTGATTGCACTTTGATATATACATTGATGTACTGTGTGCCAAAGATACTGATCCGTGGATGGCACAAGAACAAAGAGGCTTGACCGTTCGAGGTCGGGTCGCCATGATATGGTATCAGAGCACATGTTGACTGTAGGACGTGACCCTAGAAATCAGAAAGCCCCTAGGACAGGAAATATCTAAAACTTTATTTTCAAAAGGATCCTTTACTTCTCGTCTTTTCTGATTTTATCAGATAGACCCTCTCACCTCAAATAGTTAGAATATACCCCTTATCCTTTGATCACCCGGAGGATCAATCAAGACGCCCAAGAAGGATTTGATATCGGAGAACTGATGACCCCTTCAGAGTAAAGAGGATTTCTCCATTAGAATCTACAACAGTTGAAGACTCAAGACTTGAAGGATCTGAAGAATTATTTGACCTTTAGAAGACCAAACCCCTCGCTATACACCCACGTTAGATGCGATGATTTGTGAGCTGTCATTTGTTTGATGTTTTCCGACAGCCCCAAAATAAAACTTGTTTCTTCAAAAACTATTGGTTGTATTGTGTGTATATCCTCCCCACCTCTCTCATCTCACCCTAAAACCCTTGAACCCCATAGATGATGAATGAAGTTGGACTGATATTCTTCGACCAAGACTCAGCCCGAGGCAGAGCTATGGATGCGTAACATGGAAAATCACTGGGAACAATTTGGTTTCAAGGAAGTATGAGGTTCAATATGCTCTTCAAGATTTTACAGAAAGTGCTGCAACCTGGTGGAAAATGCATCAAGCCATACAGGATTTAATGGAGCAAGAACTTGGGAGGAATTCAAGAAGACCTGATGAGATCACGCCTCATCCGGAAGCACTATGATAACCCGGAGAAGAAACCTTGTGCTCGCAAGATTTGCGGAGAAATAGGACACACCTGTGAGGAACACAAGGATGGATGCCCTCATTGTGAGGAGAAACACCCAGCTAAGGAATGCCCAACTAGCTGTGTGACTTGCTTCCCCGTGTGAAGGAACCACCCACTACCCGGTGCGGTGTCACATTTACTCCACGGTGCAACAAACTATTCTCAAGGTGAAGATGGAATGAAAGAAGCCCTCAAGGAAGATCTAGAAGAACCAATAATGATCGAAAGTGTTGAAGACCTGGATGGAGAAGGTCTCAACAGATTTTACCCCAATGCCTCGCTATTCATGTGGAGAAGAAGGACATTTTTCACAAGATTGCACCAAGGAAAGAAAAGAGTATCCGGATACTTCCCGACGGAAGCAATAGAGTTTGATCCACAGGGAATAGAAGGTTTGATCAGAACGAAGAAACCCTGTGAAGAGAAAACAAAGACACCCTCGTAACAACCCAATTTCTGCAAATAGGGACAAGAGTCATATTACCTGTTTTGAATGTAAGGACGTCGGGCATTATGCCAATCATTGTCCCGAAAGGAAGCAAGGAACTCAAGGAGCAGGCACCACCTCCAAGAAGCCCAAAGACTTATCGAAAGTCATTTGTTTTCGCTGCAAGGAAGCAGGACATTATGCTACTAAATGTTCCGACAAGACGAAAGCTGGAGCTGAGTAGTTGGAATTTTGATTTTGGATAATAAGAGTAGTAGAAAGCAATTTCATTTTCAGGAGCTCAATGAGTTGAGTTATGTAATAGATTACCCTGAGATTGTAATAGTTCAGGACTCAATAAAGTTGTAATGTCACATGCTGTAAAGCTTTAAGGAGTTGTCATATTTTATCTTGGAAATTAATATTCTTGATGAACATGGAAGAAGGTGAGTTGTGATGCATAAACAGGAAATTGGAAATTGAGTTTGAAGTTTTGTTTGGATGATATGAATGTGTGCCCTGTGAGATAAGTACCTTACTCTGAGCATCATTTCTGTTTCACAAACTGCAGATGACGACCCTTTACGAATCTTTCCTTAAAGGTCCGGAAACCATCATGACCCTGACAAGTGATCATGATCACCCGAAGATCCTGAAGGACATGATGAAGCATATTCACCTTGAAGGAGATGCAGTCTACAAAGGCTACCCCTTCATGCATAAGGGAGTGGAAATTTGGCATGTGGAGGTACACCTCCACCGTGTGAAAGGAGTTTGCCCAAGGAGGATGGGGCATTACTTCTTCATTTCACGTGTGCCACAAGCAACTTTCTTCGATGCTGTTCGTGAAGCAGCCATGGAAGCCATACGTCAGATCGGAGAAATACTTGAAGCAAGACTCCGTCATACTCAGGAATACCTAAGCGAAGTGCATACTGAGATGATGGAGGTGAAGCTCAAGGCCACCACAATGAAACAGAAGATTGAAGAATTCAAGACACATGTCGCACAATTCCAGTGGGACTGAAGAATCCTCAAGGAGGAAAAATGAATAAAGTTGGAAGTAATGTCTGACCATACCGAACCATGTGGGTGGCAGCATTTGTAACAAAGTACTTTTTGGAATTTGGATTTACGAAAATGATTAAGGATGTAATGAAAGATTGATATGAGAATAATGAGATGTTATGGATAAACTTGTGCATTTCTTTTGGTCATAGTACTCTATAAGCCACAGGATCAATGAAGAAAGAAACGTGTTATTCATGACGGCCATAGCTGGAAGCTGGACAAAATAAGTTGGAATTTTGTTTTGATATGATGGTATGAGGAAACAGAGTACTACTGGATTTAAGGAGGTGTAACAAGAGAGTTACTCCAAGGATGAGTTAAAGCTGCACTAGTATTGAAGTGGGCTCATAACCCAAAGGCCCAGGATTTTGATAAGGAACAGATGTAACCTTGATGAAGGAATAAATTGGAAGAATCAGCAGTCCAATCAGCATACGTTTCGTAGGAGGTTACGCAAAACCCTGAGAGTGGTGAAGTAACGATAAATGTTTTGTTTGGCTTGCAGAACCCATGGATTTACTCGAACCCAGTTCGTGGACAAGAGAAATTCTGCAATGCTTGTGAGAATGACCGAGTGTTAGAATACGAGATTCGCTAAACCTTATACAGGGTAATGATCTGGGTGCGGAATGGATTGATCACCATACCGACTTACTCGTATCTTTCGCTCTTGCTATTTGGAATGGTAAATCTGAGAGACTTACCCATAGTAAAGTGACGACGCTCGTTGAAGCCTTGCTTAAGCCTTAGAGTGGTATGATGATAAACCCATGTACATGGCAGCTGTTGCCAAACGTAGGTTATACGGTGAGGTTCAACCTGCACTGCTTTCTCGCAGGAGAAAACCATAAATTGTAGACCACCATGAGTATTTCGATAGTTGTCTAGAATGGACACGAACCTATCAGCTAAGAAGATCCAGTCTCGGACGAACCACAACTTTGAACAACCGACCCAAGGTTTCGAGGAAAACTTTACGCTCCTAACAGAAGAGCGTTAATGAAGGAGTTATTGTAAGATATGTGAAGATACATACATTGTCAGCACTCCAGAGGAAGTATCTGAGTTTATTGGAACCGTAACCTTGATTTTAAGTGTGGTAGCCCACCGACCTTTCTCGACTGCAACATTTGCTAGTAGACCCCAACCCCTAACCTTTTCTTGTTAGTTTCTTCAATCTCGAGGACGAGATTCATTTTAAGTGTGGTAGGTTTGTAACATCCCAAAATTCTAAATTTTGGAATGTTATATTAAATAAATAACTATGCTTGATTGTCTGATTGTTGGTTTGATGGATTGAGTGAAACTGAGTGAAATTTGAAACTTTTGAAAGTTGAATGAGAGGGAATGAAATGACTTTCCCAAAACTTTCCCTTTGCATTTTTGGATCCCAATTGAACTCAAGTTCATTGCAACACCAAAACCTAGAGTGAAGAGGACATGACTTCTTCCATGTTGAAAAGAAAAGGGTTTTGGGAAATTTGAATTTCATTTGGGGATATTTCAAATTCAAAACTTTATGCAACTCAATGATTTTCATGAGGGAAGATAAAATGACTTCTTCAATTATATGAAATAGGAGTTGGAAGCTATAATGAATCAAGTTGAAAATCATTTGAAAGTGCTTTGAAACCCTCTTTCAAATTTTGAGTTTTGAATTTGAATTTCAAACTTTGGCATGTGGGAAACATTTCAAAAACTATGCCTGATAAATATTTGATCAACAGTATGAGAGGAGCAAACATGACACTCCAAAAATATCAGAAGAAACAATGCCAAAAGATTTGGATTCAAATCTGAATTTTATTTGAAATTTGAAAAAAAATAGATTTTTATAAAGTTGGGATTTTGCCTTTGGAAAAATGTTCAAATGAAAGGGAATATTCCCCTGATCATTTTGGTATATATATACCCTATATAAAATATTTATAGATTTGGTTTTATTTTTGCTTTTGTTTTATTTAAAAAATAAAAGAAAACCCCCTGGCGCCACCAAAGCCACCCAGTGCCCAGCCGCCGCCTCCGCAGCCCTCACACTGCCCAGCCAATGGCCCACCAGGCCAGCCCAATGAGCCGAGCCAGCCCAGCTCCCTCACTCGCCTCGCCTGGCGCCACGGCCACGACCGACCCTCGCCTCTCTCTCCTCACGACCCTGGACCCGCCTGCCTCCTTCCCGCCCCACGCCACGCCGACCTCGCTGAGATCGCTGATCCCGGATCCGGATCCCCGATCGCCTGATCCCTTCCGCTCACGGACCCCCAGTGCTATAAAAGCCGCCACCCCGCACCCCATTCCTCCCGAGACCACGCTGACCCCTCTCCCTCCCGCTGACGTCAGCCGAGTCTGAAGCCTCCTCACGCCATTGTTGTTGCCGCCACGACCTGGTCCACCCCGACTTCTAACACCACCGAACCACCTGCAGATTTCCTCAAGATCTCCCGACGAGTCGCCGGAGCTCGCCGACGCCTTGGGACGCCTCGACGACTTTCGCCACGCCGCCACGCCCGAGTCCCAGTAAGTCCCGGATCACCCCACCGTCCGATCCTAGATCTAGGGCTAGGATTAGAACCTCAAGGGTTAGGTTTTATTTATAAACCGGCCGTTTCTTTTCGGTTTATTTTTAGTTTAGGTTTATTTGTTTAGGCCGGTTCGTTTAGTTTAAACCTAGGCCCGTTTAGCCTATCTAACGCACAGGGCACAGTATAGGCCCATTAGGCCTTTTTTATTTTTATTTTGATTTTCTGTTTTAGCCGAATAGTTTCTGTTTTCAAAAATTGATATCTTTTATTCTGTTTATTATTTTTAGTTGATTCTTTTTTTTTGGATTGCAAATTTTATGTAGTTTCTGTAAAATATATATTTAGCTATGTTAAAAATAATTAAAATTGCTTTATTTTAGTTTTAGTCAGAATAGTAAATCTGCTATAACTTTAGTTAGAAAAATTATTTTGCATGATTCCTTTTGCCCCAACTTCATTTTAATATTGCCAAACCCTAGAAATTAACTTGGGTATTTTAGGATTAATAAATAATTAGTTTTAGACAGAATCCTATTAATCCTAATTAATTAACTAGTTCCTGTTTTCCTATTAAATTAATTAGTAAATTAATTAATTTTTAACTTGTGATTAGTTATTCTAGGTTAGTTTCTGTCATTCTAGTAGATGAACTTTTATTTATAATTAATAAAAGTTTTAAATTATTTTTCTTAATAGAAATTGGATTAGGCCTAAAATGAGTTTTATAATAGCTTTTAAATTAATTCTTTTTGCTCCTAGTTGCTTACTGAATCCTTTTCTGTTTAGTTAACCTAAAACCATGACTAGGTTGTGTTAGAAAAATTTTGTTATATAAAACTACTATTTTGTTATTGTTTGAAGTAGGGAAAACTTTGAGTGGCCTTTCTTTGAGTTTTTCTTTTGGATTTGGTTTTGGTTGTTTTGTTGTGTTATGTTACCTTTGTTATGTTGTGTTATGTGATCCTATTGCTATGTGCTTATTATAGTTATTGTTTGCCTCGGTAGAATTTCCGGAGTGCGAAGATTACTACTACGAAACCCTAGTTTCTTTCGAAGATCGTCAACCAGGCAAGTTCACTTTGACCATGCTTTCATACCTATGTTTTATTGCATTTAGTGGCATCTTTGCAACCACCCCTCAGTAGTGTTATTGAAATTCTTGTAGTTGAGTAGTATGCATGAGGTAGGAACCCCCACCCTGTTACCAAGCCCGGACGTTATTTCTTTTAATGCTACGCTATAGTAGACGGGTTTGGTATGAGTGCACGGAGTGGTGTGAGAATGGAGGATTCTACGCCAATGACGACAACTCCGTGATGGAATCTGCAAGGACTGCATCTTCAAGACCTCAAGACTTCAAGACTCGAGACAGGATTTCAATACACACCATCGGGTGAAGGACGGTTGACGGGCAGCCCCGGAGAAACCAAAGTGGTTGGCCGGGATGCATGGAGAAGCGCCATGACATCTTGCGGAAAGCTTCACCTGCACTCAAAGAGACGGAAGAATACTTCACGCCCGAAGCTTACATGCAACCGCAAGTCATTATGGGCTCGCTTGGTTGACCTTGGTTGTGACTCTGGGCCGACGGTACTAGCAGATGTAGAAGGACGGTAGGATAGGATGGGTACCGGACAAAGGGTCAGAGGAACTCTTCGGAAGACCATGTTTCGGTCATCTTGTTCTCAAACACTCTGAAGTGCGAGAACGTAAAGAGAGGGATCGAATCTTGCGGGTAAAGTGTACAAACCTCTGCAGAGGGTTATAACCTAATCGATTAGCCGTGTCCCCGGTTACGGACAATTTGAGCCTCTGGATTTGGATCTATCTCTAACTCTCAACACCGGACTGATAACTTAATTGTGGGCAACTTATGATGATTTTGGGCTATGAGACATCGGTTGGCGGAACCATGTCATGACAGAAAAACTCCATAGTACAGACTTCATTTATTCCTTTGATGTAGGTAAAATAAAACTAGCTTTTACGCAAACAAAACTCAGATACAGAGCCACAAAGCCATACTGCATATAGTATAGTTTATCATCTGTTTGTGATCTTGCCGGTACATTCAATGTACTGACCTACACGGCTGCAACGTATCATGTTGCAGATATTTCCTCGACGAGTAAGAGTACGATACAGGGTTACGCTCTACACTCAACCTGCCGATGGCGTTGATGGGACTCCACACCCGATTATTTGTTTCCGCTGATTAGTATGAGGTATATATATCATTTTACGTTATTTATACATGTGATTGCACTTTGATATATACATTGATGTACTGTGTGTGCCAGCATACTGATCCAGGGATGGCACAGCAACACAGAGGCTTGACCGTCTGAGGTCGGGTCGCTACACTATATATACCCCATCGCCGCAGCAGAGCACTCCACAGTGCTCTGTTTTCTGGCCGGCGAGGGGAGGGCATTTGGGTGCTCTAACTCACCTCCTATGCACATGAGGTGTTCGATGAAATGTCCAAGCCACACTAGTTAATCTTTCTCCTCTCGAAACTCGACCTGCGAGCTCCATTTTCCCCGAGATTTGTCTAGGTTTAGCGGTCCGTCACGTCCCGTCCGTCTTCACCGGCGTCGATCGCCCGCGCCGATCTCGTCGCCGGCACCACCGTGGTGAGCCTCTTGTTCTTATCTTCTTTCTGAAAAAAAAGTTATTACTTCAGACAGATACTTGTCTAATTTTCTAACTTTTATTATTCCTTGTTATTATATAGTGCGATGGTTTTGGTATCCGCCCGCGTCGGCCCTTGTCCTGTCTATGATTCGGATGTGATATATATTATCTTTTTATAACTTTTTGGTTCATCTATTGTTTATGACAATTATGCCGACCAACCTGACATAGATTTTATTTATCTAGGAGGTGGTTGAACCGGAAATTCAGACTGACCCTATTATCGAGAGGTTAAATTTAGTTGAAGAAGAAAACAATTACTTGAAGGAAAAAATAAAAAAATTGAGGAGGAGAAGATGATATTGGAGTTGCATGTTGCGGATGTCGTCGATGATCACAGGATCAAGATGGATGCAATGCGGTTGAAGACTAGAAAGATTAGAAAATATGCCATTCATACCGAGGCTTGGTATCATTATGTCGTTGGATCAATTGTTACCTTGGTTGTGATTATGATCACATTTGTTATTGCATTGAAAGGTTTTACATAGTTTCAATGTATCGTTTAACTAGATGCTCTGGAGAGCTATATGTTGTTCAATTTGAACTATGTATGTACTTTGGTTTTAATGTGATGATGAACTACTATTAATTTGGTCACTTATCTATCCATGTGAATCTGTAATGGTTTTTGACACACATAATTATACATAAAACACGCAGATGAACCGGTAATGGATGTACGGTGACAGACGCACATAATTATGTTTCTCGAAGTGGCTGAGGCAAACAAGCAGAATGGTTTTATGTGTTGTCCATGCCCTAACCCTCTCAACTATTTAGCACATGCTATGTGGGTGAAATGATGATACCATGCCAACTTTCAACCTTTTCAGAGTTCATTTGAAATGCTTTTGAATTTCAGGGTCTTGTAGCTCAAAAAATCAGTAAATGCATGAAAATTGATGATGTGGCTTTGAATGGTGCATTTTGAAGAGACAAAAAGTCTGGAGTTCAAATAAGTTCAAAAAAATGAAATCCCTTTGTAATAGACGAGTTTTCATCCGAAACCCTGATCAACTAAAACAAAACTATAATATTCTTTAATAGCAAAAAGAAAATCAACTAAAAAACTTTTTTAAAACTCTAATAGCAAAAGGAATCAACTAAAAAGCTTTTATAAACCTCTAGTATTTTTTGAGCTAAAATTATATAAATTATATGCAACTAAAATTATCAAAGTTTTTTCTGTTCAAAACATGAAAAGCAGAAAGAAACAAAATAAACTTTAATAAATAAGTAGAAACAAAATAAAATAAATTTTAATAAAATAAAATAATTAGAAACAAAATAGAAACATAATAAAGTAAAATAAATAAACTTTAATAAAATAAATAAAAATAGCAACATTAAGTATTTTGTTGTAAGTAGAAACAAAATAAAATAAATAAAGCAACAAAGAAAACAAAAAAATAAAAAAGTGCCACCTACTGGGCAACCACGGCCTGAATACGACTAGAAACCCAAACATGGGCCAGGATTCAGGCCCGCAGGAGGCCCAGTAGGCCGACAGGCACATAGTGACAAATTAGGCTAGAAAGTCTGCAGTTGAGAGGAGCTCGAGAGTGTGGGCGTAGCAGCGCTTATAAACCACCCTCGGGACCTCTCAACTAGCGAGGTGGGACTAAACTTTTGGCCGCGGCGCGGGCAGCAAGAGGCCTTTGGTCCCGGTTGGTGCCACCAACTGAGACTAAAGGGAGGCATTGGTCCCGGTTAGAGGCAGGAACCGGGACAAATACACCCCTTTAGTCCTGATTGGTTCCACCAACCGGGACCAAAGGCCCGTGTTTCCCGCCCTTTGGGCTGCCGAAAACTGACCTTTGGTCCCTGTTGGTGGCACCAACCAGGACTAAAGGGTGGCATTCGTCCCGGTTGGTGGCACCAACCGGGACTAAAGGGTGGCATTGGTCCCGGTTGTTGCCACGAACCGGGACTAAAGACTTTGGTATATAAGCAAACACAAGTGAAAATTTCACTTCTCATCTCGCAGTTGACGCCCCGATGACGGCGACGACATCGACGCCGCCAGTTGCCCCGACGCCGTCTCACGCTTCGCCGTCGCCGTCTGGCTGCCGCCGCCGCTCATTGCCGCTTTCACCGCTGCCCTCGCTTCTCACCGCCGCCTCACGCCACTCACCACCTGCCGTCGCCGCAGCTCACGCCCGCCCGGCTACGCCTGCCCTGCCCTGCCTCACAGGCCGCCTGCCGCCTGACGCTGCCCTTCTCAGGAGCACTGCCACACTGCCCTCACCGTGCTTTTTTAGTTATATGTGCTATTTTTTACATGTGTTTGATGTTTTTACATGTTTTTAGATTTTCATATATGTATGTATGTATTTTTAGATATATGTATTTTTTTATGTATGTTCAGATATGTATGTATGTTTTTTCACATGTTTTTTGTATGTATGTATGTATGTATGTATGTATTTTTTCAATTGTAATATGCATGATGTTTTAAAAATACATATATGCAAAAGTTATATTTTTAGAAAAGTTTTATCTATATATGTTCTCTGATTTAGTACATTTTAGCTTAGTTTCATTTTGAGAAAAGTTTTATATATTTAGGAAGAAGGAAGAGAAGGAAGAAGGAAGAAGAAGAAAAAGTTTTATATATGCAAAAGTTACATTTTTAGAAAAGTTTTATATATCTAGCTAGGAAAGAAAGAAGAAGAAAAGGAAGGAGAGGAAAAAGGAAAATAAGAAGAGGACGAAAGGAGAAGAAGAGGAGAGCAAGAAGAGGAGAGCAAGAAGAGGAGAAATAAATAAGAAGAAAAAGAAGAAAAAGAAGAGGAGAAGAAGAAAGGAATAGAGGAGAAGAAGCAAAATAGAAATATTCTATTTTTTCTTCTACTCCTCTATACCTTTCTTCTTCTCCTCTTTTCTTTTCTTCTTTTTTTCTTCGATCTTCTCCTCTATTCCTTTCTTCTTCTTCTCTTTTTTTTCTTCTTTGTCTTCTTATTTTTTACGGGTATGTCGTTGTCGATATACCCCCTCCGATAACTTCAACATGAGGGGGGAGGGGGGGGGGGTCGACATACCCCCTCCCCCATAACATTATTTTCAGTGATATGAATGTCGTCGTTATCGATATATATAACCCCGGCCCCTCCCTGATAACTTCGACATGAGGGGCGGTCGATATATATACCCCCTCTCGACCGCGATAACTTATACCAAAACTCTTGAGGACACCCAAACCCTAGAAAAAAACGATGTCGGTCTCCTACCCCCTCCCGCCGCGCCCCTACCCGACAAACTCTCTCGAGGCCACCCAAATTTACCAAGTTAAAAGAGCGTTGTCGTCGAGGACACCCCAAACCCTTGAAGCATTGTCAAGGCCACCGCAAACCCTTGAAGCGTTGCCGAGGCCACCCCAAAACCTAGAGAAGCGTCGAGGCCACCAATATGATTCCTTATTGCGATTAGCTAGCTAGTTCTACGTTTTTCACTAATATATCCATCTGTCATTGTTTGAATAATAATTGCCATGTTGTAAATATTTGCAGAAACTATGGAGCACCCCCGAGACGGCTAAATGTAGCGGTGTTGGGGGACATAATCGCAGCCAGAAGTGATGCCGTCTTGTCATTTCTCAACGACACCGACGGTCTGGAAGGACAGGGTGAAGAAACAGGCTATGGTGATCGAACAATGGAGGAGGAAGGACATGATTATGATGGCTCCGGTGACCGAATGCCGGTGGAAGAAGGACACCGTGATGACGGCTCCGGCGCCCGAACGGAGTCCTGCCAGGTATACATATTAATTAAGCATGTGCTTACTATAGCTAATTGATGCATTAATTGTTTTTGGTATGTACACATATTAACTCTCTTCTTTCTTCTTTTCTAGCCCTCTGGATCGAGCAAAACTTCGATAACGAGACGAGGCCCGAAGAGAAAGTGGAGCTCGGATGAAAGGTATACGATCATCGAAATCGATTGCGATGGCCAACCGATTGAACTCCTCCGGACCAAGCAAGAATTTTCTGCTCAGTGTGGGATTCTTGTTAGGGACATCATCCCGATCAGCATCGTGCAATGGTTTAAGCCTAAGGACGAAGACTCTGGGGTGTCTTATGTCGACGATAGGCAGAAAGCTGATCTTTGGACCGCGCTGAAGGCAAATATCACCCTACCGCCAGAGGAGGATCCAGAGGCTCATGCTCTTAAGAATATGGCTGAGCTATTCAGGAGGTGGAAGAATGAGCTAAAATCAACGTTTGTCGACCATGACGAGACTCCAGAATTCATCGGCCGATTTGAGAAGATCAAAGATCACTGGGACACATTTGTCGCCCAAAAAAATTCTGAGAAGGGCAAGAAGATGTCAGCGACAAACAAGATAAATGCTGCAAAGAAGAAGCATCACCATCGCACGGGGTCAGGTGGCTACCTGAAAGCCCGGCCGTTGTGGAACAAGGCTGAGAATGACTTGATTGATAAAGGGATCAAACCAGAGACATTGCGTTGGCCAGACCGTTCAAGAACTTGGTTCTTCGGGGTTGGGGGAACATTGGACCCTGAAACAGGGAAGTGCGTCTGGACGGACGAGCAGCTGAAGACACCCATCACGAGGCTTCAAGAGTTTATCAAAAAAACGCAACAAGGGACGTTTGTTCTGGACAGAGAGAACGACGAGCTCACACAGGCCCTCGGGAATCCTGAGCACCCCGGACGGACACGAGGCACGCCAGGCTCCGTTTCGTGAAAGGCTGGGTTTCCCGAGGCAGGCAGATACAAAGGCCGGGGGAGGAAGAGGAAAGTGGAGTTGACCGAAATACAGGGGCTGCACGCAAGGGTACAAGCGCTAGAGGAACGAAATGCAGTTCGCAGCTTGCGACCTGCCGAAGCTACCCCCGAAGCTACCTCGCCATCTCAGCGGAGAAGCAGTGTGGCTTCCACCGAGCTGCTTCAGGAGCCTGTCTTCACGGCTCCTGCTAGCTACCCCGTGGATGCTATCACAGAGTCTTAACATTGCCACCTTATGACGCAATGGCCGAAATTGAAAGTCAAGGCAGCTGTTGGCTCTGTTGCACCTCATGAACCTGGCGCAACTTATCACTGCTGGCCATTCCAGAAGGATATGCTAGGATGATGGCGGATGAAATAACGGATGGATTTGAGGACCTCGAGCTTGACCGCCCTACGGGTGAAGGGGAGACTCGGCTAGGTTCTTCTCTGAAGACTCCATGCCTATGGCGGAAGGAGCTCATCAACCTTACGAACTGGATGCCTCCGCCTCCTCCTCCTCCTCCTCTGGCGAGTCAGGGCACTCCGTCTCCTCCTCCGGTGAGTGATCAGGCACTCAGCCTCCTTCTCCAGTGTGTGGCGGCACTCCGCCTCCTTCTCCGCCTGCGCCGGCGCGCCCGAGCAGCCTGCCTCCTCCTTCTCCGCCTCGCCAGCAAGGGCGGAAGAGACCCGCCGCCGCTTCGGCTGCTCCAGCGCGTCGTAGTCCTTCTCCTCCGCCTCGTAAGCAAGCACGAAAGAAGACAGCCACATCCGCTCTGTCTGCTCCGACGTATAGCAGTATAGCCAGAGGCGGGAGGCAATACAGATTCAGTCCATCTCTCAAGCCTCTAGAGAAGTTACCATACGAGAGGACCATGGAGGGAACCGCGAAGATCGTGGAAACCGAAGTGACAAACTTCTTTCAAGCGGTGAAAGCAAAGAAACATCCACCTCCGGAGAAGAAGATGGATCTGGTGAAAGTAAACCGCACTATCGATGCCCTGAAGAAACCACCACCGTCTCCGCCGAAAAACAACTATGAGCGCATTACTGAAAAGGTATATAAGGAAGCGGAGCGGTTGGGAAGTACTATCAGTGATCAAAGGTTAAAAGAACGACGAGCTGGGAAAAAAATTGCCCAGCTCGGCGAACAAGCGAACCAATCGTGCCCCCCGCTCAAGGTGTCTAGCGATATCGTCGCTAATGATCCGAGGATGGTGCCCGGTTATACCAATCTTGGAGATTATCTGCCCGACGATGTACATTGTGAATTCTTGGAGGTGGACGAACACAAATACCATTACGGGAAGCCTCTCGTCAAAGATGAAAGATCTCTAACAACGATGATGCGAAGATTCCATGATTGGTACATGGAAACTTGCACAGAGTCTGGGGGGACGAATACTTTGACGCTGAGAGTTAAAGAGGAGCACGACCTCGTTGGAATTGATCTGTTGTATGTTCCATTTGAGGAGTTTTTCGCCTTTTTCAATCAAAAGGCCGTCGATAAATTAACAATATTGTGTCATTAAGTCTCTCTATATAGCTCAGCTCTTTCATTGCATGTATTTATAATTATCCTCACTATATTATGCAGATTGAAGGTCGTCGAATGCAGAAAAGCATAAATGTATGATATTGGGTTCATTAACACAAATCTCATAGATGAATATTTGGTTAAACATCAAGCCAGAGAAACCGAGGCCAACATGCTCAAATCGTTGGTAAAAAATCAAAACAAAGATATAATACTCTTTCCTTATGAATGCAAGTGAGTGTTACTGTCTTGTGCATATTCGCTTTCCCTTATTACTCAAGGTTATAGTAATGTAATTGATGAGTTATGCATGCATGCGCAGGTACCACTATATTCTCCTCGAGATTAAGCTTGAGCAGGGACTAGTAATCGTCTTAGACTCGAGACGGAAAGATCCCGAGACCTATGCGGACATGACTAAAATTCTCAACAAGTAAGTTCAATCGATCATTATCGCACCATATCGGCAACTTTTTGTTCATTTCCTGATATCAAGTAATTATTTTCTTCGTCTCGCAGGGTTTGGAAAGTATTCACCGCACAATCTCCAGGACTGCCGAGGGAGCTGCGATTTACATACCCGAAAGTAAGTACTACTAGCTAGCCAGTTTCGTGCATCTCCCATTGATTCTAGCTACTTTCATCAAGCCATTTATAATGCTTTCATTATCAGTTTGATTGACCTGTATTTCTCGTAAAGTGCTTGTGGCAGGAACAAGGGAATGATTACTGTGGATACTACGTGTGTGAGTTCATCTACAACGCGACTTGCAAAAATAAGCGGGGCCACTCTAAAAGCCAATATGAGGTGCGTAAGCAATAATATTCATAATTTCATTTTATTACACCATCATTTATGTAGAGTTTCATTCATATATATGTATCAACCGACCCCTTCTTCAAATTAGATGTGGCAGATGCGGAATGAACTCCTACCACAAGATCGCATCAAAGCAATTCAAGAGGAATTGGCGGGGTTCTTTCTTACCACGTCATCAATAAAGACGGAGAATACCATGTTGCACCTGAGTTCATATATAATTAGGGGATTATATATATATTGTAAGAGATCTTAATATTGTATATATGTAGCCAGTACGTAGCGTCGGATAGATATATGAAAACTTGTTGTTCGCCCAATCTCTCAGAGAAGGAGAGGTCGATATCACTTCTCTCGGTATGCATATGTTCATGACGAACTTCTGTACTTAATGGTTTCCTTCATTTTCTTACTAGCTAGCGTGTCGAGGGCCTCTCTATATGTATAGTACGTAGCATCAACCAAGCACGGAGATAAGAGAGGACACTTCTCTCTATTAGCTAGCTAACACCCTAAAGTAACCCCCCAAAACACCCAAAACCACCCTTTTTAAATAAAAAAACAAAAACCTCAACTCCTGCCAGCTGCTGACGCGTGGATGCCTTTTGGTCCCAGTTGGTGCCACCAATCGGGACCAAAGACCCTCCTGCCTGGGCTCGCCGCAGCGGCCACATGGAGGCCCATCTGTCCCGGTTCATGTAAGAACCGAGACTAAAGGCTTAGGGCTTTAGTAACGACCCTTTAGTCCCGGCTCCCCAACCCGGACAGATGGGTTACGAACCGGGGCAAATGGCCCTTTTTCTACTAGTGAATAGGAATGCAACTCCAGAAGATGTAATACTAAGAACAATCCGGCCATCTGATCTCAATGTTTTAATAATTGTATTCCACAGAAATGTTTTGCCAATATCTCCATTGCCTGAAACGAAATACACCCTTCAGCTTAGTTGTTAACAGCTTGTATTATTCCATTGTATATAGCTCTTTGATCGTTGTTCAGTTTAGCATGCAAAGACAAAGATACAACGAGCAAAATATCCTTGGCATACCTCATCTTCTCACCCAACAATCTACTAACACACTCTTTATTCATAGGCACACACCGAGGAGTTATATTAAACATAGCCAATTACTGATCATTCTATGAAAATATGAAAGATATCTCGGTATTTCATATGGTGCATTGTCAAAAACTACAGAGCCTATATAATATATCCTCTGCCATGCTTGGCCACTATCTGTCAACATTAAAATTATAATACAATTGCTTGGCTTGTCATCGGGGTTGTGCATGATGAAATACTTCGTGTGATGAAGATGGAGCATAGTCAGACTATATGATTTTGTAGGGATAACTTTCTTTCGCCATGTTATTTTGAGAAGACATGATTGCTTTATCGGTATGCTTGAAGTATTTTTTTTATGTCAATATTAAACTTTTGTTTTGAATCTTATGGATCTGAATATTCATGCCACAATAAAGGTAGCATTCACATAAAAAATTCTATTTTTATCATTTACCTACTCGAGAACGAGCAGGAATTAAGCTTGGGGATGCTTGATACGTCTCCAACGTATCTATAATTTTTTATTGTTCCATGCTATTATATTACCTGTTATGGATGTTTTATATGCATTAATATGCTATTTTATATTATTTTTGGGACTAACCTATTAACCTAGAGCCCAGTGCCAGTTTTTTTCTTTTTGCATGTTTTTGAGTTTTACAGAAAAGGAATATCAAATGGAGTTCAAACGTAATAAAAATTTCACATTGGTTTTTTCTTGGACCAGAAGACATCCAGGAGACCTGGAGAGGGGTCACGAGGACTCCCGAGGAGGCGACAAGCTTGCTAGGTGCACCGCTGGGGGCGCTGAGGGCTTGTGCGCCCCTCGTGTTTCCTCTAACCCTAATTCTTGCTCTATGAATTCTCAAATATTTCCAAACCATCAGAGGGATCTGATGACCCACAAGTATAGGGGATCTATCGTAGTCCTTTTGATAAGTAAGAGTGTAGAACCCAACGAGGAGCAGAAGGAAATGACAAGCGGTTTTCAGTAAGGTATTCTCTGCAAGCACTGAAATTATCGGTAACAGATAGTTTTGTGATAAGGTAAATGGTAACGAGCAACAAGTAATAAAAGTAAATAAGGTGCGGAAAGGTGGCCCAATCCCTTTTGTAGCAAAGGACAAGCCTGGACAATTTCTTATATAAAGGAAAACGCTCCCGAGGACACATGGGAATTATCGCCAAGCTAGTTTTCATCACGCTCATATGATTCGCGTTCGGTACTTTGATAATTTGATATGTGGGTGGACCGGTGCTTGGGTGCTGCCCTTACTTGGACAAGCATCTCACTTATGATTAACTCCTAATGCAAGCATCCGCAACTACAAAAGAAGTATTAAGGTAAACCTAACCATATCATGATCCAAATCAGCCCCTTACGAAGCAACGCATAAACTAGGGTTTAAGCTTCTGTCACTCTAGCAACCCATCATCTACTTATTACTTCCCAATGCCTTCCTCTAGGCCCAAATAATGGTGAACTGTCATGTAGTCGACGTTCACATAACACCACTAGAGGAGAGACAACATACATCTCATCAAAATATCAAACGAATACCAAATTCACATGACTACTAATAGCAAGACTAATCCCATGTCCTCAGGAACAAACGTAACTACTCACAAATCATATTCATGTTCATAATCATAGGTGTATTAATATGCATATAGGATCTGAACATATAATATTCCACCAAGTAAACCAACTAGCATCAACTACAAGGAGTAATCAACACTACTAGCAACCAACAGGTACCAATCTCAGACTTAGGGACAAGAATTGGATACAAGAGATGAACTAGGGTTTGAGAGGAGATGGTGCTGGTGAAGATGTTGATGAAGATTGACCCCCTCCCGATGAGAAGATCATTGGTGATGATTTCCCCCTCCCGGAGGGAAGTTTCCCCGGTAGAACAGCTCCGCCGGAGCCCTAGATTGGTCCCGCCAAGGTTCCGCCTCGTGCCGGTGGAGTCTCGTCCCGTAAGCTTGCTTCTGACATTTTCTCGGACGAAAGACTTCATATAGCAGAAGATGGGCACCGGAGGGCCACCAGGGGGGCCACGAGGCAGGGGGCGCGCCCAGGGGGGTAGGGCGCGCCCCCACCCTCATGGCCAGGGTGTGGGCCCCCTCTCGTATTTTCTTCGCTCATTATTTTTTTTATTTCCCAAAAATAACTTCTGTGGAGTTTCAGGACTTTTGGAGTTGCGCAGAATAGGTCTCCAATATTTTCTCCTTTTCCAACCCAGAATTCCAGCTGCCGGCATTCTCCCTCTTCATGTAAACCTTGTAAAATAAGAGAGAAAATACATAAGTATTGTGACATAATGTGTAATAACAGTCCATAATGCGATAAATATCAATATCAAAGCATGATGCAAAATGGACGTATCAACTCCCCCAAGCTTAGACCTCACTTGTCCTCAAGCGAAAGCCGAAATCAAAAAATATGTCCACATGTGTAGAGATAGAGGTGTCGATAAAATAAAATACGGACATGAGGGCATCATGATCATTTTTATAACAACAACATATATGAATATTGTCATATGAATTCTTATGATAAAGTAACAATCTATTCACAATGTCAAGTAGGAATCAAAAACTTTATTGAGAACTAACTAACTATAATCTCAGTCATTGAAGCAATTGCAATTTATCATAACATCGGAAAGAGTCTATGTAAGAGCTTTTCAGCAAGTGCACATACTCAACTATCATTTAGTCTTTAACAATTTCTAACACTCACACAATACTTATGGTTATGGAGTTTTAATCGGACACAGAGAAAGATAGGGGCTTATAGTATCGCCGCCCAACCTTTTACCTCAAGGGTAATGTCAACAATAATTGCTCATGCTAACTTACATCCAATTAGATATATATATATATAAACACTATTCTAATCACGGGATCAGAATAATATTCTGATCACAACCTGAACTGCCTGAGTAACGCGCGTGACCTCCTCTGTGAACTAGGCTGAACTTCCGCCAACATTGCCCAAATGGGGCTTGAGATATACCGTTGGAAAGCTATGGACACCAATATCATGACCCAACTTAAAATTTTGGCAAAATATAAGCGGTTTAAGAGCAGTTTTAAAAACCGTTTTTTCTTCACACAAAAAACGTGAATCGTATTTTTTATCGCATTTCTAAACCGTTTGTCGGAACGAGGCATATAATATGGCGTTGGAAAGCTGCTGCAAAACCGCTCCTTCCACATGTTGAAAGTTTTCTCTAATTCCCTATGGTTAAAGAGTAATTTTAAAAAACGTAAAATTTCGTAAACCGAACAGCTGAGTTCATTTTTTCGATGTCATTTCTAAACGGCTAATCCAATGGAGGCATATGATATGGTGTTGGAAAGCTAACCGTGTGTCCGAATGCAGCAAATGATATGGCGTTGGAAAGCTTGAACAAATGCGAAACTTTTTGGTATGTATTATTTCTCCCAATTCTTTACGGTTTTAAGTCAGTTTCGAAAATGGCGAAAAAGGTATTTTCGCCAGATTTTCTATTTAACTTTATCGGAATGGCGCAAATAATATACCGCTGAAAAGCTAAGAAAAATGCGAAACTTTTTCATGTTGACAGTTTTCTCTCATTCCTAACCGTTTTCAAGTAATTTCAAAAACGGCGAGATCATTCGTTCTTCCTTTATCGCGGAACAGATTCACCAAAAATGCATCGCGTGAAGTACCTGAACTTCTCGGTATTAAACCTTGAACTTCACTCTGTTTTTCACGTGCTTTTTTTTCTCGTATATCTCTATCCACTGCTCCTAGCTCTCCATCCACTCACCAGAATTGAGCAAGTGATATACCGATGGAAAGCTGCTGTAAACACGCAACTTTCCCGTGTTGATTATTTTTTCATACTCGCAACGATTTTAAAAGTTTTTCATCTGAAATTCATTCAGCATAGTAGTTGAATTTCATGTTGTTTTCACGTTGAACTTCTGTGACGGATTTTTGTTTGTACATGCGCCTGAACTTCCCTCTGTACGAACCCGACCTTCGGGCTATCTTTGCAACCGTGGCTTCCCCCGTGAATTATTCTGGTTAGTAGTGTTCTATATAATGTTAGTGTAATCCAGAAAGGCTTTTAGCAACTAAATACCGGTTTTAAATAGAAATCTCGCTCGCTGGCGGATTTTGCTCTAGGGTCGTTATGAAATTGCGTTTTTTTTTACAATTTTACTGTCTGATTTGTTCGACCTGAACTTCCCCTAGTGCTAGGTTGAACTTCCGTCAATATTGCCCAAATGGGGCTTGCGATATATCGTTGGAAAGCTATGGACACCAGTATCATGACGCAACTTAAAATTTTGGCAAAATGTAAGTGGTTTAAGAGCAGTTTTTGAAAACCGTTTTTCCTTCATAAAAAAAATGTGAATCGTATTTTTTATCGCATTTCTAAACCATTTATTGGAATGACGCGAATAATATGGTGTTGAAAAGCTGCTGTAAAACCGCTCCTTCCACATGCTGAAAGTTTTCTCTAATTCCTTATGGTTAAAGAGTAATTTGGAAAATCGTAAAATTTCGCAAACCGAACAACCGAGTTCATATTTTTGATGGCATTTCTAAACGGCTAATCCAATTAAAAAAATTATATGGTGTTGGAAAGCTTATGAAAATGCGCTACTTTTTCATGTTGAATGTTTTTTGTAATTTTGAATGGTTTAAAATAAATTTAGAAAACAATACAAGTTCTAGCGAATTTGTATTTTTGAGCTAATTTTTTAACCGTATGTCCGAATACAGCAAATGATATATATATATCAGGATCGTACCAACACAATGCGCTTGCCAAAGGATAAAATGTAAAAAGGGAAAGGTGAAGATCACCATGACTCTTGCATAGGGTAGGAGATAAAAGTAAAATATAGGCCCTTCGCAGAGGGAAGCAGAGGTTGTCATGTGCTTAAGGGTTGGATGCACAAAGTCTTATTGCGAAAGAACGTCACTTTATATTGCCACTTGTGATATGGACCTTTATTATGCAAATTACGCTTTTATTACTTCTACATCACAAGATCGTATAAAGCTTATTTTCTCCCTCACTAATAAATCATACATATTTAGAGAGCAATTTTTGTTGCTTTCACAACGACAACTTAGTTGAAGGATCTTACTCAATCCATAGGTAGATATGGTGGAATCTCATGGCAAAACTGGGTTTAAGGGTATTTGGAAGCACAAGTAGTATCTCTACTTGGTGCGAAGGATTGGCTAGCATGAGGGGGAAAGGCAAGCTCAACATGTTGGATGATCCATGACAATATACCTTATTTTAGATATAAGAAAACATAACCCATTACGTTGTCTTCCTTGTCCAACATCAACTCTTTAGCATGTCATATTTTAATGAGTGCTCACAATCATAAAAGATGTCCAAGATAGTATATTTATATGTGAAACCTCTCTTTCTTTATTCCTTCCTATTAATTGCAACGATGACCAAAACTATGTTTGTCAACTCTCAACAACTTTTAATCATCATACTCTCTATGTGTGAAGTCATTACTATCCATAAGATCCATGTGATCTCTTTATTTCTTTTTACTTCTTTCCTTTTCTTATTATTCACCCAAGATCATAGCAAGATAATCAAGCCCTTGACTCAAAACTAATCTTTATTATATAGATCACGGACTCGATTACATAGAGAGATCATAAAGCAAAACTCAAGACTAGATCACACTAAAACTTTATTCTACTAGATCAAGATATTACCAAAAGGATCGAACTAAGAAAAACGGTAAAGATGGGAGTGTGATGATGATACGATACCGGGGCATCTCCCCCAAGCTTGGCAGTTGCCAAGGGGAGTGCCCATACCCATGTGCTTATGCCTCCTTCTTCAGGGACAGAGAGGATGGTGGTGGTGGTGGATAGTCGCACATCGAGCGTAAGAGATCCTCCAACCTGCGAATAATGCCCTTAAGTGCGACGATATGCTCCTTCAACAAAATATTTTCACTTGTGAGATACTTGTTTTGTATACGAGCTAGCTCAATAATCTTGAAAGCTTCAATCTCAGTCGGGGTAAAGAGAGGTGGAAGGATGTTTTCTTCTTCTGCTGCCGGGGCTTGATCCTCCATATCCTTCTTGATCCCATCATCCTTGTTGATCTCCCTGGTTTCTTCTCTCTTCAGCTCTATCTTCATTAGCCAAGCATCGTTGTCACCATTGTTGGAGGAGGGGGACGACATGATGCTTGGCCTTGACAAATCTGACAGAAAACAGCTCGAAACAAAAATAGAGGATAATTGCGTGATACGTTGGTCAAAACCTTCAGGAGATTATATAATGAATTTTTACCGACTGTAAGAAGTATCATGCAAGAAAACGGAGTCCGGAGAGTGCACGGGGTGCCCACGAGGCAGGGGGGCGCGCCCAGGGGGGTAGGGCGCTCCCTCCACCCTCGTGGAGGCCTCGTGTCCTTCCCGGACTGCTTCTTATTTTCATATTTTCTTAAATATTCCAAAATGGAGAAAAATTGCCAATAGAACTGTTTTGGAGTCGGTTTACTTACGTACCACATACCTATTCCTTTTTGGAGTCTGAAACATTCTGGAAAGTGTCCCTTATGTATTCCTCCGGGGTTACGGTTTCAATAACATTGGTTTCAACATTTATGGGATTACCTGAGATATAATGTTTGATTATTTGACCGTTCACCACCTTCGGATTTGTGCCTTCGAAATTGTTGATTTTTATGGCACCGGAACGATAGACTTCCTCGATAACGTAAGGGCCTTCCCGCTTAGAGAAAAATTTTCCTGCAAAAAATCTTAAGCGAGAGTTGAATAGCAACACATAATCTCCTACATTAAACTATCGCTTTTGTGTCCTTTTGTCATGCCATCTTTTAACTTTTTCTTTAAATAGTTTGGCATTTTCATAAGCCTGGGTTCTCCATTCATCAAGTGAACTAATGTCAAATAACCTCTTCTCACCGGCAAGTTTAAAATCATAGTTGAGCTCTTTGATAGCCCAATATGCCTTATGTTCAAGTTCGAGAGGTAAGTGACATGCTTTTCCATAAACCATTTTATACGGAGACATACCCATAGGATTCTTATATGTAGTTCTATAAGCCCATAATGCATCATCAAGTTTCTTGGACCAATTCTTTCTAGATCTATTAACAGTCTTTTGCAAAATTAATTTGAGCTCTCTATTACTCAATTCTACTTGACCACTAGACTGTGGGTGATACGGAGATGCAATTCTATGATTAACGTCATACTTAGCAAGCATTTTACGGAAAGCACCATGAATAAAGTGTGAACCACCATCAGTCATTAAATATCTAGGGACTCCAAACCTCGGAAAAATAACTTCTTTAAGCATCTTAATAGAGGTGTTATGATCGGCACTACTAGTTGGAATAGCTTCTACCCACTTAGTAACGTAATCAACAGCAACTAAATATGTATATATCCATTAGAGGCAGGAAACGGTCCCATATAATCAAAGCCCCAAATATCAAATGGTTCAATAACAAGTGAATAATTCATAGGCATTTCTTGACGTCTACTAATATTACCTATTCTTTGACCTTCATCACAAGACATGACAAAGTTACGAGCATCCTTGAAGAGAGTAGGCCAATAAAAACCGGATTGCAATACCTTATGTGCAGTTCTATCTCCAGTGTGGTGCCCTCCATAAGCCTCGGAGTGACACTTGCGTAGGATCTGTTCCCGTTCATGCTCAGGTACGCAACGTCTAATAACACCATCTACTCCTTTATAAAGATGTGGATCATCCCAGAAGTAATGTCTTAAATCATAGAAAAACTTTTTCTTTTGCTGGTATGTGAAACTAGGTGGTATAAATTTAGCAACAATATAATTAGCATAATCAACATACCATGGAGAAGTACGAGAAGCATTTATGACAACTAATTGTTCATCAGGAAAGCTATCATCAATAGGTAGTGGGTCATCAAGAACATTCTCTAACCTAGAGAAGTTGTCTGCAATGGGGTTCTCAGCTCCCTTTCTATCAATAATATGTAAATCAAATTCTTGTAGCAAGAGAACCCATCTAATAAGTCTATGTTTAGCATCTCTATTTTCCATAAGATATTTAATAGCAGCATGATCAGTGTGAATAGTTACTTTAAAATCAACAATGTAGGATCTGAACTTATCACATGCAAATACAACTGCTAAAAATTCTTTTTCAGTAGTAGCATAATTTCTCTGGGCAGTGTCTAGAGTTTTACTAGCATATTAAATAACATTTAATTTCTTATCAACTCTTTGCCCTAGAACAACACCTACAGCATAATCGCTAGCATCACACATAATTTCAAAAGGCAAATTCCAATCAGGTGGCTGAACGATAGGTGCAGAAATCAAAGCTTTCTTATGTATTTCAAATGCTTCTACACAATCATCACCGAAGACAAAGGGTATATCTTTTTGTAATAAATTATTCAGAGGCTGAGAAATTTTTGAGAAGTCCTTAATGAACCTCCTGTAAAAACCGGCATGACCAAGGAAACTTCTTATACATTTGATGTCCTTGGGACACGACATATTCTCAATAGCATCAACCTTAGCTTTATCAACTTTAATACCTCTTTCAGAAATTTTATGCCCCAAGACAATGCCTTCATTGACCATAAAGTGGCACTTCTCCCAGTTCAAGACAAAATTAGTTTCCTCACATCTCTGCAAAAGTCGATCAAGGTTGCTCAAGCAATCATCAAAAGAGGATCCATAAACGGAGAAATCATCCATGAAAACCTCACATATCTTTTCACAAAAGTCAAAGAATATAGCCATCATGCATCTTTGAAAGGTAGCAGGTGCATTACATAAACCAAAAGGCATACGTCTATAAGCAAAACTACCGAAAGGGCAAGTAAAAGTGGTCTTTGATTGATCATCACTGACACAGGTTTTGAGAGAAACCAGAGTAACCATCTAGAAAGCAAAAATGTGTATGTTTGGATAATCTTTCTAGCATTTGATCAATAAAAGGTAAGGGGTAATGATCTTTTTAGTAGCTTTATTTAATTTGCGGAAATAAATTACCATCCTATAACCTGTAATAATTCTTTGCGGCATCAATTCATCTTTATCATTAGGAACGTCAGTAATACCTCCCTGCTTAGGGACACAATGGACAGGACTTACCCACTGACTATCAGCGACGGGATAAATAATACCTCCCTCAAGAAGCTTTAATATTTCCTTTCTTACCACTTCTTTCATCTTAGGATTCAGCCGTCGTTGGTGACCACGAACTGGTTTGGCGTCTTTCTCCAAATTTATTTTATGTTGACATGCATAGAGTGGGACTAATGCCCTTAAGATCATCAAGAGTATATCCAACAGCAGCGTGGTGCTTCTTCAGAGTTTTCAATAATCTCTCTTCTTCATGCTCTGAAAGGTTAGCACTAATAATAACAGGATATATCTTCTTTTCATCAAGGTAAGCATATTTAAGAGTATCAGGTAATGATTTAAGCTCAAACACGGGATCACCCTTGGGTGGAGGAGGATCCCCTAGGATTTCAATAGGCAAGTTGTGTTTCAGAGTAGATTCCTGTTTAAAGAACACTCCATCTATTTCCCTTCTTTCATTCATAAACATATCGTTTTCATGGTCAAGCAAATATTGTTCTAAGGGATCATTAGGAGGCACTGCAATAGAAGCAAGGCAAATAATTTCATCTTTACTAGGCAATTCCTCTTCATGATATTGTCTAGTAAATTTAGAGAAATTAAACTCATGAGACATATCACCTAGACCAATAGTAACAACATCCTTTTCGCAGTCTATCCTAGCATTAACAGTGTTCAATAAAGGTCTACCAAATATAATGGGACAAAAGCTATCTTGTGGGGAACCAAGAACGATAAAATCAGCTTTATATTTAGTTTTCCCACACAAGACTTCAACATCTCTAACAATCCCCATTAGTGAAATAGTATCTCTATTAGCAAGTTTAATTGTGACATCAATATCTTCTAACTCAAGGGGTGCAATATCATGCAGAATTTCTTTGTATAAGGAATGAGGTATTGCACTTGCACTAGCAGCCATATCACATAAGCCATGATAACAATGATCTCCTATTTTAACAGAAATAACGGGCATGCCTACAACATGTCTATGTTTATCTGCAGCAGTAGGCTTAGCAATCCTAGCAGTTTCATCACAGAAGTAAATAACATGCCCATCAATATTATCAGCCAAGAGATCCTTAACAATAGCAATATTAGGTTCAACTTTAACTTGCTCAGGAGGTGTATAAGTTCTAATATTGCTTTTACGAACCACAGTTGAAGCTTTAGCATGATCCTTTATTCTAACAGGGAAAGGTAGTTTCTCAACATAAGTAGTAGGAACAATAGGATCATTATAAGTGATAGTCTTTTCTTCAACTTTAATAGGTTAAACTACTTTTACTTCTATGGGAGGATGCTATTTGAACCACTTCTCTTTAGGGAGATCAACATGAGTAGCAAATGATTCACAAAAAGAAGCTACTATCTCAGAGTCAAATCCATATTTAGTGCTAAACTTACGGAAAACATCGGTATCCATAAAGATTTAACACAATCAAACTTAGGTGTTATACCTGACTCCTTACCTTCGTCGAGATCCCAATCTTCAGAGTTGCGTTTAATTCTTTCCAATAAATCCCATTTAAATTCAATAGTCTTCATCATATAAGAGCCAGAACAAGAAGTATCGAGCATGGTGCGATTATTGTCAGAAAGCCGAGCATAAAAATTTTGAATAATTATTTCTCTTGGGAGCTCATGATTGGGGCATGAATATAACATTGATTTAAGCCTCCCCCAAGCTTGAGCGATGCTTTCTCCTTCGCGAGGCCAAAAATTATATATATAATTGCGATCACGATGAACAAGATGCATAGGATAAAACTTCCGTGAAATTCCAATTTCAATCGTTTATAGTCCCAAGATCCCGTATCATCACATAGCCTATACCATGTCAATGCGTCTCCCGTCAAAGATAAAGGGAAAACCTTCTTATTAATAACATCATCGGGTATACCTGCAAGCTTAAATAATCCACAAACTTCATCCACATAGATTAAGTGTAAATCAGGAGGCGACAAGCTTGCTAGGCGCACCGCGGTGTGGGGGGAGGGGCTGAGGGCTTGTGCGCCCCTCGGGTGTCCTCTAACCCTAATTCTTTCTCTATGAATTCTCAAATATTTCCAAACCATCAGAGGGATCCGATGACCCACAAGTATAGGGGATCTATCGTAGTCCTTTCGATAAGCAAGAGTGTCAAACCCAACGAGGAGCAGAAGGAAATGACAAGCGGTTTTCAGTAAGGTATTCTCTGCAAGTACTAAAATTATCGGTAACAGATAGTTTTGTGATAAGGTAAATGGTAATGAGCAACAAGTATTAAAAGTAAATAAGGTGCAGCAAGGTGTCCCAATCCCTTCTGTACCAAAGGACAAGCCTGGGCAATTTCTTATATAAAGGAAAACGCTCTCGAGGACACATGGGAATCATCGTCAAGCTAGTTTTCATCACGCTCATATGATTCGCGTTCGGTACTTTGATAATTTGATATGTGGGTGGACCGGTGCTTGGGTGCTGCCCTTACTTGGACAAGCATCCCACTTATGATTAACTCCTAATGCAAGCATCCGCAACTACAAAAGAAGTATTAAGGTAAACCTAACCATATCATGAAACATATGGATCCAAATCAGCCCTTACGAAGCAACGCATAAACTAGGGTTTAAGCTTCTGTCACTCTAGCAACCCATCATCTACTTATTACTTCCCAATGCCTTCCTCTAGGCCCAAATAATGGTGAAGTGTCATGTAGTCGACGTTCACATAACACCACTAGAGGAGAGACAACATACATCTCATCAAAATATCGAACGAATACCAAATTCACATGACTACTAATAGCAAGACTTCTCTCATGTCCTCAGGAACAAACGTAACTACTCACAAATCATATTCATGTTCATAATCAGAGGGGTATTAATATGCATATAGGATCTGAAAATATAATCTTCCACCAAGTAAACCAACTACCATCAACTACAAGGAGTAATAAACACTACTAGCAACCTACAGGTACCAATCTCAGACTTAGGGACAAGAATTGGATACAAGAGATGAACTAGGGTTTGAGAGGAGATGGTTCTGGTGAAGATGTTGATGAAGATCGACCCCCTCCCGATGAGAGGATCGTTGGTGATGACGTTGGCGATGATTTCCCCCTCCCAGAGGGAAGTTTCCCCGGCAGAACAGCTCCGCCAGAGCCCTAGATTGGTTCCTCCAAGGTTCCGCCTCGTGGCGGCAGAGTCTCGTCCCGTAAGCTTGCTTCTAATTTTTTTCTCGGACGAAAGACTTCATATAGCAGAAGATGGGCACCGGAGGGCCACCAGGGGGCCTGTCGGTGTCAAAACCGGCGGATCTCGGGTAGGGGGTCCCGAACTGTGCGTCTAAGTCTAATGGTAACAGGAGGCAGGGGACACAATGTTTACCCAGGTTCGGGCCCTCTCGATGGAGGTAATACCCTACTTCCTGCTTGATTGATCTTGATGATATGAGTATTACAAGAGTTGATCTACCACGAGATCGTAGAGGCTAAACCCTAGAAGCTAGCCTATGATTATGATTGTGATCGTTATTGTTGTCCTACAGACTAAACCCTCCGGTTCATATAGACATCGGAGGGGGCTAGGGTTACACAGAGTCGGTTACAGAGAAGGAGATCTACATATCCGAATCGCCAAGCTTGCCTTCCGCGCAAAGGAGAGTCCTCACCGGACACGGGACGAAGTCTTCAATCTTGTATCTTCATAGTCCAATAGTCCGACCAAAGTACATAGTCCGACTGTCCGAGGACCCCCTAATCCAGGACTCCCTCAGTAGCCCTTGAACAGGCTTCAATGACGATGAGTCCGGCGCGCAGATTGTCTTCGGCATTGCAAGGTGGGTTCCTTTTCCAAATACTCCATAGAAGATTTTGAACACAAGGATCGTGTCCGGCTCTGCAAAACAAATTCCACATACCACCGTAGAGAGTATAATATTCCACAAATCTAATCTGCCGACAACTTTTCATAATGTGACATCCTGCCATGGTCCGAGCATTACGAACCGTTTTTCCGAGCCTGCCACTGTACGTGTTACGATGCGGTTTTATTGGCACGTCTTGTCCAAGCAGAGATCGTGTTCCCCTTATCACGGGATTCTCATCAATACGGGTGTGGGTAACCCAATCGTGCTTGTTAGTATGACTCCTCGATTTTAGGCAAGTTCCAAACGGCCACGCGGAGGACGCTTGATATTCACCCTCTTTATAAAGGGGCCAAGGCCTGTCCTTTTCTTCCCACGCTCGATCCTTGTCTTCCCCCACCTCGAGTTCCAACACCCAAGGCTCAGGCTAAGCACTTCAGACCTTCAACCATGTCCGGATCCAATCTTCAAGGTCGGTGGATGGCCTCCTCTGTCACAGAGGAGGACTTCAAGAAGCTAAGGGAAGCCAGGTATCTGACCGCCGAAATCCCGCACAGGCTGCCTGCTCAAGGGCAGGTCATCCCCACTCCCGAACACAACGAGAGTGTCGTATTTGTTTCCCACTTCCTCCGAGGGCTAGGCTTTAATCTTGATCCCTTTGTTAGAGGGCTTATGTTCTATTACGGGCTCGATTTCCATGATCTGGCTCCAGATTCCATCCTTCACATCTCGTCATATATCGTCGTGTATGAGGCCTTCCTCCGCATCACCCCACACTTCGGCTTATGGCTCAAGACCATCAATGTGAAGCCGAAGACGATCGATAGGTGACACGCAGAATGAGAAGGTGCGATAATAAGCAAAGGCGCCGATGCTCTATGGCCAAAGGGTTCCTTCCCGGAGGCGTCCAACTTATGGCAACGGGAGTGGTTCTACATCACAGCTCCCCGAGGTACAAAGTGGGCGGCTGATATGTCTCCAACGTATCTATAATTTTTGATTGCTCCATGCTATATTATCTACTGTTTTGGACCATATTGGGCTTTATTTTCCAATTTTATATTACTTTTCGGACTAACCTATTAACCGGAGGCCCAAATTAATTGCTGTTTTTACCTACTTCAGAGTTTCGAAGAAACGGAATATCAAACGGAGTCCAAACGGAATGAAACCTTCGGGAACATGATTTTCTCACCGAACATGATCCAGGAGACTTGGACCCCCCGTCAAGAAAGCCAGGAGGTGGCCACGAGGGTGGGGGCGCGCCCTACCCCCTGTATGCGCCCCCGCCTCGTGGGCCCCGTTGCTCCACCGACGCATTCCTTCCTCCTATAAATACCCACGCACTCGAACGATCAGATACGGAGCCAAAAACCTAATTCCACCGCCGCAACTTTCTGTATCCACGAGATCCTATCTTGGGGCCTATTTTGGAGCTCCGCCGGAAGGGGAATCCACCATGAAGGGCTTCTACATCATCATAGCATCTTCGATGAAGTGTGAGTAATTTACCTCAGACCTTCGGGTCCATAGTTAGTAGCTAGATGGCTTCTTCTCTCTTTTTGGATCTCAATACAATGTTCTCCCCCTCTCTCGTGGATATCTATTCGATGTAATCTTCTTTTTGCGGTGTGTTTGTTGAGATCGATGAATTGTGGGTTTATGATCAAGATTATCTATGAGCAATATTGGAATCTTCTCTGAATTATTTTATGTATGATTGGTTATCTTTGCAAGTCTCTTCGAATTATCCGCTTGGTTTGGCCAACTAGATTGGTAGTTCTTGCAATGGGAGAAGTGCTTAGCTTTGGGTTCAATCTTGCGGTGTCCTTTCCCAAAGGATGTTAGGGCAGCAAGGCACGTATTGTATTGTTGCCATCGAGGATAACAAGATGGGGTTTTTATCATATTGCATGAATTTATCCCTCTACATCATGTCATCTTGCTTAAGGCATTACTCTGTTTTCATTAACTTAATACTCTAGATGCATGCTGGATAGCGGTCGATGAGTGGAGTAATAGTAGTAGATGTAGGCAGGAGCCGGTCTACTTGTCTCGGACGTGATGCCTATATACATGATCATACCTAGATACTCTCATAACTATGCTCAATTCTGTCAATTGCTCAACAGTAATTCGTTCACCCAATCGTAAAATACTTATGCTCTTGAGAGAAGCCACTAGTAAAATCTATGGCCCCGGGTCCATTCTCTATCATATTAATCTTCCATCACTTTATTATTGCTTTGCTTTTTACTTTGCCTTTTATTTTACCTTGCATCTTTATACCAAAATACCAAAATATTATCTATCATCTCTATCAGATCTCACTCTAAGTAAGTGACCGTGAAGGGATTGACAACCCCTAATCGCGTTGGTTGCATGGAGCTATTTGTTTTGTGTAGGTACGAGGGACTCGCGCGTGGCCTCCTACTGGATTGATACCTTGGTTCTCAAAAACTGAGGGAAATACTAACGCTACTTTGCTGCATTATCCTCTCCTCTTCGGGGAAATCCAACGCAAGCTCAAGAGGTAGCAAGAAGTATTTCTGGCGCTGTTGCCGGGGAGTCTATGCAAAAGTCAACATACCAAGTACCCATCACAATCCCTTATCTCTCGCATTACATTATTTTTTCCACTTGCCTCTCGTTTTCCTCTCCCCCACTTCACCCTTGCCGTTTTATTCGCCCTCTCTTTTTTGTTTGCCTTTTTTTAGCTTGCTTTTTGTTTGCTTGTGTGTTGGATTGCTTGCTTGTCACGATGGCTCAAGATAATACCAAATTGTGTGACTTTACCAATACCAACAATAATTTCCTTAGCACCCCGATTGCTCCTCTTGCCAATACTGAATCTTGTGAAATCAATACTGCTTTATTGAATCTTGTTATGAAAGATCAATTCGCCGGCCTTCCTAGTGAAGATGCCGCTACTCATCTAAATAGCTTCGTTGATTTATGTGATATGCAAAAGAAGAGGGATTTTGACAATGATGTTGTTAAATTGAAGCTATTTCCTTTTTCGCTTAGAGATCATGCTAAAGCTTGGTTTTCATCTTTGCCTAAAAATAGTATTGATTCTTGGAACAAGTGCAAAGATGCTTTTATCTCTAAGTATTTTCCTCCCGCTAAGATTATCTCTCTTAGAAACGATATTATGAACTTTAAGAAACTTGATCATGAACTTGCTGCACAAGCTTGGGAGAGGATGAAATTAATGATACGTAATTTCCCTACTCATGGTTTGAATTTGTGGATGATTATACAAAAAATTTATGCCGGTTTGAATTTTGCTTCTAGAAACTTTTTAGATTCGGCCGTGGGAGGCACTTTTATGGAAATTGATGACCCACAAGTATAGGGGATCTATCGTAGTCCTTTCGATAAGTAAGAGTGTCGAACCCAACAAGGAGCAGAAGGAAATGATAAGTGGTTTTCAGCAAGCTATTCTCTGCAAGTACTGAAATACGTGGTACCAGATAGTTTTGTGATAAGATAATTTGTAACAAGCAACAAGTAATAAAAGTAAATAAAGTGCAGCAAGGTGGCCCAATCCTTTTTGTAGCAAAAGACAAGCATGTACAAACTCTTATATAAGGAAAAGCGCTCCCGAGGACACATGGGAATATCGTCAAGCTTGTTTTCATCACGTTCATATGATTCGCGTTCGGTACTTTGATAATTTGATATGTGGGTGGACCGGTGCTTGGGTGCTGTTCTTACTTGAACAAGCATCCCACTTATGATAACCTATATTGCAAGCATCCGCAACTACAACAAAAGTATTAAGGTAAACCTAACCATATCATGAAACATATGGATCCAAATCAGCCCCTTACGAAGCAACACATATACTAGGGTTTAAGCTTCTGTCACTCTAGCAACCCATCATCTACTTATTACTTCCCAATACCTTCCTCTAGGCCCAAATAATGGTGAAGTGTTATGTAGTCGATGTTCACCTAACACCACTAGAGGCTAGACAACATACATCTCATCAAAATATCAAACGAATACCAAATTCACATGACTACTAATAGCAAGACTTCTCCCATGTCCTCAGGAACAAACGTAACTACTCATAAAGCATATTCATGTAATGCTCCACATCTCCATAGACCTTAGGGTCTGCAAGGTAATCAGCCACATATTTTTTCCCTTCCGAATCCCGGGACGACATGTTGCTCTAATCTGCAGCAGGACAGCTCGAAACGAAAACAGAGGATAATTGTGTGATACAAGAGTTAAAACCTTTGAGAGAATATATAATGAATTTTTACCGACCAGAATACGTATCGTGCAAGAAAACGGAGTCTGGAAGGCACACGAGGTGCCCACGAGGTAGGGGGCACGCCCAGGGGGGTAGGGCGCGCCCTCCACCCTCGTGGGGCCCTCGTGTCCTTCCCGGACTGCTACTTATTTTTCTATTTTTCTAAATATTCTAAAACAGGGAAATATTGCCTTAAAAATTGTTTTGGAGTCAGTTTACTTACCTACCACATACCTATTCCTTTTCGGAGTCTGAAACATTCTGGAAAGTGTCTCTTATGTATTCCTCCGGGGTTACGGTTTCAATAACATTGGTTTCAACATTTATAGGATTACCTGAGATATAATGTTTGATTCTTTGACCGTTTACCACCTTCGGATTTGTGCCTTCAAAATTGTTGATTTTTATGGCATTTAGAGAGAAGTTTCCCTACAAAAAATCCTCGATAACGTAAGGGCCTTCCCATTTAGAGAGAAGTTTCCCTACAAAAAATCTTAAACGAGAGTGAACACCCAAGCTCAAATTAGCGCGTCAGGTATGCATGCCTACAATTTGGCAAGATCTGATTAGAGATGATGTCATCATTTTATGTCTTTTGTTTTCCTTGAAGAAGATGTTAAATATGCACGATTTTTGTGACAGAGTTGTGAGCTGCCGCGCCAGAGCAACAAATGAGCTGCTGCCAAGCAGCCGGACCAAGGTGGTAACTTTCTCCAAGTTGATTCTTAAACTTATAGGTCGTGTTAAACTAGTAACGGAGAGGTTGAGCAGCTATCATTCATTCATTCATGAAACATTCTAGAACTGACCAACGATAGCCTCCATAGGAAGTGAAGAATTTTGCTTGGGAGTCAGTATAGATCACATTTTCTTCCATTGATCGCACCTTGTTTCCTGGTTAGAACTGAAAGTTAGAAGGTTTCCCATGTATGGATGCATGGGCTTCCCAGTCATGTCATTTTATTGCAGCTGGCTATAACACACATCTCCGAAATACTAGCAAACTGCATTGTGCACTATTCCGAAACTGAAAACTGCTTGCTCCGTGCTTTCCCTTTGCTCTGTTGACAGAGCCGAAGAAGAAACGCGTCCGTGCGAGTAAACCGCAGAAAGTGCCTTCCCCTGATGATGGGTCTGCAGGTATATATACACTGACTACTGCAGTACTGTATCATGTTCATGCTCCAATACACTTTGATTTTTGTGACAGTGACAAAGGTGAAGGCGGTGAACACCCAAGCTCAAATTAGCGCGTCAGGTATGCATGCCTACAATTTGGCAAGATCTGATTAGAGATGATGTCATCATTTTATGTCTTTTGTTTTCCTTGAAGAAGATGTTAAATATGCACGATTTTTGTGACAGAGCCAGAGCTGCCGGCGCCAGAGCAACAGCTGGAGCTGCAGCCGAAGCAGCCGGACCAAGGTGGTAACTTTCTCCAAGTTGATTCTTAAACTTATAGGTCGTGTTAAACTAGTAACGGAGAGGTTGAGCAGCTATCATTCATTCATTCATGAAACATTCTAGAACTGACCAACGATAGCCTCCATAGGAAGTGAAGAATTTTCCTTGGGAGCTGTATAGATCACATTTTCTTCCATTGACTGCACCTTGTTTCCTGGTTAGAATCCGAGTTAGAAGGTTTCCCATGTATGGATGCATGGGCTTCCCAGTCCCTTGCATACACTTGCAACTCTGTATGCAGATTTGACAGAGAAGATCGCTTTTTTATCAGGGCAACTGCTGGTGCAGACGTGGAGGCGCCGTGGCCGTCCAAAGATAGAGAAGCCGAACAAAGCTGGTAGAGATTCGATGGTGCCGTAGATCCGTTTGGTCATCAGGTGTTACGAGCCACACCCATGTCTAGCTAGAATAGTGTGTCCGGCTCAGGCAAGAGATGAAACGGGGAACAAACTGATGAAAGAATTATCATACCGAGGGAATTCACTTAGAACTAACAAGGATGATAACGTGCTCCGACGGGAGCGGTTTAGGAACTGCTGGAAGGCTCTAGGGGCATAAAGATGGAATGACTTCTAATTTTTAGGTCCGTATGGTTTGAAATACTTGCACACAAACCGCACGAAAGCGTTCCTGGAAATCCTTGCCCAAAAAAGGAACGCTTTTGTGCGGTTTGTGTGCAAGTATTTCAAACCATACGGACCTAAAAATTAGAAGTCATTCCATCTTTATTCCCCTAGAGCCTTCCAGCAGTTCCTAAACCGCCCAATGAAGCACGTTATCATCCTTGTTAGTTCTGAGTGAATTCCTCGGTATGATAATTCTTTCATCAGTTTGTTCCCCGTTTCTTCTCTTGCCTGAGCCGGACACACTATTCTAGCTAGACATGGGTGTGGCTCGTAACACCTGATGACCAAACGGATCTACGGCACCATCGAATCTCAAACTTTAACTGCCAAAACTATTGTTTTTCATCCTGTAGTCCCATTTAGAATTACTAAACATCCTTTTTTGGGCCGAGATTTCCAGGAACGCTTTCGTGCAGTTTGTGTGCGAGTATTTCAAACCATACGGACCTAAAAACTAGAAGTCATTCCATCTTTATTCCCCTAGAGCCTTCCAGCAGTTCCTAAACCGCTCCAGTCGGAGCACGTTATCATTCTTGTTAGTTCTGAGTGAATTCCCTCGGTATGATAATTCTTTCATCAGTTTGTTCCCCGTTTCTTCTCTTGCCTGAGCCGGACACACTATTCTAGCTAGACATGGGTGTGGCTCGTAACACCTGATGACCAAACGGATCTACGGCACCATCGAATCTCAAACTTTAACTGCCAAAACTATTGTTTTTCATCCTGTAGTCCAATGTAGAATTACTAAATGTCCTTTTTTGGGCCGAGATTTCCAGGAATGCTTTCGTGCGGTTTGTGTGCAAGTATTTCAAACCATACGGACCTAAAAATTAGAAGTCATTCCATCTTTATTCCCCTAGAGCCTTCCAGCAGTTCCTAAACCGCTCCAGTCGGAGCACGTTATCATTCTTGTTAGTTCTGAGTGAATTCCCTCGGTATGATAATTCTTTCATCAGTTTGTTCCCCGTTTCTTCTCTAGCCTGAGTCTGACACACTATTCTAGCTAGACATGGGTATGGCTCGTAACTCCTGATGACCAAACGGATCTACGGCACCATGGAATCTCAAACTTTAACTGCCAAAACTATTGTTTTTCATCCTGTAGTCCCATTTAGAATTACTAAACGTCCTTTTTTGGGCCGAGATTTCCAGGAACGCTTTCGTGCGGTTTGTGTGCAAGTATTTCAAACCATACAGACCTAAAAATTAGAAGTCATTCCATGTTTATTCCCCTTTAGCCTTCCAGCAGTTCCAAAACCGCTCCAGTCAGAGCACATTATCATCCTTGTTAGTTCTGACTGAATTCCCTCGGTATGATAATTCTTTCATCAGTTTGTTCCCCGTTTCTTCTCTTGCCTGAGCCGGACACACTATTCTAGCTAGACATGGGTGTGGCTCGTAACACCTGATGACCAAACGGATCTACGGCACCATCGAATCTCAAACTTTAACTTTCAAAACTATTGTTTTTCATCCTGTAGTCCCTTTTAGAATTACCAAACGTCCTTTTTTGGGCAGAGATTTCCAGGAACACTTTCGTGCGGTTTGTGTGCAAGTATTTCAAACCATACGGACCTAAAAATTAGAAGTCATTCCATCTTTATTCCCCTAGAGCCTTCCAGCAGTTCCTAAACCGCTCCAGTCGGAGCACTTTATCATCCTTGTTAGTTCTGAGTGAATTCCCTTGGTATGATAATTCTTTCATCAGTTTGTTCCCCGTTTCTTCTCTTGCCTGATCCGGACACACTATTCTAGCTAGACATGGGTGTGGCTCGTAACACCTGATGACCAAACGGATCTACGGCACCATCGAATCTCAAACTTTAACTTTCAAAACTATTGTTTTTCATCCTGTAGTCCCTTTTAGAATTACTAAACGTCCTTTTTTTGGCCGAGATTTCCAGGAACGCTTTCGTGCGGTTTGTGTGCAAGTATTTCAAACCATACGGACCTAAAAATTAGAAGTCATTCCATCTTTATTCCCCTAGAGCCTTCCAGCAGTTCCTAAACCGCTCCAGTCGGAGCATGTTATCATTCTTGTTAGTTCTGAGTGAATTCCCTCGGTATGATAATTCTTTCATCAGTTTGTTCCCCGTTTCTTCTCTAGCCTGAGCCTGACACACTATTCTAGCTAGACATGGGTGTGGCTCGTAACACCTGATGACCAAACGGATCTACGGCACCATCGAATCTCAAACTTTAACTGCCAAAACTATTGTTTTTCATCCTGTAGTCCCATTTAGAATTACTAAACGTCCTTTTTTGGGCCGAGATTTCCAGGAACGCTTTCGTGCGGTTTGTGTGCAAGTATTTCAAACCATACGGACCTAAAAATTAGAAGTCATTCCATCTTTATTCCCCTAGAGCCTTCCAGCAGTTCCTAAACCGCTCCAGTCGGAGCACGTTATCATTCTTGTTAGTTCTGAGTGAATTCCCTCGGTATGATAATTCTTTCATCAGTTTGTTCCCCGTTTCTTCTCTAGCCTGAGCCTGACACACTATTCTAGCTAGACATGGGTGTGGCTCGTAACACCTGATGACCAAACGGATCTACGGCACCATCGAATCTCAAACTTTAACTGCCAAAACTATTGTTTTTCATCCTGTAGTCCCATTTAGAATTACTAAACTTCCTTTTTTCGGCCAAGATTTCCAGGAACTCTTTCGTGCGGTTTGTGTGCATGTATTTCAAACCATACGGACCTAAAAATTAGAAGTCATTCCATCTTTATTCCCCTAGAGCCTTCCAGCAGTTCCTAAACCGCTCCAGTCGGAGCACGTTATCATCCTTGTTAGTTCTGAGTGAATTCCCTCGGTATGATAATTCTTTCATCAGTTTGTTCCCCGTTTCTTCTCCTGCCTGAGCCGGACACACTATTCTAGCTAGACATGGATGTGGCTCGTAACACCTGATGACCAAACGGATCTTCGGCACCATCGAATCTCAAACTTTAACTGCCAAAACTATTGGTTTTCATCCTGTAGTCCCTTTTAGAATTACTAAACGTCCTTTTTTGGGCCGAGATTTCCAGGAACGCTTTTGTGCGGTTTGTGTGCAAGTATTTCGAACCATACGGACCTAAAAATTAGAAGTCATTCCATCTTTATTCCCCTAGATCCTTCCAGCAGTTCCTAAACCGCTCCAGTCGGAGCACGTTATCATCCTTGTTAGTTCTGAGTGAATTCCCTCGGTATGATAATTCTTTCATCAGTTTGTTCCCCGTTTCTTCTCTTGCCCGAGCGGACACACTATTCTAGCTAGACATGGGTGTGGCTCGTAACACCGATGACCAAACGGATCTACGGCACCATCGAATCTCAAACTTTAACTGCCAAAACTATTGTTTTTCATCCTGTAGTCCCTTTTAGAATTACCAAACGTCCTTTTTTGGGCCGAGATTTCCAGGAACGCTTTCGTGCGGTTTGTGTGCAAGTATTTCAAACCATACAGACCTAAAAATTAGAAGTCATTCCATCTTTATTCCCCTAGAGCCTTCCAGAAGTTCCTATACCGCTCCAGTCGGAGCACGTTATCATCCTTGTTAGTTCTGAGTGAATTCCCTCGGTATGATAATTATTTCATCAGTTTGTTCCCCGTTTCTTCTCTTGCCTGAGCCGGACACACTATTCTAGCTAGACATGTGTGTGGCTCGTAACACCTGATGACCAAACGGATCTACGGCACCATCGAATCTGAAACTTTAACTGCCAAAACTATCGTTTTTCATCCTGTAGTCCCTTTTAGAATTACTAAACGTCCTTTTTTGGGCCGAGATTTCCAGGAACACTTTCGTGCGGTTTGTGTGCAAGTATTTCAAACCATACGGACCTAAAAATTAGAAGTCATTCCATCTTTATTCCCCTAGAGCCTTCCAGCAGTTCCTAAACCACTCCAGTCGGAGCACGTTATCATTCTTGTTAGTTCTGAGTGAATTCCCTCGGTATGATAATTCTTTCATTAGTTTGTTCCCCGTTTCTTCTCTAGCCTGAGTCTGACACACTATTCTAGCTAGACATGGGTATGGCTCGTAACTCCTGATGACCAAACGGATCTACGGCACCATCGAATCTCAAACTTTAACTGCCAAAACTATTGTTTTTCATCCTGTAGTCCCATTTAGAATTACTAAACGTCCTTTTTTGGGCCGAGATTTCCAGGAACGCTTTCGTGCGGTTTGTGTGCAAGTATTTCAAACCATACGGACCTAAAAATTAGAAGTCATTCCATCTTTATTCCCCTAGAGCCTTCCAGAAGTTCCTATACCGCTCCAGTCGGAGCACGTTATCATCCTTGTTAGTTCTGAGTGAATTCCCTCGGTATGATAATTATTTCATCAGTTTGTTCCCCGTTTCTTCTCTTGCCTGAGCCGGACACACTATTCTAGCTAGACATGGGTGTGGCTCGTAACACCTGATGACCAATTTAATGAGTGCTCACAATCATAAAAGATGTCAACGATAATATATTTATATGTGAAACCTCTCTTCCTTTATTACTTCCTATTAATTGCAACGATGACCAAAGCTATGTTCGCCAACTCCCAACAACTTATAATCATCATACTCTTTCTATGTGAAGTCATTACTCTCAATAAGATCAATATGAGCTCTTTGTTTTATTCTTTTCTTTTTCCTTTTATTCACTCAAGACCATGGCAAAATAATCAAGCGCTTGACTCAACACTAATCTTTATTATATAGCTCACGGACTCGATTACATAGAGAGATCATAAGGCAAAAACTCAAAACTACATCATGCCATAAACTTTATTCTACTAGATCAAGATACTACTAATAGGATCGAACTAAGAAAAACGGTAAAGATAGGAGATGTGATTGTGATACGATACCGGGCAAGATCCGGGTCACGGCAATCTTCAACTTGGCATCCTCCGGCGCCAAGTTGCTCCAATCGTTGCCGCGCACTATGGGAGTTTGGCGCAGGACAGTGAAAGGCTGTGGGTCCTCCTCTATAATCCAACACCAATCGGCTCTCCACTCCTCCCACTTGCTGCGCAGCTCTCCGTCAAGATATGCTTCCTTCTTGCCGATCCTGGAGATCCATGCAATCCCTCCGGCAAGCGGCTCTCCTCTCTCAACACGGGGCATGAAGTAGTGGCGGAAAAGTGCTACATTTGGGTGGACTCCGACGAAGTTCTCGCAGAGGTGTGCGAAAACCGCCATGGTCAGGACAGCGTTGGGGGTGAAATCAAGGAGGCGGAGGCCATATGTGTTCATGACGTCGCAAAAGAATTCGGAAAAGGGCGGGCGGAGCCCGCAGTGGAAGAAAAGCGCGAAGAAGGGGTACCCGACGGAAACCTTCTCGGATGTGGCGGCGGAGATCACCCTCGTGCGCGGGTGCGCCCGCGTCTCC